>OU342741.1:480389369-480989369 GCA_910589775.1 Avena eriantha | reverse complement strand
ATCTATATAAGTCGTCCTAGGGAGAGCCTTTAGGGCGCACCTCAATAGTCTACAATCTCAACTCACACAGGCGAAACCTTTGTAACCCAGATTCCGGCTCTGCCGTATTACTGGATTGCTAGCAGGAGTAGGGTCCGTCCAAAGCCGGCGGATTCGAACCTGGGTAAACTTGTGTGCTCACCGTCCCGGAACACCATACGTCTCACACCCCTCCCCCGCACGCCTCGAGGACCCCCTCATGGCGTACTTGTCCTCAATCCGACGACAGTTGGCGCCCACCGTGGGGCAAGTGAGCTTCGGATCTATGTTCCGAGCGAAATCTGCGAGAATCGGAATCGGCGAGACCATCGCCGTCGGTCGCATCCTCTACGCCAGCGACGTCCCTCTCATCGTTCTCGACGAGACTTGGATTCCGGTTAGGGAGGCCGTGACTGCCTATACTATCATGTCCTTTGGCGAGATCGATGTTTACATCGGTTTCGCTGAACCTGCCCAACCCACCCCAGCGGTGATGATAGAGGCAGAAGAATCTTCTAGGTCCCCTTTGTCCGCGGAGGCGGCAGAGTTCCGGATCTCAGAAAACCCTAATCCCACCTAGCCCGCACCAGTTGCGGAGATAGTGGAGAAATCTGAGCCTGAAGAAGACCTCACGGTTCAAGTCGAATCTGGAGTGGATCTCCCTGGAGAAGCCGGAACCCAGATCGACCCTCCCGTGGAAGTCGAAATCCAGGAGGAGCACATCAACGACACTGATTCCGACTCTGACGATGTCGGGACAGACAGGCCTTTCCTCAGGTACACACTAAGATGTATGATATTGCAAGGCGCTAGCGCAGATGCAATCCTCGAAACTATTAAAAGTTTCGATATGGCTAACCACGAAAGCCGCAGGTACCTCAGGAAGCACGCATCACACTTCGTCGGATATGTTGGATCCGGATCCAGCTCTGCCGATGCTGGAGAAAACACCGACTCGGTGCTGGAGGCAATTGGAACAAACGCGACGTTCCTGCATCCTCAGATGAATCCATGACGTCGGCAGATTTTCGAAAGTTCTCCGTGGAATATGAAGAGGAGTACAACTCCAAAGCCGCAGAAGATGGAGAAGCCATGGACGAAGGATCCGGGGAACACTCTCCCAAAACGTAGGATGATATGGAAGTCGGAGACAATCCCGAAGTCCAGATGTCCGAAAGTACCGATCAGAGCTTGACTCAGGTAAACGGATCCAAAGCCGTCTTTGCTACCGGCGCTGCCAAGAAGGCAAAGAAGAAGAACAAGAAGAACAAAACCCCGGCAAAAGGCCCTCTGACAGAGGAGGTGATTGCTGAGGAATACGAGGAAGACTCGGATGGAGCACTTATCCCAGATGAGCCGAAAAAAGAAGCATCGGTGGATGGACACGTGATCACTGAAGGTGCGCGTAAACTCATCGATGCCGCATTAACCACACCTATCCCTACAGCTGCAGAACTTACTGCAGATGAGCTGGACGAAAGGGCCCAAGCCCTAGAAGCGTGTCGTCAACAACTCCATGATGATGCCAAAAACATCGAGGTGGAGAAGAAGCGCATGTCAAACAAGGAGTATATGTCCCGTCTACATTAGAAGACACGGAAGCGTCACATAGATGACAACCAATTCCCATGTGTCCATGCCGTCCTTTTTGGAGATGAGATGGGAAAGCCACTAAAGGATAGTAGGGGAGATTGGGTTTACCCAACACCAGTGCAAAATACCGTGACAGGTGGCGAAATTCTATCGGCTAATCCAGGACCAGAGGAGATACGTTTGGGTATCAAGCTACTCAATAAGGGACTGGAGCAGCAAAAGGTCGCCCTGTCTGGAAGTCAAAAGCTGGTCTCGGATTCCGACCAATGTCGCACAGATCCGGCATGGGCTGGCGTAAGATCCCACTACGATCGGGCACAGCATCGTCACCCCGAACGCAGGGAAGACAATTATTCAAGAACCGGACCGTCAGGACAGCAACGCAGAACTACACATAACTTGAGCAACATCGCTCCAGCAGCCAAGAAAGACGCGATCGCTGCACTGATTCCGAGGAATCCTCCCCGAAAAGGAGAAGATAAAGAGAAACGTCGGGAGGAGGATCATCAGAAAATGCCACCTCCTAGACATGAAAACCGTCCGGCTGAGCCTCACCATGGTGGGAACGACGGACGAAGGAACGACGGAAACCACGCTGGCACAAACCGGCAGGGGGCTCGTCGTAGTCAAGATCCTCCCCGGAACCGGAATAATGACGCTCCGGACGGAGGCCGGGGATCAGCCGGAAACAACCCAGCTGCACCACCCTCTCCACAGCACAGTCATCACAACGGCCCCCAAGGGGGTCAAGGAGGACGACATGGCGCAGGAGGTGGTGGCAGAAGCCGAAGTCCGGCTCCAAGGCACCGCAGCCACAGCCGATATTCGGGACGATCCCTATCCCCGAACGATGCAAGGCACATGATCAATTCCAACATAGCGGCTCGGCGCTACGAAAACGATGACGTGTACGTGGGCCAGACACCTGGTTGCAGGACTTCTTCCAAGCTTGCTGCATCGCTAAAGGCGGAAACAGCCTAGTCGCAACCCGATATCTCCCAGTTATGCTGCGGAATACGGCACAATCATGGCTCAATGAACTTTCGGCGAACACCATCCACAACTGGTATGACTTACAAAGTGTGTTCTTTCGGAATTTCGAAGGCACATATCGGAGGCCCTGTACGGTTGGATACCTACAGCGTTGCACCCAGAAAGCCGGAGAAACTTGCCGAGATTATCTCGGACGATGGATTGACACCAAGAACTCCTGCGAGGGAGTAAATGATCAAACTGCGATTGAAGCTTTCATTGCAGGTCTCCCAATTGGTTTACGACGCCATTGCTTGAAGTGTGACAAGGTTACTGATCTGGGAGAGATGATAGAAACAACGAGCAAGTATGCAGATGCTGACGACGATGCAGAGGGATTACTCAATGTCCTGGCTGTACCTCAATCAGCAAAGACAAAGCAACAGGCTCAGAAGCGCAAAAACACCTCGGAAGAAAAACCCAACGCGGAGACGGCAGTAGTCACTACTGTTTCCAGGTCTAGAGGATGAGGAGGGCGCGGCGGAGGCCGCGGGCGTGGCCGTGGGACATCAAGGGTCCAAGGTAGAGGAGAGCAACAACCAGGCAAAACCTACACTTGGGCCGACATCGCCAATAACCCATGTGTGCATCACTTGGACGCCAATGGGAGCTCGTCCCACACCAACGTTGAATGTCGTTTTAACGACGACATCAAGAGAGATGATACCGCAGGCTACAAAGCTAAGCGGAAGAAGGGAAAGAAAAATCCCGAAAAAGACAAAGAGACCAAGGAAGATTCCGACATGGAGGAAGCCGATGCTTCAAATCCCAAGTCGGAAGGGAAGAAAACTTTTCCTACCAAGAAGGACACTTACGTCACCTTCCTCGGATCTCAACCAACAAAGGTCAAGAAAGCAGTTCTCCACGAGCTCAACGCAACAGTTCCGGCTGTCCCTCAGTATCTGGACTGGTCAGAAGTGGCAATAACGTTTGACCGCGCTGATCATCCACCTAAGCTACACAGGCGAGGAAAATACGCCTTAATCGTCAATCCACTTATTGACGGTTATGGTTTCTCCAAGACCCTCATGGACGGTGGTAGCAGCATCAATATTCTCTATGTAGAAACGCTACGCCGAATGAAGATCTTGGAAATACAGCTTAACCATAGCTCTGTGATTTTTCACGGAGTTGTCCCAGGAAGACAAGCTAATTCCCTGGGAGAGATCACTTTGGATGTTACTTTTGGAACACCAAAAAATTATCAAACGGAGGCACTTTCCTTCGAAGTGGTCCCGTTCAAGAGCGCATACCACGCTATATTCGGACGTCCGGCTTGCTGGGCTTTTATGGCTCGTCCGTGTTACATTTACAATATGATGAAAATTCCAGGTCCCAACGGCGTGATCACCATCAGGGGAGACCCGAAGAAAGCGCGAGAGTGTGAGGATGGAAAAGCCGCCTTTGCCGAAGCCGTGCTGCACGCCCAGGAGTACCAGGAGATCAAGAAGAGCATAGATCCGTCCGAGATGCCCGCAACAAAGAAAGAGGTGAGAAAGCCAAATCCGGAGTTCAAGGCATCAGAAGATACGAAGACGACGCTGTTGAAGGATGATGACCCCTCCAAGGTGACCCAGATAGGCGTAGGCCTAAGTAGCGCATAGGAAGGCGCGCTCGTTAAGTTCCTCCGAGCAAATCAAGATATCTTCGCATGGCAGCCATCTGACATGACCGGAGTACCTAGGGAACTTGCTGAGCACTCTCTAAATGTAAACCCGAATGCTAAACCCATCAAACAGTCCTTACGACGGTTTGGTGATGAAAAGCGTAAGGCAATAGCTAAGAAACTAGCGCGGCTCAAGTTAGCCGAATTCATAGAAGAGGTCATCCATACTAATTGGTCGGCCAACCCTGTAATGGTCCCTAAAAAGGACACCACTAATTTAAGGATGTGTATTGATTATACTGCCTTGAACAAGGCTTGTCCAAAAGATCTGTTCGCTCTGCCTAGAATTGATCAGGTTATCGATTCTACGGTAGGCTCGGAACTCCTCTATTTTCTCGACGCATATTCCGGTTATCACCAAATCCGGATGAAGGAATCTGACAAAATCAAAACTTCATTCATAACCCCTTTCGGAACCTTCTGTTATGTTACAATGCCCTTTGGGCTGAAGAACGCAGGAGCTACGTACAACCGCACGATGCAGCGTTGCCTCCATGATCAACTCGGACGCAATGTACATGCATACATGGATGATATCGCGGTCATGTCCAAAAAGAAGGAAACATTGATTTCTGACTTAGAGGAGACGTTCGCCAATTTACGAAAATACAACATCATGCTTAACCCGAAGAAGTGTTTCTTTGGAATACCAGCCGGAAAATTGTTAGGTTTTATCGTATCTCAAAGAGGTATAGACGTGAACCGCGACAATATCAAGGCTATTCTCAATATTTCTAGGCCTACTCGCCTGAAGGACGTACAAAGATTAATTGGTTGCATTGTTGCGGTCAGTCGATTTGTAAGCCGGCTTGGTGAAAGAGCCGCACCATTATACAAACTCCTGAAGAAGACCAAGGATTTTGTCTGGACTGACGAAGCTGAAGCTGCACTACAAGACCTGAAGAAAGTACTCTCATCTGCTCCTATCCTTGCAGCGCCGGAACCTCAGGAACCGATGTTGCTTTACATTGCTGCGACAAATAGGGTTGTCAGTATAGTTATGGTGGTGGAGAGACCAGAAGAAAATCAGGAACACCTGGTGCAGCGTCCGACATACTTTGTCAGCGAGGTCCTGACAGAATCAAAACAGCGATATCCGCACTATCAAAAGTTGGCTTACGGTGTTTTTCTAGCATCTCCTAAGTTACGACACTATTTTCAGGAGCATCCAATTACCGTGGTGAGCAAAGCTCCCATGAGAGATATAATCAACAATAGCGATGCCACAGGACGCGTCGCCAAATGGGGTATAGAGCTTGCAGCTTTCGATATTGAGTACAAACCCCGGACAGCAATCAAATCCCAGATCCTTGCCGACTTTGTTGCTGATTGGACAGAGACCAAGGAGAACATGGTCCTCCCTGAGTCGGAATATTGGACCCTCTTTTTCGACGGGTCCAAGGCGCGAGGGGGCTCGGAGGCTAGCGTGGTGCTCAAATCACCCCAAGGAGATAAACTTTTATACGTGTTGCAGATCCAGTTCACAGCGACAAACAACATTGCCGAGTATGAAGCACTGCTGCATGGAATCCGGATTGCTAAGGATATTGGCATCCGACGTTTGATGTGTTACGGAGATTCAGATCTTGTTGCTCAGCAAGTCTCGGATATTTGTAATGCAAATAAGCACATGGCAGCATATAAAGTTGTCATGGATGATCTATCTAAATCGTTCGAGGGGTTTGAAGTTCAACACATCCTCGAGCAGAAAACGAGGAAGCAGATGCACTATCTCGAATAGGCTCTGTGCAGAAAGAGGTTCCGGATGGCGCATTTCTAGAGCACCTCAAAGTTCCCTCGATAAAGGGAGTAGATGAGGAATATCCGACCAAATCCGACTCACCTTTAATAGCAGTTTCTAGCTGTAATTCCCAGCTGGACTCAACCCTACCTTGATTACTTGGTAGATGGCAAATTACCTGAAGACGAGGTGCTGAGCTGGCAGATTATCCGACGAGCAAAATCTTATACTATTGTTAAAGGTGAGCTCCATAAACGGAGTGTTTCTGGGGTTTTTCACCGTTTTGTATCTCCGGAAGAAGGAGTGGAAATCTTAAGAGAGATCCACGAAGGCGAGTGTGGTCACCACGCTGCAGCCAAATCTTTAGTGGAAAAAGATTTTTGACATGGTTTTTTCTGGCTTACAGCTCAGGCATATGCCGAACGATTAGTCAAGACATGCAAAGGCTGCCAAAAGTACGCCAAGCAAGCTCATGTTCCGGCTGATCAGCTGCGAACAATACCTATAACATGGCCTTTTGCGGTCTGGGGGCTTGATATGGTAGGACCTTTTAAACGAGCTCCAAGTGGATTTACTCCCCTCTTAGTGATGGTGGATAAATTCACGAAATGAATCGAGGCTAAACCTATCACTAGTTGTGATGGAGCAACAGCCAAAAGATTTGTCGAGGATGTTATAATCCGGTATGGTTATCCGCATAGCATTATCACGGACAACGGGAGTAATTTTTCCATGGGACAGTTGGCTGAATTCTGCGACGAGCAAAATATCCGGCTTGACATTGCGCCAGTCGCACATCCACAGGCTAACGGACAAGTCGAAAGAGCAAATGGTTTAATTCTACAAGGCTTGAAACCAAGACTCGAAGCACCACTAAAACGTGCTGCGGGGGCTTGGGCAGAGGAACTACCCTCTGTAATTTGGAGTTTGCGAACAACTCCGAACAGGTCAACAGGATATACACCTTTCTTCTTGGTCTATGGCGCAGAAGCAGTTCTTCCTAGTGATTTGATTCATACTTCTCCTAGAGTGGCCGCGTATATCGAAGAGGATGCCGAGATTTCTCGACAAAATGATCTCGACTTAGTCGAGAAGTTCGCGTCGTTGCTGAAACGAGATCTACAGCCTATCAGCAGAAGTTACGCAAGTATCATAGCCAGAGAGTCCGAACTAGATCTTTCAATAAAGGTGATTTGATTCTCCGGCTTGTGCAACAAAGAAAGCACAAACTTTCCCCAAAATGGGAAGGGCCCTTTTTAGTCAGTCGAGTATTGCACAATGGGTCGTACTACTTAACTGACATGAGACCAGTCAAAGAAAGACCTGCTACTAAGAAGAGAAAGAGAGCTAGAGGCAGTACAAATCCGGATGAGTTAGACAGACCGTGGAATATTGCTCAGCTACGTCCCTTTTATTCTTAGTTTATTCTTCTTTGTAATCATACATATGTACATGTTCTGTGAGAAATAAAAGTTTTGGTTACCTCAAAGTTTTTCTGAGAAGTTTTTTACCATCTTATTTCTTAATGATCATGTCATAGTCGAAAATCCCAGAATGCTTGAAAGTACTTTATGCTCATGTTCGTTTTGGTCTAGATTTCCGATTCTAAAACTACTACCTTCGGGTATATCTCTAAAAAATTCTAGTCTTTACTTGGGTTATTTATCTGATTGCTGTATGCGGGTATCTTCCGAGTAGTGAATTGTTGGTACTGGAAGCCGGCTTTGTTTCCGAGTTTAAGTTGGTTTAGCAATTGAGCTCCGTTGCTCAGCAAAGTTTCCGGCTGAAGGTTTAGCCGGCTCACGAAAGGAACAAAACGGAAAGCCAGATAAACGATAAGTAGAGGCGGAAAATTCTAAGTGCTTATGAGAATATTTCAGGCACACAAAAAATTTAAGACAAAAGTGCTGAATAGATAAAAAACTTAGCACTAGCAAAAGTCATAGTACTTAATATTTACAAAAACGCATCATGTCTTTCCAAAATAATACATAGTTTTCTGATCTATGATGCAGGAGGAGATGAAGGAACTGTCGGATCGCTGGTTACTCCGCCTTGATATCGTGCCGAGATGTCCGGATCCGAGGTGGTCCGTTCATCGTCGAAAACTTCTTCGGCGTCTTCTGGAGGAGGTGGCGGAGTATCCACGCGGGTGAAGAAGGGCACCTCGTAGCTGGTCAGGTCAGCTACGTGGCACCCATATCCGGCGCAGGAGTGCATGATGGCTTGAAGGTCTTGCTCCTGGCCATCTTCGTCTACTTTGTAGTACCCTCTGGTCACTTGCCATATCTCCATGTTTCCATGGTGGCTCATGACCATGGTGAGAGCGTTCTGCGCAGCAGTCCGCGTGTAGGACATGTTCCAGTCCCGAACGAGCTGCGGCATCTCCTTGGCCTTCTCCCGCACCTGGAAGTCCGACATGCTTGGCATGTCTGGAATCCTGAGAGACTCGCCAATGTCCTCAAGGGACTGGTGGTATTCATGAAGAAGATCACCGACTTGGATAAGCCGGTGAGTGCGGGGCTCGGACGAGGAGGAGTCCATCAAGTTCAGAGGACCTATACACAAAACAAGTCAATAAAAATCCGACATTGATGAAAGTCGAAGATATGATAAATCAGACAGATGGAACGTACCAAGAATGACGTCGTCAATTTTGGTCTTCTCCTCCCGGAGACTCTGGAGTTCAGCCCGGAGCGCTTCGGAGAGATCTTTCTCTCTGCCAAGCTCATTCTTGAGGTCCGAGATAACTTTATCTTGAGCGGCAATCTTGAGATCGCGCTCTTCAGTGGCCATGGAGGAGGATTCAAGGACTTGAGCTATGCTCCTTTCATCATCCGCCTTGAGCTTATCCAGCTCTTGGCGAAGTCCCTTGTTCTCCACCACTAGGGTCTTGAGGTTCTCGGTCTCTTCAATCATAGCGATGGATTAGTTCACCAACGCTGAAAGTCAAAAAAAAACAACAGTTCAGAAAAATTCGACATTAAAAAAGCAAAAGACAAGGTTTGAATCTCGAAATGTTTACCTTCGGCTTCATCCTTGGCTACCTTGAGCTCAGCATTTTTAAGCCAGAGAGCTTTGATTTCTCTCCGCTTATCACAGACATTGGTTAATAATTCCTGGTTATAGGAACATACTTTCTGTAAGTTAGAATACCCAAAGTCAGAAAGCTACTTTAAGACTCGGGCTAATATTTTTTGCTAAATATCAGCACGAGCCTTGGGGGCTACACTAGTTCGTTCTTTGGCATCCTAATGAATGCATAAACCCGGATTTCTATATCTTACTTCATGCTTGGGGGCTAGAGGATATGATATAACATAAGGTAAAAACAAGAGTTGGAATTCCGACTTACATATTGCTCGCGGGTGAGTTTGTCTAACCCCGCGTTCACCTCAGTTGCCACCTTCTCGGCGAGAGTAAGAGGAATTACTGGGGCTGTTGGAAGCTCGCCAGTCCTGATCGTCTCGTCGCGAAGGCGGACTTGAGCGAGAAGGTCAGATAACTTGACGTCCTCTGCTTCTTGCGCTTCCTCTTCGGGGGATAGATGGCTTTTGTCCAGGACTTGCCTGGCCAGCCGCTGGATCTCCTCTGCAGATTTCTGGGATAAGCCAAATTTGGCAAGTCCGGGGTTGCTGAGGAGGTTGTCGGCGAAGACTTCAGCTGAGGGATCATTACCCGGAGAGGGTTCACCCTTATCTTGAGCTGACGCACCCACGGTGACGTCAGTATGCGATCCAAGGATCACAGGCGCCGTTGAAGAAGTCGGATCTTCTGCAACAACCAGAGAAGGAGTAATCGCCGGTGTTGCAGAAGGTTGAGGGGCAGGAGTCGGAGGAGCCGTGGCAGGGGAAGCTATGGTAAGCTTCATCTGTCGCAGGGGCTTCACAGGAATCCCTTTCCCCTTACCCTTCATGAGGGGCTTTGCTCTGAGAATGTAGTAAAGTCGGAAACATTACATCTCAGAAAAAAATTCGAGAAAGGTACAAAGGCGGAAATTGTGAATGAAGGTTACCTCTTCACAACAGGCACTTCCTTTGTGCCAACATCCACTGTCGGAGCTTTGCGCTTCTTGAGCGCAAGGTCCGGCAGTGGGACCACTTCAGTCTCCTGAGAAAACTCAGGAGGATATCCTTCGAGTGGAGCAAGCTCCGACTCGGGGAGATTAGCAAGTTGAAAACAAGAAAACATATCAGCATTGCAGTATATAACTTAAAGATTGAAACACGTAAAAGGTGTACTGATGGAAACTTACCGCTACCACGGGGTTTTCTGCTGTGTGCATATCCAGAGAAATCTCCGGAATTTTCCTCTCGATCCACTCCTTGATCAGCCACTTGATTTGGCTTATGTAACCTTGGATGGTGTAGGCTTTGGGGCTGATGTGGAGAGAGTCTTTTTTGGAAGACGTGATGGAGTGCATCAGTCTATCCCCGTGGTACTGAAGTGGCTGGATCCAACGTGAGACCCAGCATTGGACCAAATCGGATCCCTTCAGACCCTTGTGCTTGATAAGATATTCGATCCGCCTCTTAGCGAGGATCAGATCGTCGGTGAGAGCCAGAGCAGCCTCATCCCAGGAAGGCTGGGCTGTGGCAGCTCCGTCGACAAAAGCCGGCAAAGTAGTAGCTTTGCCGGGAGCCGGAATATCCCTATGATAGAAAAAAGTGGCTAGCCATTATTTGACCGAGTCACTGGTAGAAATTTTGGGATATGCCCGGTCTCGTCTAACAGAAAAACTAATGGTACCGGTGATATAAGGAACACCGGCAGTAATGGAATTTCTCCAGACATGGAAATAGTACCGGAAGAGAAGCAAACTCGGCCTAATGCCGAGAAAGCCCTCGCAAAGCGCAGCATATGCGCTCATCTCTAGAAGAGAATTGGGAGGAAGATTATGGAGTTGAACTTCATAGTGGTCAATCACCTCGGAGAAGAACTCCGAGGGAGGAAAGGACAAACCTCGGTCCAGATGGGTGCCGAAGTGAACACACTCGCCCTCGCGCGGATTGGGGACGGTTTCGCCGGAACCGCTCCGCCAGTTGCCGGCGGTGAGAAGCCCCTCCTTCTTCACGTTTTTGAGGCCGTCCTCGTCGAGGGCGCAGGGGATCCAGATTCCCCGGAAGCTCTCTTTCTCCGCAGCTGCTTTCGCCGACGCCGCCGCCGACGCCAGAGAGGAAGAAGAGGATGAAGCCATTTTCTCTCCGGTGGAAAAGGTGACCTTAAAGTGGCAGCGCTAGGAGCTCTGTGGGAGGAGGACGAAAAGGCTCTAGGCGTGTGGGAAGATTGGGAAGGAAGGAATGACAAAAGGCTGGTGGGGATGAGAAGAAGAAATCTAAACCCCTTATATCCACCTACCTGCGCCAAGATTGTGCAAACGCTACAGTGTAATTGCCACGCGTCGTGGAAAGAACTGGGAAGGGAACGCGCGATGATTGCGTCGCCTCGATCTCCACGCACGCATTGAAACGGCGCCTCGGTTCCGCAAACCATGGACCCACCAACGGTCGTGCTGACGGAACGTCTGTCAGATGATGTGACTTGACCATGCTTGTGTCAGGTGGCGTTAGAGACCAAGTTCCGGCTTAGTTTAAAAGCGAGCTGGAAAATCCGAGTAACCAATTGAAAGGTCCGACTTATTTTTAAGACCCGGATCGTATTTTTTGTTGTGAAGTTTCAGGAACCCTTCAAGATTCTCCAAGCCGAAGATCAAGCTAGACGATGATAAAATCCGACTTTGGATCTTGGAGGCCTCCGGGGGCTACTGTTGGGGATATACTTTCCGGGTATCCTCACAGCTCCTCAGTAACCAGGGTGGCCCACTTCGGGTTAGAGTTTTGCTTCATGGGCGGCCTAGTTAGGGAGAGAAGACGGAGTCCAATCCGACTACGGGAAGGCCCAGAAGACTTACCGACTTAGGCCCATAATGTTACTTGTAGTAAAAGGTGTACTTTGTAACCAACTCTTAGTCGTAGCCGGATTGATCTCTCCTGTAAACCCTAGGCCGGATATCTATATAAGTCGTCCTAGGGAGAGCCTTTAGGGCGCACCTCAATAGTCTACAATCTCAACTCGCACAGGCGAAACCTTTGTAACCCAGATTCTGGCTCTGCCGTATTACTGGATTGCTAGCAGGAGTAGGGTCCGTCCAAAGCCGGCGGATTCGAACCTGGGTAAACTTGTGTGCTCACCGTCCCGGAACACCGTATGTCTCACACCCCTCTCGCCCGCACGCCTCGAGGACCCCCTCATGGTGTACTTGTCCTCAATCCGACGACAAGTCTTAATACAACAAGCAGCGGAATAAATAATAAGCGTAGCGGTGGGGTCCATCTTCAGGGGCACAGGCAATGCTGACGATGGAAGATAGTCCTATTTATCATAGTCGTCCTGATGTCCGTCATCTTGGTAGTCTCCTTCATAGTCTGGCCATAGGAATAGCCAGGGACAAAAGCCATGAGTACTCTTTAAGTACTCGCAAACTATCGCTAACAAGTAAGGTAGTGTGATACATCCATTTTGCATCACTATTCTATGTCACAATTCACTGTTATTCATTGATATATTTCGTATTGAGAGGTGATACTTATGTTATTTCATCTATTTTTGCATGGTAGATGACTTTTGGAGCATGGACCACTGTAGTCAGGATTCTGATGGAAAAAGTGCTGTTCGGAGGCAAAATTCACGAAGATCAGAAAATTCGGGAAAATACATGGAAAATCCTATTTTTCCAGAAGACGAAGGAAGCCAGAAGGGGGGTTGGAGATGGGCCACAGGGGGCCCACACCACCCCCTGGCGTGGGCCACCCTGGGTCGCGCCACCAGGTAGTGTGGACGCCCTGGTCCACCCTTGGCACTCCCCTCTGGCGTATATTACCCTCCCGAAACCCTAAGACTCAGGGAGCGACCACAGAAAGATTCCGCCGCCTTTGCGGGGCGGAAAACACCGAGAGAGAAAGATCTCTCCGGTAGATAGATTTCTGCCGAGGGAATTCCTTCCCGGAGAGGGAAGATCATCGCCATCAACACCACCATCAAGCTGGACTTCATCAGGATCATCATCATCACCACCATCATCACCATCAGCACCCTCATCACCATCTCCATATTGGTGTAACAATTGGGTTGAATCTTGCATAGTTCATAGGGGAAACTTTCTCGGTGTTGATTACTCTTTGTAGTTGATGCTATTGAGTGAACCATTGAATTATTGTTTATGTTCAGATTGTTATACATCATTATTCCATCTCTGATCATGATCCATATGATGTCTTGTGAGTAGTTCGTTTTGTTCTTGAGGACATGGGAGAAGTCATGTTGTTAGTAGTGGAATTGTGTTGAGAAAGATTCAATAGTTTGATATTTAAGTTGTGGTGTACTTCTTCTAGTGGTGTCATGTGAACGTCGACTACATGACACTTCACCTATATGGGCCTAGGGGAATGCATTGTGTATTTGGCTACTAATCGTAGGGGTTGCCGGAGTGGCAGAAACCTGAACCCCCGTTAGGAAACCATTGCACAAGGGACGTAAGGGTCTTAGAGTTTAAAGTTGTGGTTAGGTTTCTACCTTAATTGCTTTCTTATACTTACGGATGTTTGCAAGGGGTATAATCACAAGTATGTATTAGTCCTAGGAAGGTCGGTACATTAGCACAGGTTCACCCACACAACACTTAGCAAGCTAAAGAAGATTAAACAACTATATGAAGCAAATGCACTTGACAGTCTTCCCATGTGTCCTCGAGAACGTTTGGTCATCTTAAGTAATACAACCGGCTTGTCCTTTGCTGCATAAAGGATTGGGCCACTTGCTGCATTTATTCCTACTGTCTTTTATTTACTCGTACTTTGTTTACTTGCTTTATCAAAAACCCCTAAAAATCTGTTTGCTAAGTATTTGCAGAGAATTCCTGATCCATACCACTAGCCAGCACCTTCTGCTCCTCGTTGGGTTCGACACTCTTACTTATCGAAAATACTACGATACACCCCCTATACTTGTGGGTCATCAAGACTATTTTCTGGCGCTGTTGCCGAGGAGTGAAGCGCTATTGGAGAGTGGAACTGCTAAAGGAAACTTCTACTGTGAGTATTGTTTACTTTTGCTAGTTGCTTTATTTTTGTTATGGATAATTCGCTGAGTTTCTTATTTGGTAATGCTACTACCACTGCTAAGGTAGTAAATAAACCACCACCTGCTAAGAATGATGTTTTTAAAATACCTACAAGAATTATTGATCGTGTTATGGATAACTACTATGTTGGGGATGGAATAGTCCATCACGGTGATCATTTACTCTTTATACACGAATTATGCGGGTTGTTCAAGTGTGTAGGCATTACTACAGATCAAGTTAAGAAGAAGTTATTCTCATTATCACTAAAAGGAAGAGCTGAGGAATGGTATAAGCTGCTAAAGAATGGTCAAGCTCTGGAATGGGAGGAAATAGTGCCTCTCTTTTATTCAAAGTTTTATCCTCCTAGTGAGATTCATAAAGATCGGAATCAAATATACAACTTTTGGCCTCTTAATGGAGAGAGTACAGCTCAAGCTTGGGGAGATTGAAGTTACTAATGCTCAAATGTCCCATTCATGAGCTTCCCAGCAATATTATTATCAACAACTTTTATGCAAGGCTCCCTCTACATGACAAGGATTTATTGGATGCTTCTTGTGCTGGATCATTCACTCGCATGGAAGAAGAAGCTAAATGGGATCTTCTAGACCGTATTCAAGACAATGCGGAAGCTTGGGAGAATGAAAAAGGTAGAAAGTTAGGTATAAATTATGATTATGAATGCATTGAATCTTTTATGGGAACTAATGACTTTCAAAATATTAAAAATGCTTATGGTCTAGACTCTCAAGCTATTGCTTCTTATTTTAAGGCTTTTGCTTCCTATATTGAAGTGCCTAAAAAGAAGTGGAATAAGTATAATGAACCTTATAAAGATATTTCTAGGAGTGTTCCTGCAAGAAATACTGAAGTTTACACTGCTAATCATGTCTTACCTGAACCTTATATTGAGAAAATGCCTTTCCCAGTTAAGGTAAAGGAACATTCTATGATAGCTAGCATGGTTAATGAAAGTACAATTAAAGCTGTTGAACCTGATAAACGAATGGTTTATGAACCAATAATAGCAAATGTGAAAGACTTTGTTACTAAATATGAAGAAGAGGGACACACTATCCTTTGTAAGGATACCTCTAATATTGTTTCACAAAGTAGTGTTATGAGAGATAGTATTCATGTGTTTTCTGTTAGAATGAGCGATCATTTCTATGATGGTTCTTGTGATAGTTATATTGTTAAGTTTATGCATGATACTGAAAGTTACTATGAGAGAGGGAAAAGTGTTCTTATGCATCTCAATAATATCAAGTTTCCTCGTTTTATGCTGAAAGTTTTTATGTTGCACTTCTTTTGCCTTCCTATGCAAGTAGCCTCTAGTTTCAACAACTTGTTTGTTTACAAAATTCCTTTGCATAGGAAGTGGGTTAGACTTAAATGTGTGTGTGCTTTTGCTTCTTAATGCTCTCTTTCACTTCAATTCATATTCCTGAGTGAGCATCTTCAAAATTATCATGCCCATCTTAATGGCTATAAAGAAAGAGCTTTTTGGGAGACAACACAATTTGTTTTTGCTTTTAGTTTGTTTTTGTTTCTTTGAGTCTTGGAAGTTATTACTTCGGTAATACCGCTCCTTGTCCATTTTGTTTGGTTCTTGTGTCAAGATCAACCTCTAATGAGAGAGAAGTAATATTTGGGGAAGTTGTTGTCCCGAAACAGATTTTTGTGCTTCACCGTAAAAATTCGTGAGAGATCTCTGTATGTCGGATTGATTTGTATTTTTTTGTGCTCATGCCCCAGGTTGTTATTTAACTTTCGTTAGTTTTGCACTTTTTAATTTGAGCAACAGAAGATTTTCGACAAAATTGATCTTTACCTGCTGGTCTGTTTTGACGGATTTTGCCACTCTTGCATTTGCTTCTTTATTCGATTTCCTTTTTGAATTATTTTTGGGTTTTCAAAAGGAGTTGCTACAGTAGCTTATGTTTTGATGGTTTTCAGTTGAAGTTGGACTCAAAATGTTTTATCACTTCATTTATAGTATTGTTGCTAATGAGAACTGTGTGAAGTTTTGTGTGAAAGAAATTTCCAGGTAGTGGAGATAATGGTGTAATAAGGAAGAGAAGGGTTTTATGACTCAAGTAATAAGTGTATGAAGATGAAGATATCGATGATATTCAAGTGGTGACTCCGAAAGAACCTACTAGATACCAAATTCAGAGACCTGCAGAGTCTGTTTTCAAATAGGTAACAATTCTGGTAGGAAAAGTTCCGCGAAAATACTATCCAACTATATTTTTGTAGTTTTTAGTCAATAAGGAAAGCTACGAAGCGAAAAAGGGACGGAAACAGAGCCAGGGTGGCTCACACCACCCTGTGGCGCGGGCCCACCCCTGGCCGCGCCACCAGGTGGTGAGTCCACCCCGGACTCCGCCTCCGACTCGTTTTCTCCCAGTACCTTCCTTTTGTTCTGAAACTTCGTAATATATAATCCCCCGGATCCCCTGAGGTTCGTATATCGTGTTTTCGTCGTGTTTTTGTTTCGATCTGTTTCTGCCAGGACATACTCTTTGAAGGTTTAGAAACACAATGGTGTCCGCCAAGGATAAAGGAAAGGAGCTTATGGAGGAAGACCTCCAAGACCCCAGGCAGGAGAAGGAGATCAAGAGCAAAGGTGAAGAGGAGGCAAAGCACACCGGCACTACCATTGCAAGCATTGGAGTGGTGGCAAACCCTGCCAGGACTATGTCAATTGGAGGGAAGCCTCCTCATCACCGCTCAGATCCCTGGTCACTTCCTCCACATGCCAAGAATCCTTTCCATACCCTTATCCATGAGTATCAATACCAGAATATGCCCAAGGAGAAATTACCCTCCAATTGGGATTTTCCTCGTCCTAGCCATGCAGGAAAAGAAGACTTCAAGGAGGAAGAGTGGGGAAAGAATCACAAGAGCTGGAATTCGTAACCCGACATGATCATGAGCCGCATTGAGCAAAACTCGCAGCTTATTCGCAATCTCACCTTTGAGATTGAGGACTTTGGGAAATTGATCAAAGAGCTCATCAAGAGGATACCACCACCACCAAAGGAGTAATTCGTCATCAGGTTTGGCATCCCCTTGGTTTGTTCCAAGCTTGGGGGAGTGTCGTGGTATCACATCACTATCTTCTATCTTTTTACCTTATTAGTAGAGTCATGTCATGAATAGAGAAGTTATTATGTAGGATGGTTTGCATTATGGAAGTGTCCCCTCTCTTGTTAGATATGTATCCCTTGGTGTGAGTTGCCGTTATGGAATATTAATGAGAAGTTCTATCATTCACTCTTTTGCATAGCTTATACTAGTTTTCAATTCGTGGTTATATGATTGATCTTGTTGTTAGTACTGGTATCACTTCGGGATCATTGAGTTAATTTAGTTGGTTTTGGCAAACCTGGCTCGGTTAGTAACAACACTATTTTTGAGAGTTGAAAGAAAAGATAAAAGTACTCTAAAGAAAAATTATTTCATCATTTTTCGTTCTTGATTTGCTCATAAGTCTAGTATTCTCTAGTTAAGATCTTTTGTGCTTCCAAGGAAGATTGCATGTTTGTTTTGATCACTTGTACGTTTGTTTGTTTCCTTCAACTCTTGTACTTGCTACCCAGCCTTGCTAGCCAAAAACCCGTACTGAGAGGGAATTCTTCTCGTGCATCCACTCCTTAAAACCAAAACCTTTGCCATTTGTGTCCACCATACCTACCTATTAGCATTATTGCTATTCCAAGTAAATTCTTGTTTTATCTACCTTCCAAATTAAACTTGTTATGTGAAAATTAGTGATTAAATCTCTCAAGAACTTGATGGCACACCTTACTTTTCTAGCACTTAATAAACTTGAACCATTGGGTCCTTCTTCGTTGCTTGCGCTTTATGAGTTGAAGTTAGCAGAACCATGCATCATGGGGAACGCTTTCAACATTGCATTGGTACTTTGTACCTAGTTGATATCATGTTCTTTTGCTTATGGATCCCGACGGTGTGAAATAAAAGTGGAACTTGTAAGATCATGGAGTTTATATGTGTGTTAGAGAAACGCCTGGGCCGCTAGCCTAAGCCATGCCTAATCATGGTGGAAACTTGCAGCATAACTATAGTGAGCATTCTATGAAGCATCCTCAATAAAAACCTATGCAAATAGAAAATAAAAAGATTGCTGAGATGCTCACTGTCTGCTTGCCTTGTCATTTTGATTATGGGATAGCTCATATGTCATGTGCAAGGGGTACCCCGTTGGCGGTTCTCAATGATACACATGTATTTACAATGACAAAAGCTTACTCGTGACTGAAGTTGAGTAGCATGAGGTTCGGTACTCATAAGTAAGGGGCATGAGATTTCAACTTATAACTGGTCAAGCATATCCTCTTAGTTGTGTCACTTTAACCTTAATCACCAAAAGATTCCTATGATAGGGGAAATGAGAGCTGAAAGCTAGTAAGTATCATAATTTTTGGGAGCTCTTTATGAGACTTGCAATCCCTGCTTCCCTCTGTGAAGGGCCCTTCTTTTTACTTCTTAGTTGAGTCAGTAAACCTACTCCCTTCCATCTCAGCAAGTATTTTGAGTTGTTGTGTTTCATTCATTCATATGATGATTTATTCAATCATGCTTCTTATGTTCCTTGTTTTGCACATTGCTCTTATCTTGATGTTTACTACTTTGAAAGCTACCATTGAAAACCAGTTATTTGTGAACTCCAGCAAATTATCAACTATTCTTCGACCAAGACCTAAGTTTGCCATTACCAATTATGATTTACTTTATGTATCTTTATTGTGTTTCCTTTACTCAATGCAGGTTGAGTTTTATAATAGTGAGTTGTCTTCTATTATGATCTATGTATTGATGAATGTGATGCCACCCTGGGCCGCGCCACCAGGTAGTGTGGCCGCCTTGGTCCACCCCTAGCACTCCCCTCTGGCGTATATTATCCTCCCAAAACCCTAATGTAACATCCCAAAACTTCAATCCAAGCTTATCAAAGATCAAATCAATCAAAAATGGGGTTAACAAAAACTTTTCCAAACTTAATATGAAAGCATTATATATGTGTGCATTTAAAATAGGAGTTGTTTGAATTGCCATGATTGAATGATCCAATGCTTGTAAAATGTTTCTTAGGTGATTTAAACATCATCTACATCATTCCCAAACTTTTCCTAAAGAAAAGCAAATCAAAAAGAATTAAAAATGAGGAATGGTCATTTTGGCAAATTTAACTCTCATGCCTACTTTGGCTATTCCTAGTACTGAAATTTTAACAGAAACAATTCTTGACCTTTGCACCCCTTGCTAGTACACATAATGAGGTACCAAGGCCCACCTTTTGATCTGCTAAAAACATTCTGTAAACTAATTTAAATGGCAGTTTAAAATTGAATCTAATACATATGCATAGATCACCCCTATTTCAAAACCCATCTTTTTGAGCTCCACTTTCAAAACCCTTGCAACCAGAGACTACCTATCATTAGTGGAGAACACCCAAAAAATTTGAACTCAAAATTCAAAAAGAATTTTCATGCGGCCATTTCATCAAACACATTGCAGGCAGAATAAAACACAACTAGCTAGCTCACTATTTCTACAGGGTTTTACCACCCATTTGACCACAAAACACTCCCTCTGTCTCCACTTGATCAAACCATGCCATTACCACCCCATCCCCTACACCCTAGTGGCAAGGCCAAGCCATGCCGAGAACCAACTCGCTGGCCAACCTTGCTCTCACCCCAGCAGACCACCTCCCCCTCTCTCTCCATGTCTAGGAGGTAGCCAGGAGCTCACCGCCACCCCCTGTCCCTTGCCCGAGCCCAGGAGTGCCGTGGACCACCGAGCACAAACCGCGCCCAGTGCCACCGCACCATGCCGAGCACACGCCAGAGCGCCGCACCCGGCACGCGTGCACAAGCCGCCGCTCAACTGCAGCCCGCGCCTACCGCTCCGCCACGACACAGGGAAAACGACGGACACGCCCGTTCGCCGCCCAATGCCCCATAGCCACCGCTCGCCATGGACACTGCCGCCTCTGCCGCGTAGAGCGCCACCTCGCCCCGACCGCGTGTCACCACCCCTACGGCCGCATTTAAGCGCTAGAGCACCGCCAGGGAACCACCCATCGATCGCCACCCCCAGCCATGCCTCTACCTCGCTGTAGCCATGTCGCCACCGTCGACCGCCCATCCCGCTTGGTCTCACCGTCGAGCCTATAAAAGGAGCCCTCCCCAGCCTCTCTTCTCCACACCATTCCACTCCCCTCACCTCTCTGAACCTCACCCACCTCTAGCCGGAGCAAGTGGAGCAGCAGCTCGCCGGAATTGGAGCTGGAGCCGCCGCCTCGGGAGGAGAAGGGCGTCGTTGATTGCAACCGCCCCAAGCTCCGCCGTGACCACGCCTCGCCTCGCCGTCGTCTTCCACGTCGTTTGCCCGCCTCGCCGACCCCGCTGGAGCCCTGGTACGCCCCCAGCAGACCCCCACCGAGCCGCTAGGGTTCGAGCTCGCTGGCGACCTGTTCGTCGTCGACGACGACCCTCAGTCGTAGATCTAGCTTCTAATCGCACTGTAGCATCCCAATTGTCTAACAATTGTAATGCTACTTGGTCTAGTAATATAATGGCTACTTCCTATATACAATTGTTGCATCATAATTATATCATGCTCATGTCATCATGCCACCTTGCATTTGAGCATCATATAAAACCCTCTTTCTTTGGTTCTTCTCTCATATGCATTGTTATTTGTATTTTCCTCTTGATATTGTATTTGGTTATTGATATATTGTTTAATGCCCAAGTTGAGTTGGGGGCATCTCTTTTATTCAACTCCATCATTTTTCTTTTCACCACCTTATAATTCCACCATTCCATTTACCATGGGCTTTTATTTCCTTTTGGTATTCAATCTAGCTCATGGGAGATAGGATGGATCTAATTCTATAAATCCTTTTGCTTGACCTTTATTCCACTTCTTAGGAATGCATAAGAATAATGCCACAATATTATTATTGTTTTCACAAAATAAATCATGGCATTTATTATTTTGCATGGGCCATGCAAGTGTAGCACCACCTTTAGCCCATTTGATTCCTCTTGGTTTAATTGGATCTTTTCTTTGTGGATCATCTCCATCCCTTCCCACCATCCCCATATTCTCATCAACATCATTTTTATTTTCTCCATGCATGATTCAAATGAGGCCTTTTTCCCATAATCCTTTTCTTTCTCTTTTCTTGGTTTCTCCTTCACCTCATCTTAGCCTATTCAAAGCCCTCACTATTTTCCTCTTGGGTTGATCTTATAAACAAGTTTTAGAACCTAAACACCTAATTAAAACCCTAGCCCTAGTTTGCCTCTATTTCTATCTAAACCTAGTTCTAATCTAAACCTCACCATCACCTTGTGTCCCTCTACCAAACCCTCATCTCTTTTCCCTTTTAATCATATTGCAAAAACTTCCAAAAATGGTTAATTCTTGGGCTTGTTTAAATCTGCAACAAAACAAAAATCAAAACAGTTAATTAAATAAAAAGAAAAACGAGTTAAAGAGAAAAGCCCAGCAGCAGCAGCCCTTACCTGGTCGCAGCCCAGCAGCACCCCGGCCCGTTCCTCCTTTCCCCTCCTGGGCCGCTCCTTCTCTCTCCCCCGGCCCGTACCCCTTCGCTCACGCCGTCTCCCCTGTTTCTCTTCTCCGTCGCCGCCCTCTCTGCTCAGCGACAGACGGCAGCGGCAGGTGGCCATCCGCGCCGTCATCCGCGTCAGCAGGCACGCCGAGCGCGTGACCATCCCGCCCTTATCCTCGCGTCGCGCCGCACCTTTTTCTCGAACCCTAGCTCCGCTCCGCTCCCCTCTCCCTCTCCTCCGCTGTATCAAGCCGCCGCCAGTCAGATCTCCACCACGCCGTTGCCGCCCTAGCCGGTGACCATGGCCTCATCTAGGAGCACCGCCGCGGACCGAGGCGACGTTTCCGCGTGCTAGGAGGAGCCAGGACCGCTCGGAGCTGCCCCCTCGCCAGCGAGCCATGCACCACCGCAGCAACCTCGCCGTCCCCTCCGCTTCGACCATCCCGTCCTTCGTTTTCCTGTGGAATCGAACGAGGTGAGCGCCACCCTCTTCTCCCTTCCCCTTCTTATTCCCTCCGCGTGCGAGCGCCGCCCGATTTTGACCCCCGCCGGCGAGCAGCCCAGGCCTGCGTTTCCTCCTCTGCTCCCCGAGGAGTCCCGTCCTGTACAGCCTCCCTCCAACGATCCTCCCTGAACGAGATTCGTAGCTAGCGCTCCCCTCTATCTTTTTCGCTTTTGTGGCAGGCGCTATCTCCCCGTGGTTGCGTCGCCATCCTCGCCGGAACACCCCGCCGTTGTCAGGTTGTCGCCGCGGGTCAGCAGACAGACGTCAGATTCAGTTCAGTAGACGGTCGTGGCAGTTTTGCGTAAAGCCCCCCCACCCCCCCCCCCCCCCCCCCCCCCCCCCCCCCCCCCCCGTTTTTTGTCGATCACGCCCAGGTCCTTAGCAGCCCAGCGGCCCCACGAGTCAGCCCCTGTGCAACTTTGCAAACAAGCCCCCGCGCTTTGCAGTTTACCAACCCGCGCTCCCCTGGACCGCCCACGTGTCAGTCGCCCGATGGCCGCGCACGCGTGTGGCCCCATCTTCGCCCAGCCCCACCAATCAGTCTTAGTGACTAGAAGAACCCGCGGTGTAAAAAGCTTTTTGCGCGCGGAAATCGCCCAGTCAGCAGCGGCCCACCTGTCAGTGACTGTGGCTAGGTTTGCCTGAGTGTAAAACGTTTTCTGTTTTCTGTTTTTAAATAAACTTTTTCAGTAAATGTTTAAATTCAAATCCAAATCAGATTTTAAATAACTTTTAAAATACAAATCCAAATAACACATATAATATATGTTTTGAAATCAGGAAAATGTAAGGAATTCAAATATGCCATTCAAAATAATGTTTGAACACTTTAAAATTTCGAGATGATTAAAATTACAATAAAATGCCCTTTTCTTAATAAATTAATAACTTTAATTCTACAACTCCAAATTTGACAAATAATATGTCTAAATCGATCAGTGCGACGAGCCCGTTCTATCTATGAAGTCCTTGTTCTGAATTGAAGCATGCATCATGTCATTAATAAAAATCTGAACTGTTTAGGGCAATAAAACTTGACTCAACAAATAATAAAATGCTTTATTCTTGTTTTCCACACCTCACCATGCCATGCTACTTTAATGCCATGTAAATTGTGCATCATTCATCATGGCATGCTTGTTTGCTTGTCGCATTTTAATTCATATGATTGTGCACTTTATTTATGTTGGCCCTTGTTTGTTTGGTTCTTCTTCGAATAGACGCCCAGCAGGAGAATTACCAGGAATCACAGGAGTACTACCCAGATCCATCTCTCGCTTCAACTGAGCTGCCAGGCAAGCACTACCACATGCTTGCATACATTTAGTACCTATTGCCTCTATCTTATTCTTGCATCATTGAGTCGCGATTGCATTAAATTGAATCCCAAGTACTGCATAGCCTTTACTTTTAAACCCCACCGAAGCTTGTTCCTCCATCCCATGAGCCATTACTACAGGAGTTGTTTGAGCCATGCGAGTCGTAGAAAAGCATGTCTAGGGTATGTGAGTGTCTGATGAATAACGAGGTACCTAAACAACTTAACCTGAGTAGTAATGGGATAACTAATGAAAGAGGCACCGGTGAGCAATATCTGCTATTTGGTTTTTCATGCTCACTTGTGTCCCGTGGAACCCCGAGTACTTGATTCCTGTTCCTTGACTATTCGCACTATCCACATCCGGGAGGCCTTATGGACCCCCCTGAGCCAGAGCTTGATTCATTCTTATTTATTGGGGCCACAAGTAGTTTGGGGCTTTATTACTATCCTGTACTTATGCCATGTTACTGTTTTATTTAAGATTGTGCGAGGAGCACCTGTACTATTTAATAATTGCGGAGTGTTTTCGCGGTATCAACAAGCCCAGTCACATTTTCGGGTTCTCAGTCGTTTACAGCCATTGGCGCAAACCTTGGGTCCGTCTCGGAGCCGGCCAACTTCGTTGCGGGTAGCTTAATGGGGTGGCCCCCTGAAATATTTCTGAATCATGTGATTGCTTTGTCGTGAATGTCTCGTTGGGTTTTGAGTTGGTTTTTCCGAGGTTGATCGAGTGTGTGTTGCTATTCGTGCACCCCTGCAGGGTAAATCTTTTTGAAAGCCGTGTCCGCGGTTATGGATGACTTGGAGCACAGTTTCTCGATCATAGACAAGTATAACGTACCGCTTTTAATTTGACTAAGTACTTGACTAGTAAATAGTGCAACACTCATGGAATGGTTAATAAAACTGCCAACGGATGATGGGGGTTGTTCGTCTGCTTCCTCGTTGGTAAGCGAGGAGGAGGATGGATCTGTTAATTATACCGTTATAACTGTTGTTCTTAATTCACGGACATCCGTCTATCATTGGTTAGGCGGATGGTTAGCGAGTATCTATAGAATTGTTAGATATTCTCTTTTGCAGCAATTGCGTCACCCCAGGTTGTGTCCCCTTTAGTGGCATAAAGACTTGCTGAGTACCCCTAGGGTCTCACACGATAAATTGTTTGATTCAGATGAACAGGTGTATTCGCAAGAAGGATACTGGGTGGAGGAGACAGATGACGTTGGTAACAATCACTCGGTGTAGAGATTCCGGGAACGGGGATCCGTGAGATCTGTGGGCGGGATGTGTTTATTTATGTGGCATCTTATGCCGATTTGCTTCTTATCCGTACTCGGATCTTGTTTTCCGCTTCCGCCTGATACTCTGATGTTGGTTGTATGTGGAGCTATCCTAAATTATTATCTCTATCTAGGATATTTGAATCTTGCCGTATGGCATTGCAATATTTCTATTTCTTTTAGATGGAATGGCTCTGAGGACTGTTGTATGTGGCTTGCATACATACTCATTTGTGTATGTAGTTCATCCCTTCGCCTGCCGATTACGCCGCTCGTTCTTGTCCCGATGATCTGAAAGTGGTTAGGACGGCCGAAAGGTCTACCGTGAGTGGCCCTGGGCCCCACCGTACTATTTTAACCACATTCGTTCATCCAGGCATGCAACTAAGAGCGTAATTCACCGAGGTAGTTACACGCACGGCCCACAGCGCGCGTACCGTTTCGCGTTTTAAGTGCCGCTGACACGGGGACCCCCCTGTCAGCTGAGCCCCGCACCACGGAGCGCCACTAGGCCGGCCCATTCCTTTTCCCGCGCTAGCCCACCGATTCGAATCTGGATTTTTCTTTTTTTAGTTAAATCTAGTTTTTGTCCAGTATTTCAAAAATCAATTATGTGAGTTTTACAAATCCAAATTGCATGAAACCAATTTTGTCTGAAAAGTATTAAGATGATCTATCCAAGCCCGTTGGATTTAATTCAATTAGAGTTATAGATCTCTCCTAATAACAATAAGAAGACAAAAGCTTTTGCAACTTGCAACATTTTTATAAAATCAACCAAGTTAGCTTTTGAGTTGATTCCAACTCTAAAAAATCACATTTCACCATATCTATCCAAATATGTAATAATATTAAGGTTTACAGGCAGTGACTTTGGACTAGTACCAAAATAATGCTATATAGGCATTTCTAGTCACTTTAAATCATTAAATAATGAACTTAAACCAAAGTAATATTGATCCAACCCTTAAATCTCATTCCCACATGTTAGAATATGTGGTGAGGACATGTGTCCACATGATCCCATATTTTGGTGGTGAATATTAAATTTTAGTTAATTTTTCAATGAGTAGAAATTACTTGATGATAATAGATCGTCAAATGTGTGTCCTAGAATGCTACTTAGCCTAGTTAAGTATTGTTTGGTGATTGTGTATTGCCCTATGTATTTATAGACGATAGTACCGACCAAGCTCTCGAGGAGGAGGAGTTCTACCAAGAAGAAGAAGAAGAAAACTTCAACCACTGCACCAACCAAGGCAAGCCACCATTAACAACGCCAGATACTATTAGCAAGCTAGCACTATCCAAGATTAACCCTTGCAAGTTAGCACTTGCAAGTGTAGTACTTAGCAAACTAGAATCAAACTAGATGGTTTAGCAAAGATGCCTTAAGCATACTTTGATCACACCCCCCCTTATTTAACTAATAGTACCCCAATTCCTAGTTACAAGTTTTACCCTTCTTAGGTTATACAAAGTTCTTTATTGGTTTTGAAGGTAGCATAAAAAGTATAAAACTTGACCTATTTAGAACTCTTTAGATGTCATTCTATGGCATGAGATTGAACCCATCTTTTTCACCTTAGTGAGCACTCTTAACTTAGTAGTTAGAGTAGATCAAAAACTTGAGTCACTTTAGATGGGAACACTTGGTGAAAATGAATTATGAAAACCTTGTAATGATGAGTCATTCTATTGAGATGCTTTGACATGTGTTGAGAAACACAAAGGATTGATGTTGATGAAAATGTTGAGGCATGAGCCTTAACCCTTTTATAAGACTGATGGTTGGATTCGGATGCGATACCATTCCAAATTTACCGTACAACCACATTACCTGAATTGGGTAAGGCTTAGCTAGAAATTTATATGCATTAGTATTAGTTCCCTCACGGGAGAGGTTTGAGCTGAGGCTACCTCTCAATGTTGTCCACCTATGCAGTGCCCAAGATGACTGATGGTCATGGTTGGGAGGCCATGCTCATAGGAGAGGTGCTTATACTAGGGTGTGTAAAGGGAAGGTTATGTTTGATTATCTGCATACTAAGTATGATGATTCAGGGTTATCCCTAACAGATGTATCGAATCTTGTGGTGAAAGTGTACCACCTTTGCAGAGTGTCAAACTATTCGAATAGCCGCGTCCGCGGATATGGACAGTTGGACTGGTCATACTGTTTTGTTGTCAGATGTTTTCTAAAGACTTTGAAAAGAATGATGAATATTGACTTGACCACAACAGGGTTGTGTTTATGAAAATAGTTTCCCCAACTGAAGTGATTTTAGAGTTTTATCTTATCTTTCTTTGCTTCAGAACTCAGCTTAGGTTTCAAACTTAACTTGGTAGTTAAGCATAGAGTTAGCATTTTAACTTAGATTTATAATACTTGTTAGTGGTAGTTTGCGAGTACTTAAAGAGTACTCATGGCTTTCGTCCCTGGCTATTATCATGGCCAGACTATGAAGGAGATTATCAAGATGATGGTGAGCAGGACGGCTATGATAACTAGGACTATCTGCCTTTGTCAGCATTGCATGTACCGCTGAAGATGGACCCCACCGCTACGCTATCTTTATGTCTCGCAAAAATGGTATGATATCCAATCCGTTATGTCTCGCAAAAATGGTAATCCTGGGATTGCGAGGTATGGCATAACGGGCATCTGGGATTAAAAATCCGGGTGTTGACACCTAAGATTCGGGGAGCGACCACAGAAAGATTTCGCCGCCTCTGCGGGGCGGAAAACACCGAGAGAGAAAGATCTCTCCGGCAGACAGATTTCTGCCGGGGGAATTCCTTCCCGGAGAGGTAAGATCGTCGCCATCAACACCACCATCAAGCTGGACTTCATCGGGATCATCATCATCACCACCATCATCACCATCAGCACCCTCATCACCATCTCCATATTGCTATAACAATTGGGTTGAATCTTGCATAGTTCATAGGGGAAACTTTCTCGGTGTTGATTACTCTTTTTAGTTGATGCTATTGAGTGAACCATTGAATTGTTGTTTATGTTCAGATTGTTATACATCATTATTCCATCTCTGATCATGATCCATATGATGTATTGTGAGTAGTGGTGTCATGTGAACGTCGACTACATGGGAGAAGTCATGTTGTTAGTAGTGGAATTGTGTTGAGAAAGATTCAATAGTTTGATATTTAAGTTGTGGTGTACTTCTTCTAGTGGTGTCATGTGAACGTCGACTACATGACACTTCACCTATATGGGCCTAGGGGAATGCATTGTGTATTTGGCTACTAATCGTAGGGGTTGCCAAAGTGGCAGAAACCTGAACCCCCATTAGGAAACCATTGCACAAGGGACGTAAGGGTCTTAGAGTTTAAAGATGTGGTTCGGTTTCTACCTTAATTACTTTCTTGTACTTATGGATGTTTGCAAGGGGTATAATCACAAGTATGTATTAGTCCTAGGAAGGTCGGTACATTAGCACAGGTTCACCCACACAACACTTAGCAAGCTAAAGAAGATTAATCAACTATATGAAGCGAAAGCACTTGATAGTCTTCCCATGTGTCCTCGAGAACGTTTGGTCATCTTAAGTAATACAACCGGCTTGTCCTTTGCTGCATAAAGGATTGGGCCACTTGCTGCATTTATTCCAACTGTCTTTTAGTTACTCGTACTTTGTTTACTTGCTTTATCAAAAAAACCTAAAAATTCATTTGCTAAGTATTTGCAGAGAATTCCTGATCCATACCACTAGCCAGCACCTTTTGCTCCTCGTTGGGTTCGACACTCTTACTTATCGAAAATACTACGATACACCCCCTATACTTGTGGGTCATCATAGTGCTAGTAGGATTGCTAACTCTAAGTTTCTTTATAAAACTAAGTTTGAAACCTAAGCTGAGTTCAGAAACAAAGAAAGATAAAATAAAGTTTGAAATCACCTAAGTGGGAACTTAATGGTCATAGTCACAACTCTGTTGTGGTCAAGTCATGTCACAATTCATTTCATAAGTTGTTTTGAAAATATCTGACAACGGAACAGTATGGCCACTCCAACTGTCCATAACCGCGAACGCGGCTATTCGAATAGTTTGACACTCTACAGAGGTGGTACACTTTCACCACAAGATTCGATACATCTATCAAGGATAACCCTGAATCATCATACTTAGTATGCAGATAATCAAACATAACCTTTCCTTTACACACCCTAGTATAAGCACCTCTCCTATGAGTATGGCCTCCCAACCATGACCATCTGTCATCTTGGGCACTGCATAGGTGGACAACATTGAGAGGTAGCCTCAGCTAAAACCTCTCCTGCGAGGGAACTAATACTAATGCATATAAACTTCCGGCTAAGCCTTACCCAATTCAGGTAGTGTGGTTGTACGGTAAAATTGGAATGGTATCGCATCCGAATCCAACCATCAGTTTTGTAAAGGGCTAAGGCTCATGCCTCAACATTTTCATCATCATAAACAATTGTTGTTTCTCAACACATGTCAAAACATCACAATAGAATGACTCATCATTCCAAGGTTTTCACAATTCATTTTCACCAAGGGTTCCCATCTAAAGTGACTCAAGTTTTGATTTATCTCTAAGCTACTAAGTTAAGAGTGTTCACTAAGGTGGGATGCTAATCTCAATATCATGCCATAGAATGACATCTAAGGTTATCTATATAGGTCAAGTTTTATACTTTTTATGCTACCATTAAACAAGTAAAGGACTTTAATAAGGTAGAGAAGGTAAAAGCTTGGAGATAAAACTTGGGGTAGGTAATAGTCAAAGTGGTATAACCAAAGCATGCATAATGCATCTTGCTTGGGTTATCTAACTTGCAAGGGTTAGCTTGCATTGTTAATGATGGCTTGCTAATAATATCTTGCTTAGTTTACTTGAAGTGCTAGGCTTGCAAGGTTTAACTTGTATAGTGCTAGCTTGCCTTGGTTGGTGCAGTGGTTGAAGTTTTCTTCCTCCTCCTCTTGGTAGAACTCCTCCTCCTCGAAAGCTTGGTCGTTACTATCGGCTATAAATACATACGGGATACACAATCACCACAATGCTTAACTAGGCTACTTAGTACACTAGGGCACACATTTGATGATCTATTATCATCACAAGCATCACAAGGTTTTATTAACTAGCTTCATTATTTTTATTTAAGGAAAGTAATTTCTACTCATTGAAAATAACTAAGATTTAATATTCTCCATTTAAAATATGGGATCATGTGGACACATGTCATCACCACATATTCTAACCTATGGGAATGTGATTTAAAGGTTGGATCACATTTTAATAAGTTTAAGTTTAATATTTAATGATTTAAAGTGACTAGAAATGCCTATATAGCATTATTTTGGTACTAGTCCAAAGTCACTACATGCAAACCTTAATATTATTACATATTCAGATAGGTATGGTTAAATGTGATTTTTGAGAGTTGGAATCAACTCAAAAGCTATTATGGTTGATTTTATAAAAATGTTTGAAAGTGCAAATGCTTCTGTCTTGTTATATTTACTAGGAGAGATCTCTAACTCTAAATGAATTAAATCCAACGGGCTTGGATAGATCTTTTCAGCAGCTTTCCAACAAAATTGGAATCACTCAATTTGGTTCAGTAAATCTTCCTGAATTGATTTCTGAACTAAGGGACAGAATTGAGTTTAAACCAAAATAGAAAAACCTACATTTGAATTTGTGGGCTAGCGCGGGAAAGGAAATGGGCCGGCCCAGTGACGCTCAGCGACGCAGAGGGCGGCTGACAGGTTGGTCCCGCTTGTCAGCGAGACTTAAAACCCGAAACGGTATCTAGCGATCTGGGCCACACGATTATAACATGGATCAACGGCTCACAGTCGTCGTCGACGACAGACTCATCGCCGGTGAGACCGAACCCTAAACGGCCGGTGGGGGTCTACTGTGGACGTACCAGGGCTCCAGCTAGTGCGGCAAGGCGGGCGATCGAACTAGACGGCGACGGCGGACTCAGGCGAAGTCACGGCAGAGGCTACGGTGGACTGAATCGACGGCAGCGTCTCCTCCTCTACAGCGGGCTCCTCCGGTGCAATTTCGGTGAACTATGGCTCAAGCGGCTCCGGCGAGAGAGGGGAAATGTTCAGGGGAGAGAGGGGAGTGGAATGGTGTGAGGAATTCGTGCTAGGGTGGCATGCTTATATAGGCGCGACGGTGAGACCGAGAGGTGTGGGCGGAGCTCGTCGGTGACGATGGCACAGGGGGTTATCGGCGTGGGTGAGGTTGGCGGACGGTGGGCGGTTGCCTAGCGGTCAGCTATGACGCAATGGCGCGGCTACGGGCGGTGGCATATGGTCGGGAGCGTCACACGCTCTAGGGGACAGAGGCGGTGCTCGACGTGGAGCACGGCGACTGTGGGTCGCGCGGCGGTGAACGGTCGTGTCTAGCGGGATGCTAGGGTTGAGGCAGAGCGGCGCGCACGGTATGGGGTCAAGGGGCGGTCTGCTGCGTGCTAGCGGCTATCGCGCTCTGGCTTGCTCGCAGAGAGAAAGGGCGGCGCTGCTGGGGAGTGGTCCAGGGGCTGTGGGTGATCGTGGGGTGGACATGGAGTGGCGGTAGGGTTGGGCGGAGCTAGTGGTGGTGCTGGAACGGCACAACGCGGTCTGTGGAGCTTTGCCGACGTTCGGCCGACGGTGACCATAAAGTGGCGGCGCTCCACTGCTGCTCTAGGCCTGTTAGTAGCTTAGTTATGTGCTGGTTAGAGTTAGGGGAGACGGGGGGACCAAATGGAGGCCAAAAACTCGACAAGGCATTGATCAAGCAATAGTGTTTGTTAGGCAGAAAAATTGTGCATGCCACCTGTTCGATCAAATGGCCGCAAGAACAAAAGTTTTGAATTTTGGGCTGATTTTTGGTGGAGTGATGTAACTTATGCTTAAGCATCTAGGTTTGCTTGGGATTTGAAAATGGAGTTCATTTGAGTGGTTTTTGAATAAGTGTGATCTTGATACCTACACTAGATTCAATTTTCAAATGTCATTTAAATTTAGTGTTTGAAAGTTTTTGGGATGAAACAAAGTGGGCCTTGATACATCACTACTTGTACTATCAAGGGGTGCAAAGATCCACATTTGTTTCTGTTAAGATTTGAGTTCTAGGAATAGCCAAAGTAGGCTAGGTGATTAAAATGGCACAAATGACCATTTGCTTACTTTATTCTTTATGATTTATTTTTCTTTGGGATTTGTTTGCGAATGATCTAGATGATGTTTAATTCACCTTAGAATCATTTTACAACCAATGGATCACTTAAACATGGCAATTCAAAACAACTCCTAAATTATATGCACACACATATGAATGCTTAATGATTTTAAATGGAAATTTTTTTGTTAACTCCTAAATTTCATGATTTGGATCTTAATAACCTTGGATTAGAGTTTTGGGATGTTACAAACCTTCCCCCCTTAAACAAAATGTCGTCCCGAGATTTAAGAAACAAAACTAGGAACTAAAGAGATCTGGGAACTCAGTCCTAATGTAATCTTTTTGCTCCCAAGTGGCTTCTTCTTCGGTATGGTTGCTCCATTGAATCTTGAGAAATTTGATACTCCGGGTCCTGGTGGTTCTGTAAGCTTCTTCCAAGATAAGGATGGGTACTTCATGATATGTCAGGTCCTTGTTGATATCAACAGCTCGGTGATCGATGTTCTTGTAAACTTTAGTCTTCTCCGGCACTTCTAGGCATTTGCGAAGTAACGAAATATGGAACACATTGTGGATGGCTGACATCTCTGCTGGCAGTTCCAGTTGATATGATACTTCTCCTCGACGATTCAGAATCTTGAAGGGTCCGATATATCTGGGGGCTAACTTTCCTTTCAGACTAAAGCGTTGTGTTCCCTTCAATGGCGAAACCTTGAGATATACAAAATCTCCGACAGTGAAAGTTAGGTCTCTCCTTCTCTTGTCAGCATAACTCTTCTGTCACCAAATCTTCTCCGTCCGCCCACCGATTCGCGATTTCCATCAGGTGGTCAATTTTTTTGGGCTTCGAGCGGCCCAGCTCCTCCCTGAGCTCTATGCGGCGAACACCGCCGTTGAACGCGTTTATTGCGCAATCCTCCAAGATGTTTTCTGCGGAGTTCTTGATGATGGACCACCTCTAGATGTATGAGCGCAGCGACTCGCCAGATCTTTGTTGGCAACCTCTTAGTTCTTCGATTGATGTGGGCCTTTTGTAAGTGTCCTTGAAGTTGCGGACGAAACTGTAGACCAGCTCTTCCCAGCTGCGAATGGATCCGCGCGGGAGGTTGTTGAGCCATGCACGAGCGGCGCCCTACAGCTGCAGCTACAGGCATTGCATGGACGTGCTTCGACTCCCGCCGTGGAGCCTGACGGAGGAGATATGATCCTCTAGCCAGATCTTCGGGTCCTGCAGGCCGTCGAATTTTGGGTTCTCTAATGGGAGTTTAAACCCTTTAGGCATCCGCTTTTGCATGATGGCTCTACTGAAGCATCTGGCACCGCGGAGCTCTACGTCTTCGTCTTCTGAGTCAGTTGAACGAGCACGTCTTGCGCGCATTTTGTCGACTTTGCGTTGTGTGATATCATCACACGCGTCGTAGTCACGATCATGTCATCGTGAGCGGCGACGCCGAGACAGGTCGTGGCTATCATCGCTAGACGAGGGCGAGGAATAGCGTTTTGCCAGAGCCTTGCCTTTCTTTGGCTCTGGTGTTGGCTCCTTGTCGAGGGCGGCCTCGATTAGCCCCAAACCCTCGATCGTAGATCGGTGCATGACATCTCGTGGATCTCTAGCTGGCGGCTGGTTGTTGAGGAGGTACATGGTGGCCGCCATTACCGCAGATTGCAGCGTCTTCAGGAGCACGTTGCCACACGTTTCCTCCGTCATGGAGCTAAAGTCGAGGACTTTTGCGGCTTCTAGGCCCTCTTGCTTGGTGAGGTGGGCCAGTCGAGATATTCTCTTGTTGGCCACGTACTCGTTACCTTTGGAGGAGGATCCTCCGTGGGAGGAGAGCCCAGCTCGCCAAAGGCTTGACTCATCTGCCACCCTTTTACGCGCTTCGAGTTGCACGATTGCATGTAGCAGGCGTCTGTATTCCTCCTTCAGCAGCCAATGGTATCCCATCAGCATGTCCTGTGAGGAGTTGAGGGGCAGAGGATTGCCTCATAGAGCTTCTCGACAATGGGCCCACTCGTTGTCGTTGAGCCTGATCACTACACGCTCTCCAGTGTTTTTGTTCACTATGGTCGGCGGTTCTCCTCCCAATCCATTGTTGATGGGCATGCCATTGCTGCCGTTGGTGGGGCCACCGTTTGTCGCTGTTGGGTGGGCCACCATTGGGTATGCCACCGTTGGGTGGCCCGGTGCCAGTTCCAGTGCCGGTGTTTTCGCGATTGGCGGTGGTGTCACCCGCGTTGATGACGGTGCACATGAAGTGGTTGGGGAAGCTATTGCTCCTGCAACTTTCAGATCCGGAGCCGTAGGCTCCATCTTCTTTGGCTAGATCACCCAGATCATATCCGCGACTACTGTCGCTATCCGTGCTCCCAGTTGTTGCCGAGGCATTGAGCTCGCTAAGGGTGCCGATTGGTGGAGGGAACCACGATGCTGGAGCAATTATTCGTGTCGTTGGCTGGTCAGGCAGGCGAAGCGTGCCTAACTGGCCAACCTGGAAGTAGAAGCTCCCGATCGCCAGGCTGATCCTGTCGCCCATGGACTCGAAATCCGGGCGAGTGGCCGGCGTGTGGACGGTGAAGTCGAAAGCGCTGAAGAGCTGGTGAATCTCCGATGTTGCGAAGTTGTAGATCATAGTTGATGGGTACGAAGAAGCCATAACATCAGTATAACACCCTGAAATCGGCCCTATGCAGATTTCAGCGCTTCCCGCCAAACCCGCATAGAAATGATTCAAGGACGCCCACCAGGCACTTGCATGCGGGTGGAAAAACAAAGTAATACCATTACACAATAGTTCACGGTGGAACCCACAACACGTATATATACAACAATGACTCAGGGAGTCAAGAATACAGATATGCAGTACAAAGATCCAATTCACCTTGAAAACGATACAACATCCAAGTACGGATAAGATGCAAATGGGGCTAAGAGCCCTAAAGAATAATCAATGGCGTCCATAACCCTTCCTAGGCCAAGCTGGAAGGCTAACCCTGCTAACGACGTCGATCTCATACCTACTAAAACAAAAGGGGTGCCGACAACGGGCAAAGGAAAAAGGGAGCGGTCAGTACTGAGGCCAGTACACGGCGAGGCTAGAATTCGGCGACTCGCCTACATAGGTATGGTGGACTGAAGCGGCAGCGAAGCATGCACTAAACAAACTATAGAGACTCAATACAACTGTCGGCTATTAGAGAGGGATAAGAGAGACCTATTCGGGACCAACCTGATACTACCACCAAACATACCCATCCTGGTATTTCCCCCTCGAGACCAGACGAGGAAGTCATGCCGAGGAAACCCACATAGTTGGCAGTTTTATTCATTCATTCCATGGTGGTTGTCCAACTTACTAGTCATATCAGATACAAGTCATATTATAACAACAATTCTTTAGTTATAGTTGTCTATGATCGAGAAACTGTGCTCCAAGTCGTCCATAACCGCGGACATGGCTTTTCAAAAAGATTTAACCCTGCAGGGGTGCACCAAAGTATCCACATGCACTACAACCCTTGTTGTCAGATCCGAATATGAGCAAGATCCTGCACATACACCCAACGGTATGCGACGGGGCCTCGGACATGATGTTTCCCAGACCCAAAGTAAGTACATGGGGGCCACCCCACTAAGCTACCAGCAACGAAGTCGGCCGGCTCCGGGACGGACCCAGGGTTTGTGTCAATGGTTGTAAACGACTGGGAACCCGAAAGTGTTACTGGGCTTGTCGATATCGCGAAAACATTCCACATTTGTTCCTAAACAATACAGGTGCTCCACGCACAATCGTAATTAAAGCAGTAAAGCATGGCATAAGTACAGGATAATAATAAAGCCCCAAACTACTTTGTGGCCCCCAGCACAGTACTTTGAGATCAGGTAGTAAGCCGATGGGGTGCCCACACACCCACATGTGGTTAGCGCGCTCGATCTCGGAACAGGTGTCAAGAACTCGGGTCCTAGGTGGACACAAGTGGGTGGTTAAAAACCAAATATTGACTATTACCCACCAGTGCCTCTACATTATATCTATTTCCAGCATTTTAATTAACAAGTTATAATGTAAGCCATGATCATCTCCAACGTTAAGCTTCTCCACCATTAAGCATGTGCCAACCTTCTATCAACGGTGGAACGACACGACATGAAGCAGCACCTGAGCAAGCAACTACGACTCGCAAGGCCGACTATCTATCAATCAACAGGCAATAGGATGTGTCCAAGGCAATATAGAGGCTGCAAGGAGTATAAATGGTGCACGGAAACTAAAGCATCATAACACGGATAGCAATAGAGCAACAGGAGGAAGTAAAGACTATAAACGCAAAATAGGAAGAAAAGGGGAGATTGCTCGCCTGGGAAACATAGCCGAAGATTCATTATCCGAAGGACTTGTCGGTACTCGCATCCACTCAACGGCCTAATCCGTGAAGAAGCAAACACTAAAAGAAACACTGGATGCACTATTTAATACTACAGCAAGATCCGGCATGATGTATGTATGATGCATGCCATGGCAAATATACGGTGCAATTAGGCAATATTAAGCGGAACCAGGGTCCCGGCAATTAATTAGAAGGTTCAAGTTATTTAGCTAACCCGCAATTTTAATGTTGTCTTAACAAGGCAAAACATGGTATCGTTTTGCTACACAAATTTAAATGGAGCCAATATAAGACTAGAAAAGCCCGCATATAGTCTCCATATTTGATTATCAGGTGAGTCGATAAAATACCCCCAAACACATGAATATGTATGCGATCATGAATAATTTATATGCAACAAGTAATAATGTCATATTATAAAAATAGGGGTCTCGGATAGGGATCACACATCGGGGTTCGGCGATCTTGGGGTTTGGAGGGGTCTGGTCTCGGCGAGATCGGTCTTCGAACCCGGGAGGGAGAAGGTGCCGGGTTCGGCCTTCGGGTCTGGTATCGGGCCTCCAGGATCCATGATGGAGAACTTGTCGTCCGTGAAGGAGAACTTGGGCATGGGCATCACCATCTTCGGGTTCCGTGGTTCCGTGTAGGAGTGCTCGGTGATCCGTGAGGAAGTCCTTAGAGTCCGGGAGGTATATCTTGGCGCCTGGGTGCCGATTTCGTCATCGATGGAGAACTTGTATCCGCACCGCGATTTCTCGGGTTCGGTCGGTTGTCAACTTGATTTAACACGAGGGTGGTCTCCAAGCAGTGCCACGATGGTCTTGAGAGAAACTTGGGGAATACGCGGTCTTCGATTGCACTAGAGAAGCACACACCATGTTCATCAACCAACAACAACACAGACACACGCAAGGGCACAACACCTGTGTTCGAAGATGACAGCCACGGTGTTGTAGAGGGTCCTGTGGGCGATGGCGGACGACGGTGGGTGGCTTCGCAGTGAGGCAGCGAGGACGGGCCGAGGTGGGGACGACGGCAATTCGACGGCGAGCTTGGGGTCAGGGTGGCGCGGCTTGGGTCGAGGAGAGGGCCACGGAGGCACCAGGGTGATGCGGGTCGGGGAGGGTGACGAGCTTGTTGCGGGAAGAGGAGGCGAGGCGATGTCCGACGGCGAGCGGAGGGCACCCGCGATGGCGGAGATGCGGGAGGAGGCCGGCAGGAGGCGGCGGTGGTCCGAGCGGCGGCGGCCGGGGCAACGCCGTGGTGGAGCGGCCAGGGCACGGGCTCACGCGGTCCGGGCCGTGGGGATTCATGGCGGCGGTGGCTCCTGTAGAGGTGAGGTGCAGCATACGCTGGCCGGGTCAGTGCGGAAGCAGCGCAGCGAGGAGAGGGGCGGCGCTAGGGTAAGCACAGGAGGGCGTCGGCGGGGCCTGCTGGGATCGAGGGGAGCTGCGTACTACGGTAGGTGGGACGATGGGGAGATGAGGGAGGGGATCACAAGGAAGACGCGTGCGGGGATCACGCGATGATGGAGAGGGAGCAGGGTCACGGACAGGCAGGTTCGGGGATCACGTTGCGTCGGTGCGTCTCGTCATGCGAGGGAGGAGCGTGTCGAGTTGTGGGTGGGCCTCGCGGTTAACGTCTACCGCACGAGGCAGCGCGATAGGAAGGGTCGGGGCGGCTCGCTATGGTGCCGCGCGGGTGGGGTGGGTGCAACATGAGCGTGCTGTGTGCAAGCAATGTGGCGGCTGGCGGGTTGGGGTGTGACGGCGGTTAGGGTTAGGACTAGATATGAGTAGGGTTTGCTAGATTAAGATCTAGGGTCAGATTAGTCGGGGTGGTAGGCTGCTGCCAGCTGGGCCTTTGGGCCTGGCCGGTGGTGGCCTCCCCCGGTTCAAAAAAATATTTTATTTATTTATTTTTATTTAAACACTTTTGCAATTATCTTTTAGACAAAAAAAATATCCGGAGGAGACCGGGATTTTCATTTGAAATAAAGAAGGGGATATTTAGAAAACAAAGATAGACTTTTAGAAAATAGTTTTAGGCAAATAATATGCATGATGACATGTCGATGCTCAAATGCAATGTGGCATGATGACATGAGCATGCGATCATGATGATGCACAAAAAGAAAACAGCAAGCGATTTTCTAGTAGTGGTTTTACCGCGGTGCTACAATTCGACACCACTAACAAGGGATCTCGCCCTCGAGATCCGCCTCATGGTACCGAAAGAAAGCCGATGATCCGAGTCTTCTCGCTTTGTGTAGATCTTCGCGACACCACTAACAAGGGGTCGTTGCCCATGATCATCGAGAGAACCCTCCGGGAACAAAGGACGAAGGTAAAGGTATCAAAATATTCGGCCACCTCTAACTTCCATAAAATGAGTAAAATCGCATTAGTCCACCATTCAACGTACAAAAGCGAATGATAAGAGTAGTGGTATGGTCATGACTCCATCCCGCACTCGAAGCATTACTCTGTACACGAATAGAAGAATCATGCAACAACTCTCGGAATTCAGACTGAAGATCTTTACAAGCGAGGTTCAGAAACAAAGGAGTGATGTAGGGTTTCATCGGATCTGATGTAGATGAGGTGGTCGTATTGGAAACACCGGAAGGCACAAGAAGGAACAAAGAGAAGTCCAACAGATGAAGGATTCCTTAGATAGCATGAAGACCGGATGTAGAAGCACCGTTACCAAAGGAGGAAGCGAAACCCTGAAGGTACGACGGAAACCCAACCACGAGAATTCCTGGACTTAAAGAAAAGATAAGAGAGCAGATTCAAAACACGCAAAGGTAAGACGAGAAGAGCATAGAGGTAAGGAGTAAAAGCAGACCTAATCAGATCTATCCAACCAATTTTGCAAAATAGCTTTAACACTCTACATTGACCATTAGCTAGGTTATCCTACAGGCTGGACCAGTGGGGTATCACAACTGCTGAGCTCTGATACCACTCTGTAACACCCTCAAATTGGCCCTATGCAGATTTCAGTGCTTCCCGCCAAGCCCGCATAGAAATGATTCAAGGACGCCCACCAGGCACTTGCGTGCGGGTGGAAAAACAAAGTAATACCATTACACAATAGTTCACGATGGAACCCACAACACATATATATACAACAATGACTCCAGGAGTCAAGAATACATATATGCAGTACAAAGATCCAATTCACCTTGAAAACGATACAACATCCAAGTACGGATAAGATGCAAATGGGGCTAAGAGCCCTAAAGAATAATCAGTGGCGTCCATAACCCTGCCTAGGCCAAGCCGGAGGGTAACCCTGCTAACGACGTTGATCTCATACCTGCTAAAACAAAAGGGGTGCCAACACCGGGCAAAGGAAAAAGGGAGCGGTCAGTACTGAGGCCAGTACACGGCGAGGCTAGAATTCGGCGGCTCTCGCCTACGTAGGTATGGTGGACTGAAGCGGTAGCGAAGCATGCACTAAACAAACTATAGAGACTCAATACAACTGTCAGCTATTAGAGAGGGATAAGAGAGACCTATTCGGGACCAACCTGATACTACCACCAAACATACCCATCCCGGTATTTCCCCCTCGAGACCAGACGAGGAAGTCATGCCGAGGAAACCCACACCGTTGGCAGTTTTATTCATTCATTCCATGGTGGTTGTCCAACTTACTAGTCATATCAGATACAAGTCATATTATAACAACAATTCTTTAGTTATAGTTGTCTATGATCGAGAAACTGTGCTCCAAGTCGTCCATAACCGCGGACATGGCTTTTCAAAAAGATTTAACCCTACAGGGGTGCACCAAAGTATCCACGTGCACTACAACCCTTGTTGTCAGATCCGAATATGAGCAAGATCCTGCACATACACCCAACGGTATGCGACGGGGCCTCGGACATGATGTTTCCCAGACCCAAAGTAAGTACATGGGGGCCACCCCACTAAGCTACCAGCAACGAAGTCGGCCGGCTCCGGGACGGACCCAGGGTTTGTGTCAATGGTTGTAAACGACTGGGAACCCGAAAGTGTTACTGGGCTTGTCGATACCGCGAAAACATTCCACATTTGTTCCTAAACAATACAGGTGCTCCACGCACAATCGTAATTAAAGCAGTAAAGCATGGCATAAGTACATGATAATAATAAAGCCCCAAACTACTTTGTGGCCCCCCGCACAGTACTTTGAAATCAGGTAGTAAGCCGATGGGGTGCCCACACACCCACCCCACATGTGGTTAGCGCGCTCGATCTCGGAACAGTTGTCAAGAACTCGGGTCCTAGGTGGACACAAGTGGGCGGTTGAAAACCAAATATTGACTATTACCCACCGGTGCCTCTACATTATATCTATTTCCAGCATTTTAATTAACAAGTTATAATGTAAGCCATGATCATCTCCACCGTTAAGCTTCTCCACCATTAAGCATGTGCCAACCTTCTATCAATGGTGGAACGACACGACGCGAAGCAGCACCTGAGCAAGCAATTACGACTCGCAAGGCCGACTGTCTATCAATCAATAGGCAGTAGGATGTGTCCAAGGCAATATAGAGGCTGCAAGGAATATAAATGGTGCACGGAAACTAAAGCATCGTAACACGGATAGCAATAGAGCAATAGGAGGAAGTAAAGACTATAAACGCAAAATAGGTAGAAAAGGGGAGATTGCTCGCCTGGGAAACATAGCCGAAGATTCATTATCCGAAGGACTTGTCGGTACTCGCATCCACTCAATGGCCTAATCCGTGAAGAAGCAAACACTAAAAGAAACACCCGGATGCACTATTTAATACTACGGCAAGATCCGGCATGATGTATGTATGGTGTGTGCCATGGCAAATATACGGTGCAATTAGGCAATATTAAGCGGAACCAGGGTCCCGACAATTAATTAGAAGGTTCAAGTTATTTAGCTACCCCGCAATTTAAATGTTGTCTTAACAAGGCAAAACATGGTATCGGTTCGCTACACAAATTTAAATGGAGCCAATATAAGACTAGAAAAGCCCGCATATAGTCTCCATATTTAATTATCAGGTGAGTCAATAAAATACCCCCAAACACATGAATATGTATGCGGTCATGAATAATTTATATGCAACAAGTAATAATGTCATATTATAAAAATAGGGGTCTCGGATAGGGATCACACATCGGGGTTCGACGATCTTGGGGTTTGGAGGGGTCCGGTCTCGGCGGGATCAGTCTTCGAACCCGGGAGGGAGAAGGTGCCGGGTTCGATCTTTGGGTCTGGTATCGAGGCTCCGGGATCCATGATGGAGAACTTGTCGTCCGTGAAGGAGAACTTGGGCATGGGCATCACCATCTTCGGGTTCCGTGGTTCCGTGTAGGAGTGCTCGGTGATCCGTGAGGAAGTCCTTGGAGTCCGGGAGGTATATCTTGGCGCCTGGGTGCCGATTTCGTCATCGATGGAGAACTTGTATCCGCACCACGATTTCTCGGGTTCGGTCGGTTGTGAACTTGATTTAACACGACGGCGGTCTCCGAGCAGTGCCACGATGGTCTTGAGAGGAACTTGGGGAATACGTGGTCTTCGATTGCACTAGAGAAGCACACACCATGTTCATCAACCAACAACAACACAGACACACGCCAGGGCACAACACCTGTGTTCGAAGATGACAGCCACGGTGCTGCAGAGGGTCCTGTGGGCGACGGTGGACGACGGTGGGTGGCTCCGCAGTGAGGCGGCGAGGACGGGCCGAGGCGGGGACGACGGCAGTTCGACGGTGAGCTTGGGGTCGGGGTGGCGTGGCTCGGGTCGAGGAGAGGGCCACGGAGGCACCAGGGTGATGTGGGCCGAGGAGGGTGACGAGCTTGTTGCGGGAAGAGGAGGCGAGGCGATGTCCGACGGCGAGTGGAGAGCGCCCGCGGTGGCGGAGATGCGGGAGGAGGACGGCAGGAGGCGGCGGTGGTCCGAGCGGCGACGGCCAGGGCGACGCCGTGGTGGAGCAGCCAGGGCACGGGCTCGCGCGGTCCGGGCCACGGGGATTCGTGGAGGCGGCGGCTCCTATAGAGGTGAGGTGCAGCAGACGCTGGCCGGGTCAGTGCGGAAGCAGCGCAGCGAGGAGAGGGGCGGCGCTAGGGTAAGCGGAGGAGGGCGTCGGCGGGGCCTGCTGGGATCGAGGGGAGCTGCGCACTGCGGTAGGTGGGACGATGGGGAGATGAGGGAGGGGATCACGAGGAAGACGCGTGCGGGGATCGCGCGATGATGGAGAGGGAGCAGGGTCACGGACAGGTGGGGTCGGGGATCACGTTGCGTCGGTGCGTCTCGTCATGCGAGGGAGGAGCGTGTCGGGTTGTGGGTGGGACCGGCGGTTAACGTCTACCGCACGACGCAGCGCGATAGGAAGGGTCGGGGCGGCTCGCTGTGGTGCCGCGCGGGTGGGGTGGGTGCAACGTGAGCGTGCTGTGTGCAAGCAATGTGGCGGCTGGCGGGTTGGGGTGTGGCGGCGGTTAGGGTTAGGACTAGATAGGATTAGGGTTTGCTAGATTAAGATCTAGGGTCAGATTAGCCGGGGTGGTAGGCTGCTGCCAGCTGGGCCTTTGGGCCTGGCCGGTGGTGGCCTCCCTCGGTTCAAAAATATATTTTATTTATTTATTTTTATTTAAACACTTTTGCAATTATCTTTTAGACAAAAAAATATATCCGGAGGAGACCGGGATTTTGATTTGAAATAAAGAAGGGGATATTTAGAAAACAAAGATAGACTTTTAGAAAATAGTTTTAGGCAAATAATATGCATGATGACATGTCGATGCTCAAATGCAATGTGGCATGATGACATGAGCATGCGATCATGATGATGCACAAAAAGAAAATAGCAAGCGATTTTCTAGTAGTGGTTTTATCGGGGTGCTACAATCAGCACTCCTAGTTCCCACAGACGACGCCAATTGACGAGGGTTTAACTCGCCAATGCCCATTGTTATGGACTTGGGTTTTGGGGAAGGAGGGAGCGCTGGAGGCATCAGTCGGCTAGCAAACAAGCACACAGGGACGCAAGGTTTACCCAGGTTTAGGCCTCATAGAGGCCCCTACTCCTATTTCTGCTCTTGAAATTAATGAAGAAATCGAAGATTACAGGGGCACGCAGATGCAATCTGGCGAGAGTTTTGGAAACTAGGGTTGTGATCGTCCTCCTCGCCGTCCCCTCCTAGCCTTTATATAGATAGGCTAGGTCTCGGGTAGCAGGTCGAGTCGGTTACATATTAGGGTTCGCCCTTTTAAACTTTCTATCTTAAGCTTCAACTTGTGCTGCAAGCAATCGAAGAGTCCGTGGGTCATCCGAATCCTGCATTGGGCCTTGGTAACGCCGTGGGCTTCTGCCATATCTGGATCGTATATGCTAAGCTTGAGTACTTGTAGGGTATACCCATGTCAGTAGGATACACCACTAGCATGGGACATTTCATTATGAGTAGGATAACATATATATTTCGTCATGATATGAGTGGAGAGAGTTCCATAATAAGATGTTTACCAACAAGTCTCGTGAGCAAGCCACTTCTACGAGTCATGTGATGAGGTCATCTCTAAATAATCACGGCGATGCCTGCGAGTAATTCACTTATACAGACTATGAGTTTCCCTATGGATATCATTATGAGCTTAATGAATCTCTCTTTATCCCCCTTTGCCCGTGTAGGTTATAAGCCAATGCTTGTAGTCACAAAGTAGCACCTAACATACTCTTATACACGTCTAAAGGGTAGTTCCCTTTTTTTAATCCTCAAGGCAAATGTTATATGGTCGACTTAACATACCATTTAGAGAGAGAGAAATAGCATAGATCAAGTAAAGACCAAAGACAAAGTTATGGATCATATTTATTTCATTGCATTATAATACTAGGGTTTCTCCATCTCTCCCTAAGAACAATGGAACTACTCACATATGAAGGAAATCAACATCATGATAATAATATGGATGGGATATGAGAATACAACTGAATAAAAGTGAAGATCCACACTAGGGTTTGGTTTACAATAAAGTAGATGAAGGGGATCGATGTTGGAGATGTTGTTGATGATGATGGTGATGTAGATCAGTGTTGAAGCCTTCAAGATCCAAGTCCTTTCTTCTCTTGAGCAGTGGTGATGGTGGAGATCTTGTGGAGGCGGCAGCTATGGAGTTTGCAAGGTGGCAGGGCTCCGACGTGGAGGTATGTGGAGAGGATGCCTTCTCCCTTGGCTCCTCACCTTTTTATATAGGCCTAGGGGTATATCTCGTAACCCCTCCCATGTTTCCTATGGCGTAAGGAAGGTCTAAGAATAAATGGGGACGAACTCTATGAAAACATGTCTATAAAGGCCCTTTTCATGCATCCAGGCCCGCGGTATAGGCGGGCGGTACGACTGTCCCGTCCCGTTGGTCGTTATCTCCTCTGTCTTATTTCGTATTTTGGTCGTCATTTCTTCATACAAACTCTGATTTAGGTGTTCTTTGGTTCATTAGATTCATATGGACGAGAGGTACAACACCATGGTATTAGGTCTTGATTTTGATATGATGGAAAATATCACTTTTCCACCCCTAAATGGCTAAGTCTAGTGCCTGCAGCTCCTCCATATTAGATCCTCTTTCCTTGCTTTATCCATAATCAATCACAACACCTACACACAAGTCAAAGACAAGGAAAAGTAATAAAATCCTAATAAAAACTAATAGTTGTGCAACACTTATATGAAAATGAATGAGAACTAGTAATTATGCATAATAGGCATAGTTGTAGCTATATATAGCATGAGATGAGTGACAATATGAATAATATATATGCTTAAATATGCATCATATTTGGACTCATTAACATCCCCAAGCTAAATGTTGCTTGTCCTCGAGCAAGAGAGTTGATAAATTAATGCTATCATCTAGCTTACCATAGAAGATCAGTGCCTTGTATCCTTATTTTTTCTACAAACTCAAAGTAAGATGTAACATAATCATACAAGGAAACACAAGATAAGTTATGTTAATCCACAAGATATAAATTACAACTTCTATGCCCCATGTAAAAAAACTTACTTGAAAGCAAACTTGTGATCCTCCTACTGCGCCTTTTATATTTGTATCCTCACTTTTGTAAGGTAAAAACTTAGAAATTAAAAGTGAGAGATCATGTCAAAAGAAGCATAGCATTATAGTGTCTCATTAGAACACCCACATCAATAAATCATGGCTATCAAACACTTATGTTTCATTCTTTTCATTTCTAGAGGTTCAATTTTTTAGTAATGAGATCATGCCAAAACTTAATGGTAAAATTGGTGTCTCATGAGTGCTAATGCTCTTACCCATCATAGAATTGCTGCTATAGATGTTTAATAAACTCATAGCCAAAATCTAGAGATTTCTCTCATAAGGATCATTCGTAGGCCAGCAAAGTTGTTAGCATCTCATGATGTCCAACAGTGTTATAGACATGCGTTAAGTAATATCATTTTTAATTAACAAGTCAAATTTTGGCATGCATCTCAATCACTGTTGAACATTAGCTCCTTCAAACAAATCCTATCAAGAGTGTTATCAAGTCGATCATTAAATCTATGGGATTGAGTAATAAGGCTAGACCCTTAAGATAATTAAACATCACCCAAGAAATTATTTAGAGGCTTCATCGATATACTTTTAATCATGTCAAGTGTATAAATCAAGGCAATGTATTCTAGAGGATCACAATATCTTTCTCAAGCTGGATAAAGGTTTGAACAAAGTGCATCAAAGTTCTAACTCAACTCTTATCAGGCCTAACGAAAGCATGCGTATCCCTTATATAAATATGAATCAAAAATTACTTAAGCAAGCATACAAAAATAGCGGGATACACAGTTGCAGAAAAAACTTTTAGATATAGAGAAAATTGCACAAGACTCTACACATGCAAAAGTAACTTTCCCAAGCTTAGAACTTTGCAAGAACCGAACTTGAGTAGATTACCACAAAAAAGAGAAAATGCAGTTATCAAGAGAGAGTTTAAGAAGTGGTTACCTCTTTATGCATGTAAAATGCATGCATGAACTGTGTAGTTTGTTGATATGGATTCACACATATTTGCATCATATTAGTAGTTATTATCAATGTTCTTAATGATTTTGGGGATTTTCTAAACAATCCCCTCTCTTTTGGTTTTAACTCTATCAGACAAAAAACCTTTGTTAGTGTTTTTGAATTTACTGGAGCTACAGAACTCGAAATGGTGCTAGGTAAACGGGAGCTGTTAGATAATTTTCACACGAATCCAACAAGCTAAAAGTAGGGCCCAAGGGGCACAACGAGCTGAAAATGGAAGCCCATTTATTTTAGGGTGCGTCACATGTGCTATCTCAGCCATCGAAACTCCGATGCCGTCGATTCCACCACTATTCGATCATCGCTATCCCCATACCTAGTTTGATCTCGTTACCGACAAGTACTCTTTTCTCGTTCTCGTGATATAACATTCTATGTGATCCAATCACATGCTTGCAAGCTGTGTCAATGTGATATCACCGAAAGGGACCTGAGTATATCTCTCCATCATTAGGATGGACAAATCCCACTCTTAAACCATGATCTTCTACATAACACTTTCGGAGTATATGAATCCACCTTTATTATCACCCTGTTATGGTGTAACATTTGATGTTAAAAATTTACTCTCTTGGTGGTAGTGATTGACATGATCTCATGGTCTAAGGATTAAATAATGACTTCGCATGATGTTATAGGAATGTAAACATAATAACTTTGATCGTTACTATGCTTTGGGTGAATGTTCATCACATTATTTTACCAATGTTGTGACCTCATTGTTAACAACATCCAATATCCACGATCAGGAAACCTTGATCATCTTGTTAATCAATGAGTTAGTTTATATGAGAGGTATAACTAGGAACTCTTTATTTGTTTATTAAACACACATGTATTAATGTTTCCAATTAACACAAGTATAGCACAAGAAATAAACATTTATCATAAACATGGAACAATATAATAAACTATTTATTATTGCCTCTCGGGCATATTCCCTTCAGATGCTGCTTTTCATCCTGATGGTGCGGGTGTTGCAGGTGTTGTAGTGCGGAATGATAGAGGTGAAGCCATTGAAGGGTATGCATGTCCTTTGCATTGTGTCCTTGATGCAGCGTCTACAGAACCACTTGCTCTTTTAAAGGGACTTGAATTCCTAGAATAGTTGGGTGTTTTGAAGGTTGCAATTGAATCTGATTCACTAGGTTTTCCAAGCATGCAATTCAGAAATTGACGTATGGAGCCTTTTTTTTGCAATCTTAGCAGCATGCTTCGTGAAGGCACACTCGTTTGCTAGCATTAGCTTTGATCATTGCTTTAGAGAAGTTAATCAAGTAGCTCATCATTTAGCAAAGTACTCCTAGTCAAATTCTATTATTAGCTAGGATAGAGAGCCTCCGGGGTTTTATTATGCTGTATCGTACTGAACTAGATGGGCCTAGCGCGCTCCGCCGCACCATCCGTTTAAATTCCATGGCAGGTATTTGATTCGTTGTGGTCTGGACTTGTTCACATTAAGCTAAAGGTTGGCATGGGCTACACGATGATGCATGCCTTCCTGTGCTCATACATGCGTGTGACGTACCGTTTGTCGGTGATATAAACGTTGATTTAACGTCTTGTCCCTTTACCGCGCCATATATCCAGTCCCCACAACAACATATTGCAGAAAAACATAGAGCAAAAGGCAGTGGACTTTGTTGCTAGCCAATCCGTTTAGTTAATGGGAATGCTTTGTTGCTTTCAAGAAAAATAACTAATTCATCCATACATATGACAAAAAAAAACACAATACAATAAAAAGGCTCCACGAGTAGCCAACAGTGAAAGGAAGCGAAGCACCAGGGGCACACCTCCAACAAAAACACATGGGCTTCGGCATGACCAAGAGAAAGTCCAGAAAAAGGCTTCCATATAGATGTTGCTGACCAAGAAACACTTGTCGTCGACAAACCAGAGTCGACTTGCACCAACAAGTCAGCGAGATCCATGTCTCTTAAGACACACACTAATGACCATATGTGGCCACAAGCCATGCAGGACCAAGACAGTAATTCGAAGCCTTGACTAATGGATCGGTGCAAACCAAGAGATAGATGATGTATAGAAAACCAATGTAGAACACCAATTCCGTGAACCACTTGAGCCAAGAGTTACATGGATGGACATGCTTCATCAACCCATGCAACTGCAGGGGTTAGCAAGTAGGAGGAACAGATGAAGAGTAAAAATTTAAGAAATTTCATTGTTAGTGAGTATCTTCATGGTTGGAATATACCATAACCTATAAATACCCCTATTAAAGTTTACTACTAAAAACATGTAATAGTTGGGAAAATTTATTCTATTCAGTATTGCTATGCTTCTTTATTTTTATTTAAGGTGAAGCTCTAATATACAACAGAGAGGCAACAAAGGAGGTAATAATAAACACTCTTGAAAAGAGTAGTTGGCCATAGTCTAAAATATTAATTCTGATGCATAGCTAATATTATTATTCAATCTAGTAACTCAACAACATTGTCAAAATCCCGAGTAAATTGATTAAATTGTAAGATAAAGAAGTTCTAAAATGAATACAAGTCGTGTCTTATTAGTACACTATTTATTTTACATCATTACTGCTAATGGTATGTAGAAGCTAAGTATTTGAAAAAACATTCTAAATTACATGCAAGAGACAGTTTATCTATTCAATGAGAGAATAACATCAGGTCATTTATCCCTTAGAGGAGAAGATAATTATAACTACAAAAACAAACATGCATATATCCATGCATCTAGCACTGGAAATTTCTTGGTTTAAATTCATTTGTAGGAAAGAGACAAATAATTTCAGGCTAAGAAGAAGGTAGGAGGATGTGAAATACTCCATATCAAGTTTGTGATGAAAACTATCCCATCACCTTTCTTGTTCATGCTCCAAGTGTAGAAGAGAAAAAGGAAAATTCTGCAACAATGATGAACTGGTAGTTGAACACTAACTACATCCAGATAATTTTGGTAATTATGGTGATGAAAAACGAGGAGCATGCACTATTATATAACTCACTCAAGTGTGTAACAATATGGTGTCACCAAAATATTCTGCAATAAAGCGGACATGACAAACAAAGAAATGACTGGAACTGGACATGCTAATCCATGTTCCAACTATCCAGCAAATGTATCATGCAGTCTTTATCCCTCAAAAAACTGAAAAATTCAGTAACCACAATGTAGACTTGCGCTCCATGTAGTCACTTTCCACTCTTTGCTTATAAGGTCCAATGTTCATGCAGCACATGCATACAGAGCAACTGGTCCATGCATACCAAAGTGGGGACTCGAGTCAGACCGCCAATAGCATAAGTTTTTTACCTTCGCTTAACCTCAGTTTCTAATAATAGTTTGATAGCCACACCACATAACATTTTCACCACAATTGATCCCAAATAATTTATTTGACTTTATAAGTTACCTCTAAGAGAAACAGAAAAATCACCATGCCCCATTTCGATGATGAGATAATTATGTCATTAATGTACAACTAAGCCTTAGTTTCGGACTTCTGAACCTGATGGTTATGTTAAAACCAATTCAACATTTATGGGGAATTTAACTAACAAACTCAAGAGGCGAACTTATAATGATACCCCTTCTCCCATAACATTTACCTAAGCACATCATGACCTTAGAAAATATACCATGCGTAAAGCTCAATATTAGGTATGTAGACAGACATCCGTCAAAAGCATACACCCTTGTCCATCTAATTTTCTCCACGTAGTCAATAAACCAGCTCGTATCCGGAACTAACCCATTTTCTAGCTTTGCATGCAACTCTGGGGACGTCTGTGTTGTCCGTCGGACTGACGGCTTGCATGCCTACTCAATATGCAAGAAAAATTATATCTATTACAACAGTCTGTAGTACATAACAGATTATGAATTTTTAAAAGAGAGCATATACTTAGCGTTTTGTGCAGGAAATACCTTGAACAATAGTATGCAACTTTACTATAGTAAGTAGAACTAAACATTGTGTAAGTGCATGCATCACATTCATGGAATTGTGCCAGTTAATGACATGTTCATTTGCTGAAACCAGGCTACAACCAAATATGATTTCTTGAACCTATTCACTTGTTTTCCTTTTCACCTAACAACAGAGAATGCCCTCGAAGTCCCAAACAGTAATAACTTGATAAAACCATCATCCCACAGATTGCAATAAAATAATATAAATATTTCCTTTACCATCTTAGCTACCGATATCAATATAAAGGTGTGAACTATTAAAAAACATTTAAAATTTATGTGCAAGGATCAGCTTGATAAGCATGTTACTTATGAACTCCTACGGAAAATAATTATTGCTACAAACACATAAATTTATGTGCAAGGTCCTAACCCGCATCTGTGCCGACGGCAGATCGTCAGCGTAGGCGAAAAGCTGGGCCGACGACATAGCCGTCTGTGTACTATCAGGCATGGCCGCCCTAGGTGCAGCCCCATGTCCCGCCACATGGACAACTGGGCCGACGGCATAGCCATCGACGTAGCTTCCTCCAGTTCACACCCAGGTGCGAGCACGTGGCTAGCTAGGCCGATGGTTTGACCATCGGCGTAGCCTCTGCCGCCGCTAACGGTTGTTACCAGACAAAGTGGGCCCCACATAGTCTAGGCCGACGACGAGGTAACGCCAACGACGCCATCTGGCCGTCAACACAGACTACGCTGACGGCAGCCAGCTACGCTGACGGATAGAGCCTCTGCGTTGGCACGACAGTACACCGACGACACTACGCCGACGATAGCCGTCGTCTTAGGCCTATGCCGACGGCGAGGTAACCTATGCCGGCTGGTTGGGGCCGTCGGCGTAGTGGCCGTTCCCCGTAGTGGAACTACCGGATCCACGGTTTTCTACAATCTTGTAATCAAACTACGGTAACCAAAACTGCCCCATCCATATATATTCATGCTCCTGATGTCACGTAAGGATGCTCCTACAAATATCCATTCAGAGGATGTTTAATAAATAAAATAGAATTGTAAGAGATCTGCCATGGCATAAAGTTTCAGCTAAGTTGGTGCATCAACACTAAATAAACATAAGAGGGGATTCATATTAGAAACCACTGAAAGCAAAAAACTGGAAGCAGAAAAGTACCTTGCTAATCACAATGAGAAAATGAGTTAGTGTGTTTTTTACAATCATGTTTGTAAATTTCTTATGATTACCTTTTCATAAAAACTAGATGGAATGTTCGCAGTAATTGTGGATTAATGGAGACAGACCTGTTACTTAGTGCTTCCGCCTCCCAAGATCGGCATAGTAACACGAGGATGACATAGTGACATGTCTTATAATTATTTTTTCCACACATCAATTGCGGGCACTGGATACAAATGTATTACTTAGCTCTTTTGCCTGCCGAGATCAACCTTAAAACAAACTTAATTAGTAAATTGCTAACAAAGCCTTTTTTACAAAACAGAACTACGGTAACGGTTTCCAAATGATTATTGTTACTGTAGGTAAACTCTAGTAAGGGTTTATATAGATGAGTATCATTCTTGTAGGGATTAACTGGCATCTTACTAATTCAAATGTCTCCATCAAGTATTATCACCAAAGACTCCCTTGCGGAGGTGTCCTGATGTGAATGTGACAAAAATGTCTGAATCTAAGCTCGTCAAAATGTTGATTGCAAGAGTGAAAGGGATATACCACTGACGAATTTTCAGTGTCATGTTGAACAGTCGATCGACGGTACACGACAGGGCCTCCCTGGGCAGCTTTGTAGCCTTATTCTCTCATATATCAGCATGAGTAATTTCATAAAAAGAAGTATTTTATCAAGCATATAATCAAGTATGATTCTTCTCATAAAGGAAAATTATGAGTTAAAGTTGCAGATTGTAGTTTCTATCACTAACCAAGTGAAGATGGACTTACAAAGCGTGGCACTACATGTTCCGATCGCCCCTTAGATGCTGACTTATATATCCGCAATCTCCTACCAGCCTTTGCTGTGCAAATTCAATGAAAAATAATCATATAAAGGGGAATACTTTCTACAAACATGTTATTTAATTATAGATTTTATTTATTGTTTTTGAAATTGCTCGCATAAGCTTACCATATCTAAGTTTTGTTGCGCAAGAAGAGGATGGCCTAATCAAAGGGGCATGAGGTTGTGTGCGTTGCTGGATGAGAACACGAGCTGCTCATGCTTACCATTTAGCAACCATGCCCAACAAAAATCACAGTGAACTCCATGTCAAACCTGCCGAGCTCCTGGTGACAGCTGGCTGTGCACATCCTCCACCTGTTCCAGAACAACCAGAAGGACCGCCACTGCCATGCTGTCAACGATAGCGTACCAGCAGTAGATCCTTGAGGAGTATGAAGCCGGCCCTAGCACTACACGAACAAAAATAGGAGGTCGATCGGTAATGCAGCCTCTTTATGCTATGCTCTATAAATCTACATCCCCTCTCTAAGCTCCTCCACCTCTGGTCCATACCCAGCCTCCACTCAAAGCTCTTCCGCCTGTGAAATCAATCGGCTTCAGAGAAAAGGACATCCACTTTAAATTCTTGCTCCTCTGAATTCCATTAACTACAACTACAAAAAAGGGGCCTAAGCCTTCGAAAAATAGAAACAAAATTAACCAAATCAAAAAAGAGGGGGACTTTACCTGGGGAATTTGACCATCTTTCTGGCTATGGCAGCGGGCATCATCATCCACAGGCTGCGACCACCATCGTCGGCCTTAATATCGCCCACACCGTTGTCTACCGTGCTAGGGTTTGCCTCCGCGGTCGCCTGATTTGGTTTGGAGAGAGATATGGGCATGGTGGGGTGGCCTCATCCGGTCGCCCGTGTTCCAAATCGAGGTGAGGATGCTATATGCACGGTGACGAATCCATGGTGGGTTGGTGGCGTCGGCCTGTGGAGGAGAGAAAGAGAAGTTTGTGACCGACTTGCCGGGTCAAAAGAGAAAATAAAGATGGTCCAAGCATTGTGCCGCCTCTCTACACGGGAAGAGCGAACCGACATGGATGCACGTAGAGCCACGATCGCGGTGAAAAAAAAGACAACACACGGTGTGAGGTGGGGCTAAACCCAACTAAAACCCTGAAGGAACCATAATAAGCCCTCAAAACCACGGACTTAGAGCTCCTTAGGGATGATAGGCTAAGAAATAAAACCAGCCAGATGGCTTTCCCCTCAAAAGAAAAAGGTCAGTTTCCCGGCCCGGCCCACCCCAGCCCAAAGTGGTGCCCTCTCTCTTCATTCTCTCGTTACCCGACCCATTCCACGGCGTCTAGACAATTTTACCGGCGACTTCGCGAGTGGCGACCTTCTCCCTCATCGGCTCATCGCCCCCTTTCGGCACCGGCACTCAGCACTCAGCACCCCTGCAGAATCTCGATCTGATCCCGTGAGGTGACATCCCTCGCTCCCGTGTCCCGTCTGCCCCGCCCTTTCCTCGCCCCGTTACTAGATCTGTGGTCAGAGTTGTGGTCGGCCCGCTCCCGTAGGCGCATCCGCTCCACGATCCCGTGGCGGGTGCCGGGAAATTAGGATTTCGATTTCTGCCTTCCGGCGTTACACGATGCTTTTCCGGTTTATCCTTAGTTCCACTGCCCTGCCAGGGCGGGGTTGCGCCGGTTTCGGCTAGATTGGGGTCGGATTTAGGGGTCCCTTTGGGGAGCCTGGTTTTGGGATGATTTCGAGAGCTACGTGCTCCCGGATGGGTAGCATATTGTGTAGGTTCTCCTACAGTGATACGTTCGTTGCTGGACTACACTCTTTCGGTTTGATTCGTTTCCTAGATGGTGCAGATGTACTCGCTCTCTTCTTTTTCCTTACTAAGGAGTTGTTTAGTTACATGATCCTGTACTTGATCAGGAAGTTATGGAACACACAGACAGTTTTTTCCCCAGCTTCTGGTTTTCACTACTTCAATATGTTGTTAGATAAGTGAAAAACTGAAATAAGAGTAATTGAAAAAAATTGCAAAATTGGTTCATATGAGGTTCTTTCATCCACTGGTGCAACCAGCGGAAGCTATATGTTCTCACCGTTGGTTGTAGATCCGTTTGATAGGATAATAAGTTACTTTTTGCAGCCTTGTAAGCGCTGCTGGGATTATGATTGCTTACCCCCAAAACCATTCATAGACAATATATGGCATCTTTGTTTCACATTTGGAGAAAATCAACTAGTAACTATGTATTAGGCAACAAATATTTTGTCCGTCTCAGTTGAGTTAAGCGTATGTTACTTTTAATGTTTCGACCTCTTAGATTAGTTATGCTATTTCTGAACCAAGGTAATAATGGGTTCACATATCTAACCTCTTTACGGGAGATATAGTTGACCTCATTGAAACATCACTCTGCCTTTCTAACTTGTTCTTGCCTTTGATCATGCACCAAATTTTGTATTTAAGGGCAGACATCACATTGTCCTAATGTTCTGTCTTGTTTTGCAGTTGTAGACATAATTGATTAGCCTGATGGCTATGGTCGATGAACCTCTTTATCCAATTGCTGTGCTGATAGATGAGCTTAAAAATGAAGATATTCAATTGCGCCTGAACTCCATCAGAAGACTTTCCACAATTGCGCGTGCACTTGGGGAAGAAAGAACTAGGAAGGAACTGATACCTTTTCTCAGCGAAAACAATGATGATGAAGATGAGGTGCTTCTTGCAATGGCTGAAGAATTGGGTGTTTTTATTCCTTATGTTGGGGGTGTAGAACACGCTCACGTTCTGCTCCCACCATTGGAGACATTGTCTACGGTGGAGGAGACTTGTGTCCGGGACAAAGCAGTTGAGTCATTGTGCCGTATTGGTGCACAGATGAAGGAAAATGACATTGTTGACTTCTTCATTCAAGTCGTGAAGGTAATGCATCTACAAATAGTGAAACATCCATTTGATTTGTTATCAAGTGTGCTGCCTGTATTGTGCATCTTGTTTATTTTCTGCTGGTATCTTTTTGTCTGCTTAAGCAGTCTTTACTCTTTTTCAGAGGCTAGCGTCTGGTGAGTGGTTTACAGCACGAGTATCATCCTGTGGTCTGTTCCATATAGCCTATCCAAGTGCCACTGATCCGTTGAAAACAGAACTGAGGACCATTTATGGTCAGTTATGCCAAGATGATATGCCTATGGTCAGAAGGGCGGCTGCATCAAATCTTGGGAAGTTTGCTGCCACAATTGAACAGAGTCATTTGAAAACAGAAATCATGTCGATCTTTGATGATTTGACCCAAGATGGTACTTTCTTATACATCTTTGATGAACTATTTTAATGAAATAGTTTTCTATTGATTCACGCAAATAGTTATGTGTATGTTCAAAAAGTGGAATAAAACATATGTAATTGCTTATTTCCATAAAGCAATTATTTTGTTGCCTCAGTGATTGTGTCTGAAATAATGTAGTCTCTTTCTTAATTTGTGCTGGGGATGATTGTCGAATTGTTGGTGTGGATTTTCAAATAGTTCTTTGTGATAGACTGATCTAATTAACCAGTCACATAACTGAACTTTAGAATATTACCTGGGATACAACTGTTAACATGGAGAAAATCCTTCGTCTGTGAAAGATACTTTTCTATGGATTGAATTAAGTACTCTCTCTGTCCCAAATTAGATGTCGCGGATTTTTCTAGATTCGCATGTATCTAGAGTTCTAGACACGTTTTAGTGTATAGATACATGCAAATCTAGACAAATCTGCGACATCCTTCTCCGGACAGAGGGAGTATAATGGTTATAAATAAGAATGTTGTGCCACTTTACATATTGGCTTGGAGCTTATGTGAGAGGTTTCTTAGATTTAAATAACAGATAAACAAGTTTCTTGCACCTTGATGCTTATTGTGTAGTTCAGTCTGTTACATCTGGCCTATCTCTATCTTCATTGCATTTTCAAATTTGACATAATTTTTGGCGTAAATTCAGAGATCATTCTTTTACACTTGAATTTACAAAAAGATCAATACAGGAGACCTAAACTGGTCTCCTCGATTTTTCTTGTCCAACATTTTGTACAATATGAACTTATTGGGACCTTGATTACATTATTGGCCTTCATTGACAGATCAAGATTCAGTACGCTTATTGGCAGTTGAAGGCTGTGCCGCTCTTGGAAAATTGTTGGAACCGCAAGATTGTGTTGCACATATCCTTCCAGTCATTGTCAATTTCTCCCAGGTATATCTCCGATATTTCTACCTAGTCTTTATAGGGTATTGGAATATATGTCTCTGGTTGCTACATGTTTATGGTTATTATTGCTTCTTTAATTCGACTATTCTTGTTTTCAAGTGCATTATCATGGTTGCACTACTACTAATACTCCTTCTGCAACTCCTCTGATAGGACAAGTCTTGGCGTGTCCGTTATATGGTTGCCAATCAATTATATGAGCTCTGCGAGGCTGTTGGCCCTGAGCCTACAAGGTTAGTGCCTTTTTTCATCTATTCTGACATACTTGAATTTTCCATATCTGTATAGCGTACTTCGATATACATGGGAAAAGTTGATATGCATATGTATATACATAGTTTTTTACCTGATTGATTCATGTGTTAATATGTTTGGTAATAGAGCGGACCTGGTACCTGCATATGTTCGCCTCCTTCGTGATAATGAGGCTGAAGTGCGGATAGCAGCTGCCGGAAAAGTTACAAAGTTCTGTAGGATATTAAGTCCACAGCTTGCAATACAGCACATTCTTCCGTGTGTTAAGGTGAGAGGATACGGCAGTTACTAAATCATTTGTATTTGACTTCTGTTATTGTTTACAGATTAACACATGCCAATTGCATCTGCAGGAATTATCATCAGATTCGTCTCAGCATGTTCGTTCAGCTTTGGCTTCAGTCATTATGGGAATGGCCCCTGTTCTGGGAAAGGTGTGAGCAATGATGCAGCAATAATTTTATTGAATTGTCTTTTCAGTGTTTGCTAACATGTTTACAGACTAATTAATGTGCTTTACATTTGTATGTATATCTATTTTCATGTCTTTAGCCCTATGAATATTAAGTACTTCATACTTGTCAGTGTACTCTTGTGACCCACCATTATTTTGTCCATACAATAGTTAGCATTCATAATTTAAACTGAAACTGTAATGAGAAGTAGCGCATAATTACTTTCATATTCTGGGAAAGGTGCGAGTAATGATGCAGCAATAATTTTATTAAATTGTCTTTCAGTATTTGCTAACATGTTTACAGACAAATTAATGTGCTTTACATTAGAATGAATATCTTTTTCATGTCTTTAGTCCTATGAATATTAGGATACTTCATGAAATATACTTGTCATTAGTCTTGTGATCCACCATTATTTTGTCCGTACAATAGTTGGTATTCATAATTTAAACTGAAACTGTAATGAGAAATAGCTAGAAATAGTGCATAATTACTTTCGTATTCGAATTCTTCACTTGGACTTCTCTTCATATAATTACTATTCAATGCATCACCCTTGGAATCTGACCGTCGTCTGTGGCTTTCTGCAGGATGCTACCATTGAACAACTTCTTCCTATTTTTCTTTCTTTGCTGAAGGACGAATTTCCTGATGTGCGGCTCAACATAATCAGCAAGCTTGATCAAGTTAATCAGGTCAGTGCGACTTCTTGTTGTTGGAGTTTGTTTGCCTTCTCCTACAATTCGTAGCTGGTTCTTTCGTGAAGGGTTCCAGCATGATCTTCTTTCTTTGCTTCAACCATCAGTGTTAGTCAGATAGATGACGGTTTTGCTTACCACAAATATGAGGGCCATATGCAAAAAGTTAACTACTTTATAAGTAGATGAGTTTGCTGTTGACCCACTTGCCTTAGGCCCTTATCCTGAACACTAATGGTCTAAACACTTACCTGAATATAATGAATTCGCCCATCAGATTTTATTCCTAAATACAGGCTATTTGAACTTTTAAAAATACCTTTAACCTACCCGCCCCCCTTCCTTTGGCCATTCCAACGTTATTTATCAGCATGGGCTGGACCTGAAGTAACACCCAAGTCTCAACATTAAATGGGTATAAGTGGCATACTAAAGATGAGTAATACAGTCCTTTTACGTATATCTTGGTTGAATTTTAATGTTCTAAAACATCATCCATCAATATTTGTTTCCCATGCTGACTGATATAATATGTTCTCCTTGCTCATATCACATCTTCTTTTGCTGTTGTGATCTTTCAGGTTATTGGAATTGACTTGCTGTCACAATCTCTATTGCCAGCCATTGTAGAACTTGCGGAGGATCGGCACTGGAGGGTTCGGCTTGCAATCATTGAGTACATCCCTCTGTTGGCCAGTCAGTTAGGTGTTGGTTTTTTTGATGACAAGCTGGGGGCACTTTGCATGCAATGGTTGGAAGATAAGGTATACTACCTCTGTTTGGGATTATTAGTCCTAAGGGCCAAGTTGCTAATACCAAGACACTCCATAACTCTCTCTCATTAATATATGGTGCACCAATAGTTTTACATGCATGAGAGAAGTGAGAGACAAAGGATAATATGCATTGGACCAGAGAGACTAATAAATAAGGTAGCCCTTATAATCTCAAACAATATAAAAAAACTCTTAGGACCAATAATCCCAAACAGAGGGAGTATATGCTATTCTGATTACTAAGTGGCATGTTTTGTTCGAGGTTAATTTTTCAAGATCTTAGCTTAGGCGATGTATGGCTTCCAAAGTGTTGCCAACAAAATTGAAGCCACAAGTGTGGGAAAAGTTGGCAAAAGATTTTACGAGTTTATGACACATGACCATAACTAGTGAAGTACTGTAGCTATGGCAAAAAATAAGCACACGGCAAAGAAACTGTGGCGCTTGTAAGGATAGGTGTGGCAACTGCCCCTTAGTTTATTTGGAAAACAAAAGTATACGGATGGGATTTTGGCATATCATCTCGAACATTTTTCCGAGCAGATAGAAACCTGATAACTAGCAACTTTCAAGTTATATGTATTTCCCCTTATTTACCAGGATTAGACTGAATTCTATGTTAAAGCTTAGTGAAAATCCAATGTGTTTCTATGTTTAGTTTGCCTGCGTATTATCTATGCTTAAGGTTGATACATATAATATACAAAAGGCAACCACTGCCCTATGAATGTGGAAATGGCTAACCGGAGTTTGAGTTTCAGGTTTTCTCCATCAGAGAAGCTGCTGCGAACAACTTGAAGCGCCTGGCAGAGGAGTTTGGTCCAGAGTGGGCAATGCAACACATAATCCCTCAGGTTCGTTATTTACTGTATGAACACTAGGCATTATTCTTCTTGCATGTGGTAAAGCCAGTGCACTGCAGCTAAGCAGGTTTCTGGTTTTGGGGTTTCAATTTATAAGTCTGAACAAGTGCCGATCACTGCCTTTGTGAAAATGGAGTAATAATAATAATTTTTACGCTAATTATGTCATGTTTTGGACACAGGCTAGAAAAGCTGTCCTCTCTAGAGGTGAACAAATATAATTATTCTTTTAGTAAATTGTACCCACAGTCCTTAAATGTGCATGCTTTGGTCAACTATAGGTACAACTCGTAACTTATACATCCAGAAGTAAGAACTTGTACAAGTAGTTCATTTTACTCTAGAACTGCCAGGGTGGTATAGCCTGTCCACTTGGCATATTGTTGTGACAAGAGGCCGACATGTTGTAATTAACCCTGCAATGGAAATCACTTGCCTTGGAGATGCCATAGTGGGTGGCCTTTACATACTGCGTAGTAGCACCAGGAAGGTGCTAATGATCTTGGTCTCAACTTTTTGGTGATGTAGGAGATAGGGTTGATGAAACACATCTGTGATGCACCAATAAGGTTCCACCGTTGGTTGCGGTAGCAATTGGTAATACTAGTTGATATTTTGAACTGGTCTGTAAGTTCAATCAGTTAAAAGAGAAATATTATTTGAGTAAATTATGAAGGTGTGCCCCCTAGCCTGAGCACATTGTACCGTGGTGGACCATCTTGGACTTATATGTAGTTATGCTGGTTGATGCAACCAGCTGTAGATAGCTGTGGATGTGCAATTCCTGAAGCTATGTTGGTTGATGACCAGAAGAACTTGATACACGGTATGACTTGCTAAATGTTAATTAAGTTCGATGGTGGTGGAGTGTACATAATGAAACAAGTCATTGTAGCAAGATATAGCTCTGTTCTTACAAATGCTATATTGCTTGAAGCCTTGAACTCGTTGTGCTAAGTAGAATTTAGTTGAGTGGTATTATGTACAAAATTCTTACATATATTCCATTTTGTAGGTATTGGAGAAGATAAACAACCCACATTATCTGTATCGCATGACCATCCTGCAAGCTATCTCATTGCTCGCGCCCGTCATGGGTGCAGAAATAACGTGTCAAAAGCTTCTCCCCGTCGTAATTAATTCGTCAAAGGACAGGTGAGTAACAAATAACAAATCGACAAGACTCTTCTCTTTTAAGCCTTCACTGACACATTTCTGAATTTTCAGAGTGCCGAACATCAAGTTCAATGTTGCAAAAGTTCTGCAGTCGCTTGTACCTATCCTTGATCAATCTGTGAGTTCCCAGAGTTTCTTCCGCATGGTCCTGTTTTTTGTTTGTTTTAGTTCGGTTCAGTCATGGGTTTATTGGGGAACATCATGAATACTAACTTTGCAGGTCGTCGAGAAGACCGTGAAACCATGCCTTGTCGAGCTCAGCGAGGACCCTGATGTGGATGTAAGATACTACGCAAACCAGGCCCTTCAGGCATGTGATCAAATTATGATGTCAAGCTAACTAGCTACTGTCGAGTGTTTAGAAGATATTCTTCTTAGTCGAGCTTCGGAGTACATGTAATTTACCCTCTAGAGTGGGAGTTCCTTCTAGCCCCAGTAACCGACCAATGCTTCCATGCTGATAATGGATGGTTCTGTTCCCAAATTATTGGTCTTATTGTTGTAATTGAGCAAGACAGCACACACGTGGTTTACATGGCAGTTCGAACCTGGTTTCTGTCAATTTGGATGTAGTGTGACTGGTGTCATTTTTATTGAATGTAATCGTTGTCTGTTGATTTTGGCTGCCTCCTTGAATGTTGGAAAGTTAATATATTGGCAGTTGTATTGTTAGTTCTTCCGTCCTTTTGGTGATCTGTGATGCAACTGTAGTTTAACTACTACCTCCGTTTCAGATTATAAGATGTTATGAAACAGTGGTAATAGGTTTCAGTACTTTTTTTTTGACATAGTGCTGCTTTTTTCTGAAGTCACACGCCACCTGTCTCATTCTAGTTTCACTATTTCTAGTGCTATATGTATTTGCGTATTCATCCTTATTCATTTGCCTCAGTAAATTCATGATGCTTAAAGTAACTACTCCGTAATCTTGAAAAATCTGGTATAAAACCATGACATTACATGTCTTGATCAAAATAAATAAGTGACACACTAGAATAACAATTCTGGGTGTATAATTTCATTTTCCAAAATTGCTTGTGACGTCTTTGATTCCTGTCTTATAAACGAATCTTTAAAATGAACTCATGTTATAGAACTGCAGTATTCGAGGAATATGATTCCCTCATGCAACGTTGTCGAGCTAGTCTTATGGCTAGGGGTTTCTTCAGTTCCAAAGTGTGGATCGACTGTTGGTGACCTTCTTCTCCGGCGATGACGAAGGATTTGGGTTCTTAGTAGTTGCGGCGAGGACGGTTTGTAGTTGTTCAACCGTTTGCTTTTTCCTTATTTTCTGTTACTTTTATGCGTTTCATTTTTGTATTGCTACAATTATAAACATAAGTAATATATGCCTACGGCGTACATATTAAAAAAAACATTGTCGAGCTAACCTCATCCCCCTTGACGAGAAACTTAAGCAGGACGACCACATCATGTCTTTACGACATGATGAGCAGGCATGCCGTTCATTCGAAAATAGACGGTTTGGCCGTCGGAAATCTTCATCGGAGCGTGGGTCTTACATATCTCTTCCTCAAAGCTCATCGTGGAAATCGGAGTGGATGCCTTGTAACACACTTACAAGACCTCCCAAAGACGATGCTCTCTTCTCCCTTTCCCGTTCTTTCGAGAAACCGCCCCCGCCTGGTCCTCTCCTTCCTGCCGCTGGGCCGGACTAGAGCCGCTCTCACCAGCGATGCTGGCCGGAGTTGGCAAAGGAAAGGTGCCAGAAGTAGTGGTAGGTATAGATTTTCCCATCGTGGAGTCTAGGAGTCGGTTACTGGAAATCATTGGCCAGATCCGCCCACGGCTTCATCGTCCTCGTGGCCCGGCTCTGGTGGCGAGAGCTGTGGCTTGGGAGGATGAAGGAGCTTGGCATCTCCCCAAATAAGGTTGTCCTCCCCTTCTCTTAGAGGCTAGTCGATTTGGTGCCTCACCGCGGCACTAAACGGTCTCCGAAGCTCCTCTTTGTCAGACTTTCATGGTGGAAGCTAGATGAAGGCCGGAAATTCGGCGAGGCCTCCTTCAATAAGCGGTGTAAGCTTCTCCTCTAGACCTAGAGTGCACAGCTTCTTCTCCCCCTTCTGGCTGGCCATGGTGGCGTGGAGGAAGGTGGATGGATGGATGGTGACCATCTGCGATGGCGGAGGAGATTGGGGAATACGTGGTGCTGCGGTTTCCTGGAGTATTTTCTCGGGAGCACATGTTTGGCTGCCGAATCCAGTTGCTGGCGGACATCGCCTCCAGGGCCTGGTGCCGGCGGTGCGCTAGGTGATCTTCAACCTCCATTGGAGGCCCCTTTCTGGTCTTTCGGCGATGCTCCTCTTCCCCTCGACGTCATGTGGCCTCGATGGCGCTCATGGCAGAGCTCGTGGCTTGAGGCCGGACCTCATCGCCGGTGGTGGCGGACCTGATCGCGTTTTCTACTATCTTTCTAGGGTTTATTTTGCATATTGTAAGAATCTGTATTGTATTGCCTAAACTTTGAGGGCCCTTTTTGTATTTTGTACCCCACCGTTTATTTATATGGCAGTATCCGGCCCTTCCGGGCCATTCCCCTATTCAAAAAGAAAAGAAAAAAGAAATCGGAGTTGAAACTTTTCTTCATGAAGTATCCACTGTTTGGCATGGGCCAACTTTGAGGGCATGTTTGATTTCTAGGAAAGGAAAATCGTAGGCGTAGGAAAAATGTAGGATTGCAATGTCATGCCCACTCCAATCCTATAGGAATTCATATGAAGCAAAGTGCGTTTGATTCCACCATAGGAATCTGAAAAAGAGGTATGGGTGGATGTTTGATATCTTATGAAAACTTGTACAAAGGAATCCTTAGGAAAAAAATCCTATGAGAATCAATCCTACAAATCAAATAGCCGTTGTAGAAAAAATTTCTATAGAATTTAATCCTACAAAACCCCTAGGTAAATCCTTTGAATCAAACATACTGTTTGTAGCCAGGTTGCCAAATAAGTCGAGTTCAAGCTAGTTAGACTAGATTCAGCTCACAGCTCAAAGCTGAAATTCGAGCGAGCCTAGACTGCATCGAGTTAAGGCTCGAGCTATAAAATTGTAACGATCTCAAGTCGAGTTCGCGCTAGTTTCAAGCTATACCAAACCAAAAAGATTTCGGCATTCATTAAAAAAAAGATTTCAATTTTCGCTTTGTTTAGGCTAATTGATTAATTAGGTAATTTGTTTCTAATTAAATTGACGAGGAAAAACTTTTAGCTGTCTCGAAAAGGAGAACCGGCGTCTCGGCAGCGCTGGAGTTTGGCGTCGACCACCAGATTCGTGGTTTTCAGGAAAACTTATGGGTCGTTTTGTATTTTTCGATCTCTTAGTTTTTTATATGCAATATTTTTAGGATTATCATCTTATCCCAGTATGTCTTTAGTGTTTTAATTAGTAATAAAATTTGTGGTTGCTATCGAAAAAAAAAGAGAACCGACCTGTTCGGCCTTACAGACCCGCCCTGCTCCGGTAAAAACACAGGTCTGCCTATTGCCGGAAAAAACATAAACCCCTCTCTCGCGTCGGTATCGGCCGGCCCAGCCCATTATCGGCGCCCGGCAGACGCCCCGCCCTAACCCTAGCACCGCGGCGCCCCCATCTCCGGCGCCTTGCTCCCACCCGCCCGTTCTGAACTCCACCCTAACACAAACCCCATCTCCCTCCCCTTCCATGGATCGCGACCGCTCCTCTCGCCGCGACCGCGACCGTGACGAGGACCGCCGCGGCACCCGCGACCGCGACGAGGACCGCCACGGCACCCGCGACCGAGACGAGGACCGCCACCGACGCCGCCGACACGACAGCGACGGCCACCACCACAAGCGCGACGCCGAGGACGACCGCCGCCGTCGTCGCGGTGGCGACGACGGTGCTGTCGATGAAGATCGCCGCCGTGCTCGCAGGCACCGCTCGCGTTCCCCCTCCGACTCCCCGCCCCCCGCGAAGCGCGACAGGTCGTCGAGCCGCGCGCCGCGGGATTCCGTCGAGCGCCGGGACTTGGCCGACCGCGAGCCGCCGTCGCGGAAGCGGAAAGACCACGAGAGCGGGGGTGACCGCCGCGACGGCGACGAGCCCGACCGTGAAGGTGGAAAGCGGGCTAGGGCCGCTGTGGATCCGTCTCCGCGGAAGGAGGAAAGGCCAAGGCGAGAGCGCAGGAGGTTTGATGACGGCGACGAGAATGGAGATCAGAAGAGGGGTAAGGACAGTTCGTCTCATGAGCACAAGAAGGTAGAGTCAGGTGCTAATGGAGATTCACACAGCGGCGTGGCGCCTAATGTAAGTAACCTGTACTGTTCTCGTATATTGTGTTCTGGTGATGTTGATTTTATGTTTCTGAAATTTGAGCAAGTGATTCCTAATGTGCTTGAGTACCAATTTGATGAACTCAGAGTTTTCTAGTTAGTGATAGTTTCCTACGGAGTACTAGTTTCTGGTTATAAAAACCTTATGAAAGAGATGTCGTTTCATTTGTGTAGTTCATAGTTGTGTACATTGCTGGTGTATATGATAGTATTTGTTTAGTAAATACATGAAGGTAAGCCAAATAAGTACTTAAGTTCTCTTTGGAAGAAATTTTGTCTGCACCACTTGTTTTCTCTTTAAAAACTCTATATGAGGTTCATCATTTGATCCATTTCTATGCTGACTTTGCATTTCATATTTTTCAGGTTGGCGCTCAGCAGCCGCTTAACTCTGCACCTGCTGTTGCGGTGCCATCTGCTGATCCTGTTGCTTCAAAGGTATCTTCGATTACTACCACCAATGAAAATGGGGGAGTTAGTATTAGATCTGATGAAGTTACTGGAAAATCTAGTACAGATGGAACTGCAAATTCAGCCGCTGGCAGAAGTAGTAACTTAAGTCTTGATGCTTTAGCGAAAGCTAAAAAAGCTTTGCAACTGAAGAAGGAACTAGCAGAAAAACTCAAGAGATTACCTGCGGTAAGGCACTACAACTATTGCTCGTCCTTTGCTTCAATGTTCTTTTTATACTCTTGTAACCATTCTAAGCTCATGTTTTCCCACACAGCTTAATAATAAACTTGGTACTCCCATTGCTGATCCGCAAATTCCTAAGAAGGTAACACAGCCTGTTTCTGGCTCAAGTGCATCTGCTGTCCCTGCTGGTGCAGCTTCTCAACCGCCTGCTAGTAGTGTCTCTGGGATGGCAGCAGCTTTAGGTGCAGCTGGTATTTCAGGCCTTACCAACATTCCCAATTTGGATGCTGTGAAGCGAGCACAAGAGTGTGCTGCTCAGATGGGATTTCGCCAGGATCCACAGTTTGGGCCTCTTATCAACATGTTCCCTGGTACATCCAGTGAACTAACTGTTTCTCAAAGACCCGCCAAGACTCCTGTTCTCCGTCTTGATGCTCAAGGTAGGGAAATTGACGAGCATGGGAATGTTATCAACCAGATCAAGCCAAGCAGTCTGAGTACTCTGAAGGTAAAAATTCTGTAGCATAACATATATTTTAGTATGATATATACTGTAGTTCTGTACATTGACCCTCTACTTCTGGTTCAACCTTTGGTAGGTGAACATTAACAAGCAGAAGAAGGATGCTTTCCAGATTATCAAACCAGACTTTGATTCTCTCGCGAATACTGTTCATTTTGATGAAAGGATGTTCTTCAACCCAACCAAGCTCCTTCGTCCTAAAAGGCCAGGATTTGTGTTTGTTGAGGAAGGCAAACTTACGAGGCAGGCTGAATTGCAGAGGATTAAGGTCTGTAAAGATTAACCTTTTGGAATATGTTGCAGTTGTGTTTTAGTACCTGTACTTAATAGTTTGATTATGCAGAATCAATTTGGCGAAGCACAAGCTAGAGAGCTTAGAGTAAAGCAAGCTCAACTTGCTAAGGCAAATGTTGAAGTAGACATGAATCCAAACCTAATTGAAATTGCTCCTGGTGGAAGGCCTCCAAAGCAAAAGCTGAAGGAAGAGATTCCTGACATTGAGCCATGGTTTGCTGCTACCTCACTCTATCGATTGTTTCTAGACCCCCTTTATCTGTATACAGCAACTAATACCTATTTTATTTCTTTCCAGGGACTCCAAAATTTTAATTTCTGCCACGTACGAGGACAAAATCTCCTTGGAAAAGCTTAATATGGATAGGATAACCATCTATGTAGAACATCCAGAGCCGTTGGAACCACCAGCTGAGCGTGCACCACCACCGCCTCAGCCACTTAAGCTGACTAAGAAGGAGCAGAAGAAGCTCAGAACACAGAGGCGCCTTGCAAAGGAAAAAGATAGGCAAGAAATGATTAGGCAAGGCCTCTTGGAGCCACCAAAGCCCAAGGTCAAGATGAGCAACCTAATGAAAGTACTTGGTGCAGAAGCTACACAGGATCCAACACGCATGGAGATGGAAATACGAACGGCTGCTGCAGAGCGTGAGCAGGCTCACGTGGACCGCAACATTGCCCGCAAACTTACACCAGCAGAGCGCCGTGAGAAGAAGGAGAAGAAGCTTTTTGATGATCCCAACGCACTAGACTATATTGTTTGTGTTTACAGAATCAGAGACCTGTCACACCCTCAGACACGCTTTAAAGTGGACGTGAATGCTCAAGAGAACCGGCTGAGTGGTGCTGCAGTCATCGCAGATGGTATAAGTGTTGTGGTTGTGGAAGGAGGGAAGAAGTCAATCAAGAGGTACAATAAGCTGATGCTGAACCGGATTGACTGGGCTGCTGCAGTTAGCGCCGAGGATGACACTGAGGATGGACCAGACAAGCCGGTGAACAGCTGTGCATTAGTATGGCAAGGTAGTGTGGTGAAGCCTGCCTTTTCCAAGTTCACTGTGCACCAGTGTCGGAGTGAAGCTGCTGCCAAGAAGGTGTTTGCAGATGTTTCTGTTCCTCACTACTGGGACCTGGCTGTCAACTTTTCTGAAGATTCATCTTGAACTCAACTTCTGTTCAATTCATCGAGAGTAATTGCTGTGGACTGCTCTACTGTTCACACTCAGTTCGTGAGACTGCTGTACGCACACAAGTCTGCTTCTAGTACTGTGAACCTTTACTGGACCGAGTAGTACTTTGTATTGTCACGAACATGTCATTTTCACACTGTTGATATACTTGTTCTGAGATATGCTTAAATGATCTAGATGCTGAACGCATGGAAGAGCTGTTGGATTTTTGCGCTATATGCTTTCAGATGTATCTTAGTCTGTCTTATCAGTTTAAGAGCTCTGGTTGCACACGTCGTGTTTATGGAGTTATGTACAATGCTAGTTTGAATAAGTTTCTAGGCTGTTTTTGATGGATGCTGCGGTGATCTCTAAACTAGAACGATCTGAACTTGTTCATTGATATTTATGCTTGTATAGTCTTGGGAGTTACCATATGTAAATGCATTTATGTTTCCACATTGTACTTGAGGATTATGCTGTGAGATTTTGGTGGGATCACACTTACACCTTAGGATATTATAAGCTTGGCGAACTGAGCATTTAGGGCATCATTCTCCTCCGGTACCTGCTGAGCTTGGGCAAGACAAATGGAAATCCACTCTTAGGCGTATGCTTTGCTTGTGTTGATAGTAGAAGTATTGTTTGCTTACCAGGAAAGCCCGGCTATTCTGGCTGGCTCTGATCAGCATCAGTTATTCTTCTGGTTTAACTCTTTCACTAGTCATGAACTTCCATTGCAGTTGTCTAGTTACTTTTATACGCCAGTTATGTTTGTTTGTGTGGCTTGTTAGCCGATCCAGGTTGAAACTATAGAGCAGGCTAAAGAATAAACTGAACTTCCTTCTGAACATATGTTTAACACATTTCGTTTCGCTGAAGAGAAATGTATGCAACTGGACGCTTCATGTTTTTCACCATGGCGTGTATAAAATTCAATTGCACACCTGACAATTCACAAGATCGATAACGAAGAGCATTTTCAGGTTCAGTCGAGACTTATCTCCATATATCTCTCTTCATACTAGTAATGGTAAACAATAACTATTCCACGGCAAGGTGCTCATACTAACTGCTGAAACAAAGATGAGCTACCAAAACGGACAATCTACAAGACTACTAGTGACGAAGGATGCTGTCCATCAACTGAAATCTAAGTGCTCCGAGCACATTGCAGTGGATATACTGTCGACTGACAGTTGGCACGACGTGGCATGTGAGATTACTACAGAAATGAGACCAGTAGCCAGGACCCAGAGAAAGAAGATGCAGCATCCAACAACCACACGATGAACGCCAGGACGATTGAAAGCGCGAACTGACCACATGCCAGTTGTGAGTATACCCTGCAAAAATTCATATCCCTCGTGAAGAGGATGGTCACACTGGCAGATTGAGAGGCTCCTGTGAAAACGAGAACTGCTGTGATCTGCAACGAATGGGCAAGTGTTGTGATCACTCAGATATACGTTGCTAGTCCAACATTCAAAAAACCGCTTGAGTCAGATGAAACAATTTTGTCCTGGATTGCTCGTGATGTTGTGTTAGTGCACAGGCCCGGTGTACTTGATATCTTCTTGATATTAGTATGTCTCCATTTATTGAAAAACATATTTGGCCGAGACAAATGTCAGCCTTCAGTTCTAGCTGAAAAATAAAGTCTTTGATAAACTGTACCGCTGGTTAACCAAGATTAATGCATAGAATAATAGTTATTTTTGATCCTTTAATTACGAAAAAAATTCAGGAAAAGTGCAACTCATGCTTCTCTATTGCTAAATTCTAGTTTTGCCTCCCTTTAAGAGAAGAAGATGGCCTTAAAAAGAGTTGCTGGCGCTGGTGCCCCATCTAATGCTGCTGACGAATTGTCCATTGAACAAGGAATTTTAAGAACTACTGGTTACAAATTTGGGTTCAACTGTTTCAGGGCATGCTTTCAACCAATTCAAACATAACTATAGAAGAGATAAATTGAATGACCTACCCAGTCACCAAGAACAATGAGGGTTACAGTAGCCCGGTTGTGAAGATCCTTTTTGTTCCTTATAGAGAAGATGTCAACACAAGCAAGGGCCAAACTCCACATAAGCTGCACCAGCAACGCACTAATCATGTAGCTGAAATAAAGAGAGACCATATTATACTCAGTAGGTTAGATGATGTCAAGAAAACACACTTGATCTCCTACACAAGCAATTCTGAATAGTAGTCAAGAAATTGAAGATTCTATGCAGTTCATAATCTCAAGAATATGAACTTGATATGAAAGTATAGATCACCGGGCATTTCACAGTCGACACACAGAACTTAAATTTAGCAATTTCTGGTAAACTATTATCACGGGAAAAAAATACTACAGATAAATGAAAAACATAAGGCTCCATTGCACATATGGGAACACAACACAAACACACACAAATACATGTCCAATATTCCAGTTCTATTTTTGACAAGTATGGTGTTGTTCACCCCGCCATCTTGGAACTAATCCAGGTCCCTCAACATCCCAGTTCTGTTCAGAAATCCTTGCAAGCATCTAATACATATTCTTTTTTAAAGAGGCAATATACACTTTCGTAATCATGATAGATAGATTAGTAGAGATAGTTCCAACAAATCCAAGTGTGAAACTTTGCCAAACATCCCCGTAAAAACATAAACCAGCTAATCCACAAAGTGAGACAGAAAAGACACTTCAGGAGCTACTCTTCGAATGATTTATGTTCTTCTGTCTTTTGTTCTCATTCTCAAAATGTTCTACTCCCTCCGATCCATATTAGTTGACTTGAATTTGTCTAGATTCGGATGTATCTAGACATGTTTTAGTACTAGATACATCCGAATCTAGATAAATCTAATTCAACTAATATGGGTTGGAGGGAGTAGAATATTCTATAGCTAAGAGCCTAAGACATGGCTCTAACTAAAAAAATATAGTGTTACTTCTCGGGTGGTACCGACAATAAATTGTACGGTGATATATGACCCGATGCTGAAGGAAAAGAAAAATTAGACGCCAATACCATCTAGGCTTTTTGTTCAGGAAACTCTGCCTTAAAAACTGCAACTCTGATAATTGTCCAAACTAAGATAAGGTACTTCATTGGCGTACTCTCGAAAAAAAAGGATAATTGTCCACACTTATATGGAGATGCAATGAAAGGACAACGGAAATGAAATAATCTATCTCCAGGATAACGCTAGTATGAAAGCAAGAGAGGAACTCATCCTAAGACCAAAACCATTTAAGACCCAAACTGCAATTTTATGCTGAATTTTTTTTCTCTTGCTCCAATAGATCCGTAGAGGAACAATGCCATTTTAAGGACTCCAACCAAAGTAACAGCCTGAACTTGAGGAGTTGGGTCAACAACCACTTAACGTTGCACTTTGTCGTCCAAGCCCAGAGACGCATTCACTACTATTATATGATTAAATAGACAGAGAGAGACAATCACACAGCAGAAAAAAGGAATCAAGAAAAGATTATCGAAGCAAAAAAAATTTAGGGACTCATCTCAACACACAGCCAGAACTGAATGAAATGAAATTCGTGGTGGTGGGTTGAAGAGTACACGAAAGCGCTGTAGTTAGAGTTTCCGAAAGCGGTGGCCATGGTACAGAGGGATGCGATGGCGAAGACGAACTGCGACACCCGCAGCGCCATGCCGCTCCATGTCCCTGGGCTCCCCACTATGAGCTTCATCCCCTTCCACTTGGTCTTGGTGCGGCTGGGGGGTAGTAGGAGAGTGCAGAGCGTAGTAGGGGTGTTGGAGAAGCTGGCGAGTGGGCGATCTGATATTTTCTAGCATTACATCCTTTCCAGCCGAATGCTCTTATTTTCTTCTTCTGTAAGAATCAGGTCCCCATTGCCAAGAAATTTCCCGTGTTCTTCCAGTTTTGGCTTAGCGGAAGCAGGGCCATGTGAACCCACGTTAAAGCTTTACCCTTGCTGCACCAAATAGGAAACTGCATTTTTCTCTACAGTAAATAGGAAAAACCGCCTCAAACGAGGATCCAGGAGCACGGAAAGCTGAGGTAAAACTGTAGAATACATGGAGGGGGTGTAAATAATAAGCTCGAGAAGATACCTCAATTAGCTAGGTACTCCCTCTATCTCAAATTAATTGAAGTTCTAGCTAGTTTTCTACCAAATCGAATATGTTTTATGTTTAATCTAGCTTATAGTGTAATTAGATTCCATTATCATATCTTTGCTTATTTACCAATTTTGTATCAATAGTATTTCATCTGTTCCCCTCGGTCGCCTCCTCCAGACGACTAGGGGGTAAACCCTAGATCGCCGCTGCCACCTCCCTCCCCTCCTCCTCTCCATTCCTGGAGGCAGCCGCTGGCGAGGGCCTTACATGGTGCACGAGCGGAGGCAGTGAGAGTGCTGCGTGGGGGTCGACAGCGATGGGCCACAGGCTACGGCAGCGGATCCTTGGCTAGCGTGCTGGGATCTTGTCTTGTCAACACCCGGATTTTTAATCCTAGATGCCTGTTATGCCATACCTCGCAATCCCAGGATTACTATTTTTGCGAGACATAACAGATTGGATATCACAGTACATCATCCAGTACAAACCATAATAAGGTCTTACAACAAAATAAAGGATCTCATGATCCAGTCTTAATATAATCAAGCAGCGGAATAAATAGCGTAGCGGTGGGGTCCATCTTCAAGGGCACAGGCAATGCTGACGAAGGCATATAGTTCTAGTTATCATAGTCGTCCTGCTGTCCGTCATCTTGGTATTCTCCTTCATAGTCTGGCCATAGGAATAGCCAGGGACAAAAGCCATGAGTACTCTTTAAGTACTCGCAAACTACCACTAACAAGTAGTATAGTACTAATAGGAAATAGCTAACTCTATGTTTATTTTTTTGAAACCTAAGCTGAGTTCTGAAACAAAGAAAGATAAAATAAAGTTCTAGAATCACTTAAGTTGGGAAGCTAGTGTCATAGTCACAACCCTGTTGTGGCCAAGTCAAGATTCATCATTTATTTCATAAGTCATTTTGGAAACACCTGACAACGAAACAGTATGGCCACTCCAACTGTTCATAACCGCGGATGCGGCTATTCAAATAGTTTGACACTCTGTAGAGGTGGTACACTTTCACCACAAGATTCGATACATCTGTCAAGGATAACCCTGAATCATCATACTTAGTATGCAGATAATCAAACATAACCTTTCCTTTACACACTCTAGTATAAGCACCTCTCCTATGATCATGGCCTCCCAACCATGACCATCTGTCATCTTGGACACTGCATAGGTGGACAACATCGAGAGGTAGCCTCAGCTCAAACCTCTCCCACGAGGGAACTAATACTAATACGTATAAACTTCTGGCTAAGCCTTACCCAATTCAGGTATTGTGGTTGTACGGTAAAATTGGAATGGTATCGCATCCGAAACCAACCATCAGTTTTTTTTTGTAAAAAGGGCTAAGGCTCAAGCCTCAACATTTTCATCATCATAAACCATTTGTGTTTCTCAACACATGTCAAAACATCTCAATAGAATGACTCATCATTCCAAGGTTTTCATAAATCATTTTCACCAAGTATTTCCATCTAAAGTGCATCAAGTTTTGATTTAGATCTAACTACCAAGTTAAGAGTGTTCACTAAAGTAGGATGCTAATCTCAATCTCATGCCATAGAATGACATCTAAGTGTATCTAGATAGATCAAGTTTTATACTCTTTATGCTACCTTCCAAATAAGTAAAGGACTTTAAATAAGTAAAGAAGTAAAAGCTTGGAAATAAAACTTGGGGTAGGTAATAGTCAAAGGTATAACCAAAGCATGCATAAAGCATTTGCTCAAGTTAAAGGGGAAAGTGTTAACTTGCTTAGTTCTAGCTTGCTAAAAATAGCTTGCATGTTAATGATGGATTGCTAGTGTAAAACTTGCAAGTGTTAGCTTGTCTTGGTTGGTGCAGTGGTTGAAGTTTTCCTCCTCTTCCTCTTGGTAGAACTCCTCCTCCTCGTAGGCTTGGTCGGTACTATCTTCTATAAATACATACGGAGTACACAATCACCAAACAATACTTAACTAGTCTACTTAGCACTCTAATGCACACATTTGATGATCTATTATCATCACAAGTATCACAAGGTTTAATTAGCTAGATTCATTCTTTTTATTTGAGAAAAGTAATTTCTACTCATTGAAAGTAACTAAGATTTAATATTCTCCAATTAAAATATGAGATCATGTGGACACATGTCATCACCACATATTCTAACATATGGGAATGTGATTTAAGGGTTGGATCACATTTGATTAAGTTTAAGTTTATTATTTGATGATTTAAAGTGACTAGAAATGCCTATATAGCATTATTTTGGTACTAGTCCAAACTAACTGCATGTAAATCTTAATATTATTACATATTTAGATAGGTATGGTTAAATGTGATTTTTGAGAGTTGGAATCAACTCAAAATCTATCATGGTTGATTTTATAAAAATGTTTGGATGTGCAAATGCTTCTGTCTTGTTATTTTTACTAGGAGAGATCTCTAACTCTAAATGAATTAAATCCAACGGGCTTGGATAGATCTTTTCAGAGGCTTTCTAACAAAATTTGAATCACTCAATTTGGTTCAGTAAATCTTCTTGAATTGATTTTGAAACTAAGGGACATACGTGAGTTCAAACTAAAATGGAAAAAACACTTATTTGAATTCGTGGCTAGCGCGGGAAAGGAAATGGGCCGGCCCAGTGGCGCTCAGCGGCACAGAGGGAGGCTGACAGGTTGGTCCCGCTTGTCAGCGAGACTTAAAACCCGAAACGGTATAGGACGATCTGGGCGCTACGATTAGAATAGAGATCAACGGTCCACAGTCGTCGTCGACGACGGACTCGTCACCGGCGAGACCGAACCCTAAACGGCCAGTAGGGGTACGGTGAGGGCATACCAGGGCTCCATCTTCTGCGGTGAGGCGGGCAAAGGAACTGGTGGACGACGGCGAGCTTAGGCGAGGTCGCGGGAGCTCCTAGGGTGGACGAAATCGACGGCGCCTCTCCTCCTCTGCTGCGGCAAGCTCTGGCGAAATTCCGGTGAATGGCGGCTCGCCTTGCTCCGGGGATGGGGTGGAAGGATCAGTGGAGAGAAGGGAGTGAGATGGTGTGAGTAGTTTGTGCTGGGGAGGGTTCCTTTTATAGGGCGACGAGGGGACCGAACGGCACGATGGCGAGCTCGTCGGTGACATTGATACAGGCGGCTAGAGGCATGGGCGGCGTACGCGGACGGTGGCCTGCCTCCTGGCGGTGCTCTATGATTTCAATGCGCGTCTAGGGGTGGTGGCGTTTGGTCAGGAGCGTCCCGCGCACTGGGAGACAGAGGCGGTGCTCGACGCGACACACAGCGACTGTGGATCGCGCGGCGGCGCACGACCGTGTCTGGCGGGGTGCTGGGGTCGAGGCGGAGCGACGTGCACAGTCTTGGGTCGCGGGGTGGTCTATGGCGTGCTGGCGGCTGACGCGCTCTGGCGAGCTCGCAGAGAGAATATGCGGCACGGTGCTGAGGTGGTCCAGGGCCTGGCTGGGCTTGGGGAAGGGGCAGGGAGGTGCGGTAGGGTTAGGCGGAGCTAGGGGACTTGCTGGTTTGGCGCGACGCGGTCTGTGGCGCATTTCCCTATTCTGGCCGGTAGTGACCAAAAAGAGGCGGTGCTCCACTGCTGCTGTGGCTTAGGGGTAGGCCGGTGATGACTTGGTTGGACTCAGGGGGACAAGGTAGAGTAAAGAGGGTCAATTGGGGGGACAATGGCTTAATTAGAAACAGTAATAGTTAGGCCATTTCATTTCTGCATGCCACCTGTTTGACACAATGGCCGCATGAGAAAAGTTTTTGAATTTTGGGCTGAATTTTGGTGGAGTTGGTGATCACATGCTTAAGCATCTGTGGTTTCTTGGGTTTTGAAAATGGAGGTCATTTGAGTGGTTTTTGAATAAGTGTGATCTATACATATGAACTACATTCAAATTTTAATTGTCATTTAAATTTAGTGTTTGCAAGTTTTTGGGGTGAAACAAAGTGGGCCTTGGTACATCACTACCTGTACTAGCAAGGGGTGCAAAGATCCACAATTGTTTCTGTTAGGATTTGAGTTCTTGGAATAGCCAAAGTAGGCATGGTAGTTAAAATGGCACAAATGACCATTTGGTTATTTTATTCATTTTAATATGTTTTTCCTTGGAATTTGTTTGAGAATGATCTAGATGATGTTTATTTCATCTAAGAATCATTTTACAAACAATGGATCACTTAATCATGGCAATTCAAAACAACTCCTTTTTAAATGCACACACATATGAGTACTTTAATATTTTTAAATAGAATTTTTTTGTTAACCCTAATTTTGATGATTTAGATCTTAATAACCTTGGATTAGAAGTTTTGGGATGTTACATCTCTCCACCGGTGGCGACACCTTTGGTTGGGTTGAGTTTGATGGATTATAGCACGTGCGCCCTGATATGTTCGTCTCGATGGATTGATATAGCCTTTCCTACCGCGTTAATGGGCGCCTCTGACTCAAGCATCTATTTCTCCAAATCTCATGGTTCATGGGATGAAGCGGCGACGCTTATGGGTGACGCTTACCTTCCCGGAGGGCATCGTCATGGTGGCGGTTCCGTCGAGCTCCAAAGCTCTAGTTTATAGAAAAATACATTGATATCTACCACATAAAATATATATAGTACTAAAGTAGTATATGTTAGGATGACGTAAGATATTGATAGTCAAGATGGGGTAGATTCTAGGTAAGTCAAGAGAAAAAAAAACTTTTTCATTAAATTTGTCGAAGAGAGATGTTTCCCTTAGGCCGACAAGATTTAGATCATTTATTTGAGTGCGATTAATTTCGACACATCATTTGTTAAATTTATAACTTTTGAGACCAATTCAGATAATAATGAACAATACAAATAAAATATTGCATAAAGGGCAATGACATCATCAGAACTGAAATTGAGAATAGATTTGAAAAATTGATATTTATACAGATAATATTCGATATTACTTGAATAATACAAATAAGGGAAATAGCCAGCTACCCAGCCGACAAGCTACACACTTCCGCCCTGCTGACAGACTATTTCCCGCGCCATTCTGCTGCTTCCCCACGCGTGCCAGTGGTACCGATATACTCCCTTCGTTTAGTTTTAGTTTTGTGAAAGATTTGTATCTAGATTTTTTCTAGTGTGTAGGTTTATTTCAAACCTAGATAAACCTACATATTAAAAAGATTCTAGATACACTTTCTTCACAAAGCTAAAATATCTTATATTTTAAAACGAAGAGAGTATGTTTTAATGTTTCTTGTCAAATACCAGGCGTGCACATGTCGTCAAAGCAAATGGACAAGCCACCTAACCTCACCACACAATCTTGGAAGTAAACGATAGCATGTTACCCCTCAAACTAGGGAACCATATCAGATGATCCTAAATACACACGTAGGTACCACCTTAGGTAGTAAATCCGTGTTGATACAAAAAAAGTGAGAACATAAGAATTGAATAATGAAAAATTTATTGAGTGTTTTACAATATTTAATTATAATATTACATTGTACAAATGAATAAATAAGATTACAAAATACTCAAGAAAATCCTAAACTAAATATTGATCTTTTCTTCTTTACATGTAAACAAAAATCAGCAAAGACAAAAGAAATGTTTGGTTAATGGTAAAATGTAGCCAACATCATTGATGAGGCCTTTTTATGTTGGAACTTAACTATGGAAATAAAAAATTTATGTTTTATTGCCAAATAATAAACTAGATGGAAAACTTAGCTTATTTAGGTGAACTTAAGCAACTTGGATCAGCTTGGATCACAATTGGGCAACATGTGCCAACGGAGGCAACAATGGAGACACACAACATCAAGATTATACTTTGACCCAATTATCTTTGGCAACATGGAAATATTGTGCTTTCCCTTAAATCTAGCTAAGTTCCTTATTAATCCCAGATTAATTTGAATAAGTGATTCCTAGTTTGCTTGGAATGTACGATTAAAATCAAGTCCACCTTCTTGAGTAATAAAATACTTAATTATCCTTCAAGCCCACAATATTAATCCCACCATAACATGTTCAACCCACATGATAGAACACTCACAAGAATTTCATTAAAAAACATAGCAGAATAAGCTCAATAGGGAAAATACAATTTTCTTGATAAAAAAGAAATCTCAAAATGAGGATAATATCAAAGCAGTCGAGCCAATCCAAAAGTGGAAACCACCACACATGGTAACTTGTAGCCTAAGAGGAGATTATAACAAACATCTCATTCATCCAAAGGAGGAGTTAGAACCCATGTGTGTCCAATGCACATCAGCAGGCTAATCACATAAAAAGGACCCTTCATCCACATCATATCATCCCAACACATGAGCAATGTCCATAGAATAGTTAGAAAAATCACAGTGGCTTAGGAGCAAGCCGAAGCAACTAGAAGGATCAAGCATAACCTAGAGAAGCAAATTTTCATCAGAATTCAAGAATAACAAGATTCAAACAGTATGAGATTGAAAACTAGAGAGAAGAGGGATGCTAGAGAGCAAGAATAACATATGTTCTTATTAGAACAAGATGATGGAATAAAACACATGGAAAGAGTAGTGAAAATAGAGCTCAAGGTCACTAGAAAATGAGATGAAAACACTGGTATGCACGAGGAACTCATATTCCGAACAAACTAGCAAATCATCATGTTTAGCATCTGCACAAACACTGGATAACCCATTAGATCACAACACATACACATAAATTGAACCAACCACTCAAATATCATAGTAGAGAAAACAAACTATGCACTTGGGGCAATCATACCAATAACCCAAATGCAAGCAAATAACCACATCATTATACCTCGGGAAAGCATGTAACCACAAAACCAAACTGAGCATGTAGAAACAAAATCCAGCATTTATATAATCAATTGGGGTTAGAGGATAACCTAGTCAACAATAGCATGTATATTGACACCAAGCGGCAAACTATCAATGAAAATGACCATCCAAACCACCAACATGCAAATCAACCTTAATCATTAAAATACACTTACAAATTTCTCAAATCATCAACCACAACATGTTCACATGATTCTTTTTAAACAAGGGCAACAACTTTGCACTATCCATTAATTAAGAAGAGAGTGCCTAGTTAATTATAGGGAAACCAGGCAAAATCCGATAAAAACATGGCCAAGGCCACCCTAACACCAATACAACATGGCCAAGCCCACCTGAAGACTAACATGCAAAAACCAAGTGCAGGCTCGCAAAGGCAACATCTCTAAGAAGGGAGAGATGTTGCCACCTCCATTTCCCGCCCAGAAACCCAGAGCTAGTGGTTTCTCCTAGAGAGCCCAAACCCCACAAGTATGAACACGGAGCTCCATGGCAAGCCACCCCAAGGAAAAAAGCAACTCTAAAGTTCCACTACTGTCAACGCTAGCAAATCTAGTGCAAGGATTTTGTCTGTAAGTCCTCTTACCAAGCAAGGAGAAAACTAGGAAAACCGGGACACCGAAGTGTCCATCTCGCCAGAGCTCCGTATATTGCACGAATCCTACAAGTTGTCGTCCGCGTAGCACATTCTCATGAGTGGCCACTGCAACACCTCAAGCCACGAAGAATCACATCACGACCTCCTCGGATTTCAAATCCAAGCACATGGTGCTAGATTTGCAATACCAACCACATCGGTGACTATAGCTACCGACAAGAACTTGGGGCCGCTACCCAATATCCTCTCATATCCATCAAGACCGGTTAGCTTCCAACCAACAACATACCACACGATCACATACACCACCTACAATGTCGCCATTTCCATGGAGCACACCCACCCAGAAGGGGATGGGAGCAATAGAAACCTTCGAGCTGCTAGACCGAGAGCCAACACACCGATCACTTCTAGCATCTATACAATCCCCAAGTGCGTTTGCCTTCAGCCGAGAGCACAACACCGTTCCCACCACCAAACTACACCAAAGCCCCACCGGGTGTGCGGGCCACAATGCACTAAGTGTAACGCCCCCGAATCAGGTCTATGCATATCTTAGCATTCCCGCCAAAATCCTCATATAAGCGATTCAAAGACACCCATCAGATACTTTCGTGTGGGTGGATTTGGTTACAAGTAGGTACATCATAATAGTTTACAACATGACCCACATGAAGTATATATACCATAACGACTTCATTGAGTCAAGAATACAAATGAATACAACATGAAGATACACATCATGAAGAAGGAAAAATAGTATCTGAGTACGGATAAGAACCAAATGGGACTAAGTGTCCTAAAGAATAAACAAGCGCTCGAGACAACCCTGCCCAGGCTAAGCCGGAAGGGTAACCTTCCTAACATCGTCGATCACATACCTGTTAAAACCAAAGGGTGCTGGCAAAGGGCAAAGGAAAAAGAAAGTGAGCGGTCAGTACTGAGGCTAGTACACGACGAGTCTTAAAATTTGGCGGCTCTCGCCTACATGGGTATGGTGGGCTCAGCGGTAGCAAAACTTGCACTATCTAACTTATAGAGACACGCTACCACTTTGGATATTAGAGCGAGATAAGAGAGCACTAACCGATAACAAGAATATAACACTAAGCATAACCTATCAAAAAAATTCTCCCTCGAAAACCAGTCGAGGAAGTCCTCTCGTAGAACACACATGTTGACAATTTTATTATTCTAGGTATTTAATTTATAGAGCTACTTACTAGTCATATTAAAAGTAATAATGATTTAGTGTAAGTTCTATATGGTCATGACATTGTGCTCGTGAGGCGTCCATAATCATGGACACGGCTTCTCGAAAAGATTTACCATGAAGGGATGCACTAATGGTACCCAAACGCATGTTCAACCCTTCAAGCAACACTTTTAAAATAAAAGGGTTTTGTGTGCCATCTAAGTATCCCATCAAGAACTGTCCCAAAACTACGCGCCTATCTAGGGGAGCCACCTACCGAGTTTTATCCAACCAAGAGGCATGACCGATTCTTAAGGAGTCACACCATTTGAGTTTACGGTTGAGCGGCTTCCTAGGAGATAGAATTCAAGTCAGAGCCACTATGGGATGCTATCAGACTCAAAGATCTTTCGGATGCCACCCAACACGATATCCCAATTTTTTGTATGCATGCTGGCCGTCCACCAAATTTCATATCATATCATCACACACCCATGTCCGAGGACATATTATGCAGATGCACCAAATGGAAAACCAATTTTGTGGCATCCTAGATTTACGAATGGCGCCGGTAGTTGAGGGGGGTTCCCATATATCCCCACATTTGGTTAGCGCGAGAACATATGTTTAGAATGAACAGGTCCTAGGGTGACACAAGCAGTCCCCAAAGGTGGTCCCTTCCGATGCATTATCATTAGGTGCAACCCGCAACTACCATCAATTTAATTTACTAGTAGCATCAGAAACCAACTATGAAGATCCACCTGTATGAGTACGGGCAGCGGATCTAAGCATGAGCTATGACTCACAAGACCAACCTAGCTACTCAAACAAGACAGTAGGATAACAAAGTAAATATAAGCGGCAAGTAAGTAAAACTGGAATGGAACTATAGCATCGACAATAAGGATAACAATAGACCAAAGAAGAGAGTAAAGATTATAAATGGAAAATAGGTTAAAGGGGAGAATGCTCACCTGTGAACATTGAAGAGAAAAACCAGAGAACTTGTCGTATATCGCATCAACTCATTGTCCTATCCGGTGAAGACCCAAACCACTAAAATAAGCAACGATTGCAATGTTTAATGACACGGCAAAGGAGCTGGCATGATTATGATATGATGCATGACATGGCAGATGCGGTGCAACTTAGCAAAATTAAGCATAATCTAGATTCTGGCAATTAATTAGATGTTTCAAGTTGTTTAGGTACCCCACAATTTAAATGTTGAATTAACATGGAAAAACATGACATAGATAAGCTACACCATTTAAATGGAGTCCGGAACAAGACAAAAATAGTCCGCATATACACTCCATATTTAATTACTATGTGATCGACTAAATACCCCCAAACAACAACATATGTATGCAACATGAATGATTTGATATGCAACAAATTGTATGAAAATTTATATAAAAATAGGGATGGGTTTAGGTTCACACATTTAGGGTCGAAGATTTTGGGGCAGAAGGGTTCAGGTTTGGTCTTCAGATCCATGAAGAAGGGCTTCAGGTTTCACTTTGTTGATGATGGAGATCTTGGATCGGGCATCAGTGAGTCATCGGCTTTGTGGATTAGACCTTAGCATTCGGCGTCCTTCGGTTCAATGTCGACGTACTCAGGGTTATGGCTTGATTGTCCTTGTCATACTCGGGTTTCGACACTGGTAGGTCTTGGTATCAACGATTATTAACGACAGGGAACTACATGTCCATTTTCCATCGCCCGAGTGGAAGTAGTATAGGAGGTATCCCAAGTAGTCGGTATCTCGTACCATCACATGACACTATCACAACCTAGCCACCATCTTCACATGGTTGCCGCTGCAAGCAATGTCAGACCCCATCTTCCCGTGATCAGTACAAAAACACACCACATAGAGCAAGACCACTGGTACTAGAGGGAACCAACATGACAAAACATATCTGGCTGCAGATTGGTGATGGCATCACTCGCGAGGAGGTAGTTGACACAGTGCAGGCCAAGGCAACGAGCAGTAGGGGTGTGGTAGCACCGATGTCGAGTTCGGGCCAAGATGGTGGCATCCGACGACATGCGTGTAGGAGGGAACTACTGGCGGGAAGGGAAGACAGAGGAGGATGCTCCCTATTGGGTCTTGTAGGACGCGTTGGAGGCATGAGGGCCTGGGACGTCCCGAGGTCGCGATAGGTGAGCGGCAGAAGCAGAGGTTGGCAATCGCTAGGGCGAGGACGTCCGCCACTAGCGGCGGTGATCAAGTAGGACATGGAGGTTGGTGGCGATGGGGCTCGGGCTAGAGGAGATAAAGGAGTGGCCACCGTCAAGGTGTAGACTCCACTGCTGGCAACGAGAGCGCATAGAGGGGTAGGAAGATGAGGTGGTGCCGGCATCGGGTGGAGAAGGCGGCTATTGGGATCCTGATGGGAACGAAAGAAGGGACTGAGGGATTGGGGATGGGGATGCGAGGAATGGGTAGGTAGCGAGCGGGGTAGGGTGGCACAGAGCACGACGACATGGCTAGGTCATGAGCGAGAAGGGGCTCAAACTGGAGCGGCCGTGCTCCAGGAGGAAGAAGGCATGGGGAATAAGGGGTTGATGGTGTGAGTGCGTGGGTTGCGTGCGTGACTCGGGGGTCGTGTCAGGTGTGTGCATGTGTGGTGTACCGCGTGCGAGTGTGTTCAGCGTGTACGCACGTGGGTTGGTGTGGAGTGCGTTTGTATGCGCGGCGGAGGTGGCTATTGTGCGAGGGCTGATCGATTAGGTTTAGTTGGGAGGTCTAGGTGAGGTTTAGGCTAGAGTTTGGGTTGTAGGTGGCCAACTGGGCTAGCCTTCGAGATGGTCCAATTAGCTGCCTCGCAAATTTTTTTTTTATCATTTTTGCTTTAAAAGCATTTTGTAAATAGTTTTTAGGCAAACAAAATATCTGAAAATATCGGGATTTAGTTTGAAATTGAAGGAGGGAATAACTAGAAAAAAATAGGGTTTTAGCAAAAATAATTTTAGGGAAAAATTATGCATGATGTCCCGAGATCCGAGCACACAAATCTAATTGGGGATATTTTCCAGGCATTACAACTTGACACCGCGTCCTGAGATCCAAGCAAAGACACCAGGGAAGAGAGGTGTATCTATCGGATCGTCTGTCATCAGGTTGATCACCGCAACACCACTAGCAAGAATTCTTGCTACGTCTTGAGATTGTTGAGACCACCAACAAGAGGTTGTTCCTCGCGTTCTTCGGATAAAATTCCGAAAAACAAAGTGGAATTAAAGGTATCAAAAGCTAAAGGCCACCTCTAACTTCTATGAATGAAGTAAATGTACACATTGACCCAGTTCAACGTACAGGAGCAAATAGAAAGAGTAGTCGATACGGGGGCCAGTCCATCACGCACCCAAACTATTACTCCATACATGAATAGGAAAATCATGCAACACAACTCTCAGAATTCAGATTGAAGATCTTAACAAGCATCGTTCATAAAACTTTGGAAAAATAATCCAAAGTTGAGGAGGTCATTGTCTTAGAAGCCACACCACTAGAAACATATGAAGAGAGATTAGATAGAATGAAAACCATATTTAAGAACACCATTGTAAAAGGAAGGAAGCGAATCCTAAAGGTATAACGAAAACCCCACCCTGATAAATCCTAGAATTGAAAAAGGTAAGAGAAGAGATTCAAAAGACGCGAAGATAAGAAGAGAATAGCATAGGGGTAAGGAATAAAAATAGATCTACTCAGATCTATCCAACCAATTTTTCAAAATACTTTTGACACTCTACATCACCCGTTGGATAGGTTATCCTACATGCTGGACTAGTGGGGTATCGTAAACCTTTGCTCTGATACCACTTGTAACTCCCCCAAATCGGGTCTATGCAGATCTTAGCATTCCCACCAAAATCCGCATAGAAGCAATTCAAAGACTCCTACCAGACACTTTTGTGTGGGTGGATTTAGTTACAAGTAGATACATCACAATAGTTTACAACATGATGCACAAGAAGCATATATACCACAATGACTTAATTGAGTCAAGAATACAAATGAATACAACACGAAGATACAAATCAGGAAGAAGGTAAAATAGTATGCGAGTACGGATAAGAAGCAAATGGGACTAAGAGTCCCGAAGAATAACCAAGTGCTGAGGACAACCCTGCCCAGGACAAGCCGGAAAGGTAACCTTGCTAACGTCGTTGATCACATACCTATCAAAACCAAAGGGTGCCGACAAAGGGCAAAGGAAAAAAGAAAGAGAGGTCAGTACTGAGGCTAGTAGAAGACAAGTCTTAGAATTTGGCGGCTCTCGGCTACATGGGTGCGGTGACCCAGCATACCACTGCATGTGTAGTACACTATAGTCGTTGACATGACATCAACAGAACACCGTTCCGTAAATATCACATCCCTCAGAGTGGTACAACACAAACATTGCGGGTCCATATTACAAACATACATACTTCATTATTATTACAATACCAAAAGTTCGAGACTTCAAGTGATTCAAAATTACAAAATCAAACTTAAGTAGTTTCAGCGGAAGATTCAAAGTTCAAACTCATACTCCGAATTGAGCTTAACAACTTATTATATAAAGCTCATGCTGCTCTGCTCAATTGGTTTACTCATAACTAAGGCAACTACTCGGACTCGTTGCCCTCCACTCCATAGCGTATTTCATAGTCCAACCCTTCTACTCCTCCGGACAGGTCTGGTTCCTCATAGTAGACATCCTCTTGTCCTTCAGCTGCGTAGATTAGAGTGTCATCTGGCTCCTCGGAGTCTAATCACGGGATCAAAGGAAAGAGTGAGTAACAACGTTACCCAGCAAATTCATTATATTGAAGGTGGGAAGTTTGATGCTCCATCTACCACCTCGGACTATCAGTCCTTGGCACATTGCAGTTTTCATAAACATTTCTTTAAAGATTGATTTTATTATAAAAAACTATGTCCATCAGCCTTCACAGGTTAACTAGAACTTCATGAAGTTCCTTTCCTGCCGCGTTCATAGCTCCTTCCTGGAATAGGGAGTAACAAGTTATAGTTCTTACACTCTGCAGAGGTGCGTTGCTTTACCCATGAGAGATCAAATTCTTATTACACAACTGGGCGTACTTTCCCATCCACAATTCCATGATATGGCGCCCAGTAGATGATCCAAGCCAATCATTGCCCTCTCCACGATCACGTATGTCTGCATGATCCTTCGGGGCTGACTACACCTCCGTTAAGCCCCCTTTCAGGCAGGCTATAACCCTGATGAGTTCCTGAAGACTCTATGAGTTGGTTATGCCCCTGGCAAGTTCCATATAGGTCCGACTATACCTCCAGCAACCACTCATAGATAATCAAGGTACCAAAATCGTGGGGCGTAAGGGTGCCTACCCATATGCTGGATCCACACAAGGAATCACAATGTCACGTTAAGGTCGCCTTGCCTACATACGAAAGGAAAAGGATACAACTAACTTATCTGTCCCATTCCAAATCTCATGGTTAAAGCGTAATATACGGTGCTAGAATCACTGACATCATGGGTTATTATGTCTGCAACTGGAATCTTAGATTCCTCTGAAATTCTTAGTATTTATCATCACTTAGGATGATAATAGCATTTCATTTGTTTGGGAAAATACTTATTTTCTATCTTCTTTAGAACATAGGTGATAACACACAATTTTTCAAATACTTTCATAAATACTCTTCAAAGGACATGATCAAGTGATGAACTTGCCTTGTGATTGCAAGGTAGTGAAGTCGGATGCTTGCACTCGACCTTGAGCTTCTATTTCTACAAAATACCATTATTGCCCGGTAAGGACAATATTTAAAGAAGCAAGAATGACTATGCATAGTAATGCAATGCATCATTTAGTATTTATCTTCTTTCTGTGTTTTACCCATTATATAAATTTCCTAAATTTCTTTATGCAATCAAGAAATTTATTTAAACAATATTTCTTAACATTTTGTAAATATTATATTTATTATTTTTGTAATATAATATATCAGTAACAGAGTTAAAAACTGATTCTTTATTTATTTTTAACCCTTATTATTATTTTCTTAATATTCTTCTTAATAAGCATTTTAATTTGGAAGACTTTATTGTGCTACCTTAAATAGCAATTTGGTATTTTAATAAAATACTACTCTAATTAAGAATGATAAAAGTAATTTTTATTTGTTTCTAGATATTTTATTTAATTCCATAAGGAATATACATTATAAAAATCTTTAACCTAAATTTATTCTATTTAAAAAATAGAATTCTTAATTTTATTAAGTAGTTTGAATTTTTATGAAGTCATAGATATGTTACTTGTATTTTTAGGATTTTTTTAGGACTTATCAAGTCATAGGGGTATTTTGGTCTTTTAGTAAATTATTTAAGTTTTACTTTTACTTCTAGGCTAAGCCCATTGGGTTAACCCAGCCCAATCAGGCCCAAATGGGCTGGTCAAACCCGCTCCACTGAGGGGTACTGGACCATACTGGCCCAATACGCACCCCCACCTCTCTCGCTCACTCGAGTTATTCCTCTCTCTCTCGCCCCGCTACGGTGTGGTGCTGTTGTCGCTGTCGCCGCTTGATTTCCGCCTCCTTAGGCCTCTCTAGCTGCCTCCAAGGCGCATGACGAGGTAGTCGGTGTCGCTCCATCGATTGGTCCTGCTCGATTCGTCATTGGGCCCTTCTTTTGGCCAGACCGCCTCCATCCCGAACCCTAGGGTTTGGTGGTTGTAGATGATGTGGGATTCCACCATCCTTGTGGTGCTGTGACACGGCTCTGGTGGCTCTGTGGTACCGCCGTTGCTACTCGTGTAGATGTGGCTGCCGCCCCATGGCTTGGCGCGGGTTGCAGCGCCCTTAGGTGCTCCCCGTACCACCGTGTGTGCTCGTCGGCCTCTCTGCTTCCTCTTCTAAACTCTAGCGAGGACCACCGTAAGTGCTTCTGTTCCCCCATCTTGCTGTCCTCTATGTGATTGCATCGAGGAATACCCTATTTTGGGTTCATCTGTGTTGTTAGGGTTCTATCCCTCTTGGTGTTTATTATTGGGAATGATGAATTCTTTAGGACTAATAGTGGTGGTTAAGATGATGGTTTACTCAAGAATTTAGGATTATTAGTGGCTCTATTATTCCAATTTCGATTGGATGCTGGATTCTGTCTAAAGGTTAAGACTGCTGTGCTAAGCTATTGATTCTAGTGGTGTGGATTTTACTAATGTCTATTGTTCTTAGTACTAATAGTGATAGTGTTAGTAATTGTGCACTGAATCCTTAGACACTGGTCTATGTTGATATGTTCAATTGGAGTTGATTTGTTACTCCTTTGTTTCTCTAATTGTGCAAATGTGATTATGATTCCTGATTATTCTAGGAAAATGATTTAGCACTATACTGCAGGTTTACTTGTGAAGTCTATGTGTATGATTTGCTTGGTGTAGAATGTATGCTTGTGACACCTTCTTTGGAATGGTACACAAGTATTCATTTTAATACTGAGCTAAATTCTACTTGTGCCCTAGTGTGGCTTGGCTAAAATGGATTGAATTCCTCTGCTGGATTTAATATCTTAGAATGCTAATGATTTTGCTTGGGCCTATGATGCTGGTCTGAGGCACAACTAGGTAGAAACTAAGTTTTTACCTGCTATCCCTCATAAATATGTCTTGATATATAATATCAACTAATGATTCTTAAATTCTTCAAAACAATGATTTGGCATTCTCACTGTTTAATATAGATCCTTAAGATGTAATAGTTTCTAAGGTGCTACTATTTAAAAGATGTGTCCAGAAATATTCACTTAAGGCTGCTGTATATTTTGATGTAAAAACATGTATTGTTATCCAAGATCAGTGATGCACAGGCTGAGATCTTGGTATTGTTTGCAATGATTGATCGTTGGCTTTCATTTAAATTGCTTCTGTGATGGATACACCCCACTTGGGTGCTTTTCCGAGAAGATTCATATAAAACAACACATGCTTGAATGATCTAGGATGATTTGATCATGTGATGGTTTTATGTGTACTTACCACACAACTTGGTGGTTAGTGATGATGTTGTGGTGCTAGTTGATATTGCTAGATTGATCCTCTTGTCTTGATTTTGATAGCTTGTTATTGCTAACTTAATCTAGCTCTGCACCTCCTGATGCTGCTCCTGCTCCTCCTAGTTCCTGTGCTCTTGTACTTGACCTTGCTATCCACCTGCACCACCCCCTCCTTATGTCACCATCTTGTGGATGGTTGGATGATCTATGATGTATCTTGGCTAGGGATTTTCTTGAGAAGTGGACAGACTCACTGTGTTCTTGCAGTGTGCTTGAGAAAAGGAAATGAGCTCCCTCATAGCTGTGCTACGGCGGTGAACTCCTTTCTGACTGCTTGTGCTGTTGCTGCTGTCTGGACATCACACTACATGCAATTAGATGACTAAGCTGCCTTACTGCTTGGCTGTTTGTGGATCATCAAGTGAATCGAATTTCACTTCTTACCCTTTTACTGGTTACTGTCCTAGTGAAACTTGCCCCTCTCTACTTGTCTTATGATGTGGTACTGAAGCTATTTACTTGAAAAGAACAGATATCATACATTGGTGAAAATTTCTCCTTTTAACTACTCAATGAGGTAATATGAATAGTGCACTTCACTGTTCACCACTAAGAGTAAAAATAATCAACTAACCTTTTATTTATTTTTGAGATTTTTATCTTATTTTGCAGGAACAAGATCTAGATGCTCAAGATGTAGTATAGGTATAGATAGGTGGTATAGATTTTAGTTGTAACCTTCTTTTTATTCTTTTTGTAAAGAATCTTGTAATAATATTCTTATAATTTAATAAAGTTTAATTTTAATTTGATTTTTTTATAATTTACTTTCTGTAATGTGTTCCATTATTTATTGTATCATCCTCACTTTGTAATATGATTATGGAATAAAGAAAATAAATAGGAATTCATTTCTTATTTAAATTTCCTTGTCTTAAATTCTTATTGTTGTTTAATATATCTTTAATATAATCAAACAATGTTAATAAATCATTTTGGGAAACAACTTTATATTTCTAACTTCTAATTTTCAAATATTTTTCAAATGATTTAAATTTCAAATTTGAATTCAAAATATCCCCCCCCAAAACTCATTAATTCCTAAAGGTCGTGTCAAAATTTATCAATCACTATAGAGAGCTATTCCTACCTCTAGATAGTGAAAGAAACTCTGATCTCTTTAGGTTTTTGTTTGGCAAAAAAATTACCCTGATTTTACAGATGAATGCATGCACATGCTCAGATTCCTATTTCTACCCTTCGTTGGTTCCTAAATGCTGGGGTGTTACAGACTCCCCCCTTAAATTAAACTTTGTCCCGAAGTTTGTTGATGTGCACCTAAATAGTTCCGGATATGCTTCCCTTAGATCATATTCTTTTTCCCATGTGGATTCTCGCTCAGGGTGATGTTCCCATTGTACCTTGTAGTATTTGATTGCCCTGTTTCTCAACCTTTTCCAGTTCTCTTCCAGAGTTTTGCAGGGTTTCTCAACGTAAGTCAAATATGCGTGTAACTCAATTTCTTGATGTGTAATTGTTTTATCGAGAACTTTAAGACATTTCCGTAGTTGTGACACATGGAAAATATTATGAACTTGAGCCAGTCTTTTTGGTAACTCAGGAGCATAAGCTATTGTCCTATTCTAACTCAGTATCTTGAATGGTCCGATATATCTTTGACTTAGTTTTCCTTTGACTCCGAATCTCTTAACTCCCTTCATTGGACTTACTTTGAGATATACCATATCCACCACTTCTAGATGCCATGATCTTCGACTTTGATCAACATAACCGTTCTATCGACTTTGAGCTATCTTCAATTGATCTCTAATAATATCGATGATATCTTGCTTCTCCTTGATATATTTTGGTGCACATTCCTTGCTACTACCAAGTTCATACCAACATATTGGTGATCTACAGCTTCTCCCATAAAGTACTTGGTATGGTGCTCCTTTTAGACTACTCTGATAGCTATTGTTGTTGGAAAATTTTGCCAATGGTAAATGATCTTCCCACGAACCTCCAAAATCTAATGCACAATCTCTAAGCATGTACTCCAAGATTTGATTAGTTCTTTCTGTCCGGTCTCCAGTTTTTGGATGATAGGTTGTGCTCAAATCCAACTTTAAGCCAAGTGCTTCATGTAATTGTTTCCAAAATGCTGAAGTAAACACATATCCTCTATTTGATACAATTTTCTTGGGTACTCCTTGCTTACTTACTATCTCTTTGACATAGATTTCCACTAACTTCTCGGCATTATCTTTTTGATTTACTGGAATAAAATGTCCACTTTTCGTGAATCTATCCACAATCACCCATATCATATCCTTTCATTTCGGTGTCATGTGTAACCCTGTGATAAAATCCATGCCAATTTCTTCCCACTTCCATTCCAGAATTTCCAAAGGTTGTAATGGTCCTGCTGGACTTTGATGTTCTGCCTTTACCCTTTGGCAAGTATGGCATTTAGATACATACTTTGCAATATCCCTCTTCACGTTATTCCTCTAGAATAATTCCGTAAGATCCATGCACATCTTCGTACTTCCTGGATGAATTGAATATGGTGTATTATGTGCTTCTCGAAGTATCACCTCTCTGATCTCCGGTACATCTTGTACACAAAGATGGTTTTGGAACCACAAAGATCCATAATCTCCTAGATGAAAAACTGATCTTTGACCTTCAGAAATTCAAGTTGATGTCGATAGATCTCATGACGAAGATCACTGCTTTTATCTTCCATAACCGTCATGGTAGCTAAGCCTACACGAACTTCTGTCTTTAGAAATTGTATTTCTAACCTTTCCAAATCCATTTGCAACTCTTTTGGTAGTTCTCTATTGATGGGTTGAGTATCCGTACTCTTCCAACTTAAAGCATCTGCTACTACATTGGCCTTTCCTGGAGTATAGTTAATTGTAAGGTCATAATCCTTGATCAACTCCAGCCACCTTTTTTGCCTCATATTCAGCTCCTTCTGAGTGAAGAAATATTTGAGACTTTTATGATCAGTGTATAGTTCACATCTTGCTCCATAGAGAAAATGCCTCCATCCTTTTAAAGAAAAGACTACTACTGCTAACTCCAAATCATGTGTTGGGTAGTTGACTTCATGAGGTTTGAGTTGTCTAGACCCATAAGCAATTACCTTGCAATCTTGCATTAGCACACATCCCAATCCTTCCTTGGATGCATCACAATATACTGTGTAATCTTTTCCTGTTTCAGGAACTGCTAAGATTTGTGCGGTGCTTAATCTGGTTTTCAATTCCTAAAAACTTGCTTCGCACTTCTCATCCCATATCAATGGTGTATTCTTTCTTAGCAATTTGGCATTGGTCCAGCTATCTTGGAAAAACCTTCAATCAATCTCCGATAATAACCGGCCATGCCTAAGAAACCTCGGATTGTTTCACATTTGTTGGTGCATTCCATTCTAACACTGATTGTACTTTGGACGGATTTACTGCAATTCCATCCTTACTGATCACATGACCAAGAAATTCTACCTTGTCCAACCAGAATTCACACTTGCTGAACTTAGCATATAGCTTATGTTCTCTCAAGATTTACAATTCTATCCTCAAATGATCTGCATGCTCTTCTTTGTCCTTAGAGTATATCAAAATATCATCAATAAACACTATGACAAACTTATCCAAATACGACATGAAGATTTTGTTCATCAAATTCATGAATATTGCTGGTGCATTGGTCAATCCAAAAGGTACAACGAGATACTCATGGTGTCCATACCTTGACACAAATGCTGTTTTTGGAACATCTTCAGGTTTGATTTTTATCTGATGGTATCACGATCTTAGATCAATCTTGGAAAATACTCGAGCTCCTTTGACTTGATCAAATAGATCTTGAATTCTTGGCAATGGGTATTTGTTCTTGATGGTGACATTGTTGAGATTTCTATAATCACCACACATTCTTCATCCTCCATCTCTTTTATCCACAAAAATTACCGGAGTTCCCCACGGAGATACACTTTTCTGAATAAATCCTTTCTGGGCTAACTCATCAATTTTCTCCTTAAGCTCTTTCAATTCTTTTGGACCCATTTTATATGGTGCTTGGGCTATTGGTGCTGTACCAGGTATCAGGGCAATAGTGAATTCTATTTCCCGATCAGGTGGCATTCCTGGTAATTCTGCTGGAAAGACATCTTGAAATTATTTCACTACATGAATATATTCCAACTTAACCTCCTTCATTGAGTTCAATTGAAGATCTACCATGATATAACTATGTTTATCTGCCTAATAGACTATCCTTCCTCCACTTGGGGAATTGATTGAAACAGTTTTGTCCTCACAATTGATCTGAGCCCCATGTTCAGTCATCCAGTCCATACCCAGCACTACCGCAATTCCCTTCAATGAAATCACATATAGGTACACAAAATATGTACAACCACATATCGAGATAACTTGATCTTTCTTAATGTGGTGTACCATTACATTTCCCCCGGCCGTCACTATGGTCATAGGGTTTGCTAATGTTACCCTTCTAATCCCAAATTTATCACTGAATTCATCAAATATGAAAGAAGTAGTTGAACCCGTATCAAATAAAACTTTTATGGGATTGGTAAGGATGTTGAGCATACCTATCACTGCGTGCTCAGAATTATACACCTCCTCTAGGGTTGCACAGTTCAGCTTCCTAGTAGGCCTGCTCCTTTTGCCATTATTGTTCTTAACAAAATTTCCTCCCTTACTAGGCTGTCCACTGCCTCCCCTGGCTTGCCCTTCACTTGTTGTTGGCCAACCACCCGATGGTTTACTTGGGCAATTTCCCCTAATATGACCCCTTTGACCACAACCTTGACAAATAATCACTAGCTTCTGTCAATCCATGCTCATATGCCCCGGAAGTTTGCAATTGTAACATATAACATTCCTTCCGGTTGGATTTGCACCTCGATTGGGGTTGTTGTTGTTATTGAAGGGTCGATTCCTTGGTTTGAACTCCAAATTGGGTTTATGCTTACTTGCTTGGATTCTCTTGGTTTCTTTCTTTGCTCTCTTCCTTTGATCCTCTTGGACATTCTTATAATCGTCCTCAAATGTTATGGCTGCATCAAGTAACTGTTGAAATGTGGCCTTATTGGCCAGCCTCAGTTGCATCTTCACAAATGGATTTAAACCACGTAGAAAACGTTTCTTCCTCTTTTCCTCAGTGTTCACTTCATCCTCAGCATAGATAGTTGACTGAACTCCCAGATGTACTTCATGACACTGGTATATCCCTGTTGAAGCTCTTCAAACTCTCTGCGCTTCAACTCCATCACACTTTCTAGAACATGGTACTCACGGAATATCTGCTTAAACTCCTCCCAGGTATATTCCTTTCCTAGAGGTTGCATTGCTAGCTGATTCTCCCACCATGATGCTGCAGGTCCAGTCAAGAGATGTGTTGCATACCTCAACTTTTCTTCATCATTGCATCCTATAGTTTTCAACTTTCTCTCTGTATCTGCTAACCAATCCTTTGCATCCATTTGTTAAGGAGCTGATGCAAAAGGTAAAGGCGTTGCATTCTGAAAGTCAGAAAGACTCACTCCTCCACCTTCATGTGCCCTGTTATTTCTAGCTCATCCCAACAACTCTTCCATGAATTTGTTCTGGGACTCTTGCATCATCTGCATGTATTGCATAAAGTTCTGCTCCATCAATGGCCAGGTGGTGGTAAATCTGCATGCATTTTGGCTTCTTCATTCGCCTTTCCCTTGGCTTCGCGCTCCATGCACTGCTGTTCGGTCTCGTCCTCTACACCCATCTCCATACCCCCTAGTCCTGTAACATAAAATGAACACTCATAATTACATCATGCATATGTGTTCTGAGCTCAACTTCATGCACAAAACTAGTCACACAATGGAAAATAAAATCCAAATAAGAACCAAATATGCATTTCACATATTGTATATTACAAACAACATAGTCAGTTTATACGTCCATTTTGCATCACTATTCTATATCATATTTTACTGTTATTCATTGATATATTTCAGATTAAGAGGTGATACTTATGTTATTTCATCTATTTTTGCATGGTTGATGACTTTTGGAGCATGGACCACTGCAGTTAGGATTCTGATGTAAAAGGTGCTGTTTGGAGGCAAAATTCGCGAAGATCAGAAAATCCGGGAAAATACATGGAAAATACTATTTTTCCAGAAGACGAAGAAAGCCAGAAGGGGAAGTGGAGATGGGCCACAGGGGGCCCACACCACCCCCTGGCGCGGGCCACCCTAGGCCGCGCCACCAGGTGGTGTGGCCACCCTGGTCCACTCCAGCCTCTCCCCTCTGGCGTATATTATCCTCCCGAAACCCTAAGACTCGGGGAGCAACCACAAAAAGATTCCGCCGCCTCTGCGGGGCGGAAAACACCGAGAGAGAAAGATCTCTTCGGAAGATAGAATTCTACCGGGGGAATTCCTTCCCAGAGAGGGGAGATCGTCGCCATCAACACCACCATCAATTTTGACTTCATCGGGATCATTATCATCGTCATCACCACCATCATCTCCACTAGAACCCTCATCACCACCTCATACCGCTGTAACAATTGGGTTGAATCTTGCATAGTTCTTAGGGGAAACTTTCCCGGTGTTGATTACTCTTTGTAGTTGATGCTATTGAGTGAACCATTGAATTATCGTTTATGTTCAGATTGTTACATATCATTATATCATCTCCGATCATGATCCATATGATGTCTTGTGAGTAGTTCGTTTTGTTCTTGAGGACATGTGAGAAGTCATGTTGTTAGTAGTGGAGTTGTGTTGAGAAAGATTCAATGGTTTGATATTTAAGTTGTGGTGTATTTCTTCTAGTGGTGTCATGTGAACGTCGACTACATGACACTTCACCTATATGGGCCTAGGGGAATGCATTGTGTATTTGGCTACAAATCGTAGGGGTTGCCGGAGTGACAGAAACCTGAACCCCCGTTAGGAAACCTTTGCACAAGGGACGTCAGGGTCTTAGAGTTTAAAGCTGTGGTTAGGTTTCTACCTTAATTACTTTCTTGTACTTGCGGATGCTTGCAAGGGGTATAATCCTCAGAGTCTAAGTAGGGGATCAAAGGAAAGAGTGAGTAACAACGTTACCCAACAAGTTCACTGTATGCAAGGTGGGAAGTTTGATGCTCTATCTACCACCTCGGACTATCAGTCCTTGGCACTATGCTGTTTTCATAAACATTTCTTTAAATATTGATTTTATTATCAAAAACTATGCCCATCAGCCTTCACATGTTGACTAGAACTTCATGGAGTTCCTTTCCTGCCGCGTTCGTAGCTCCTTCCCGGAACAGGGAGTAACAAGTTATAGTTCTTACACTCTGCAGAGGTGCGTTGCTTTACCCACAAGAGATCAAATCCTTGTTGCACAACCGGGCGTACTTTCCTATCTACAATTCCATGATGTGGGGCCCAGTAGATGATCCAAGCCAATCACTGCCCTCTCTGCGATCCCGTATGTCTACACAATCCTTCGGGGCTGACTACACCTTCGTTAAGCCCCCTTTCGGGCAGGCTATAACCCTGATGAGTTCTCGAAGACTCTATGAGCTGGTGATGCCCTGGCAAGTTCCATATAGGTCTGGCTATACCTCCGGCAGCCACTCATAGATAATCAAGACACCAAAATCGTGGGGCATAAGGGTGCCCACCCATATGCTAGATCCACACAAGGAATCACAACATCACATTAAGGTCGCCTTGCCTACATAAGAAAGGAAAAGTATACAACTCACTTCTTCGTCCCATTCAAAATCTCATGGTTAACGCGTAATATACGGTGCTAGAATCACTGACGTCACGGGTTATTAAGTCCTATTTGTTCTGCAACTAGAATCTTAGATTCCTCTGCAATTCTTAGTATTTATCATCACTTAGGATGATAATAGCATTTCATTTGTTTGGGAAAATACTTATTTTCTGTCTCCTTTAGAACATAGGTGATAACACACAATTTTTCAAATACTTTCATAAAGACTCTTCAAAGGACATGAGCAAGTGATGAACTTGCCTTGTGATTGCAAGGTAGTGAAGTCGGATGCTTGGACTCGACCTTGAGCTTCTATTTCTACAAAACACCATTATTGCCCGGTAAGGACAATATTTAAAGAAGCAAGAATGACTATGCATAGTAATGCAATGCATCATTTAGTATTTATCTTCTTTCTGTGTTTTACCCATTATATAAATTTCCTAAATTTCTTTATGCAATCAAGAAATTTATTTAAACAATATTTCTTAACATTTTGTAAATATTATATTTATTATGTTTGTAATATAACATATCAGTAACAGAGTTAAAAAATGATTCTTTATTTATTTTAACCCTTATTATTATTTTCTTAATATTCTTCTTAAGAATAAGCATTTTAATTTGGAAGATTTTATTATGCTACCTTAAATAGCAATTTGGTATTTTAATAAAATACTACTCTAATTAAGAATGATAAAGTAATTTTTATTTGTTTTTAGATATTTTATTTAATTCCATAAGGAATATACATTATAAATATCTGAACGTAAATTTATTCTATTAAAAAAATAGAATTCTTAATTTTATTAAGTACTTTGAATTTTTATGAACTCATAGATATATTACTTGTATTTTTAGGATTTGTTTTATTGGTTTAGGACTTATCAAGTCCTAGGGGTATTTTGGTCTTTTACTAAATTATTTAAGTTTTCCTTTTACTTGTGGGCCAAGCCCATTGGGTTGACCCACCCAATCCGGCCCAAATGGGCTGGTCAAACTCGCTCCACTTAGGGGTACTGGACCATACCGGCCCAGTACACACCCCACCTCCCTCGCTCACTCATGTTCCTACCCCTCTCTCTCTCTCTCTCTCTCTCTCTCTCTCTCTCTCTCTCTCTCTCTCTCTCTCTCTCTCTCTCTCTCTCTCTCTCTCTCTCTCTCTCTCTCTTCCCGCTGCAGTGTGGTGCTGTCGTCGCTGTTACCGCTTGATTTCATCCTCCTTAGGCCTCTACGGTTACCTCCGTGGCGCATGACGATGTAGTCGGTGCCGCTCTGTCGATTGGTCCTGCTCGATTCGTCGCGGGGCCCTTCTTTTGGCCAGGCCGCCTCCACCTCGAACCCTAGGGCTTGGTGGTTGTCGGTGATGTGGGGTTCCGCCGTCCCTATGGTGCTATGACGTGGCTCTGGTGGCTCTGTGGTACCGCCGTTGCTGTCGTGTAGCTGTGGCCGCCGCCCCATGGCTTGGCGCGGGTTGCAGCGCCCTCGGGTGCTCCCCATGCCTCCGTGTGTGCTCGTTGGCCTCTCCGCTTCCTCTTCTAAACTCTAGCGAGGACCACAGTAAGTGCTTCTGTTCCCTATGTTGTTGTCCTTTGTGTGATTGCAGTGAGGAATACCCTATTTAGGGTTCATCTGTGCTATTAGGGTTATATCCCTATTGGTGTTTATTATTGGGAATGATGAATTCTTTAGGACTAATAGTGGTGGTTAACTATTCTAGATGATGGTTTACTTAAGAATTTAGGATTATTAGTGCCTCTGTTATTCCAATTTTGATTGGATGGTGGATTCTGTCCAAAGGTTAAGACTACTATGCTAAGCTATTGATTCTAGTGGTGTGGATTTTACTATTGTCTACTGTTCTTAGTACTGACAATGATACTGTCAGTAAATGTGCACTAAATCCTTAGACACAGGTCTGTGTTGATATGTTCATATTGGAGTTGATTTGTTACTCCTTTGATTCTCTAATCCTGCAAATGTGATTATGATTCCTGGTTATTCATTCTAGGAAAATGATTTAGCACTATACTGCAGGTTTACTTGTGAAGTCTATGTGTATGATTTGCTTGGTGTAGAATGTATGCTTGTGACACCTTCTTTGGAATGGTACACAAGTATTCATTTTAATACCGAGCTAAATTCTACTTGTGCCTTGGTGTGGCTTGGCTAAAATGGATTGAATTCCTCTGCTAGATTTAATATCCTAGCATGCTAATGATTTTGCTTGGGCCTGTGATGCTGGTCTGAGGCATAACTAGGTAGAAACTAAGTTTTTACCTGCTGCCCCTCGTAAATATGTATTGATATCTAATATCAACTAATGATTCTTAAATTCTTCAAGAAAATGATTTGGCATTCTCACTGTTTAATATAGATCCTTAAGATGTAATAGTTTATGAGGTGCTACTATTTAAAAGATGTGCCCAAAAATATTCACATAACACTGCTGTATATTTTGATGAAAAACATGTATTGTTATCCAAGATCAATGATGCACAGGCTGATATATTGGTATTGTTTGCAAAGATTGTTCATTGTCTTCTGTGATGGATACACCGCACTTGGGTGCTTTTCTGAGAAGATTCGTATAAAACAACACATGCTTGAATGATGTAGGATGATTTGATCATGTGATGGTTTTATGTGTACTTACCACATAACTTGGTGGTTGGTGATGATGTTGTGGTGCTAGTTGATCATGTTGGCTTGTTTTTGTTAGCTTGTTCTTGCTGACTTGATCTAGCTCTGCACCTCCTTGTGCTGCTCCTGCTCCTCCTAGTTCCTGTGCTCTTGTACTTGACCTTGCTATCCACCTACACCACCCCCTCCTTATGTCACCATCTTGTGGATGGTTGGATGATCTGTGATGTATCTTGACTGGGATTTGTTTGAGAAGTGGACAGACTCACTATGTTCTTGTAGTGTGCTTGAGAAAAGGAAATGAGCTCCCTCGTAGCTATGCTATGGCTGTGAATTCCTTTGTCTGCTTGTGCTGCTGCTACTATCTAGACAACACACTACATGCAATTAGATGACTAAGCTGCCTTGCTGCTTGGCTGTTTGTGGATCAGATCAAGTGAATCGACTTTCACTTCTTATCCTTTACTGGTTACTGTGCTGGTGAAACTTGCCCCTCTCTACTTGGCTTATGATGTGGTACTGAAGCAATTTACTTGAAAAGAACAAATATAATACATTGGTGAAATTTGCCCCTTTTAACTACTCAGTGAGGTAATATGAACAATGCACTTCACTGTTCACCAGTGAGAGTAAAAATAATGAACTAACCTTTTATTTATTTTTGAGTTGTTTATCTTATTTTGTAGGAACAAGATCTGGATGCTCAAGATGTAGTATAGGTATAGATAGGTAGTATAGATTTTGGTTGTAACCTTCTTTTTATTCTTTTTGTAAAGAATCTTGTAATAATATTCTTATAATTTAATAAAGTTTATTTTTTTGTGATTCACTTTCTGTAATGTGTTCCATTATTTGTTGTATCATCCTCACTTTGTAATATGATTATGGAATAAAGAAAAGAAATAGGAATTCATTTCTTATTTAATTTTCCTTGTCTTAAATTCTTATTGTTGTTTAATATATCTTTAATATAATCAAACAATGTTAATAAATCATTTTGGAAACAACTTTATATTTCTAACTTCTAATTTTCAAATATTTTTCAAATGATTTAAATTTGAAATTTGAATTCAAAATATCTCCCCCCAAAACTCATTAATTCCTAAAGGTCATGTCAAAATTTATAACAATCACTATAGAGAGCTATTCCTACCTCTAGATAGTGAAAGAAACTCTGATCTCTTTAGGTTTTTGTTTGGTGAAAAATTTACCATGATTTCACAGATGAATGCATGTACATGCTCATATTCCTATTTCTACCCTTCATTGGTTGCTAAATGCTGGGGTGTTACAATGGGTATGGTGGACTCAGCGGCAAAAAATCTGGCACTATCTAACTTATAGAGACACACTACCACTTCGGCTATTATAGCGAGTTAAGATATCGCTAACCGATAACAAGAATATAAGACCAAGCATAACCCATCCAAATATTTCCCCTCTCGAAAACTAATCGAGGAAGTCCTCTCGCGTAACTTACACACTGGCAATTTTATTATTCCAGATATTTAGTTTATAGAGCTACTTACTAATTAGATTACAAGTAATAATGATTTACTGTAAGTTGTCTATGATCATGACATTGTGCTCGTGAGGCGTCCATAACCATGGATATGACTTCTCAAAAAGATTTACCCTGCACGGGTACACTACTGGTACCCAAACGCATGTTCAACCCTCAAGCAACACTTTTAAAATAAAAGGGTTTTGTGTGACATCCAAGTATCCCATCAAGTACTGTCCTATAACTACACACATATCTAGGGAAGCCACCTACTGAGTTTTATCCAATCAAGAGTCACAAGCGATTCTCAAGGAGGCACAACGTTTGAGTCTATGGTTGAGTCGGTTAGAGAAAGATTTTCAAGTCAGAGCCACTATGGGATGCTATCAGACTCATACTCTTTCGGATGCCCCCCAAGACGATATCCCAATTTTATGTATGCATGCCATCTCTCCACCAAATCTCATATCATATCATTACATACCCATGTACGAGGACATATTATGCATATGCATCAAATGGACAACCAAGTTTGTGGCATCCTGGATACACGAATAATATCAGTAGTTGAGGGGGGGGGGGATTCCCATATAGCCCCATGTTTGGTTAGTTCAGTAGTTTCATAACAAATGTTTAGAACAAACATGTAACATCCCAGCATTTAGGACTAAACGAAGGGTAGATTTACAATTTTGTGCATCTACATGCATGCATCTAAAATGTGGGGTAAATTTCGCCAATTTAAAATGCCAGAGTGATCAAAGTTCTCTCACTTCGATGAATTAGGTTTAGTGTCTTCTGAGGTGAGTGGGATGAATTTTGACATGACCTCTATTGGTTTATTGAATTATGATTGGAGAAGTTTGAATTATAAATAATTATAAACAATATATAATTTAAGAAGAATAAGTAAGGAAATAAAGGAATTGAATAAAAACAGTATTCTTTATTATAATCCATATATATATTGGATTAAATAATTATTACAATAATACAAATACGAGTATTATAAACAAATATATAAATATTACTTAAGTCAAACATTATATTGTTCTTTTACAATAAAAGAATACAGGTAAATTACCATCAAATAAATAAATAGAAAAAGGAAAATGGAAAATGAATTACAACAATAAATAAAGAATCCTTTAATATAAGAATATACATAATGCATTGTCTTTTATAATAAGGGTATAAAAGGAAATGGTTACAATAGTAATAATAAGGTAAACTAATGTATTATAATGCCTTTACATTATTTCTAGACAGGAAAAAAATTACAAAATGGATGAAAGAAAACACCTAAAACTGAAATTCCTATATCTAGTCTTGATATTCCTGTACATCCTTTTGTTACTTGCAAAACAAATCAATAGAAGATAAAATAAAAAGAGTTATTGTTAATTAGTTTTGCTCTCAGACTAAACAGTGTGATGCACTATTAATAGTTCATCACTAAGCATTTGGGTTGGGACAAATCTCACCAAATGTAGGAGGACAACAAGGTCAGGCAAGAACTGGGAGGAGGAGATACTTAAGCCAACCAAAGCAAGTTCTTCATCAGCAAGAACAAAACCTGAAGCAAGAGTACAACAAGCTTCACAACAACATCACAAACATCATTTGGTTGGTGTCAACACCCAGATTTTTAATCCCAGATGCCTGTTATGCCATACATCGCAATCCCAGGATTAACATTTTTGCGAGACATAACAGATTGGATATCACAATACGTTATCCATTACAAACCAATATAAGGTCTTACACAATTAAAGGATCTCATGATCTAGTCTTAATACAAACAAGCAGCGGAATAATGAGCGTAGTAGTGGGATCCATCTTTAGGGTCACAGGCAATGCTGACGATGGGAGATGATCCTAGTTGTCGTAGACGTCCTGCTATCCATCATCCTGCTAGTCCTCCTCATAGTCTGGCCATGGAAATAGCCAGGGACAAAGCCATGAGTACTCTTTAAGTACTCACAAACTATCACTAACAAGTAAGGTAGTTCTAGTAGGAATCTCAAGCTCTAGGTTTATTTGCAAAACGCCAGATTTATCTAAAACTGAGTTTAGAAGTAAAGAAACCTAAATTAATGTTCTAAATCACTTAAGTGGGAACCTAGTTTTGATATTCACAACCTTGTTGTGGTCAAGTCAAAATCATAGTTCAATTCACAAGTCATTTTGAAAACATCCGACGACGGAACAATATGGCCACTCCAACTGTCCATGGCCATGGATGCGGCTATTCGAATAGTTTGACACTCTATAGAGGTGGTACACTTTCACCACAAAATTCGATACATCTGTCAGGGATAACCCTAAATCATCATACTTAGTATGTGGATAATCAATCATAACCTTTCCTTTACACACTCTAGTATAGGCACCTCCCCTATGAGCTTGGCCTCCCAGCCATGGCCATCCGCCATCCTGGCACTGCATAGGTGGACAACTCACACTCACGAGGTAGCCTCAGCTCAGACCTCTTCTGCAAGGGAACCCATACTAATGCATATAAACTTCCGACTAAGCCTTACCCAATTCAGGTATTGTGGTTGTATGGTAAACTTGGAATGGTATCGCATCCGAACCCAACCATCAGTTTTTATAAAGGGCTAAGGCTCATGCCTCAACATTTTCATCATCAAATCCATTTGTGTTTCTCAACACATGTCAAAACATTTCAATAGAATGACCCATCATTCCAAGGTTTTCATAATCATTTTCACCAAGTATTCCCATCTAAAGTGATCAAGTTTTATGCTTATCACTAGCCACTAAGGTTAAGAGTGTTCACTACTGAGGGTGCTAATCTTCAATCTCATGCCATAGAATGACATCTAGTATAGGCCTAGTTTATACTCTTTATGCTATCTATACTATTTTTCCAAATACTCACAAAGCACTAGCTATAAGTAAAGAACTTTGGTAAAGTAAAAGAATAAAGCGTGCAAGTAAAACTTGGGATGGGTATAAAGTCAAGGTATATAACCAAAGCATGCCTAATGCATATTTCTTAGGTTATCTTGCAATTAATGATGGCTTTCCTTGATTGGTGCAGTGATTGAAGTTTTCCTCCTCTTCTTCGGGGTAGAACTCCTCCTCCTTGTAACTTGGGTCAGTACTATCGTCTATAAATAAATATGGGGTACACAATACCAAACAATACTTAACTAGTTCTATTTAGCACACTAAGGCTCACACTTGATGATCTAGTATCATCACAATCATCACATGAAATAAGAACTAGTTTTATTTATCTTATTAGAGAAAAGTAATTTCTACTCATTGAAATTAATTAAGATTTAGCATTCTCCAATTAAAATATGGGATCATGTGGAGACATGTCATCACCACATATTCTAATACATGAGAATGTGATTTAAAGTGTTGGTCATATTTTATAAAGTTTAAGATTTTCATTTAAGAGATTTAAAGTGACTAGAAATGCCCTAATGGCATTCTTTTGGTACTAGTCCAATGTAACTTCATGTAAACCTAGATATTTTAAATATTCAGATAGATATTGTCAAATGTGATTTCTGAGAGTTGGAATTAACTCAAAAGCTATTATGGTTGATTTTAGAAAAATGTTTGAAGTTGCAAAAGTCTCTGTCTTGTTATTTTTACTAAATATTATCTATAAATCCAAATGATTTAAATCCAACGGGTTTGGATAGATAATTTAAATATCTTTCTAACAAAATTGGAATCACGCAATTTGGTTTAGTGAAGATTTCTAAATTGATTTTTGAATCTGTGGACAGAATAGGGTTTTAACTAAAATGGAAAATTCAATATTTGAATTTCCAGGCCAGCGCGGGAAGTTAAACAGGCCGGCCCAACTGCACTGCACAGCGCAGCGGGCTGCTGACAGAGGGGGTCCACTCGTTAGCGACTTAAACTACGCGAAGCGGTATCGGCAAATCTGAGCCGTGCAATTAGAAGGCAGATCAACGGCTAGGAGTCGTCGTCAACGACGAACTACTCCGGCGAGGAATAAACCCTAACGCGGCGGTGGGGGTCTGGCTAGGCTCACCTGGGCTCCAGCTAGGGTCGGTGATTAGGGGCGATTGACGTGGTAGACAACGGCGAGTCGAGGCGCGGTCATGGCAGGGTTTGGGGTGGTCGAAATCAACGGCACCCTTGTCCTCCAGCAGCGGCGGGCACCGGCAAAATTCCGACGAGAGAGGGCTCGCCTTGCTCCGGGGAGAAGTGGGGGAGGATCAGTGATAGGTGGTGAGTGGAATGGTGTGGATAAATGAGGCAAGGGTGGCCTCCTTTTATACTACGGCGAGGGGACCAAACGGTGCGGTGCGAGCTTGTCGGTGACAATGCTACAAGCGGCTATCGGCGTGGCGGAGGATAGTGGGCGGTGTTGTGTCCCTATCGGTTCTCACGGGCATAATGGCGAGGTTTAGGGTGGTGTGGTTTGGTCGGGAGCGTGCGACGCTCCGCGCGGACGCAGAGGTGTTTGCGACGGCGTGCGGCAGCTGCGGGTCACGCGGCGGCGAACGGGGTTGTCTGTGGGGTTGCTCTGATCATGGCGAGTTAGTGCATGCGAGGCGGGGGTGAGGCATGGTCTGTGCAAGGCGGTCGGCTACGGTGAGCTGGAGCGCTTTGGACATGGCACAAAGAGGTGAGGCGCGGCGTAGCTAGGGTGGTCCAGGGCTCAGCTGGGGTCGAGGCTTGGACAGGGGGGTGGCGGTGGACCGAGGCATGTCTGGTGCGCGTCGTGGGCGAGGGCGGCGTTGCCTCTGGCGTGCTGCCCACTGTCGGCCGGCGACGACCAAAAACGGGCGGCGCTCCACTATGAACACGACAAAGAGGGGGCTTGGTCTGGGTGCTGGCTAGGCTCAAGGGAGACAAGGGGGTTAAGAGGGGACCAAATGGTCGAGGGATTACTGTGGAAACAGTGAAGTTAGGCAGAGTTAGTTTAGTGCAGTCTAGGTGTTTGTGGAAATGCCCGAAAGAATTTTACTTTGGAATTTTTGAGTGAAAGTTTTTGAGTGATCTTAACTTAAGCTTGAGTATCTATGTTTGCTTGGAGAGGTCAATTGGAAGTGGTTTGATAGGTTTTTGAAAAAGTGTGATCTTCACATATGAACTAGATTCAATTTTTAGCTGTCCATTTAATTGATTTGGACAATGTTTTTGTAAGTTTGTAAAGTGGGCCTTGATACACTTTTACTTGATCTAGCAAGGGGTGAAAAGAAGTAGAATTGTTTCTATTGGAATTTGTCTTCTAGGAACACTCAAAGTGGCCTAGTGGTTAAATTTTGTCAAAATGACCATTTGCTTTATTTATTCATATTTGATTTCTTTTTCTTTTGATTTTGTTTGTAATTGGCCTAGATGATGTAGCATTTATCCTTAAACCATTTCACATCATTTGTAACAATCAAGCATGGCATTTTCAATCAATCACACATTAATGCAAAACTAACATGCATTCATATTCTTTTTATTAATAAAAGTTTTTGTTAACCCTAAATTAGGCAATTAGAACTTGATAATCTTGATTAGGGTTTTTGGGATGTTACAAACCTTCCCTCCTTAAACAAAATCTCGTCCTGAGATTTAAGAAAAGCTAGGAACTAAGCAGATCTAGAAACTCACTCCTAATGTAATCTTCTCGCTCCCTGATACGTCCATTTTGCATCACTATTCTATGTCACAATTCACTGTTATTCATTGATATATTTCATATTAAGAGGTGATACTTATGTTATTTCATTTGTTTTTGCATGGTTGATGACTTTTGGAGCATGGCCGCTGCAGTCAGGATTTTGATGGAAAAGGTGCTGTTTGGAGGCAAAATTCGCGAAGATCAGAAAATCCAGGAAAATATACGGAAAATCCTATTTTTACAGAAGACGAAGGATGCCAGAAGGTGGAGTGGAGATGGGCTACATGGGGACCACACCACCCCCTGGCACGGGCAACCCTAGGCCGCGCCACCAGGTGGTGTGGCTGCCCTGGCCCACCTCTGGCTCTCCCCTCTGGCGTATATATTCCTCCCGAAACCCTAAGAATCAGGGAGCGACCACAGAAAGATTCCGCCGCCTCTGCGTGGTGGAAAACACCGAGAGAGAAAGATCTCTCCGGCAGGCAGATTTCTGCCGAGGGAATTCCTTCCCGGAGTGGGGAGATCGTCGCCATCAACACCACCATCAAGCTGGACTTCATCGGGATCATCATCATCATCATCATCACCACCATCATCACCATCAGCACCCTCATCACCATCCCCATATTGCTGTAACAATTGGGTTCAATCTTGCATTAGTTCTTAGGGGAAACTTTCCCGGTGTTGATTACTCTTTGTAGTTGATGCTATTGAGTGGAACCATTGAATTATTGTTTATGTTCAGATTGTTATACATCATTATTCCATCTCTGATCATGATCCACATGATGTCTTGTGAGTAGTTCGTTTTGTTCTTGAGGACATGGGAGAAGTCATGTTGTTAGTAGTGGAATTGTGTTGAGAAAGATTCAATAGTTTGATATTTAAGTTGTGGTGTACTTCTTCTAGTGGTGTCATGTGAATGTCGACTACATGACACTTCACCTATATGGGCCTAGGGGAATGCATTGTGTATTTGGCTCCTAATCGTAGGGGTTTCCGGAGTGACAGAAACCTGAACCCCCATTAGGAAACCATTGCACAAGGGACGTAAGGGTCTTAGAGTTTAAAGTTGTGGTTAGGTTTCTACCTTAATTACTTTCTTGTACTTACGGATGTTTGCAAGGGGTATAATCACAAGTATGTATTAGTCCTAGGAAGGTCGGTACATTAGCACAGGTTCACCCACACAACACTTAGCAAGCTAAAGAAGATTAATCAACTATATGAAGCGAAAGCACTTGACAGTCTTCCCATGTGTCCTCGAGAACGTTTGGTCATCTTAAGTAATACAACCGGCTTGTCCTTTGCTGCATAAAGGATTGGGCCACTTGCTGCATTTATTCCTACTGTCTTTTTTTTACTCGTACTTTGTTTACTTGCTTTATCAAAAACCCCTAAAAATCCGTTTGCTAAGTATTTGCAGAGAATTCCTAATCCATACCGCTAGCCAGCACCTTCTGCTCCTCGTTGGGTTCGACACTCTTACTTATCGAAAATACTGCGATACACCCCCTATACTTGTGGGTCATCACTCCCAAGTAGCTTCTCCTTCTTCTTCAGTATGGTTGCTCAATTGGATCTTGAGAAACTTGATACTCTGGGTCCTGGTGGTTCTAAAGGCTTCTTCCAAAATATGAATGGGCACTTCACGATACATCATATCCTTGTTGATATCAATGGCTTGCTGATCGGTGTTCTTGAACACTTCGGTCTTCTCTGGAACTTCTAGGCATTTGCGAAGTAACAAGATATGGAACACATCATGGATGACTGACATCTCTTCTGGCAGTTCCAGTTGATATGATACTTCTCCTCAGCAATTCAGAATCTTGGAGGGTCCAATATATCTGGGGGCTAACTTTCCTTTCAGCTGAAAATGCTGCATTCCCTTCAAAGGCGACACCTTGAGATACACAAAATCTCCGACATTGAAGGTCAGGTCTCTACATCTCTTGTCGGCATAACTCTTCTGCCTAGATTGGGCAGTTTTGAGGTGCTCAAGGACTTTGTGAACCTTCTCTTCGGCTTCCCGTCAGATGCCGGGTCCGAAAATCTGACTCTCTCCTACTTGCGACCAATTCAAAGGGGTACGACACTTTCGTCCATACAGAAATTCAAATGGGCCATTTGCAAACTGGCTTGATAACTGTTGTTGTATGCGAATTCTACGAAAGGCAGACAATCTTCCCATTTTGATCCATATTCTAGCACACAAGCTCTCAACATATCTTCTCTTATTTGGTTGACTCTTTCAGTCTTTCCATCGGTTTGCGGGTGATAAGTTGTGCTGAAATTCAACTTAGTTCCTAATCCTTCTTGGACTTTCTGCCAAAATCTAGAGGTAAATCGGGTTCCTCGATCCGACACTATGGTCTTAGGGGTTCCATGAAAACTGACAATTCTAGCAATGTACAACTCTGCTAGCTTCGAACTCTAGTAGGTTGTCTTGACAGGTATAAAATGGGGTACCTTGGACAGTCTATCCACTATGACCCAAATAGAGACATTTCCCCTACTAGAAGTAGGCAAACCGGTGATAAAGTCCATTCCGATGGAATCCCATTTCCATTCTGGAATCTGCAATGGTTGCAAAAGTCCTGCGGGTCTTTGATGTTCCGCTTTGACTCTCTGACAGATATCACACTTGGCTATCTAGCTTACAATTTCTCTCTTCATCTTGTGCCACCAAAATTGCTCCTTCAAATTCTAATACATCTTCGTTCCTCTAGGGTGGATAGAATAAAGATTATCATGAGCTTCCTGCATGATAACTTGCTTCAACTCCGAATCCGCGAGCACACAAATATGTCCTTTGTACCACAAAACTCCTTCTTCATCTTCGGTGAATCCGGGTACCTTCCCCGTACCAATACAACGTTTAATTCCGTCAATACTTGCATTTCCCTTCTATGCTTCCTTGATCTGACTGATCAACGTGGGTTGAAGTTCAATGCTAGCTAAAAATCCTTGGCTAACTAGCTCCGTTCTAAACTGCTCCAACTCTTCATGCAAACTTGGATGGGCTTCTTTGATCATGGTGTTTAACCTACACGGCAATCTGCTAAAGCATCCACTACCACATTGGCTTTATCGGGGTGATAGTGAATGTCAAGGTCATAATCCTTGGTTAACTCTATCCATCTCCTTTGCCTCATATTCAGATCCTTCTGAGTAAAAATATACTTCAAACTCTTATGATCTGAATAAATCTCACAGCGGTTACCCATAAGGTAATGACGCCATGTCTTCAAGGCTAAAACTACAGCTGCTAGTTAAAGATCATGGGTAGGGTAGTTTTGCTCATGCTGCTTCAGTTGTCTTGACAAATATGCTATGACTTTGCCTTCTTGCGTCAACATACATCCGAGACCAATCTTGGATGCATCACAATACACATCAAAAGGCTTCTTGATATCTGGCATAATCAGAAATGGGCTGAAATCAATCTCTTCTTGAGCTCTTGAAAACTTGCTTCACATTTGTCGGTCCATTCAAACTTTCTATCTTTCTTCAACAATTGGGTCATCGGTCTTGCGATGCTCGAGAATCCTTCAACAAACTTGCGGTAATATCCCGCTAATCCAAGAAATGCATGGACTTGGGTTTGAGTGGTTGGGGCTTTCCATTCTTCAACATCTTTGATCTTGGTGGGATCGACAGCAACTCCTCCCGCCGACACAATATGTCCAAGGAATCCTACTCCCTTTAGCCAGAATTCACATTTGCTAAACTTAGCATACACCTGATGCTCTCTAAGGGTTTCAAGGATGGTTCTTAGATGTAGCTCATGGTCTTTTCCTGACTTGGAATATATTAGAATATCATCGATAAAAACAACGATAAACTTATCCAGGAAATTCATAAAAATCTTATTCATGAGATTCATGAAATAAGAGGGGGCATTGGTTAATCCATAATACATCACCGTATACTCATATAATCCATATCTAGTGGTAAAGACGATCTTTGGAATATCCATTGCATGAATCTTGAGTTGATGATAACACTCTAGCACCAGTCAACTGGTCAAACAGATCCTCAATCTTAGAGAACACTCTAGCACGAGTCAACTGATCAAACAGATCCTAAATCTTGGGCAATGGGTACTTTTTCTTGATGGTGACATCATTCAGCTTCCGGTAATCCGTGCACAAATGGTTACCTCCATATTTCTTATCCACGAACAGAACAGGCGATCTCCATGGCGATGTGCTTGGTTGAATCATACTTTTCTCCAGCATATCATCAAGTTGCTTCTTCAACTCCACTAACTCAGATGGGTTCATACTATAAGGTCTCTGGGCTATGGGTCCAGTTCCAGGAATTAGTTCAATGATGAACTCTATATCCTGATCCGGGGGCATACTGGGCAATTCATCTGGGAATACGTCGGGGTATTCACAGACTACTCTGACTTGGTCTATGGTTGGTTGGGCTAGACTCTTGTTGCATTTGAACTGACAGGGCAAGGTTTCAGATACATGCTCTACTGATACTCCAGAGCTACTGGTCATGGTTATGGCTTTCTTGGCACAGTCGATCAATCCTTATGTTTCGACATCCAATCCATTCCTAGTACTACTTCCAAACCTTTGGTTCCAAGTACTATTAGATTGGCATAAAAATCTATCCCATGGATTCTGATAGGTACAGCCTTGCAAATTTTTCTAGCTTTGGTGGTTGAACTCGGTATTTGAACTATCATAACATGCTTCAATTTTGTTGGTTGAATCTTACTAGTGCATGCAAATTCATCTGTAACAAACGAGTGCGATGCTCCAGAACCAAACAACACTCTTGCAAGTACTGAGTTAATAGAAAACATACCCATCACGACATCTGGCGCTTCCTAAGCTTCTTCAGCATTCATGTGGAACAGACGGCCATTGTGGTTGAGCGAGTTCCCTTTGGCAAATCTCCTTCCAGGCTGAACACGACGTTGCTGCTGAGCGGGTGCATTCACATTGGTGGCTGCGGGAAGCTTCTTGGGGCACTCGTTGGCATAGTCAACCTTGACTCCGCATTCAAAGCAAGTAATCTGGGACTTGTCTTTTCCTGCAATAGGCACAACATTGCTCCCAGTCCTTGGGGCAGTATTGTTGTTGTTGTTGTTGGACTTGGGCGGTGCATGGTTGAAGTTATTGGAGTTGCTAGGGTTATTATTGTGATTTCCTCCAGACCTTGGGTTTCCTCCTCCATGGTTGGGATAGCTTGGACATGACATAGGGGGTCTGTTGTTTCTTGGGGCATATCCTGCAGACAGGTTGGGGCGATACTTCTGGGTATGGTGGGATCCAGGCTGGTGCATCATGTGACGCTTGCGGTTGTCATTGGCTTGGTTGATCTTCCCTTCCATCTGAATGGCCTAATCCACTAAAGCTTTAATATCATCAAAGGGAATGTTGACTAGCACGGTTTGCATCTCATCATGTAGCCCGTTCAGGAATCTCTCTTTCTTCTTTGCTTCTGTGTCAATCTCATCAGGGGCATATCTAGCTAGTGACAGAAATTTGTCACGGTACTCAACCACAGTCATCCTTCCTTGTTTCAATTCTCTGAACTCATACTTAATCCTCTTAATTAGACATGGGGTCACATGTGTCCGGCTGAACTTGATTTTGAAATCATCCCAAGTCATCATCTGACCTCCGTTCATGGTACGGGTGCTATTCCACTAGGCTCTTGCATCACCTGCCAGATAATGGGTGACAAAAATACTTTTTCATTGGCCTCAACTCCTGCGACCTCTAAGTTGTTCTCCATGGTTTGGAGCCAGTCATCAGCATCTAAGGGATCCTCAGATTTGTTGAAGATAGGGGATTGATATTCTAAAAGTTCTTAAGCTTGGATCCATGGTGATCTTGGTTTCCATGGCCTTGATTATTGTGGGCCATCTGAGCTATCTGTTGAAGAGTGGCTAGGTTGGCTTGGCGTTCGGCTCTACTAGCTTCACGGTTAGAAACTAGCATCTATAGAATCTCCAGCATTGAGTCCTGCGATGAGCTACTTCCTCCGGGGTTTCCACGAGTCATCTGAAGATTGAGATAGATAATGAGATAAGAGGGAAATTTCTAAGGTTCATGGTTTTGTTTTCAAAAGCTTTAAACTTTGAGTTTGACTCAAGTTTTGCAAACTAACTTCTTCTATTCATTCATTTATTCATTCAAGCACACAATACAACACACACCACAACACCAATGGAAAACAGATGGTTTTAAGAACCATTCCGTGAAACTACGATACAGTGGGACCGATACAACACACTCCTACAGTAGTGATCAAGTGCATCTAATCATCATCAATGAAGTCGAAATCATCATCATCGGTGTAGAAATCCATGGCATCATCCTCCAGGTAGTCATTGTCATCACTAAGGTAAGAGTGAAGATCTCCCTAGATGTCCTCACCTTCCTCCTCTTCCTTTGCTTCAAGATGGATTTCCTATTCACAGAAGGTCTTCTCGAGAGCGTCCACCTTCTTGCGAAGACAATCGATGGTGCGATCCTTCTTCTCACGCTGACGATGAAGTGATTGGCGATCCTTGGCTAGGAGGGAAATGGTTTGATCCTTCTTGACGGTAATGGCAAGGTTGTGGTTGGCGTAAGCTCGAGCATTGTCCAATTCCTTCTGCCTATCATACAACATGAAGTCAAGATTTTCCACCTAGTGCTTCAACTCTGGGTGACTTGGCATCTCCAATGGCATTCCCATAGAATTACGCCTTGCAAAGTGAGCAAAGCGAGTTCCCTGGATCAAGTTGATGTTTTGACCACACAGACGGGCGAGAGCTTCATGCATAGCCTTGGCTAATCCATCTAGCCAATTGTTCTCACGCAAGGTGAATTGGATCTTCCCAGAAGTAGGTGCTTCCATTCTTCCTTTGAGATATGCAACTATCATCCATTGTAGATCTCCTCCTACGTGATCATTGAGTTGAGCATCGAAGAATTCCGAATGCAGGCACTCAAGGTACTCAGATAGTGCATCTAGATCCCTCTCGAAGATCAGTTGGCCTCTATTGCCCAACTAGTAGAAATTGCAATACTGAACTTCCATCTATAAGAATTTAGGATGAGTAAGTTAGTGAGGTGATCAAGTGTGTCAAATTTTATGGAGTAATGTAAGAATTTTTGAGGAACATGATTTTTTTTTGAAAGAATCTCAAGGATAAGAGTGGGAATAGGTTTTCATGAATACTCACTTCTTTTGTTTTGAAACTAAGTTTTTGTTCGGACGTCCATTCTAACTAGGGTCTCCTATGGTCAGGATGGCTCTGATACCAACTTGTCAACACCCGGATTTTTAATCCCAAATGCCTATTATGCCATACATCGCAATCCCAGGATTACCATTTTTGCGAGACATAACATATTGGATATCACAGTACATCATCCATTACAAACCAATATAAGGTCTTACACAATTAAAGGATCTCATGACCCAGTCTTAATACAAACAAGCAGCGGAATAATGAGCGTAGTAGTGGGATCCATCTTTAGGGTCACAGGCAATGCTGGCGATGGGAGATGATCCTAGTTGTCGTAGACGTCCTGCTGTCCATCATCTTGATAGTCCTCCTCATAGTCTGGCCACGGGAATAGCCAGGGACAAAGCAATGAGTACTCTTTAAGTACTCGCAAACTATCACTAAAAAGTACGGTAGTTCTAGTAGGAATCTTAAGCTCTAGGTTTATTTGCAAAAAGCCAGATTTATCTAAAACTGAGTTTTGAAGTAAAGAAAACTATATTAATGTTCTAAATCACTTAAGTGGGAACCTAGTTTTGATATTCACAACCTTGTTGTGGTCAAGTCAAAATCATAGTTCAATTCACAAGTCATTTTGAAAACATCTAACGACGAAACAGTATGGCCACTCCAACTGTCCATGACCACGAACGCGGCTATTCGAATAGTTTGACACTCTGTAGAGGTGGTACACTTTCACCAAAAAATGCTATACATCCGTCAGGGATAACCCTGAATCATCATACTTAGTATGCGGATAATCAATCATAACCTTTCCTTTACACACTCTAGTATAGGCTCCTCCCCTATGAGCTTGGTCTTCCAGCCATGGCCATCTGCCATCCTGGCCACTGCATAGGTGGTCAAATCACACTCATGAGGTAGCCTCAGCTCAAACCTCTTCCGTGAGGGAACCCATACTAATTCATATAAACTTCCGTCTAAGCCTTACTCAATTCAGGTATTGTGGTTGTACGGTAAAATTGGAATGGTATCGCATCCGAACCCAACCATTAGTTTTTATAAAGGGCTAAGGCTCATGCCTCAACATTTTCATCATCAAATCCATTTGTGTTTCTCAACACATGTCAAAACATTTCAATAGAATGACTCATCATTCCAAGGTTTTCATAATCATTTTCACCAACTATTCCCATCTAAAGTGATCAAGTTTTACGCTTAGCACTAGCCACTAAGGTTAAGAGTGTTCACTAATGAGGGTTCAAATCTTCAATCTCATGCCATAGAATGACATCTGGTATATGCCTAATTTTATACTCTTTATGCTATCTATACTATTTTCCAAATACTCACAAAGCACTAGCTATAAGTAAAGATCTTTGGTAAAGTAAAAGAATAAAGCGTGCAAGTAAAACTTGGGATGGGTATAAAGTAAAGGTATATAACCAAAGCATGCCTAATGCATCTTTCTTAGGTTATCTTGCAATTAGTGATGGCTTGCCTTGATTGGTGTAGTGATTGAAGTTTTCCTCCTCTTCTTCGGGGTAGAACTCCTCCTCCTCGTAGCTTGGGTCGGTACTATCGTCTATAAATAAATACGGGGTACACAATACCAAACAATACTTAACTAGTTCTATTTAGCACACTAAGGCTCACACTTGATGATCTAGTATCATCACAATCATCACATGAAATAAGAACTAGTTTTATTTATCTTATTAGAGAAAAGTAATTTCTACTCATTGAAATTAATTAAGATTTAATATTCTCCAATTAAAATATGGTATCATGTGGAGACATGTCATCACCACATATTATAATACATGACAATGTGATTTAAAGTGTTTGTCATATTTATAAAGTTTAAGATTTTCATTTAATAGATTTAAAGTGACTAGAAATGCCCTAATAGCATTCTTTTGGTACTAGTACAATGTCATTATATGCAAACCTAGATATTTTTACATATTCAGATAGATATTGTCAAATGTGATTTTTGAGAGTTGGAATCAACTCAAAAGCTATTATGGTTGATTTTTGAAATTTTTTTGAAGTTGCAAAAGTCTCTGTCTTGTTATTTTTACTAAAGATTATCTCTAACTCCAAATGATTTAAATCCAACGGGCTTGGATAGATAGTTTTAACATCTTTCTAACAAAAATTGGAATCATGCAATTTGGTTCAGTGAAGATTTCTGAATTGATTTTTGAATCTGTGGGACAGAATAGGGTTTTAACTAAAATGGAAAAATCAACATTTGAATTTCCAGGCCAGCGCGGGAAGTTAAACGGGCCGGCCCAACTGCACTGCACAGCGCAGCAGGCTGCTGACAGAGGGGGTCCACTCGTCAGCGACTTAAACTACGCAAAGCGATATCGGCGAATTTGAGCCATGCGATTAGAAGGCAGATCAACGGCTGGGAGTCGTCGTTGACGACGAACTACTCCGGCGAGGGCGCAACCCTAACGGGCAGTGGGGGTCGGGCTAGGCTCACCTAGGCTCTAGCTAGGGTCGGCGACGGGAGCGATTGACGTGGTAGATGATGGTTAGTCGAGGTGCGGTCACGGCAGGGCTTGGGGTGGTCAAAATCAATGGCGCCCTTCTCCTATAGCAGCGGCGGGCTCCAGCCAAATTCCGGCGAGAGAGAGCTTGCCTTGCTCCAGGGAGAAGTGGGGGAGGATCAGTGAGAGGTGGTGAGTGGAATGGTGTGGAGAAATGAGGCAGGGGTGGCCTCCTTTTATACTGCGGCGAGGGGACTGAACGATGCGGTGCGAGCTCGTCAGTGACGATGCTACAGGAGGCTATCGGTGTGGTGGAGGCTAGTGGGCGGTGTTGTGCTCCCTGTCGGTTCTCACAAGAATAATGGCGAGGCATGGGGTGGTGTGGTTTGGTCAGGAGCGTGCGGCGCTCCGCACGGATGCAGAGGTGTTTGCGGCAGCTGTGGGTCACGCGGCAGCAAACGGGTTTATCTGCGGGGTTGCCATGATCATGGCGAACTAGTGCATGCGAGGCGGGGGTGAGGCGCGGTCTGTGCGAGGCGATCAGCTACAGCGAGCTGGCGCACTCTGGACATGGCATAGAGAGGCGGGGCGCGACGTAGCTAGGGTGGTCCAGGGCTCGGCTGGGGTCGAGGCTTGGACAGGGGGTGGCGGTGGACCGAGGCATGTCTGGTGCGCATCGTGGGCAAGGGCGGCGTTGCCTCTAGCGTGTTGCCCACTGTCGGCCGGCGACGACCAAAAACGGGCAGCGCTCCACTGTGCACACGACAAAGAGGGGCTTGGTCTGGGTGCTGGCTAGGCTCAGGGGAGACAAGGGGGTTAAGAGGGGACCAAATGGTCGAGGGATTACTGTGGAAACAGTGAAGTTAGGTAGAGTTAGTTTAGTGCAGGCCAGGTGTTTTTGAAATGGCAGAAAGAATTTTACTTTGGAATTTTTGAGTGAAAGTTTTTGAGTGATCTTAACTTAAGCTTGAGTATCTATGTTTGGTTGGAGAGGTCAAGTGGAAGTGGTTTGATAGGTTTTTGAAAAAGTTTGATCTTCACATATGAACTAGATCCAATTTTTAACTGCCCATTTAATTGATTTGGAAAATGTTTTTGTAAGTTTGTAAAGTGGGCCTTGATACACTTTTACTTGGTCTAGCAAGGGGAATTGTTTCTGTTAGAATTTCTCTTCTAGGAACACTCAAAGTGGCCTAGTGGTTAACTTTTTTCAAAATGACCATTTGCTTTATTTATTCATATTTGATTTCTTTTTCTTTTGATTTTGTTTGTAATTGGCCTAGATGATGTAGCATTCATCCTGAAACCATTTCACATCATTTGTAACAATCAATCATGAAATTTTCAATCAATCACACATTAATGCAAAACTAACATGCATTCATATTATTTTTATTAATAAAAGTTTTTGTTAACCCTAAATTTGGTGATTAGAACTTGATAATCTTGATTAGGGTTTTTTGGATGTTAGTTGGTGAGTTATATCAAGATCATTTCATCTATTATTTTTCCTCCATTCAACAAACATAGTTTGTTGGATAAGTAAATCCTTAGAGGAACACCTAGGTGGGGTGTACAGGTCATCATTGGATATTATCAATAGCCACAAGAATAATATATTCTTATTCTAAATCCACATATTAGGTCTCAGCTTTTGCATCATAGAACTAATCTGGAGACGACTAGTAACATCATATGAACTAAAGCAAGTTCAATGTGTTAGTACTACTGGGCACATCCCAATTATGGCTAGCACCTTAGCAGTACTAGTGAAAGAGATATTTCTCTATAAATGCAAACTTCCATGAAGTGAATGTTTAAAATCATTTTCCTAACATCATTAGGAACCATTCTTTTAAGTCATCTATCACATGATAGTTAGAACAAAGTAATCTAACCATAAAGAATGAACCACTGTTTTCAACTTGGGATCACAAGCATCAAGTCCAAGCCATTTATCTAGTCTAAGGACTAGAAGCCATTGATTAGATTCATCAAAATATAAGCATATAATTAAATCATCAGGCCAATATGAATATCATACATCAGTCAGTATAACCACACTATTTTTCACCACTTACAGGAGGAATACAAAGGTCACAAGCACTGGATGATACATCTTAAGTATAACCTAGGTAGTAAATCACAACTAATATCACAGAAGGCACATGCATTCACAATATATGAGCCACTAGTTTGACCGTAGTAAGTTAAACAACCATTACATACTAGCAACATAAGTAATCATAACAATTTTCCTAATCATCTTCTAGTAAGGAAAAAATATAATCATATCATTTTCCTAGCAAGAATCAAGTTTATGCTATCAATGTTGACAGGTAATAACTCATTTTTGGAGATAATGTTCTAGGAATCATTTCAGTAGAGTTCTTTGATAAATAAAAATAAAGTCCGACTGGGGCATAATACTAGTCCAATTAGCAAAGTATTCCAGGAAGATGTTGAGATAGTATATAGGGGCATGTCCTAGTCACAGTAAAGGGGCAATTGAGTGAGTTCTTTATCCGAACAAGCACAAAACCACAGTAACCAGGAGATATTTCAATCATGTTATGCCTATTCAAACACATGGTATGAGTTCAAGCAAATAACCCTAAACATAACTATATAAAAATATAATAAGAATAAGTAGAGACACCTCATCATCTTAGTTTCTATTAAAAGGTAACTAGTTATCAACACCAGCCAATGGTATAAATAATTGTGAGAGTACAGAAGTATGAAAACCATCTAAGGCAGTTTGAATCATAAATGAACCTACACATAAACATTGTTGAGAAAATCATGCTCAACATGCCGACCATAGAAATTTAAGGTGAGCCAGAGATAGACTTTCGGAAAAAAAGAACATGAGAAGAAATCACTTACCTATGGTCCTGCGCTTAGAGGCATTGAAGAGGAAGCAGAGCAGACCAACAGAGACAACGGTAGCCACGGCGAGGCGGCACGAGGAGCACCGGGGCGCTCAACCTGCGCCAAGCCTCACTAGCAACTGTCCAACAATGAATAAGGCAAAGGTAGCAGATGACCACCATACCACCGAGCCACCCCACCAACACGGCGCTAGCATCCGAGCACCAACGCCACCGTAGGAATCGCCGGGGTTACAGAAGACGCCGTCCCACTAGCGGCGAAATGCAGGGGTGGAGAAGTGCCGAAACCCTAGAACCATCAAAAGAAGGGGGTGACCAGAAATGAGCAAGGTTTCCACATCAGGTTGGATGGGTAGGTAGATCTCGACGTGGCGCGATGACTACGACCAGCGGGGGTAGCCACAATGTTTTGTGCTTGCCAGAATCGAGCGATAATTGCGTCGGGCCATGACAAGCGTGAGAGCAAGGTAGGTTGTGCAGGGAAGAAGAGGGGATCGAGCGGGTCGTTTTGACCGGCTCGGTCCACTAAGCGGGTTGGTTTAGCCAAATAATGGGCCAGACTGACTGGTAGGCCCAAGAACTTTTCTAAAAATAAAAAATAAATAAAATGATAAATAAAATAAAATTACCAAAATATCTCTCATATTTTTTAGCTGTAGAAAAATGTAGAAAATCATAAAAATACTTATAATATATCATAGTGCTCACACAAATAATATCTAACTAGGAAATATATAATAATGCAGATTTGAGTTAAATAAAATGCAAATAAATATTAACACCATTAAATCTATAAATGAAATTTAGTAAATCAACTAAAAATCCTAAAAATGGTTAAAAATCACTTTCGAGTACTAAAAGAAATATATTATCTTATGATAATATTAATTGTGGAATTTCAAGTTGTCTTAGGATTTATAGAAAATAATATTTTGTTTAGCTCTATAAAAATCCCCTTCTTAAAATGTATTTTTTATAAACTCAAAATAAATTCCTTACAACTTCATTTAAGTTATTTAAAATTTATTACTTTGGAAAAGAATTAATATTTTCTCAAAATTGTTTGTTACTTAATAAATTAGGTAGAACACCAGATAAAGATTAAGTCTAAATAATTACACCTAAAAACATAAATATAACTTCTAATAAAATTTAAAAGTAATTTGTTAACTATATAATATCCCTTTAAAAACTTTATCTAACTATAAGTCAAAGATTTACAAGATCATTTTGCAAATCATTAACTTATATTAGAATTGAGTGATCTCAATTTATATACATCCATATTTTGTATAACTCTTAAACTTAATATTAACTGAATAAACTATATAATAAATTCACATATTTCTCATAGACAAATCTTATACTATGATCTATAAATGTTAAACATACTAGATCTAAGACCTTAAGGTTAAGCTTCATATTTATAATATTTTATCTTTGATTATGTTTAGAAAAACCTTAAAACTTGATGATGTCTTAAACAATATGTCTTAAACCCATTATTATTCCTTTATAGTTAACTTTGGTATAATATACAATAAACTAAGAATATAATAAGTCAAGTTCATTTGAACCTTATAAAAAGCCATAGCTTTAAATCCTAATAATCTTTAGAGTTGATTAACTGAACTTAAATAAATGTTTTCTTTAAATAATATTATTTTTATCACTTCAAAATAAACACTATGCTATTAACTTTGAGATATAACAACTTAAAACATGAGCTTTGTAATAGTTACAAGATACCACTCAACTTTAATCTTATCTTACAATTATACTTCACCATTTATGTCTTATATGTTATACTTAAAGTCCTTGCAACTGTATTATTTTGAGAAGTAAATTTAAAGATAAATCAAATCTTAAACAAATCTCCTAAATACAACTCACTTGTAATGTTAGGGGTTACTTGGGGATTTTACAATATGCATCTCATTACTTATGCATAACATCATATTGCTTCTTTAAACATTGTCCTTACCGGGCAGTGATGGTATTTTGTAGGACCCGAGGTCCAGGTTCAGGTCGAGACATTTAAATATAATACTTTGCTATATCAAGGAAAGTTCACACTTTCTCATGTCCTTTGGTTTTTTCTATCAAGTATATTTAAATCAAATGTTGTGATCACCTGCATTTCAAAAAGGTCAAAAAATGCTATTTTCATAATGATATGATTATGGGTTATTTTCCAAGTGGTAATAACCTACTATGAAAGTTCTAGTGGTAAAGGAACATAATACCTAGGACTTAACAACGTTTGTCGCCAGTGATTCTTGCGCCGTATAATACACGTTAACCATAAGAATTGGAATGGGACAAAGAAAGTCATCTAGATCTTCTTCCTTTCGCATGTCAACGGATGATTGGGATGTGGATGTAACTCCTCAGTGAAGGTTGGCAACATATGGCTAAGATCCCTCAACGTCCCACGACATCTGGTATCTACGGGAGTTGTGTGTTTCAGGCTATAATTAGAAACAAGTTTTATCCTGGGTCTGGCATACAATCCAATTGGCATGCGGGGTCGCGAAGAATGACAATGGATGGCTTGGATCTTAGATAGGGCCCCATACCAAGGAAGTATGGACAAGCTCCTGACTTGAATGTGTAACAAGGCTAAGGTCTCTTATGGGTAAAGTAACACACGTCTGCAGAGTGTATAAAATTGTGACATGTTACTCCCTGTTCCGGGAAGGAGCTATGAACACATCAGGAAAGGAACTCCATGTAGTTCTAGTAAACCTATGAAGGCTGACAGACATATCTTTTCAGAATAAAAGCAACTTTGAAGAAATATTTACAAAAACTTGCATAGCCTACGACCTATGGTTAGTGGCTGTAGTTAGTGTATCAAACACTCTTTTTAGTGAACTTTCTTAGTACGCTCGCACTCAACCATACCTTCTTAACACTTGCTAGATTCTGAAGACATAGACGACTAAGAAAATGAAACCCGACATTCAACTGAAGACCAAATATAATTTCGTTATGAGGAGTTAGAGTTATCCAGAAGCGTCGAAGGAAACAACTATGAAAACATCTATGGAATGGAGGTCGAAGAATCTAAAGCGCAGTTATGTCAGATATAGTTAAATAAATCTAGTAGTATAAATCTCCATCCTCTAGCTAGTAATCTTGTATTATAGTAAGGTTTAGTTTGCTTCTTTATCTCGTTCTCAAGTTATTATAGTTTAGATTTGAGTCATAGGGGATTCCTCTACGTACCTAGGAGGATCTCAAAGTCATGATGTAATTTCTGGTTGTAATAATAACATATGTTTGTGGACCCGCTTTGTTTCTCTTGTACCACTTTGAGGGATGTAATATTTGCGGAATGGGGTTCCATGAGTGTTATGTCAATGACTATAGTGTACTACATCATGAAGTGGTATGCTGGGTCACCGTAGAACGGGTCTTAGGGAGACACAAGAAGTTCCCAAAGGTGGTCCCCGCCGATGCCTTATCATTAGGTACAACCCACAACCACCATCAATTTAACTTACTAGTAGCATCAGAAACAAATTACGAAGATCCACCTGTATGAGAGCGTGCAGTGGACCAAAGCATGTGCTATGACTCGCAAGACCAACCTAGCTACTCAAACAAGGTAGTAGGATAACAAAGAAAATATAAGCTACAAGGAAGTAAAACTAGAACGGAACTAAAGTGTCAAGAATAAGGATAGCAATAGAGTAAAGACTAAATGCAAAATAGGTAGAAGGGGGAGAATGCTCGCCTGCTAAAATGGATCGTATGGGCACCTAGAGGGGGGGGGGGGGTGGGGTGAATAGGTGCTACTTCAAATTTTAGTTATTTTTCAATTTTAGGCTTGACACAAATGTAAATTCTCTAGATATGCAATTACGAGAATTTCCCTATATGCCAACCTAACTACTAAGCGTGTAAAAAGGAGCGAGGAAACCGTAGTGGAGCACGTGGAGAAATGGGGATTTGTTTGACCGCAATTCCTTCCTTGTTAAGGGAAGTACATCTGCGTTGGAGGCATGGGCGGTTCTAAGACCACCACGCCATAATAGGCCTCACCCTATTCTTCGATGGATCTCGCCACCAAAGGCCTGATGCACCTTTCCACTATTGGTACCATTCGAGGCGGGAACCGGTGCCTTTACAATGCTAGCAGGGAACACATCCACAACCGAATTGGAGGCTCCCGTGATGACAATAAGCTGCCATAAGATCAAGGATTATCAAATAATAAAAACTAGGATCTAGATATTTGCAAGAAATACTAGATCAAGAATCCCCCAAGTGAATGGAGGGGAAGTTGAGCGCTTGATTGGTGTTGATGAATATCGAGTTCCTCCTTCAATTCCCCAAAGATCAAATCTTTTGGGTGGGTGAGGATGGAGATCTCGCTTGGAACTTGAAGAACAGGTCTCAGCATTTTCGAATGAATCAAGAGTTTTGGCAGGAGGGATTGATGGGGAATAAATACCCCCGCCTCACTAGGCTGTTGGAGACTTTGGGGGACGGATTATCCAACCGGGGCAAAACTTCGCCCTGAAAACGGATTTTCTAGGGTAAATCCGCCCCCTGACTACACGATGCGCCTTGGCTGCCTTTGAAAAACTTCCTGGGGGGCGGATTATCCGGCCCAGGCAAAAACTCTGTCCCTGGCCATACAATCTGAAGAATAATCCGCCCCCATAGCGCATGACGCGCCTTGCCCACCTTTCACGATTAAGCTAGGCCGGATTATCCAGCCCTTGGCAGGGGCGGATAATCCGCCCCCAAAAATTGTTTTGGGCTGCTTTTTATATGAACAATTATCTGCAACACTTAGCACACATGAGATGATCCATGGTATTGTTATCTAACACACAAAACACTACAGATCATGGAATGTTCTTTCAATCTCCCCCTTTTTGGTGTTAGATGGCAATACTAGGATTTGCCATAGAGATCTACTAACAACATCATTACAGGGATGAAAGAGACTCTCCCTAAATGTGTGCATAATTAAAATTTTGCATTTGAATACAAATGCACACAAATAGGTAAAAGGCTATTTCATTGGAATGGAATCTACAAACAAATGAGAAGTTAGACCAAAAAATCATACCACCGTGAGAGAGAAGTCCTCAATATAATATAAGAATAGTCAATTTGATAACCATTATTGAGACCTTCCACCATGAGAAAGATATCCAAAATAGCCAATATGATAGATGAATCCATAATCACTGAGAGTTAAATCCACAAGATAATTCCAGTGATAAATCCACAACTGAACCATAGTGCCACACACAAACATAGTCTCATACAAACCAACTCACGAGTAAAAGTTCAACGCTAAATGGGCCCAAGCAATGATAGCGAAAACGATAAAATTGAAATGCTTGAGCCCGACCCATGCAAATCCGCAGAATCCTAAATAGAACTATGTCTCCCCCTTTGGCATCGATACACCAAAAAGGAAGAAGAGAGATGATAGCGCCCCAAGAGATCACTCGACAAGGAAGCAACACTTCTCACAGAAGAGGGCGATGGGCCAAGCCATCGTGTTGGAGTGTAAGGTATGACACTGCGAAGATATATCTTGGGTTCAAGACCACTACTCATCAAAGAACTCACATATCACATAATGATATTGAGAGAAGTGATTTTTCTTGCTTTCGGCATTATGGGGGGAGGGTTAGCCCAATCAATTAGGACTACACTCCCCCTATATCCATGCCCACACCTAAACCAAATAAAGGATGAGATGTAAGTGGGTATGCATGAGTAATCAAGACAAGCTCCTTGAATCAACGATATTTAGCTCATTCCTCAAATAACAAAACCTTGCTTCATCAAGTGGCTTCATTAAAATATGAGCAAGTTGGTTCTTCGTGCTCACAAAGGATAGATCAATATCACCACGAGCAACATGATCTCGAATAAAGTGATTGCGAATCTCAATATGTTTTGTCCTTGTATGCTGCACCGGATTGTCCACAATTTTGATTTCACTTTCATTATCACATAAAAGAGTCACAATTGACACCGTATTCCTTTAAAGTTTATCTCATCTACAATAATTGAGTACATGCACTTGCAGCAGCCACATATTCAGCTTCGGCGGTGGAGAGAGATATACAATTCTGTTTCTTTGAAGACCAACATACCAAAGACCCGCCTAAAAAAATGACAAGCTCTAGAAGTTGATTTCCTATCATCCATGTCACCAGCCCAATCTGAGTCCATATGACCACATAGAGAGAAATTGGAACCCTTGGGATACCATAACCAGAATTAGGGGAATGGACCAAATATCGGAAGATTCTCTTGACCGCCACGAAGTAGCTTTCTTTAGGAGCCGCTTGATACCTTGCACACACACCTACACTCAACACAATATCAGGTCTAGATGCGCAGAGGTAAAAGAGAGAGCCGATCATGGACTGGTATACCTTTTGGTCCACATCTACATTGGGATTGAGTTCAAGATGGAATTTAGTTTGCATCGGTGTGGCGACACCATTAAGATCCCTCATCTTGAACCTCTTGAGCATGTCTTGGATGTATTTTGCTTAATTTATGAAGGTTCATTCTCTAAGTCGTTTGATCTCAAATCCAAGAAAGAACCGTAACTCCCCCATCATAGACATCTCGAACCTGTCAGTCATAAGCTTTGGAAATTCATCATTAAAAGATTTATTAGTAGAGCCGAAGATAATGTCGTCTACATATAATTGGCATACGAAGAGCTCCCCCTTAACCTTCTTAGTAAAAAAGAGTGGGATTGATCTGCCCAACCTAGAAGCCACGGTCTAACAAAAGCTCTTTAAGATGCTCATACCACACACGTGGGGCTTGTTTAAGGCCATAGAGCGCCTTATCAAGTTTGTAGACATGGTTCGGGAAGTTGGGGTCCTCGAAACCTGGGGGTTGCTTCACATATACCAACTCATGTAGAGGACCATTAAGAAACGCACTCTTAACATCCATTTTCTGTAATTTAAAGTTGTGATGAGATGCATAAGCAAGAAGGATACATATAGACTCAAGGTGAGCCACGGAAGCATAAGTTTCACCAAAGTCTATGCCTTCCACTTGAGAGAAACCTTGTGCTACCAATTTTGCCTTGTTTCTTACAACAATTCCATTCTCATCTTGCTTGTTTTTGAAGATCCACTTGGTGCCAATAACATTGCGGCAATCCTTTGGCTTCTCTTCTAATTTCGAGACCTTTTTGTGCTCAAATTATTGAGTTCTTCATGCATAGAAACCACCCAATATGGATCTTCAAGTGCTTCAAAAACCTTCTTGGGTTCCACCATAGATATATGAGCTTGCTGATCACTGAAGCTTTCAAGCTCTCTTCTTGTGGACACCCTTCTTCTTAGATTGCCAACAACTTTATCTAGAGTATGACCTCTTAATTTGAGGTTTGTTTCAGCACGAGCTTTGCAACGAATTACAATCAACTCGTTGTTTCTTGGAGGAATTTCTTCATCATTTGAGTCTTCGTATGGACCACTAGCTTGATCTTGATCAACAACTTGTTCAACAAGTACTAGAGATGAAGAACCTTGCCCTAGATTTTGATCTGCAGCCATAACGTGAGACTGTTGCTGTTCTGAAGCTTCAGGGCTAGATAATCCGGCAGAGGGAGGGGCTGGATAATCTTGCCTGGGAGTTCTTGCTCCTTCTTGATCATCTTGGATGGTTCTAGAATGAGTTGGAGTAGGGCCGGATAATCCGTCGTCGGCTAGAATACCCGGCCTAGGAGATTCTGCTTCTTCCTGGTCATTCTATTTGTTCCTGGTATTTGATGCAGTCGGACCGGAATATCCAGCCTCACTTGAAATACCCGGACTGGGGCTTCTAGATGCTTTAGGAGATGGATGATCTTCAGTAGGTTGAGGCGTTGGTGCAGTGGTTTCTTTAGCATGTGGAGCTTGATAAGCTTGTGTAGATGAGGGCTCTACTTGAGTAGAGCATTATCCTTCCCGATCCACCACAAGGGGTTCCTCAATGGGGCGGAAAAATCTAGGCCCATTCTTCTTATGGCATCTTGGGGTATCTCAACATCTGCATCACAAACATTAACTTACCCCACATGGGAGCCATCATTTTCTTCGAACACCACACTACAAGATTCTACAACAGTTCCGGAGAGATTATTGTAGACTCTATAAGTGTGGGATTCGGCACCATAACCAACAAAAATACCTTATAAAGCTTTAGGCTCGAATTTAGACAAACAAACTCCTTTAATGAGAAAGAAACACTTACCAAACACCCAGAAATATGATACATTGGGCTTGGTACTGGTAAGTATCTCATATGGTGTTTTGTCCAAGAACTTGCGAAGATAGAGCCGGTTTGATGAGTGACAAGCAGTGGAGATAGCTTCAGCCCAAAAATTGTACGGTGACTTGAATTCAGCCAACATAGATCTTGCCATGTCCATTAAAGTCTGTTTTTTCCTCTCGGCTACACCAGTTTGTTGAGGGGTGTACACAGCAAAATATTGGTGTCTTATCCCCTCTTCGCTTAGGAATTCATTGAGAGTGTAGTTCTTGAACTCGGAGCCATTGTCGCTTCTAATTTCCAATATTAGGACATTGTGTTAACGTTGAACCTCGTTGGCAAACTCGATGACAGTTTGTTGGGTCTCACTTTTTAGCTTGAAGAAGTATACCCATGTGTATCTTGAGTAATCATCAACTATGACAAGGCAATATTTCTTCCCACCAAGGCTGGCATGAGACGGAGGACCAAAGAGATCCACATGAAGGAGCTCCAAGATCCTCTTTGATGAAATAATAGTTTTTCTCTTGTGGGGAGAGTCGTGCATCTTTCCTTCAACACATGCCCTGCAAACACGATCTTTGGCAAAAGAAACATTGTCTTTTAGTCCAAGGATGTGGCCACCCTTGTGAAGAATTTGCAAAGTTCTCATGTTGACGTGAGCTAGACGGCAATGCCATAACTAGCCCGCGTCAGCCTTTCCAAATAAGCACATCGGAACTGCTATGGTTTTCCCCGAAAAGTCCACCACATATAGGTCATTTTCGACGTACCCAACGAAAGCGACCTTTAGAGACTTGCTCCACAAGAGTACCACTAAATTACCATCAATAAAAACTTCAAAGCCCATCTTACCAAGGGCACGAACATAAAGTAAATTGTAACTGAGGGTCTCAACAAGCATGACGTCCATGAGAGAAATATCATGGGCAACCACAACCTTGCTAAGACCCAATACCTCAGATTTTGACTTATCACCATAAGCGACGGTTATTTGATCATGGTTTGGCCTCATCTCCGTGATGATCTCCTTCCTTCCGGTCATATGACTTGTGCAACCGCTATCGAGCACCCATTTAAAACCACCAGAAGCATAGCCCTGCAAAAGAATTACTTCTTGGTTTTAGGTACCCATTTTTCAATGGGTCCTATCATGTTAGTAACAAGGGTCTCTGGGACACAAATAGACCAATAAATATAATTATGAAAAGGACCAACATAAGTATCATAGACATCACTATAGTAATCACAAAACAACTCTACAAAACCAATATAGTCAGTTTTGTCCTTTGTGATGTTCTTTTCAATGGTGCTTGTCTTTTCTTGAGCAAATTTTCCTTTCTTATTCTTGTTCTTCTTGTTCTTAGGCTTTGGGACATAACCAAGTCCCTCCTTTCCATTATTCATCCCTTTCTTGCTAAGGACTTCATCTAGAGCTTCCTTACCTTTGGAAGTGGATGCCTTGGCAAGCCCCTCTTTCAACGTAGCATTTTCTTCATGTGCAAATGTTGATGTAGAAGTGCTTGGAGTATCATACTTGGTCAATCGAATTTGGAGCTGATCATGAGACTCATTAAGAATGGAGTATTCATTCTCCAAAGCCTTGTGGGCAATATCAAGTGTCTCCAATTTCTCGAAGAGTCTAGCATGAGAAGCCCCGAATTCAATCTTCTCCCTTTTTACTTTCTTTGCTTTGGCAATAGAATTATCACGTTTCTTGACCATCTTGGCCACAACTTCATCATGTGTCTCCTAGATAGACTCAAGTCTCTCCTCTAGTGGGACTCGAGCCTCTTCTTATTCTTCTAGATCATTCTTTAAGGATGCAATCTCCATTGCATCCTTTCTTTCAATTTTGCTTTTTTCGAGAAGCTTTTAGTTTTGAGCAAGTTGGTCCATGAGTGCCTCAAAATGCACTTTGTAGTCACCTTGCAAGTTATTGATGAAATAATCCAAAGCAATAATTTTCTCCTTAACCTTAAGACTAGTAGAATCATCCATATCAATATTCATTGTAGTCTTAGGGAAAGAAGTGGTGGAAGATGATACCTCAGAACCTCTTGCCAAAGAGTGAAGTTAGTGTAGATGTGGTGGCTATGGCAGCCACCTCTCGTGAGCTATCATCATCTTCTTCATCTTCACTCCCGGATGAGTAATCCTCTTGAGCTACCAAGACAAGCTTTGGTTGCTTCTTGTAAGGACCATTTTTCTTCAAAAATTGCTTCTTCCGAGGTGCCTTTGACTTTTCTTTGAGGATGAGCCTACCTCCATTATCTTCTCTATTTTGATATGGACATTCAACCATGAAGTGCAGCCAGTCTCCACAATTGAAGCATGTTCTTAGTTTAGGACCATTTTCCCTTCTTCCATTAGAACCATTCTTGTGTTAAATTTCAGATTTGGCTTTGGTGGGGTCCTTCCAAAAGTTTCTAGCATAAAAGGCCGTGTACTCACCATGTGCCCTCTTGACATCCTCGGGACAGTCCATAGCTTCAAAGTCACCATCATCTTGTTCAACAACATTTGCCTTTAAGGCCACATTTACTCCCTTTTGCATTTCAATGGCTCGAGCACGAGCATCTTCAGCATTCTTGGCGACCACTTTGAAGGCTGCCATTTCTTGCATGACCTCATTGGAAGTCATTTGATGGTAATTGTGTCTACCTTGAAGGCTCTTCAAATAAGTAGGCTCAAAAGGCATAAGAGAACTAACATACTTTCTCTTGATCCAAGCGTCATCAACATGGGTAGCACCATGATTTCTAAATGTGGTGGTTATTGACTTGAGTCTACTATAAATATCCTCATGATCCTTGCCATCCATCATGTAAAAACCTTCATCTTGGTTACTTAGTGCATCATATGCATTCCTTCTCATGCTTTCATTCCCAATGAAGAGTTTGGTGAGGGCATCCCAAGCTTCTTTAGCGGTGCTGGGATGTTCTATGTGGGGCATGTCCTTGGGACTCATAGCGAGATGAATCATGTGTACAGCCGTTGCATTGAGTTGGCTGTCCACAACTTCCCTTCTTGTCAAATTGGTGGAATCTCCAATGTGGAGGCCTTCTTCAATGATCCTCCAAAGCTCAATTGATGAACTGAACACATGAGATTTTAGTAAGAATTGGCATTGATTGAAAGAAGATGCAGTAAGCTTGGGTGGATCACCCCTATTTTTTATATGAGGGTGCGAGATTGGTGGATCAGGAGAATATAAATGAGAGACCTCACTATAATCCTCCTTACCACTTCCATTTTTGGAGGAGGATCCATTTATTTTTATGACCTACCACCTCGTCTTCCTTGGAGTTAACATAAGCTTTGTCCTTAGAGAGCGGAGTGGTAGCCTCAGAGGTAGATGGAGGCGGGGCTGCATGTAACATCCCAAAACTTAATCCAGGGTTATTAAGATCCAAATCATGAAATTTAGAGTTAACAAAAAACTTCTCTATTTAAAATGATTAAGCATTCATATGTGTATGCATTTAAATTAGGAGTTGTTTTGAATTGCCATGTTTGAGTGATCCTTTGATTGTAAAACAATTCTAAGGCGGATTAAACATCATCTAGATCATTCCCAAGCAAATCCCAAAGAAAAACAAATCAAAAAGAATAAAATAAGCAAATGGTCATTTGTGCCATTTTAATCACCATGCCTACTTTAGCTATTCCTAGAACTCAAAACTTAACAGAAACAATTGTGGATCTTTGCACCCCTTGCTAGTACAAGTAGTGATGTACCAAGGCCCACTTTGTTTCACCCCAAAATCTTTCAAACACCAAATTTAAATGACATTTGAAAATTGAATGTAGTTCATATGTATAGATCACACTTATTCAAAAACCACTCAAATGAACTCCACTTTCAAAACCCAAGCACACCTAGAAGCTCAAGCATAAGATACATCACTCCACCAAAATTCAGCCCAAAATTCAAATATTTGGTTCATGTGGCCATTGTGTCGAACACCTTGTTAGCAGAATCAAATTAGCCTAACTATTACTGTTTTTGATCAAATCTTGTCGAGAAATTTGAGTTGCATTGATCATCCTTGTCCCCCCTTAACCAAACCCTCACCGGGCTACCCCTTAGCCACAGCAGCAGTGGAGCGCCGCCACATTTTGGTCACCGCCGACCGATCGTGGACAAAGCTCCACAGATAGCGCGCGCCGTTCCAGCACCACCACTAGCTCCGCCTAACCCTACCGCACCTCCCTGCCCCTTCCCCAAGCCCAGCCAGGCCCTGGACCACACCCCAACACCGCCTCCCATTCTCTCTGCGCGCAGCTAGAGCGCGCCAGAGCGCCCTCACTGCCAGCACGCCACAGACCGCCCCTCGACCCAATATCGTGCACGCCGCTTCGCCTCGACCCCAACACCTCGCCAGACATGGCCCTGCACCGCAGCGCGACCCACAGTCGCCGAGCGCCGTGTCGAGCACCGCATCTGTCTCCCAGAGCGCGACGCTCCTGACCAAACAACACCTCCCCTAGCCGCTCCATTAAGCCGTAGAGCACCGCCAGGAGGCAAGACACCGTCCGCCTACCTCACCCATGCCGATAGCCCCCTGTAGCGCCCTCGCCGGAGACGCCTTCCCACACCGTGCAGTCTCACCGTCGAGCCTATAAAAGGAGGCCACCCCAGCACAAACTCCTCACACCATTCCACTCCCCTATCCCCCCGAGCATTTCCCCTCTCTCGCCGGAGCCGCTCGAGCCCTAGTTCGCCGAAATTGCACCGGAGGAGCCCGCTGCAGAGGAGGAGAAGTCCCCGTCAATTTTGTCCACCCCTAGAGCTTCCGCGACCTCGCCAGAGCCTGCCATCGCTGTCCAGTTCGATCGCCCGCCTCGCCGCACTAGCTGGAGCCCTGGTATGCCCTCACCGTACCTCCACTGGTCGTTTAAGGTTCGGTCTTGCCGGCGACGAGTCCGTCGTCGACGACGACTGTGGACCGTTGATCTCTATTCTAATCGTAGCGCCCAAATCATCCCATACCGTTTCGGGTTTAAGTCTCGCTGACAAGCAGGACCAACCTGTCAGCCGCCCTCTACGCCGCTGAGCGTCACTGGGCCGGCCCACTTCCTTTCCCGCGCGACCCAGTTAATTCAAATCTAGATTTTTCTATTTAGGTTTGAACTCAATTCTGTCCCTTAGTTTAAAAATCAATTCAGAGAGTTTTACTAAACCAAATTGAGTGATTCCAATTTTTTTGGAAAGCTTCGGAAAAGATCCATCCAAACCCGTTGGATTTAATTCATTTAGAGTTAGAGATCTCTTCTAGTAAAAATAACAAGACAAAAGCTTTTGCACATTCAAATATTTTTATAAAATCAACCATGGTAGCTTTTGAGCTGATTCCAACTCTCAAAAATCACATTTAACCCTACCTATCTGAATATGTAATAATATTAAGGTTTTCATGCAGTGACTTTGGACTAGTACCAAAATAATGCTATATAGGCATTTCTAGTCACTTTAAATCATTAATTATTAAACTTAAACTCAATTAAAAGTAATCCAACCCTTAAATCACATGCCCATATGTTAGAATATGTGGTGAGGACATGTGTCCACATGATCCCATATTTTAATTGGAGAATATTAAATCTTAATTATTTTCAATGAGTAGAAATTACTTTTCTCAAATAAAAAGAATGAAACTAGATAATAAAACCTTGTGATGCTTGTGATGATAATAGATCATAAAATGTGTGCCTCAGAGTGCTAAGTAGACTAGTTAAGTAATGTTTGCTGATTGTGTACTCCGTATGTATTTATAGAAGATAGTACCGACCAAGCCTACGAGGAGGAGGAGTTCTACCAAGAGGAGGAGGAAGAAAACTTCAACCACTGCACTACCCAAGGCAAGCTAGCACTATACCAGTGAACCATTGCAAGCTAACACTTGCAATCTAGATAAACTAAGCAAGATACATTAGGCATGCTTGGTTATACCACTTTGACTATTACCTACCCCAAGTTTTATTTCCAAGCTTTTACTTCTTTACTTTATTAAAGTCCTTTACTTGTTTTGAAGGTAGCATAAAGAGTATAAAACTTGACCTATCTAGATAACCTTAGATGTCAATCTATGGCATGAGATTGAGATTAGCATCTCACATTAGCACTTAGTCATTAGAGCTAAATCAAAACTTGACTCACTTTAGATGGGAACAGTTGGTGAAAATGAATTGTGAAAACCTGGGAATGATGATTCATTCTATTGAGATGTTTTGACATGTGTTGAGAAACACAAATGGTTTATGATGATGAAAATGTTGAGGCATGAGCCTTAGCCCTTTTACAAAAACTGATGGTTGGATTCAGATGCGATACCATTCCAATTTTACCGTACAACCACAATACCTGAATTGGGTAAGGCTTAGCCAGAAGTTTATATGCATTAGTATTAGTTCCCTCGTGGGAGAGGTTTGAGCTGAGGCTACCTCTCCATGTTGTCCACCTATGCAGTGCCCAAGATGACAGATGGTCATGGTTGGGAGGCCATGCTCATAGGAGAGGTGCTTATACTAGGGTGTGTAAAGGAAAGGTTATGTTTGATTATCTGCATACTAAGTATGATGATTTAGGGTTATCCCTGACAGATGTATCGAATCTTGTTGTGAAAGTGTACTACCTCTGCAGAGTGTTAAACTATTCGAATAGCCGCGTCTACGGTTATGGACAGTTGGAGTGGCCATACGGTTTCGTTGTCAGACATTTTCAAAATGACTTATGAAATGAATGATGAATCTTGACTTGACCACAATAGATTTGTGGCTATGACCCTAGCTTCCCAACTTAAGTGATTCTGGAACTTTATTTTATCTTTCTTTGTTTCAGAACTCAGCTTAGGTTTCAAACTTAACTTTAGAAGTAAACTTAGAGTTAGCATTTTACAGTAGAACTATACTACTTGTTAGTGGTATTTTGCGAGTACTTAAAGAGTACTCATGGCTTTTATCCCTGGCTATTCCTATGGCCAGAGTATGAAGGATACTACCAAGATGACGGACAGCAGGACGGCTATGATAACTAGGACTATCTTCCATCGTCAGCATTGCCTGTGCCCCTGAAGATGGACCCCACCGCTACGCTATTTATTCCGCTGCTTGATTGCACTAAGACTGAATCATGAGATCCTTTATTTTGTTGTAAGACCTTATTATGGTTTGTAATGGATGATATACTATGATATCCAATATGTTATGTCCCGCAAAATTGGTAATCCTGGGATTGCGATGTATGGCATAACAGGCATCTGGGATCAAAAATCCCGGTGTTGACAAGTTGGTATCAGAGCCATCCTGACCATAGGATACCCTAGTTAGAATGGACGTCCAAACAAAAACTTAATTTCAAAAACCAAAGTGAGTACTTATGAAAACTATTTCCTCTCTTACCCTTGGGAATTCATTCTTTCTCTCAAAAAAATTCATGTTCCTCCAATTCTTACATTAATACATAAAATTTGAAACACTTGATCACTCACCTAACTTCCTCATCCTCAATTCTTGTAGATGGAGACTTAGTTCAGCAAGTTCTACCAGTTGGGCAACGGAGGCCAACTGATCTTCGAGAGGGATCTAGATTCACTGTCTGAGTTGTTGGGACGCCCACATCTGGAGTTTCTTGGAGCTCAACTTCCTGGACCCCCAGGAGCAGATTTACAATGGCTAGTCACGGCTAGTCTTCGAGGAAGCATATAAGCACCCACGTCCAGGAGAATTCAATTCTCCGTAAGAGAGAACAACTGGCTAGATGGATTAGCCAGGGCAATGCATGAATCTCTCGCATGTCTATGTACCCTCAGTGTCAACCAAATCCAAGGAACCCATTTTGCTCACTATGCAAGACGTGACTTCATGGGAATGCCAATGGAGATGCCAAGTCACCCGGAGTTGAAACATCAAGTCGAGAACCTTGACTTCCTGCTATATGATCGCCAGAAGGAATGGACAATGCCAGGGAGTTTGCCAACCACAACCGTGTCAATGATGCCCAGAAGGCCCAGACTTTCTCACTGCTTGTCAAGGACCGTCAGTCTCTTCGCGTCCAGCGCGAAAAGAAGGATCGCACCATCACCCGTCTTCGCAAGAAGGTGGCCGACCTTGAGAAGACCATCAAGGAGCAAGAAACTCAGCTTGCAGCAAAGGAAGAAGAAGAGGAAGGTGAAGACATCCAGGGAGATATGGATTCTTACCTCAGCAATGATGATGACTTTCTGGAGGAAGATGCCGTGGACTTCTACACCGATGATGAGGACTCCGACTTCATCGGCCATGAGTAGATGCACTAAATCACTGTCGTAGCATGAGATGTATCGATCCCATTGTATCGTAGCTTGCAGAATGGTTCTTAAAACCATATGTTTCCCTTTGATGTCATGGTGTGTGTGTGTTTGTATCGTGTGCTTTGTTTGAATGAATGAAAAGAAGTTAGTTGCAAAACGTGAGTCAAACTCAAAGTTTTAGCTTTGAAATCAAAACCCTGAACCTTAGAACTTTCCCTCATACCCCTTTATCCATCTCAATCTTCAGATGACTTGTGGGAACCCTGGAGGGAGCAGCTCATCGCAGGACCCAATGCTACAGATTATGCAACTGCTGGTTGCAGACCGTGAAGCAAGCAGGGCAGAGCGCCAGGCCAACTTAGCAACACTGCAGCAGATCGCCCAGATGGCCCAAAACAACCAAGGGAATGGAAATCAAGATCATCATGGATCCAAACTCAAAAACTTCCAGAATACAAATCCCCCAATCTTTAACCAAGCTAAAAACACACTGGATGCTGACGACTGGTTACAGACAATGGAAAACAACTTAGAAGTAGCAGGAGTGGATGAAAACGAGAAGGTTCTTTTTGCCACCCACTACCTGGCAGGAGATGCAAGAGCGTGGTGGACTAGTATCCACAACATGAACCATGGTCAAGTGATGACATGGGAAGCCTTCAAAATCACATTCAGCCGCACCCACGTGCCGCAGGGTCTAGTCACCAGAATGAGGGATGAATTACGCGACTTGAAGCAAGGCAGAATGACTGTAGTGGAATACCGTGATAGATTCCTGTCACTTGCAAGGTATGCACCTAATGAGATCAACATAGAGGCCAAGAAGAAGGAGAGATTCTTGAACGGACTGCATGATGAGATGCAGACTATCCTCGTCAACATCCGTTTCCAGGATCTCGAAGAGCTAGTCGATTTCGCATTTCAGATGGAAGGAAAGATTAACCAGGCAAACAACAACCGCAAACATCATATGATGCAGCAATCTGGATCCAACAATCACCAAAAGTACCGTCCCAACCCCTCACCAGGATATGCACCAAGGAACAACCGACCCCCAATGTCTCGCCCAAGCTACCCCAACCGTAGCGGAGGCAATGTGAAGTCTGGAGGAAACAACAATCACTCCGGCAACACCAGCAATTTCAACCGTGCCCCTCCCAAGAGCAACAACAACAACAACAATGCACCCAGAATTGGAAGCAATGCTGTGCCCATGGCAGCAAAAGACAAGTCCCAGATCACTTGTTTCGAGTGTGGAGTGAAGGGTCACTATTCAAATGAGTGCCCCAAGAAGATTAACGCCACTGCCAATGTGAATGCCCCAGCTCAATAGCAGCGTCGTGTTCAACCAGGAAGAAGATTTTCCCCAAGGAATCCTCACAATCGCAACGGTCGTCTCTTCCACATGAACGCCGAAGAAGCCCAAGAAGCGCCAGATGTAGTGCTGGTGTTGGGGGGATACCCCCGGGTAGGGTCACGCCGGGGTATAAAGGCCGAGTTAGCCGAGGTACCACAAGGTCAAAGCAAAAGCTGGCCAGGTCACCTCAAGGCAGGCCGACTTACGAAGTAACCCGGACCAGGGGATGTCCACCTGACTGTGTCCTGACCGACGTATGTCGTATGCCGGCAGGTTTTTTGTAACTTGTATGCAGGTACCCACGGGGCCGGGTTATACCAGGCTTGCAAGAGAAGGAAGGTATCTCGCTGGTCAAAAGGTGGTCTCTGTGCGCTGGAGCGTGAGCGAAGCGGACAGAGGGAGGGACCAACAGGGCGTGGCTAACAAAGGTGACGTAGCCTACGTCGGCTGACGCTGGCGCCGCAGAGGGTTACGTAGCCTCTGCATTGCTTACGAAGGGAAAAGGAGACCCGGTCGGTTTGCTATTTTGGGAGAGGCATATTGCCAGGAATATGCCTCCACGTATGCCCTAACTGGCAACCTAGCCTCCCCTTTATAAGGAGCGCTAGGGCCTCTGTAGAAGGGGCTGGTTGGAACAAGTGTAGTTGGTTCCTTGGGTGAGAAATTGTGGTGAGAGTAAGAGAGCTCCTTCTTCCATCTCTCCCCAATACTGCTCAAGGAGCATCTGTAAACTCAGTGAACTTTGAGAATACAAAGCATCTGTGTGTGGAATCACCACACTATCCCTCGCTGGATTCCTCTAGTGCATATGGACCCCACCTTTAGCCTATCCATGGCATCTGCCGTGACACCACCACGATAGTTGGCGCCCACCGTGGGGCTAGCGGCGCTAGCAGGAGTGAAGATCCGGACGGGAAGCATCATCGGCAACGGCGAGCGCATCGTCTCTGGGCTCGTTCAGCGCTAGAGTATGTCAGCGATAATGCGAGTAGCTTCGGCAAGCGACCTCCACCGCGCAATGGCCTCTTCGTCAAGCTTGGCACCCACAAGATCTACGTCGGCGTCGATGTGTCATGCGTTCACTCGCAGCACGTCATCGAAGGAGGCGAGCCACCCCTTAGCGCGGCTCATGGTGCGCGTATAACTCGCTCTCCTGACCGCGCTGAGGTGATGATGACAGCGCCTGGCGTTGGCACGAGCAAGGACCCAGCACCAGATCCGGAGGTAACACCCAAGGCTCCTAGGAAGAGTAGAGGTCCTCCACTAGAGAGGCCAGAAAATGTGCTGCAGCAGGAGATAGATAGCTTGGCAAGCCCCATAGCACCTGTGGTAGACCCGGCTCAGGGACAAGCCGAGTTAGAGGAAACTAGGCAGAAAATACTAGAGGGTGCGGAAAAGATAGTCGCGGCTCAGCAGTCGTTGAACATGACGCTGCGCGAGTACGCAAGAGCAAATAAGGTAGATGCTGTAAAAGTAAAAGGGAGAAACCTCATCAGTGAAATGAACAAAGAGGGTGAGACTAGAGTTGAGTGTCGTCGGGTTGATGACAAGTACGCCATGAGGGGGTCCTCGAGGCGTGCGAAAGAGAGGGGTGTGAGACGTACGGTGTTCCAGGATAGTGAGCACACAAGTTTACCCAGGTTCGAATCCGCCGGCTTTGGACGGATCCTACTCCTGCTAGCAATCTAGTAATACGGCAGAGCCGGAATATGGGTTACAAGGGTTCACCTGTGCGAGTTGAGATTGTAGACTATTGAGGTGTGCCCTAAAGGCTCTCCCTAGGACGGCTTATATAGATATCCGGCCTAGGGTTTACAGGAGAGATCAGTCCGGCTATGACTAAGAGTTGGTTACAGAGTACATCTTGAACTACAAGTAACATTATGGGCCTAAGTCGGTAAGTCTTCTGGGCCTTCCCGTAGCCGGATTGGACTCCGTCTTTTCTCCCTGACTGGGCCGCCCGTGAAGCAAAGCTCTAACCTGAAGTGGGCCACCCTGGTCAGTGAGGAACTGTGAGGATACCTGGAAAGTATATCCCCAACAGCAGCCCCCTGAAGTCTCCAAGACCCAAAGTCGGATTTATCATTGTCTAGCTTGATCTTCGGCTTGCAGAATCTTGAAGGGTTCCTAAAACTTCACAACAAAAAATACGATCCGGGTCTTTAAAAATAAGTCGGACCTATCAACATGTTACTCGGATTTTCCAGCTTGATTTCAAACTAAGCCGAAACTTGGTCTCTGAAGTCATCTGACACTCATCATGGTCAAGTCACGTCTTCTGATGAACATCCTGTCAGCATGACCATTGGTGGGTCCGCCGTTCGTGGAACCGAGGCGCCGCTTCAATGCGTACGCGGAGATCGAGGCGACATAATCATCGTGCGTCCTTCCCAGTTCCTTCCACGGCGTGTGGCGGTTACACAGTACCATTTGCACAAATCTTGGCGCGGTTAGGCGGATATAAGGCGTGAGGATTCTCCTTCTCCTTTCTTCACATGTTCCCTTGGCCGCTTCTTCTCCTCCAAATATCCCCCGCGCACAGAGCTCCGCTGCTTCCCAAACTCCCAACGCCGCCTATCTAAGGTCACTGGCGCATCGGAAGAATGGCTTCGTCTTCATCATCCGGCCTGGCTAAGGTAGCAGCGACGGCGGCGGCGACGACAGAGAAGGAAAGCAACCGCGGGGTTTGGATCCCCTGCCTGCTAGACGATGAGAAGCTCCACGACATGGAGACTGAAGGGCTCCTCCACGCCGGCGACTGGCGGAGCGGTTCTGGCGAAACCATCCCCAAGCCGCGCGCCGACGAGCGGGTGCACTTTGGCACCCACCTCGACAGAGGTCTGTCTTTCCCTCCCTCGGATTTCTTTTCTGAGGTAATAGATCACTATGGTGTTCAGCTTCACAATCTTCCCCCAACTCCCTCTTAGAGATGAGCGCCTATGTGTCCTTGTGCGAGGGATATATCGCCATTAGGCCAAGTCTTACTTTATTCCGGTACTATTTCCATGTTCGGAGAAATTCTATCACAGCCGGTATTCCTTATATTACCGGTACAATTATTTTTTCAGTTAGGTGTGATCGCGCCTATCCTAAGATTCTAGCCAGTGACTCGGTCAAGCAATGACCAGCCACTTTCTTTTACCACAAGGATGTCCCTGCTCCCGGCAAAGCCACTGCTTTGCCGGCTTTTATCGACAGAGCCGCCACTCCCCAAGCATCTTGGGACGAGCATGCTTCGGCTCTAAGTGACGATCTGCTTCTTGCCAAGAGGGGGATCAAATATCTGATAAAACACAAAGGACTGAAGGGATCCGACTTGGTCCAATGTTGTGTATCACGCCAGATCCAACCCCTCCAGCACCATGGAGACCGACTGATGCACTCCATCACGTCATCCAAAAAGGATTCACTCTGCATCAGCCGCAGAGCCTATACCTCGCAATGTTATATTAGCCAGATTAAATGGCTGATAAGGGAACGGATCGAGAGGAAGATCCCGGAAGTTTCTCTGGACATGCACACAGCAGAAGACCCTGTGGTGTCGGTAAGCTTTTAACAATAAACCCTTTTATGTGTTTCATCTTTTAAGTTATCTCGCAATACTGATATGTTTTCTTCTTTTCAGCTTGCTGACCTCCCCGAGTCAGAACTTGCTCCACTCGAGGGATATCCTCCAGAGTTTTCTTAGGAGGCGGAACTGGTCCCATTGCCGAACATTGTGCTTAAGAAGCGCAAGGCTCCAACAGTGGCCATCGACACAAAGGAGGTGCCCATCGTGAAGAGGTAACTTCCAACACAACTTTTCTCCTTTGTACCTTACTCGAATTTTCTTCCAAGATGTAATGTTTTCCATTCTATTACATTCTCAGAGCTAAGCAGCTCATCAAGGGTAAGGGGAAGGGAACTTCTTCGAAGCCCCTACGACGGATGAAGCTGAACATAGCCTCTCCTGCCGTGGCTCCTCCGACTCCTGCCCCCCAATCCTCTGCAATACTAGTGATCACTCCGTCGCCGGCTGTCTCAGAAGATCCAACTCCTTCAACGGAGCCAGCGATCCTTGAATCATAGACTAACGTCACCATGAGTGAGTCAGGTTTAGATAAGGGTGAACCCTCTTCGGGTAATGATCCCTCGGCAGAGATCTTTGCCGAAAACCTTCTTAGTAATCTGGGGCTTGCCAAGTTTGGCTTGTCCCAGAAATCTGCGGAAGAGATCCAGTGGCTGGCCAGGCAATGCCTGGAGAAAAGAAATCTTTCTGCCGAAGAAGAAGCGCAAGAGGCAGAGGACATCAAACAATCTGACCTTCTTGAACAAGTGCATCTTCGTGACAAGAGGATAATGACCGGTGAGCTTCCAACTGTGCCAGTGGTTCCTCTGACTCTCGCCGAGAAGGTTGCTATTGAAGGGAATGCGAGTTTGGATAAACTTACTCGTGAACAATATGTAAGTCGGAATTCTAACTCCTGTTTTTCCTTTATCTCTAGCTCCCAAGCATGAAGTAGGATATATAATCCGGGTTTATGCTTCCTTAGGATGCCAAATATGAACTAGTGTAGCCCCCAAGGCTCGTGCTAATATTAGTAAAAATATTAGCCCGAGTCTTTAGTAGACTTCTGACTTTGGGTATTCCGACTTACAGAAAGTATATTCCTATAATCAGGATTTGTTGAAAAATGTCTGCAACAAGCGGAGAGAGATCAAAGCTCTCCGACTTAAGAATGCTGAGCTTAAGGTCTCCAAGGATGAGGCCGAAGGTAAACATTCCGAGACTCAAACCTTGTCTTTCATGTTTTCATAGTCAAATATTTTCACTAAACTATTGTTCTTTTTGACTTATAGCAGTGGTAAAACAGTCCTGCACTATGATTGAAGAGGCCGAGAACCTCAAAACCCTAGTGGTGGAGAACAAAGAACTTCGCCAAGAGCTGGATAAGCTCAAGGCGGATCATGAGAAGAGCATGGCTCAAGTTCTCAAATCCTCCTCCATGGCTACTGACGAGTGTGATCGTAAGATTGCTGCTCAAGATCAGAGAATCTCGGATCTCAACAACGAGATTTGCTGAGAGAAGGACCTTTCCGAGGTGCTCTGGGCTGAACTCTAGAGTCTTCGAGAAGAGAAGACCAAAGTTGATGACATCATCTTCGGTATGTTTCCATCTTTCTGACTTGTCTATATTCTTCGACTCTTTCGATGTCGGTTTTTTCCTAACTTCTTTTTGTGTATATGTCCTCTGAACTTGACGGACTCCACCACTTCTGAGCCTCGCACCCACCGGCTTACCCAAGTCGGTGATCTGCTTCATGCCTTTCGCCAATCCCTCGAGGATATTGGCGAAGCTCTCAAGATTCCGGACATGCATAGCATGTCGGACTTTCAGGTGCGAGAGAAGGCGAAGGAGATGCCTCAACTTATCTAGGATTGGAATATGTCTTACGCGTGATCCGCAACGCAGAACGCTCTCACCATGGTCATGAGCCACCATGGAAGCATGGAGATATGGCAAGTGACTAGAGGGTACTGCAAGGTGGATGAAGACGGACAGGAGCAAGACATAAAGGCCATTATGGACTCCTGCGCGGGATATGGATGTCATGTAGCTGACTTGACCAGCTACGACACTCCCTTCTTCACCCGTGTGGACACTCCGCCTCCGCCTCCCGAAGAAGTAGCTGAAGTTTCCGATGATGACCACACCGTTTCGGATGTGGACATCTCGGAACAATATCAAGGCGATGTATCCGGTGGGCCGGCAACTCCTTCCTCTCCTCCTGCATCATAGATTGCTAGAAAAAAAATGTAATATTCTGAGAAACATGATGGGTCTGTAAATATGCAGTACTACAACTTTGCTAGTGCTAAGCTTTTGATCTATTCAGCACTTTTGGCTTTAAATTTTTGTGTGCCTGAAATGTTTACATAAGAACTTATACTTTTTCATCTATACTTATCATTTATCTGGCTTTCTGCCTCGTCCCTTGTGAGCCGGCTAAACCTTCTGCACGGAAACTTTGCCGAGCAATGGAGCTCAATTGCTAAACCAGTTTAAACTCGGAAACAAAGCCGGCTTCCAGTACCAACAGTTCACTACTCGGAAAATACCCGCATCCGGCAATCAGACAAATAACCAAAGTATAGACTAGAAACTTTTTAGAGTTATACCCGAAGGTAGCATTTTTAGAATCGGAAATCTAAACCAGAACAAACATGAGCATTAAGTACTTTCAAGTATTATGGGATTTTTGACTATGACATGATCACTAGGAAATAAGATGCTAAAAACTTCTCAGAAAAACTTGAGGCAACCAAGACTTTTATTTCTCACAGAACATGTACATATGTATGATTACAAAGAAAGATAAACTAAGAATAAAAGGGACGTAGCTGAGCAATATTCCACGGTTTGTCTAACTCATCCGGATTTGTACTGCCTCCATCTCTCTTTCTCTTCTTAGTAGTAGGTCTTTCTTTGACTGGCCTCATGTCAGTTAAGTAGTACGAACCATTGTGCAATACTCGACTAACTAAAAAGGGCCCTTCCCATACAGGGAAAAGTTTGTGCTTTCTTTGTTGCACAAGCCGGAGAACCAAATTGCCTTTTATTGAAAGATCTATTTCGGACTCTCTGGCTATGATACTTGCGTAACTTCTGTTGATAGGCTGTTGATCTCATTTCAGCAACGACGCGAACTTCTTCGACTAAATCGAGATCATTTTGTCGAGAAATCTCGTCATCCTCTTCAATATACGCGGCCACTCTAGGAGAAGTGTGAATTAAATCACTAGGAAGAACTGCTTCTACGCCATAGACCAAGAAGAAATGTGTGTATCTGGTTGACCTGTTCGGAGTCGTTCGTAAACTCCATATTACAGAGGGTAATTCCTTTGCTCAAGCCCCCGCAGCACGTCGTAGCGGTGCTCCGAGTCTCGGTTTTAGGCCTTGTAGGATTATACCATTTGCTCTTTCGACTTGTCCGTTAGCCTGTGGATGTGCGACTAATGCAATGTCAAGCCGGATATTTTGTTCGTTGCAGAATTCGGCCAATTCTCCCAGAGAAAAATTACTCCCGTTGTCCGTGATAATTCTATGCGGATAACCATACCGGATTATAACATCCTCGACAAATCTTTTGGCCGTTGCTCCATCACAATTGGTGACAGGTTTAGCCTCAATCCATTTGGTGAATTTATCCACCATCACTAAGAGGTGAGTAAATCCACTTGGAGCCCATTTAAACGTTCCTACCATATCAAGCCCCCAGACCGCAAAAGGCCATGTTATAGGTATTGTTCGCAACTGATCAGCCGGAACGCGAGCTTGTTTGGCGTACTTTTGGCAGCCCTTACACATTTTGACTAATCGTTCGGCATCTGCCTGAGCTGTAAGCCAGAAAAATCCGTGTCTAAAAGCTTTTGCCACTAAAGATTTGGCTGCAGCGTGGTGACCACACTCGCCTTCGTGGATTTCTCTTAAGATCTCCACTCCTTCTTCCGGAGATACGCAGCGCTGAAAAACCCCAGAAACACTCCGTTTATAGAGCTCACCTTTAACTATAGTATAGGCTTTCGCTCGTCGGATAATCTGCCGGCTCAGAACCTCGTCTTCAGGTAATTTGCCATCTACCAGATAATCAAGGTAGGGTTGAGTCCAGCTGGGAATTACAGCCAGAACTGCTATTAGAGGTGAGTCGGATTTGGTCGGATATTCCTCATCCACTCCCTTTATTGAGGGAACTTTGAGGTGCTCTAAAAAAGCGCCATCCGGGACCTCTGTCCGTGCAGAGCCTATCCGAGATAATGCATCTGCTTCCTCTTTTTCTGCTCGAGGGATGTGTTGAACCTCAAACCCTTCGAACGATTTAGATAAATCACCCATGACAGCTTTATACGCTGCCATGTGCTTATTTGCATTACAAATATCCGAAACTTGCTGAGCAACAAGATCCGAATCTCCATAACACATCAGACGTCGGATGCCGATATCCTTAGCAATCCGGATTCCGTGTAGCAATGCTTCATACTCAACAATATTGTTTGTCGCTGTGAAGTGGATTTGCAACACGTATAGAAGTTTATCACCTTGGGGTGATTTGAGCACCACACTAGCCCCCGAGCCCCCGCGAGCCTTAGACCCATCAAAATACAGGGTCCAATATTCCGACTCGGGGAGGGTCATATTCTCCTTTGTCTCTATCCAATCAGTGACAAAGTCGGCAAGGATTTGAGATTTGATTGCTGTCCGGGGTTTATACTCAATATCAAAAGCTGAAAGCTCTATGCCCCATTTGGCGACGCGTCCTGTGGCGTCACTGTTGTTGATTATATCTCTCACGGGAGCTGTGCTCACCATGGTAATTGGATGCTCCTGGAAATAATGTCGTAGCTTACGAGATGCTAGAAAAACACTGTAAGCCAACTTTTGATAGTGCGGATACCGCTGTTTTGATTCTGTCAGGACCTCGCCGACAAAGTAAGTTGGACGCTGCACCAGGTGTTCCTGATTTTCCTCCGGTCTCTCCACCACCATGACAATACTAACGACTTTGTTTGTCGCACCAAGATAGAGCAACATCAGTTCCTGTGGTTCTGGCGCAGCAAGGATAGGAGAAGATGAGATTACTTTCTTCAGGTCTTGTAGTGCAGCTTCAGCTTCGTCGGTCCACACAAAATCCTTGGTCTTTTTCAGGAGTTTGTATAATGGTGTGGCTCTTTCACCAAGCCGGCTTACAAATCGACTGACTGCAGCAATGCAACTAGTTAGTCTTTGAACGTCCTTCAGGCGAGTTGGCCTAGAAATATTGAGTATAGCTTGATTTTGTCCCGGTTCACCTCTATGCCTCTTTGAGACACGATGAAACCTAACAATTTCCCGGATGGTATTCCAAAGAAGCATTTCTTCGGATTAAGCATGATGTTGTATTTTTGTAGATTGGCGAACGTTTCCTCCAAGTCGGAAATCAATGTTTCCTTCTTTTTGGAAATCACCGCAATATCATCCACATATGCATGTACATTGCGTCCGAGTTGATCGTGGAGGCAACGCTGCATAGTGCGCTGGTAGGTAGCTCCTGCGTTCTTTAGCCCAAAAGGCATCGTAACAAAACAGAAGGTTCCGAAGGGGGTTATGAATGAAGTTTTGACTTTGTCAGATTCCTTCATCCGGATTTGGTGATAACCGGAATATGCGTCTAGAAAACAGAGGAGTTCCGAGCCTGCCGAATCGATAACTTGATCAATCCTAGGTAGAGCGAACGGATCTTTTGGACAAGCCTTGTTCAAGGCAGTATAATCAACACACATCCTTAAATCAGTGGTGTCCTTTTTAGGGACCATTACAGGATTGGCCGACCACTCAGTGTGGATGACCTCTTCTATGAATCCGGCTAACTTGAGTCGTGCTAGTTGCTTAGCTATTTCCTTACACTTTTCATCGCCAAAACATCATAAGGACTGTTTGACGGGTTTAGCGTTTGTGTTTACATTTAAAGAGTGCTCGGCAAGTTCCCTAGGTACTCTGGTCATGTCAGAGGGCTGCCATGTGAAGATATATTTATTTGCTTTGAGGAACTTGACGAGCGCGCTTTCCTATGCGCTATCTAGGCCTACACCTATCTGGGTCACCTTGGAGGGGTCATCATCCTTCAACGGCGTCTTCTTCGTCTCTTCTGAGGCCTTGAACTCCGGATTTTGCTTTGTCACCTCCTTCTTTGTTGCGGGCATCTCGGACGGATCTATGCTCTTCTTGATCTCCTGGTACTCCTAGGCGTGCAGCACGGCTTCAGCAAAGGCGGTATTTCCATCCTCAGACTCTCGCGCTTTCTTCCGGTCTCCCCTGATGGTGATTACGCCGTTGGGACCTGGAATTTTCATCATATTGTAAATGTAACACGGACGAGTCATAAAAGCCCAGTAAGCTGGACGTCCGAATATAGCGTGGTACGCGCTCTTGAACAGGACCACTTCGAAGGAAAGTGCCTCTGTCCGATAATTCTTTGGAGTTCCAAAGGTAACATCCAAAGTGATTTCTCCTAGGGAATTAGCTTGTCTTCCTAGGACAACCCCGTGAAAGATCACAGAGCTATGGTTCAGCCGAGTCTCCGAGATCTTCATTCGGCATAGCGTTTCGACATAGAGAATATTGATACTGCTGCCACCGTCCATGAGGGTCTTGGAGAAACCATAACCTTCAATAAGTGGATTGACGATTAATGCGTATTTTCCTCGCCTATGTAACTTAGGCGGATGATCAGCTCGGTCAAATGTGATCGCCACTTCCGACCAGTCCAGGTATTGGGGGACAGTCGAAACTATTGCGTTGAGCTCATGTAGAACTGCTTTCTTGACATTTGCTGGTTGAGATCCGAGGAAGGTGACGTAGGTGTCTTTTTTGGTCGGAAATTTTTTCTTCCCTTCCGGCTTGGGATTTGAAGCATCGGCTTCCTCCATGTCGGAATATTCCTTGGTCTCTTTATCCTTTTCAGGATTCTTCTTTCCCTTTTCCCTTTTTCCATGTCGGAATCTTCCTTGGTCTCTTTATCCTTTTTGGAATCTTCCTTGGTCCCTTTTTCCCTTTTTCAGGATTTGAAGCATCGGCTTCCTCCATAGCAGTATCATCTCTTTTGATGTTGTCATTGAAACGACACTCATCGTTGGTGTGGGACGAGCCCCCATTAGCATCTAAGTGATGAACACATGGGTTATTGGCAATGTCGGCCCAAGTGTAGGTTTTGCCTGGTTGCTGGTCTCCTCTACCTTGAACTCTCGAAGTCCCACGGCCACGCCCGCGGCCTCCGCCGCGTCCTCCTCATCCTCCATATCCGAAAGTAGCAGTAACCACTGCCGTTTCCGCGTTTGGTTTCTCCTCCGAGGTATTTTTGTGCTTCTGAGCTTGTTTCTTTGGTTGTTTTGCCGACTGTGGCAGAACTAGGGAGTTGGGTAGTCCTTCTGCGTCGTCGTCAGTGTCTGCATACTTGCTCGCTATTTCTATCATCTCTCCCAAATCAGTAACTTTGTCACACTTCAAGTGATGACGTAGTAAACCAATTGGGAGACCTGCAACGAAAGCTTCAAGCTCAGTTTGATCATTTACTCCCTTACAGGAGTTCTTGGTGTCGATCCATCGTCCGAGGTAATCCCGGCAAATTTCTCCGGCCTTCTAGGTGGAACGCTATAGGTCTCCGACCGTACAGGGCCTCCGGTATGTGCCTTCGAAATTCCGAAAGAATGCACTTTGCATGTCATACCAGTTTTGGATGGTGTTCTCTAGAAGTTCATTAAGCCATGATCGTGCCGTCTTCCACAACCTGAGTGGGAGATACCGGGTCGCGACCAGGCTGTTTCCGCCTTTGGCGATGCAGCAAGCTTGGAAGAAATCCTGTAGCCAGGTGTCTGGCCGAGCAATGCCATCGTAGGCTTGGATATGTCTTGAGATAGAAAATCCTTCCGGGAATCATGTAGCTCTGATGCATGGTCCGAAGCACTTTGGGCCCACGTAGATATCATCATTTTCGTAGCGCCGCGCCTCTATATTGGAGTTGATCCTGTGCCTTGTGTCATTCGGGGATAGAGATCGTCCCGAGTGTCGGCTGTGGCTGCGGTGCCTTGGAGCCGGACTTTGGCTTTTGCCACCACCTCCTCCACCACGATGCCCTCCATTGCCTCCCTGGGGGCCATTGTGATGGCTACTTGGCGGAGAAGGTGGAGCAGCTGGGTTTTTTCCAGCTGATCGCCGGCCTCCGTTTGGAGCGTCATTATTACGGTTCCGGGGAGGGTATTCATCGTGACGAGCCCCCTGCCGGCTTTTCCCAGCATGGTGTCCGTCGTTCCTTCGTCCATCATCCAGACGGCTTTCATGTCTAGGAGGTGGCATTCTTTGTCAGTCTTCCTCCCGACGTTTCTCCTTATCATCGTCCCTGCGGTCTTTCGACTCTCGCCGGGGCGGGTTCCTCAGATTTGGTGCAACAATCGCCTCTTGCTCCGCAACTGGGTTAACGTTACGCCAACCACGGGCAGCTTTATTGTGCTGTCCTAAAGATCCGGTTCTCGAGTAATTGTCTTCCTAACGATCGGGGCAGTAATGCTGATCCGGAACGCGCTGGGGTCTTACGTCAGCCCATGCCAGATCCGTGCGACATTGGTCGGAATCAGAGACCAGCTTTTGACTTCCGGACATGGCGACCTTTTGCTGCTCCAGTCCCTTGTTGAGTAGTTTGATTCCCAACCGGATCTCCTGCGGGCCTGCATTAGCCGATAGAATTTCTCGGGCTGCCACGGTATTCTGTTCTGGTGTTGGATATACCCAATCCCCTTTGCGATCTTTCCGAGGCTTCCCTATCTCTTCTCCGAAAAGGACGGCGTGGATCTGCGAGAATTGGTTGTCATTAGTATGACGCTTCCTGGTCTTCTGGTATTGCCTGGAGTTGTACTTCTCCGCAGATGCTATGCGTTTCTTTTCCTCCTCAATGTTTTTGGCTTCATCAAGGAGTACTTGATGACGCGCTTCTAGGGCCTGCGCCCTCTCATCCAGTTCTTCAGCAGTAAGTTCTGCAGCTATAGGAATATGTGTGGTTAATGCAACATCGATGAGTTTGCGCGCACCTTCAGTGATCACGTGTCCATCCACCGATTCTTCTTTTTTGGGCTCGTCTGTGATAAGCGCTCCATCCGAGTCTTCTTCTTATTCCTCGGCAATCACCTCCTCTACCAGAGGGTCTTTTGTTGGGGTCTTGTTCTTGTTCTTGTTCTTCTTCTTCTTCTTCTTCTTCTTCTTCTTCTTCTTCTTCTTCTTCTTCTTCTTCTTCTTCTTCTTCTTCTTCTTCTTCTTCTTCTTCTTCTTCTTTGCCTTCTTGGCAGCGCCGGTAGCGAAGATGGCTTTGGGACCGTTTCCCGGAGTCAAGCTCTGATCGGTACTTTCGGACATATGGACTACGGGATTATCTCTGACTTCAATGTCATCCTGCGCTTTGGGAGAGTGTTCCCCGGATCCTTCATCCATGGCTTCTCCTTCTTCTGTAGCTTTGGAGTTATACTCCTCTTCATATTCCACGGAGAACTTTCGAAAATCTGCTGACGTCATCGATTCATCCGAGGATGCGGGTACGTCGGCCTTTGTTCCAATTGCCTCCAGCACAGAGTCAGTGTTGTCTCCAGCATTGGCAGAGCCGGATCCGGATCCCACATATCCGACGAAGTGCGATGCGTGCTTCCTGAGGTACCTGCGGCTCTCGCGATCAACTTCGTCGAAACTTTTGATGGCCTCGAGAATTGCATCTGCGCTTGAGTTTTGCATTATCATACGCCGCAGCATGTACCTTAGGAAAGGCCTGTCTATCTCGGCGTCATCAGAGCCGGAATCAGTGTCGTTGGTATGCTCCTCCTAGATTTCGACTTCAGCGGGTGGGTCGATCTGGGCTTCAGCCTTTCCAGAGAGATCCACTCCAGATTCAACTTGGACCGCTAGGTCTTCTTCAGGCTCGGATTTTTCCACTATCTCCGCAACTGGTGCGGGCTGGGTGGGATTAGGATTTTCTGAGATCCGGAACTCTGTCGCCTCCGCGGACAAAGGGGACCCAGAAGATTCCTCTGCCTCTATCATCACCGCTGGGGTGGGTGGGACAGGTTCAGCAAAACCGATGTAAACATCGATCTCGCCAAAAGACATGATGGTGTAGACAGTCACAACCTCCCTAGCCGGAATCCAGGTATCGTCGAGAACGATGAGAGGGACATCGCTGGCATAGAGGATGCGACCGACGGCGATAGTTTTGCCGATTCTGATTCTTGCAGATTCCGCTCGGAACGCAGATCCGAAGCTCACTTGCCCCACGGTGGGTGCCAACTATCGTTGGATTGATGACAAGTATGCCATGAGGGGGTCCTCGAGGCATGCGGAAGAGAGGGGTGTGAGACGTACGGTGTTCCGAGACGGTGAGCACACAAGTTTACCCAAGTTCGAATCCGCAGGCTTTGGACGGATCCTACTCCTGCTAGCAATCAAGTAATACGACAGAGCCGGAATATGGGTTACAAGGGTTCGCCTGTGCGAGTTGAGATTGTAGACGAGGTGTGCCCTAAAGGCTCTCCCTAGGAAAACTTATATAGATATCCGGCCTAGGGTTTACAGGAGAGATCAGTCCGGCTATGACTAAGAGTTGGTTACAGAGTACATCTTGAACTACAAGTAACATTATGGGCCTAAGTCGGTAAGTCTTCTGGGCCTTCTCGTAGCCGGATTGGACTCCGTCTTTTCTCCCTGACTGGGCTGTCTGTGAAGCAAAGCTCTAACCCGAAGTGGGCCACCCTGGTCAGTGAGGAATTGTGAGGATACCCGGAAAGTATATCCCCAACATTGAGGAATCATAGAACCTGTTATCCATGGGGCTGCCAAAGTACAGCACCCCAGCAAAGAACCTCAGAGCAGCGAATGCGGCTGCATCCGAACTAGAAGGTTTAACGGGTGAAGCCCGGCAAAGACAGCAGGAGAGGGTCAACGAGTTAGTTCGGATCGCTAACAAACAGAATGAGGAGTTGCTCAGGGCTAACCCGACAAGGGTTGGAGCTTCCAAGGTCATTTATTCAGGAGCAGGTAACCCGAAGAAATCTGCTGGAGCTGCATCATCCCCTCATGATGCCCCAAGAAGGAAGGAAGTGGTAACCTCGACAAGGAGAAACAAACAGATAGTCCCGTATGACCCGACAAGGGCAGGGAAAGGAAAAGCAATGCAAGGAAATGAGGATCGATAAAGTGTCAGCCGAGGTGAAGCTGGCCGAGGTAACCGCGACCAAGGCAATGCCGGTCCGAGAAACGCACAAAACGGCAATGCCAGACAACGTAACTCAGTGGGTGCAGGGCAAAACCTACCTCGCCAACAGCAGCAGCGGAATGTACCTCGGCAAGAGCAGAGTGCCAGCCAGGGTATGCAGCAGAAATGTGCTCGATAAGAGCAAGACAGATACAACGATGGCGATTCAGAAATGGTGAATGCAGGATACCATAGGCCGTATTATCATGTGATAGGGTCAAGGTTGGGAAGCAGGAACTTCCTGCCTGATGACGCCAGGTTAAAGCTGGATCGGCTCTATAGGTTAGAGCAAATTGAGGGGCAAGGTCCTCCGGGTCCAGCGTGCTTTGGGCCCCGGATCATGAACGAGCCTCTGGTACCTAACTTCCAGTTACCCTGAGGCATGAAAACATATGACGGCAGCACCAAGCCAGAGGATTGGTTAATCAACTACGCAACGACAGTGAAAATTGCGATAGGAAATTTTAGATGAGCAGTGAGATACATACCTCAGATGTTGGAGGGGCCAGCGAGGGTATGGTTAAACAATTTACCACCCGGTAGTATCAACTGCTGGATCGATTTTGAGGAAATGTTTGTCAGTAACTTCTCGAGCATGTATCAGAGGCCGAATATACCACAGACCTTAGCAATGTGCAAGCAGAGACCAAATGAAACATACCGAGAGTTCTTAACTCGCTGGTGCAACGTGAGAAACTCATGTGAAGGCGTGATTGAGTCTCAGGCCATAGCTTGGTTTGCACAAGGGTGTAGATATGCAAGCATGTTGTGGAAAAGGTTACAAAGGGATATGCCAACTACGCTGGCAGAGGCAATGCGGATTGCTGATTCGTATGCCTTGGGTGATCCGACTCAACCCCGACTGGTGTCAAACGAGTTGAATGAGGAGTACTACCAGCGAGAAGGAGCCGGATCATCCCGGCGAAATGATTACCGGGGTAAGATAAGAGATGATAGACCGGATTACAGGTACAGTTCGCAACAAGTTGCTGCTGTAAATCAAGATCAACCCGGAGAAGGGAGTAATCAGTGTCATAAAACTAGAGGGCAACAGTGGACTCCAAGAAATGATGGCAAGAAAACTTGGATGCCCGAGCAAAAGAGACAATGGCAAGAAAAGAAAGACCGGCCGAGGTATACGTATGAGGCAATGCTGGATCAGCCGTGCAAGTTTCACACGCCAAATCCGAGTAACCCGGCGGGTCATACAACTCGGCAATGTGAGTGGATGAGGAAGATAGAGCAAAGTGGCTCGGGGAATGCTCAGGCACCTCGGAACGATCAACCTCGGCAGGAGTTACCTCGGCAGCAACTGCTCTCTGGAGCAAATACGCAACAGTTGTTGTTGCCACCACCTCCGCCGAGGTATGAGAATCATGAGAGAAGGGATGCAGTGCATCAGGTGGAAAATCAGCATCAACCAGATCAAAGATATCCCGGCAATGAGGGGAGAAATAAATATAGGGAGCATCACCAGAGTTACTGTGTGTTTACCATGGAGGAAACAGATAGAAAAAGCTTACAACACCGACATATGGAAGTGAATGCGGTTATGCCGACAGTGACGAGGTATATGCCTTGGTCGGATCAGGAAATTACTTGGAGTATCAAGGACCATCCCAAGCTCATGCCGAGTCCTAGTTCGTATGCACTAGTGCTGGACCCAACGTTCATCGGGCCAAATATCAATGTGAGGTTCTCCAAGGTGCTGATCGACAATGGCAGCAGCATGAATATCATGTACGTGGATACAATGCGCAAGTTGGGTATCTCGGAGAACATGCTCCAAGCTACAAGGACAACTTTCCATGGCATTGTGCCTGGTATCTGATGTGAACCCATTGGCAAAGTCCGGGTTGACGTGTTATTCGGCACAAGAGATAACTGCCGAACTGAGAATTTGGAGTTTGAGGTTGTGAACTTAGAAAGCGCATATCACGCGTTACTCGGCAGGCCAGCCCTGAATAAATTCACGGCAAGTACTCACATTAGTTACCTGAAGATGAAGTTGCCTGGGCCAAATGGAGTAATTACCATAGCTGGGGATTTCCGACGTTCCATTGAATGTGCGTCAGATGGGTCTAACCTGGTCGAGTCACTCGTGATTGCACAAGAGAAAAGAAAGATCCAGGAAGTAGCAACATTGGCTCAGTCCGCGCAACAGTATATGCCAGTGCTGAGTAACCCGCATGGAAGTGTCTCATTTCAAGCAACAAAGGATACAAAGAAAGTGCCCGTTGATGACCTATTCCCAGAACGCACCATAACAATTGGTGCCGGGTTAACTGAGAAATAGGAAAGCGAGCTCGTCAATTTCCTCCGTGAGAATCGGGATATCTTTGCTTGGTCTACACAGGACTTGCAAGGTGTTCCGAGGGAATTGGCCGAGCACTCTTTGAATGTGAGACCCGGAGCAAAGCCGGTGAAGCAACCTCTCTGCCGCTTCGCCAAAGATAGGAGAAAAGTCATTGGAGATGAGATAGCTCGGCTCCTAGCAGCCGGGTTCATCATGGAAGTGCTTTACCCGGATTGGTTATCTAATCCGGTGCTTGTGGAAAAGAAGAAAGATGATCCGAATGTAGGAGTGGTTTGGCGTATGTGCATCGATTACACGAACCTGAACAAGGCGTGCCCAAAAGATCCATTCACACTACCCAGGATAGATCAGGTCATAGATTCTACTGCTGGGTGTGAACAGTTGTCAATCATAGATGCGTATTCTGGTTTCCACCAGATACCACTGAACCCAAATGATCAAATAAAGACTGTATTTATCACCCTGTACGGGGCTTATTGCTATCGCACTATGCCTTTTAGTTTACATAATGTAGGGGCCACGTATCAAATATGTATGCAAAAATGCCTACACGATCAAATTGGTCGAAATGTGCAAGTGTACGTTGACAATGTGGTTATCAAAACCAAGGAAATCAAAACGCTCCTTGATGATATCAGGCAAACATTCGCGAACCTAAGGAGGTTCCGAATGAAGCTTAACTCGGAGAAGTGTACCTTCGGTGTCCCGGCTGGAAAATTACTCGGTTTACTTGTCTCCAGCCGAGGTATCGAAGCTAGCCCAACTAAAATCCGAGCCATAGAGCGAATGGAATTACTGAAGTGTCTTAACGATGTCCAGAAGTTCACTGGTTGCCTAGCATCCTTAAGTCGGTTTGTATGTCGGTTGGGAGAAAAGGCACTGCCTCTCTATCAGCTAATGAAAACGTTGGACAAGTTCATATGGACGCCGCAGGCCAATGAAGCCTTCATCGAGTTAAAGAAAATGCTAGCTACTGCACCGGTGTTAGCCTCTCCACTATCAAAAGAGCCAATGTTGCTCTACATAGCCGCAACCAATTGGGTTGTAAGTGCAGTGATTGTGGTAGAGCGCGACGAGGAGGGTAAGTCAGTGCAAAGGCCAGTCTATTACCTGAGCGAGGTATTATCAGCGTCAAAGCAAAACTATCCTCACTATCAGAAGATGGCATATGGTGTGTATATGGCAGCTAAGAAGCTGAAGCACTATTTTGAGGAGCACCCCATCAAAGTGATATGTGAAGCCCCCATATCTGAAATAATGAGCAACAAGGATGCAAGTGGCCGGATTGCAAAATGGGCAATTGAGCTAGCCCCTTATGCTCCACAATTTGACAGGAGAGATGCGATCAAGTCTCAGGCTGTAGGCTGACTTTTTTGTAGATTGGGCTGAAATGCAATACGAGCCACCGTTGCCAGATCTGAATTCCCGGAGAATGCATTTTGATGGATCAAAGACAAAAACCGGGTTAGGCGCCAGAGTTGTGCTTACCTCTCCTAAGAAAGATCAGCTGAAGTATGTGCTGCAGATCCACTTCACCGCATCAAACAATGTTGTCGAATATGAAGCACTTGTGCATGGACTCAAAGTAGCAAAATAAATTGGAATAAGTCGAATCCAGTGCTTTGGTGACTCGGATTTGGTAGTTCAGCATGTTTCAGGGCAATGGGATGCTCTGGATGCAAACATGGCATTGTACAGATTTCATGTGCAGAAGATATCAGGATACTTCGAGGGATGTGAATTTCACCATGTACCTCGGCTGGAAAATGAGGATACCGATGTACTGTCGAAGCTCGGATCAACCCGACAAGCGATCCCGCCAGGTGTAGCACTAGAGCACCTCAGAAAGCCATCTATCAGGCCATCCCTAGAGTCCGAGTCAATCTATATACCGGCCGATCCGTAGTTCAGAGCTGTGCCCATGGACGTTGATGTGGGAAGTGGTTCAAGAAACCCGGGGATTGTTTCGCAAAACCCGGGGACTGCGCAGCGTGACACGGTAGAGGTTATGTCTGTGGATCAAATGGAAATTGACGAGGATGTGTTTCCGGTGCGAGCCATACCAGCTTGGGCACTGCACATATTCCAGTTCCTAAAGGATGGATCTTTTCCCAATGAAGAAGTGCTTTCAAGGCAAATTCAGAGGCGCGCAAAGGCATACATGATTATCAATGCCGAGCTATAAAAGAGGAGTGTCACGAATGTCCTCCAATGATGTGTTGACCCGGAAGAAGGGCTTGACATCCTCCGAGATATACATCAAGGGGAATGTGGGCATCACGCCTCAACCAGAGCCTTAGTAGCAAAAGCTTTCCGACATGGGTTTTACTGGCCAAGCGCCTTGGAGGAAGCAGAGGATCTAGTAAGAATATGCAATGGTAGTCAGAGGTATGCTACCAAGACACACATGCCAATGTCGGAGCTCAAGACCATACCGATTACCTGGCCATTTTCCGTATGGTGTTTGGATATGGTTGGCCCATTTAAGCCGGCAAAAGGAAACATGACCCATATCTTGGTTATGGTTGAAAAGTTTACAAAATGGATTGAAGTAAAGCCGATAAGGAAATGTGATGGAGCTACAGCCATGTCATTCCTCAAAGATATCATCCTGAGATATGGCTACCCTCACAGTATCATAACAGATAACGACACTAATTTTGCTGAAGGAGCATTTGTGCGATTCTGCCGGGATAAGAAGATCCGGCTGGACGTTGCTTCAGTAGCCTACCCCGCATCGAACGGACAAGTGGAAAGATCCAACGGATTAGTATTATCCGGGATAAAACCCTGGCTCATTGAGCCGCTGCAAAGATCAGCGGGGTGCTGGATAGAAGAACTACCAGCGGTACTGTGGAGTTTAAGAACAACTCTGAATTGATCAACAGGCTATACGCCATTTTTCTGGTATATGGGGCAGAAGCTGTATTACCAGGCGACATAGAGCATGATTCGCCTAGGATCACCCAATACACAGAAGCCAAAGTGCGAGAAGCCCGGCAAAATGATGTTGATCTGCTGGAAGAAGCGAGAGAACTGGCATTGTCCAGATCTGCCATATATCAGCAAAATCTCCGACGCTATCATAGCCAGAAAGTAAATCCCCGAGTCTTTTGGGAAGGTGATCTGGTACTTCGGCTGGTGCAACGCACTGCTGGCATGCATAAGTTATCCCCCCATGTGAAGGGCCATTCATTGTAAGCAAAGCATTGCACAATGACTCTTATTATCTCATTGATGCACAATTGCAGGAGAAGAACAAGGCGGACATGTCTGGCAAGGAATCTAAGCGTCCATGGAATGTAGCCCTAATTCGTCCATTCTACACTTAACAAAGAAGTGTGTGTATCCGAGTTTCTCATACGTCGGTATGTATGCCGACAATGAGTTTATCAATGAAATCTTGGCACCTCGAGCAGTAACTCGGGGACTGCCTTAGTAATATTTGTTGTCCTCTGTGTTTTTTATTTACTTTTATGTCGGCTAGCTTAAGTTGCTTCTACCTAAGACGGATTAGTAGTGTGTGAGCACCAAAAACTCAACTATTCAACTTGCTGCTATCCAACAAGAATTGGCTTCATGGCAAGCAAGAGAACAAGTTTGGAAATGCGTAACACACGAAAAACGACCAAGGAAAGGAACGTAATCGAGCCGACATTTACTGTTCGGACTAACCCAATGTTTACTTTACCTTTACTATGCTGGATTATTTTGAGCTAATCCTAAAGTTTCCAAGTATTGTTAAGTCAATTTTTGAAGCTCGGACTCATAAGTCACAAAACCGAATCAAGGTAGACGCTAGCCGAACCATGAAATTGAAGAAACAAGAAAATGAAACTCGGGGACTACGCCCAAGTTAATCCGGCGTGAATAGCTTAGTAGCAAAATATAATCAGTATGATTGATACATCTGCACCCGACATACCGGGGATCTGATAAATTTCAAAGTGTTTTTTGGTGCTCAAGGAGCAGCAGCAGGAGGGGGTAACTCGGTGCCAGCGGGTGGAGCAGCGGTTTCAGCCTCGTTGTCCGGGTTAGCTTAAGCCTTGTCATCATCTTCATTCCCTTCGAGATCTGAGGCTTCGTCCTCTTCCTCGTCATCCGAACCATCTTCGACGTATTCGTCGTCAACGACGCCGAGGAAGCTTGGTCCTTTGTTCCATTGATGGACAGGGGAAAACTGGACAAGGTTGTGGGCACAAGCCTTGTGCCGAGCAACCCAATCCGGATCATTCGACCACTTGGACCCAGTACGCAAGCGCTCGAGGAGCTTCGAGTCCAGTTTTTCATACCAAGTGAGCACGAAATGGAGGACAGTATCAGCTCCAGCACGAGCGGAAGATTCCCTCTAGAGGTCGATCTGGGTCTCGCAATCCATCAACTTGTTGATGAAAGAAGTGGATCCCTCCGAAGGATCCTCACCAGGCCAAAGTGCATGGAAGATCCGGATGGCTGAATCCAGGAGACCCGAAACATAGTTCTTCACAATTTCAATCCGGGAGGATAGGTTGACTAGCAGATCCTCCATGTCACAAGGAATGGTTTCAGAGCTAGGATTAGTTGGGGTACCCCTCTGCTGGCGGAACTTGGCAACGGCATTAGCCGCAACGGCATCACCCTCTGGGAATTTGCCTGAAAACAAAACAAGTGAAATAAGTAAAGGAGTTTAACCCGGAGAAATACACGTTGGCGGAAGGAAAAGAGCTTACGGGAGATATGACTATGGATCCGGGTCAGCTCTTTGGTGTAATCAGCACACCTCTTCCGGAGCTGCTCAAGTTCAAAATTAGCCGAGTCAAGCTTGACGTCGGCCTCCTCCAACAACTCTTGATCTTTTGCAAGTTGAAGGTTACGACATTCTCGCTCTTCGATGAAGTCTTGGCCAGCCTTGTCCATCTCAATCTTGTGGAGCTCTTTGAGTTTTTTCATCTCAGCCTTGAGCTTGGCAAGTTCATCTTCCTTGGCTCGGAGTTTGGCAGGTTCGTCATCCTTCTTCTTGAGCTCGGCCAGGTGTTGCCTTGCTTGTTCGAGAAAATGCAGCATCATATCAGGAACAGGCACACTATCTTCAAGGGATGCTGCAACGGTTTGTTGACTCGGCAGAGCCGAGGTATGAATATCTGCCGAGCCCAGGAGAAAGGAGAGAAAGCACGGAAAATGAGTAACCAAAGCGAATTACCTTTTATCTTGTCCAAGTTTTTTCTCATAATTGTATTTTTGGCCTCCACTCTGGCTGTGCAATCCGAATGATAGATTAATTCGGCGGGAAAAGACAAATAAAGATTGGGGGAGAAGTCGAAGAGAAAACTTACCCTTTTTCTCGCACTCAGCAAGAAGAGCAGCAAGTTTCGAGCGCAACACCTTGTGTGAGTCCAAGATGCGCTGAAACTCAGCAGTCCGACGATTGGTAGTGATCTAAAAAGAGCAAAGTCGGCTCAGCTATATGCATATTCGAAGTGTACAAAACCCGGGCCAAGTGGAACTTAACCCGGCTCTGGGTGTATGCATATTCGAAGTGTACAAAATCCGGGCCAAGTGGAACTTAACCCGGCTCTAGGTGTGCATATTCGAAGTGTACAAAATCCGGGCCAAGTGGAACTTAACCCGACTCTAGGTGTATGCATATTCGAAGTGTACAAAATCCGGGCCAAGTGGAACTTAACCCGGCTCTAGGTGTGTGCATATTCGAAGTGTACAAAATCCGGGCCAAGTGGAACTTAACCCGGCTCTAGGTGTGTGCATATTCGAAGTGTACAAAACCCGGGCCAAGTGGAACTTAACCCGGCTCTAGGTGTGTACATATTCGAAGTGTACAAAATCCGGGCCAAGTGGAACTTAACCCGGCTCTAGGTGTGTGCATATTCGAAGTGTACAAAATCCAGGCCAAGTGGAACTTAACTCGGCTCTAGGTGTGTGCATATTCGAAGTGTACAAAATCTGGGCCAAGTGGAACTTAACCTGGCTCTAGGTGTGTGCATATTCGAAGTGTACGAAATCCGGGCCAAGTGGAACTTAACCCGGCTCTAGGTGTGTGCATATTCAAAGTGTACAAAATCCGGGCCAAGTGGAACTTAACCCGGCTCTAGGTGTGTGCATATTCGAAGCTACTAAGGAGCTACGCTAGTTCTCTAAGGAGCATCCAGCCGAGTAACAAGTGACTCCCCCAGAGGCTCGGGGACTAATGGAGATATCTCCAAGCACTTGTGCATATTAAGGAAAAGACAAAGTAGCGTACCTCCATCATCCGGCCAACAATGTTGATAGCCTTGGCTACCGTGCTCATCTGTGCGCTGAACTCGGCGGGCCCAAATTTCTCCGGGAGATCGTCGTTTGGATCGACGAATTCCGCTTTGTTCCAGTTATCGACATATTCGATCAAAGCCGGAGGATAGCTCTCTCCACTAAGCATGTGGGGCACGGCCAAGCCATTGGCGTGGGCCTCTCTCCTCGCAACTTGGGCGGCAGCAGGGCTGGTATGCAGTGCAAGTTGTTTGCTGTCAGCTGACCTAGAGGAGGCATCTCTCTTCGGCAGCATGGATGCAAGGGTGCGCTGTCTAGCCTCGATAGATGATGCTTTAGTGGCACCAGAGCTTTTCTTGGCCTTGGGTTGCTGTTGGGAGGCTGATGCTTGAGCTGCAGATTTGGACTTGGGCGCAGCCTTAGTGCTAGTTGGGTCTTCTCGCCAAGACTTGGAAGACTTGGATGAGACATGAGAAGTTGGTGCTTGTGTTGCTGTTGGTGCTGCTGATGCTGTTGGTGCTGCTGGTGGTACGGGTGCCGGTGCTTGTACTGGTGCTAGTGTTGGCGTTGGTGCTGCTACTGCTTATGCTATCTCAGGGACGACGGGTTGCGGCTGAGCTGACGAGGAGCTGGGAGCATCCGGCCTTAGCGTGTTCTCGGCGGCACCACTTCCCCCAACACCAAAGTTGCCCTCCTCTGAGCGAGGTGGACCAAGATCCAGTGTAGCCACCGAGCCTTCCTGAATTGGGCTCAGTGGGCGCGTGTCATCGTCGCGAGGGGGAGATGGGCTACGCTGGAAAGACGAAGCAATTCTGGAGCCGCTCTGGGGAACCTCCACGGGAGCCCTATCAAATTAAACAACGAATAACAAATTATATAACAGAGAGAGAGAGGCGTGAAGACAAAGAAACTTGAAGTAGAAAATGGTACAAGGAAAAAGAAACTCACTCATCAGAGGTCGGAGGCTCCTTGGGCATCCGAGCTCTCCGAACTATGGCCTTAGTCGGAGGTTTGCTGGCGTCCTTGTCAGCGGACTTCTTCTACCTTTTGGTTGTTTGGGGACGCCCAGAAGAAGCAGCTGAAGTGGCAGCCCGCTTCTTAGACAGGGATGGGGCCGGCTCACTCGTAGCAAGAGGGGGATCTTCATGGATCTGCCCAGCCGGGTTAGTTGAAGCCGGAAACGCGTAAGAAATGGGCACCGGGTCAAATACCTCCACCACCTCAATATCGGAATCATCCTCATCGTTAGGCCAACTTCTTAAGGAAAATAAGTTACCAGAGGGTCGCTTGGATGCGTCCGGGGCAGGCAAGAACATTTCCTGATCCGGCTCCTCCTCATCTGGAACAAGTCGATCCTTCCCCCATTTGAGGGAAGGCTCGGTGCCATCTTCAATGGTCCGCTGAAGAAACAACTAAAGGGAAAATACGAAGGGATCAATAAAAAGGCATGCTCCGACATAGGATATAACTCGGAGAAGGATTGGGTAATGAGATTTACCGTAGGAGGAGGCTTGTCCCGGCAGTAATGCTCCAACCCCCACTCCCATTCAGCGCTGAATTCCTTGTCGGTCGTGAAGATGGCCTTGACCCGGCGGAAGATCTCAGTGTTGTTCAACTCGAAGGAGGAGGTCCGGTTGGGGTGTCGTTGTATTGGGAACGCAGTACCTAAGGAGGTTAGATAGAGGTGTGGGGACTAGCAGGGAAGCTATCGACGGCGTCCGCAGGTGAGATTGGATACAAGCGAGCGTAGCAGGACACAAGAAGTACCCAGGTTCGGGGCCCTCGTGATGAGGTAAAACCCCTACTCCTGCCGGATCTGACTATGTGGAACACACGAACTACAAGTGCTCCTCGAGCTGTATCTGCTAGCTACTGCCTTAAATGCTATATCACCAACCCTTTCTACTGAGGCCTTGCCTCTCCTTATATAGGCAGAGAGGCAACGGTCTCCCTGGCCAATCCGACTGGCGGGCCCCACACGTGGGCCCCAACCGGCTGGTCATCCACAATGTCCGGTATGGTATGTCTTATCGGAGTACGAGCGGTATGGACGTCGTAGGCACAATGGACGTCGTGCGAGCCCGTCGTCAGCACAGGCCACTGTTCCTGCGTCACCCTCGCAAAGTCTTCGGTATGGCCGGGTGGTTGCCAGTCTTGTCATCGAACAGGGCGTACCGTGCACTGATACGCACGTCGTCCTGTCTCACTGATTGGGTCCGGCTACGTCGCCGTAGCCGGCTGTCTCTTGCTGATCCGTCTACCGGGTGATAGCCGGCCTGTCTTACCCTGTCCGGCTGCATCTTGTCAGCCGGACGCGATCCGACTGCCTGGTTTCTTGTCCGGTTTGGGTACCTGGGGATCATCCCCCCGACACTAGCCCCCGAGCACGTGTGGATTCCGCCCTTAGGCGAAATGTGCGCGCGCTCCTTCTTGTTTTTAAATTTGTGTCTGGCTGTGCTTGGCAGTTGCGCTACCTGTGACGTCAGTGCTGACGCTGGCCACACGTGCACGTGCCATCATTGCTCTGCGGCGGGCAGTGTAACGTCCCGTTGCACATCGCCTCGGGAAACCGCTGTCCGGCGCTTCGGTTCCTGCTTCGGTATCTTCTGCGCGTCCTGCTTCAGCACACCAGATCCTGGGCGGCGGTTGGCGTGAGGGCCGTCCGGATGCGCGCCACGTGGCTCCATTGACAGTTTCCCTTCCGGCCCCTTTAAAGGGACGCCGCGGGGGAGGCAGTTCCTTTCCTTCGCTCCTCCGCCGCAGTCTGCTTCTCCCTCGCGTGCTTCTGCTCCTGCGCCCTTGCCTTCTGCGTCGTAGCCCGCTGTGCCGCCGGCTCGTTGTCGCCGTCGCTATGGGCCACCGCCAGTCTTCCGTCCTCGTTCCCCCTGTCAGCCAGAGATGGCCGCCGACCGCGGGGCTTGGTGCGGCTCCTCCATCACCAAGGACCACATCGAAAAGTACCGCGCCACCCACGTTCTCCCGTCGTCGTCGGAGGTGGCGGTGCGGTTGGCACCGGCGGGGGAGGTGTCGCCGCACCCGGCGGAGGGGGAGCGCGTCATCTTCCTCTCCCATCTGGTGCGCGGGTTCGCCCTTCCGGTGCATCCCTTCCTCTTGACGTTTCTCGCCTTCTTCCACCTCCGTCTTCACCACCTCGGCGCTAACGCCATCGGGACGCTGGCGCACTTCATGGCGTTCTGCGAGAGCTATCTCGGGATCTAGCCGGATCTCGGGCTCTTCTGCCGGCTCTTCCGAGTCCGGCCGCAGGTGCGGTACACGAAGGGGCCGCTAGTCGTCTGCGGCGGCGCCTCCATCTACTCCTGCTCCCAATTCAGCTACCCCAAGTTCTTGCTTCAGGACACGGTACGGCTGTGGCAGCAGTCGTACTTCTACGTCAAGAACGTCACCAACATCGACTGGATAAATCTTCCGGCCTTCCAGGATGTCGAGTCCAGCCGGCAGAACTGGGACTTGAAGTTCTACGGCGACAAGGCGGAGACAGACGCGATGCTGCAGCGCATGCACTCCCTCGTCACCTGCCGGCTAACCGGCCTGGACATCACTCTTAGCTGGATGTCCCGGCTGATGATGCCGATGCAGCAGCGGGCGCACAAGATGTGTTATTACTTCGGCCGACTGGACCCGACCCGGCTGTCGCGCCGTGATCCCCGCTACCACAACTTGAAGGAGTGGGTGTGGACGATCACCAAGGAGCGGCTGCCGGAGAACTGGAAGTTCAGTCTGGCGCCCTACAGCCGGGAGAACCGCGCGCCTCGGGTAAATTGCTGTAGCCGGCAACTTTATTTGCTCTTTCTGTGTTGTTTCCCTATTTTGTCTGACTGACTTCTTGTATTCGGCAGATCTTCGCTTGCATCCTTCACGAGGAGGGCGAGGCTTCCCTTGAGGTATTCACGCCTGACTTGCCCGAGCCACCCGCTCGGTGGTCCGGCGAGGAATCGGACGGGGACGGCGATGCCTTCCCGAGCCGGAATGACGAGCCGGCTGCCGACCCGCACGCGGAGGTGCACGAGGAGGAAGAGGCCGTGCCGACCGTGGACCCGGCGACGCGCTCCGCGACGGACGGCGAGGCAGGCGGGAGCGGCTCCAGCCGTTTCGGCTCCCGCCGGCCTGCGACGGAGGAGCCGGCTCCCAAGAGGAGTCGGTCCGGCGCCCTGCCGCCAAGCCGTCTTGGCCGGAAGAAGGGGCCGCCCCCAGTTTTGTTTTGCCTTTGCCTTCTCCTCCTTCTCTTTAGCATGCTAGTCTCTTTCGGAGCCACGAGCCCGGCACGAGCATCGGCCGGGTCGCCGCCCCGTGCCCCGGCTGCGCCAACCGGCGCCCCTCCTTCTTCTGAGGCGCAACCCTCGCCTCCCCCTCGAGCTGAGCCGACCGCCCCCGCCCAGCCAGAAGGTCCTCAGCCGGAAGCGGAGCCCTCACAGCCAGAAGGCTCCTCCGCAGGCACATGGGGGGCTGCCGGCAAGGAGCTCATCATTGTTGGTGATGACAACTCCGACAAGGAGCCTGGGAAGGAATGGCGAACGGCGGTGGTCGCAGCGAAGGAGTCCTTGGCCGTCAACGTCGTGGACGACGACGCTTCCTCCACCGCCTCGCTGTCAGACCTTGCCGCCACGCTCGAGCTGGCGGTGAAGGAGATCCGGCTGCTGGAGGCCACAGTCGGCGAAAACCGGACGTTGGAGCAGAAGCTTGCTGCCGCCAACCGGACTTCCTAGAGTGAGTTCGCCTCCTTTTTTTTACTGATAGCCGGAATTTCTGCAGCCATCCTTGTGTGCGCTCAGCGCGAGATCGATCACTTGAAGAAAGCGAACGACCGGCTGCAAGTCCAATTCCACTCCGCGGCTACAGAACAAGGATTGGCACGCGAGGGTAGACGGTCTGGAGGCCACCATCAAGGAGCGCGACGCCTCGCTCGCTAGCCGGGCCGAAGCCTTCACCCTTCTCGAGGCCTAGAACAAGGACCAAGAGAAGGAGATCAAACGGCTGGTGATCAAGGAGAAGGCCCTGGTGGAGGAGCTGATCCAGGTCGGCCACACTGCCAAGGGTGAGTTACTTTTCCCGTTTTCCTTTCTTTCCGGATCCGGTAGCCGGATCTGACCCCTCTTTTCTGACAGCCTTTTACCCTGGCATAGACCTACTGGCCTACAACCGGCTGCAGGAGAACTGGCCGGGAGCGCAGCCGACGGCCCAGGAGCTCGTCGTCCTTCTTGGCGAAGAGGCCGCCAAGCTTTGTCAACCGGCGCTAGACGTCTTCTCTTTCATGTGGCCAGAAGCTCCGGTTCCGGAGACGATGGCGTAGTTGGCCGTGAAGGTGGGAGAAGTGCCGGCTACGATGGACCGGCTGCGGGAGTTGGCGGCGCGGGCCGGAGCGGAGATGGCTCTGGCCCTCATGCTCTCCTAGTACAAGGATGCCCGTGTCGAGAAGATCGATGGTGGCTTCCGTGCCGGAGCCGATCTTGCCGCCATCTGCCAAGCCCATCCGGAGCTCCGCGGATCCGCCATCAAGATTGCCGACTACGTGGATCCCGACGAGGCGCTCACCGACTCGGAGTCCGTCGGTACTCCCGACGTGGAGGGCCCGATGCCACCGCCCGTAGGCGCCGGAACCAGATCAAGCTATGTGCCTCCTCCGCCGCCCGAAGCTTCTGCCGGCCAAGATCCCCCTCACGGCAAGGGTCCTGCCGTCTAGTTATTGCCCCGGGATGCCGGGTGTATTTGTCTTGTCTTGCATGTTCACGAACCTTGTCTGTTTGCACCAGCTATCTTTGATGCCGGGTAACTTATGGGAGCTTCGTCTCCCTTTTGTTTGTTAACGTTGAAATTCTTGAGTCTCCCTTAACTTGTGTGTTGAGTTTCCTTTTGATATTTTGCTGGCTTGCTCCGCCCGGCTAACCTCGTCCGGCTACACACTCTTAGCCGAACGAACTACACCTCCAGTGGGGGCGTGCTAGCGCACCCACTGGGTGTAGCCCCCGAGATTCGGAGTAGCTGGCGTAGCCAGGTGCTTCGAATCTTCCTTATTTTTCCCAGGTCTTCTAATTTTATCCGACTGGCCTCGTCCCAGTCGGCTGCTTTCGTCGGCTGAACGCCTTCAGCCAGGGGAACTAACATTCCAATGGGGGCGCGTGAGCGCACCCACTGGGTGTAGCCCCCGAGATTCGAAGTAGCTGGCGTAGCCAGGTGCTTCGAATCTTCCTTATTTTTGCTTGCTCCTTCCCTTGCCCTCACTTGGGCTCCGAATCGGCTGGCTAAACTCCCTTAGCCGGTCAGGGACTACCAGGCTCCGCTGGGGGCGCGCGAGCGCACCCAGTGGGTGTAGCCCCCGAGATTCGGAGTGCTTGATGAAGGCAAGCACTTCGAATCTTCTTTCCTTCTCCTCAATTCCGACTCGGGTAGTCGGACAAGAATGTACATACGCATACACACATGGCCACATAGGTTAGTAGGTTAGTCTGTCAAATTGTAGCCGGAAAACGGCTTGTTTTTTCGAAAACTGGCTTGTCCCTTTCTAGACACTTAGTCGCTTTCCCGTGTGCTCTGCTGTTTTCGCTGCGTCCTTGCCGGGCAGCCGGGTTGCGGTCTGCAGCCGGAATCGAAGGGAGCTGACAGTACATTTCACACAGTACTAATGGCTTAGCAGCTGGATTGGTTTGAATCAGTCGCAGGGCCGGGACGCCCGGTCTGCTGCGTCTCCTCCCCGTTTTTCGTGTGGGATGCCTCGGTCTTTTGGTCTTGCTAGCCGGACAGCCGGGTTGCGGTCTGTAGCTGAGACGAAGAGTGGGCCTCTAACATCGTCACACACTACTCAGCCGGTTTGTTGACTTAGCAGGCCGGGCCAGCCGGCGAGCCCCCGAGTAGGGGTTGCCGGAGCCGGAAAATTTGAACCGGAAAACAAGTGCACACACATTTCTAGTAAGGAGCCCCCGAGATTCTCATGGGGGTCCGCATTTTGATTCATAGGGTTTTCGGGATACATACACTGCCTGGCGACTAGGTGTAAAACGGGCGCAGCAGGGCCGCGTTCCAGGGACGCTCGGTCTCCTCGTCTGATTTGTCCATCTTGTTCTTGCGCAGCTGCTGCGCGTCGATGAGGTAGTAGGAGTCGTTGGGCAGCACCCGGCTGATGATGAAGGGGCCCTCCCAGGGTAGTGATAGCTTGTGCATGCCCTTCGTGTCTTGCACCAGCCGGAGAACCAGGTTGCCCTCGCGGAATGCGACTGGGCGGATCCGGCTTGAATGGTAGCGATGTAGTCGCTGCTGGTACAGGGCTGATCTGGACAGGGCCAGCTCGCGGGCCTCCTCTAGGAGGTCCACTCCGTCCTCTCGCGCCTTCCTGTTGGCTTTTTCGTCGTACAGGAGCTTGCGAGGGGAGTCGAACTCGATGTCGGCGGAGAGGACGGCTTCCGATCTGTAGACCAGGAAGAATGGCGTGTAGCTGGTTGACCTATTCGGTGTGGTGCGGAGGCTCCACAGCACAACCGGAAGTTCTTCGATCCAACATCCGGGTGACCGCTCTAACGGCTCGATGAGGCTTGGCTTGATGCCGGCTAGCACCAAGTAGTTTGCTCTTTCGACTTGCCCGTTGGATTGCTGGTGCGCGACGGAGGGAAGGTCCAGTCGGATGCTGCAAAACCGGGCGAAGGCCCCCTTGGCGAAGTTCGTGCCGTTGTCGGTGATGATGCTGTTGGGGTAGCCGAAGCGGTTGATGATGTCGGTGAAGAAGGTAACAACCATCGCTCCATCCAGCTTCCGGATAGGCTTGGCCTCGATCCACTTTGTGAACTTGTCCATCGCTACCAGTAGGTGGGTCATGCCCGTGCGTGCTCGCTTGAAAGGACCGACCATGTCGAGGCCCCAAACCACGAAGGGCCAGGTGATCAGTATGGTCTTGAGTACCGAAGTTGGCATGTGCCTGAGCTGCCCGAAGCGTTGGCACCCATTGCATGCGCGGACCAGCTGCTCAGCGTCCTCGAGGGCGGTGGGCCAATAAAAACCATGGCGGAATGCCTTGGCGACTATCGCCCTTGACGAAGCGTGGTGCCCGCACTCGCCCTGGTGGATATCCTTGAGTAGCCGGTAGCCCGTGTCCACATCAACACATCTTTGGAAGATACCGGATACGCTGCGCTTGTACATCTCGGCGTTTATGATGGTGTACGTGTGCGCGCGGTGCCGGGTTTGCCTGGCCTCCACCTCGTCGTCCGGGAGTTCTCCATTGGCGATGTAGCTCATGAAGGGCTGTGCCCAGGATGGCACTTCCCGAATGACGAGGACGCTCCTGTCCTCCGGCTGATGGATGTCGGGGGGTCGTCCGGGTGGCGTACCCGGGCCGGCAGCCCCCGAGCCCCTAGGCGAGCCGGCAGCCCCCAGGTCTTGCGAGCCGGGAGGCACTGCCTGGCCAGAATTGGTGTGGGTCTTCTTCTTTGGCGGTTCTGCCGGCTCTGCTTCTGCCATTCAGTCAGCCGGAACGCTTCCTGCCCAGACGATGGAGTCTGATTCTGGTGACGGGTTGATGGATGGCTTGCGCAGGTGCTCCAGGAGACCCCTGGTGGGATGGCCTGCCTGGTGGATCCGATCTTGGAGAGCGCATCGGCTGCCTCGTTGTTGACGCGGGGGACGTGGTGAAATTTTCACCCGTCGAAGGAGGCGCTGAGCTTCTGGATGTGGAATCGGTAGAGAGCCATGTTTGCACATCTGGCGTCCCATTCTCCGGATACCTGCTGCACCACCAAGTTCGAATCACCGAAGCACAGGATCTGGTTGACACCGATCTCCTTGGCCAGCCGGAGCCCGTGCGCCAGTGCCTCGTATTCGGCTACGTTGTTGGAGGCCTTGAAGTGGATCTGCAGCACGTACTCCAGCCGGTGTCCTTTGGGCGAGGTGAGCACGATGCCGGCTTCGAAGCCCCCAAGCATCTTCGACCCGTCGAAGTGCATCCGCCAGTGGTCCGAATCCGGAACCGGTGGGAGATACTAGGTCTCGGCCCAGTCGACGAGGAAGTCCGCCAATGCTTGCGACTTGATCGTGAGCCGGGGCTCGTACTGGATGGAGTAGGCAGTGAGCTCGATGGCCCACTTGGCGACTCGGCCGGTGGCGTCCTTGTTGCCGATGATTTCTGAAAGGGGTGCAGTGCACACGACCTTAATCGGGTGCTCCTGGAAGTAGTGCTTGAGCTTCTTGCACACCAGGTACACACCGTAGCACATCTTTTGGTAGTGGGGGTAGTTCTGCTTCGAGAGGGAGAGAACCTCACTGAGGTAGTAGACGGGTCTCTGAACCGGCTGAGCCTTGCCTTCCTCGGGGCGCTCCACCACCAGGATGACGCTGACGACCCGGCTGATGGCTGCTATATAGAGCAACATCGGCTCCTTGCTAGCCGGTGTGGCTAGGACCGGTGCTGTGGATAGCATGCGCTTGAGGTCGTGAAACGCGGTGTCGGCTTGCGAAGTCCAGGAGAACTTGTCCGTCTTCTTCATCAGCTGGTACAACGGGAGTGCCTTCTCCCCCAGCCGGCTGACGAAGCGACTGAGGGAAGCCAGGCATCCGATGAACTTCTGGACCCCAAGAAGGTTCCTGGGCGGCTGCATCCTCTCGATGGCCGCGATCTTCTCCAGATTCGCCTCGATACCTCGTTGTGATACGAGGAAACCAAGGAGCTGGCCGGATGGCATCCCGAAGACGAACTTTTCCGGGTTCAGCTTCATGCGGTATTGGCGGAGGTTGCCGAATGATTCTCCCAGATCCTCGAGGAGGGTGCGCTTCTCCTTGGTCTTGATGACCACGTCATCCACGTAAGTGTGTATGTTTCGGCCTATCTGCGAGTGCAAGCATTTCTGCATACATCACTGATAGGTGGCGCCTGCGTTCTTTAGGCCGAAAGGCATGGTTACATAGCAGAAAGCCCCGTAGGGGGTGATAAATGATTTCTTAATCTGATCAACCGGGTTTAGCCGGATCTGATTGTACCCGGAATAACAATCTAGAAAAGACAACAAATCACAGCCGGCCGTGGAATCGATGACTTGATCGATACGGGGCAAGGCGAAGGGGTCTTTCGGGCACGCCTTGTTCAGGCTGGTGTAGTCGATACACATGCGCCAGGTCTTGTTCTTCTTCAGCACCAAGACTGTGTTCGCCAACCAGTCCGGGTGGCACACTTCCATCATGAATCCGGCTGCGAGGAGCCGGGTGATCTCGTCACCGATTATCTTTCTCTTCTCCTCTGCGAACTGGCGCAGAGGTTGCTTGACCGTCTTGACATCCGGACGCACATGAAGTGAGTGCTCGGCGAACTCCCTCGGCACACCCGACATGTCCTTGGGGGACCATGCGAAGATGTGCCGATTCTCACGGGGGAAGTCGACGAGTGTGCCTTCCTATTTGCTGTCCAAGCCGGCACCAATGGTGACGAACTTAGTCGGATCGGAGGGGTCGAGCAGGATTCTCTTTGTCTCCTTTGCCGGCTGGAAAGCTCCTTCTCTAGCCAGTTTGCTGCTAGCCGGAATGTCCTGCTGGGCCATGGCCACATTGCGCATGATCACGCGTTTTTCTTCGGCTATGATGAGGGCCTCTGCCAGTTTGGAACCAGCTGAGGCGCACTCCATCGACCGCCTGAAGCAACCGGCGACGGTGATCACGCCATGGGGTCCCGGCATCTTCGTCTTGAGGTATGCGTAGTGGGGGATGGCCATGAACTTGGCGAGGGTGGGGCGCCCGAGGAGAGCGTGGTAGGAGCTCGTCAGATTTACCACCTCGAACCAGATTGGTTCGCGGCAGAAGTTCTCCTCGGTCCCGAAGATGACGTCCAGCTGGATTTTCCCCAGCGGGGCGCAGGCTGGCCCCGACAGTACACCGTGGAACGTCGTGGTAGTCGGGCGCAGGTCGCTTTCGCGAATGCCCAGCTTCTCCAGCGCGGACTGGTAGAGGAGGTTGAGGCTGCTGCCTCCGTCGATGAGGACGCGTGAGAATCGGCAGGTGCACGCGTTGGAGACGATGAGAGGGTCGAGCACCATGGCGTAGCCCTCGGGAGTCGGCAGATGCTCAGGCTGATCCGCCCGGCTCCAGGTGATGGGGGTTTCCGACCAGTTCAGGTACTGGGGGACCGGAGAGACGATGTCATTGACCTCCTTGGAGCGTCGCCTGCGGCTGTGCTTGTCGTCCTGCTCCATCTCGAAGATGTGGTAGGCGGCGTGCGGCTGGGAGTAGCCGTTGTTGTTGTTGCCGCCGTTGCCGCCGTTACCATCATTACCGGCTCCCCTAGCCGGTGGTGGAGGTCCACTCGGTGGGGGAGGGGGAAGACGAGGCTGGTTGCCCTGGTCCTTTAGCTGGCAGGTCCAGCTGCAGTTCCTGGTGGTGTGAGTAGCCGGTTTGAAGGGACCGCTATGCCACTTGCACGGGCTATCAAACATCTGGTCGAAGGTGAGCCGTGGCTTCGGCCTTCTTGCCTCATTAGCCGGTGCGTCGGGCGCGCCATCCACAGCGTTGACCTGCCGCGCGTGGTAGCGAGGCTTCTGCTGTCCAGCCTGGCGGTCCCCATGGAACCGGTTGTCGTTGCCGTGGCGTCGGGAGGATCCGGTTTCTCCAGCCGGATTGCTTGGTCGGTCGCGAGCCGGCTCCGTGGGAGTCGGACGCCCGTCCGCGTTTACTCGGTAGGGCTTCTTCATGGCGGCATCCGCCGTGGCGTACTGGTTCGCAACCGTCATGAGCTCCGCCATGGTTTTCGGCTCGTCACACAGTAGCCGGTGGCGAAGCATGGTGCCATCTCGGCAACCTTCGATGAAGAAACTAATGGCTTAGCTCTCCAAGATGCCCTCGCAAGTATTGCGCAGCTCCATCCACTTGGCGAGGTACTCGCGATCGGTCTCGCGGTCGCCCTGGACGCATAAGGCCAGGTCGCGCGGGCGCCCTGGACGTTTGTACGTGCCGTTGAAGTTGCGGACGAACACCTTCTCGAAGTCAGGCCAGGCGTTGATGCTGTTGGGCGCAAGGCTATTGAGCCATGTCCTTGCCGACCCGGTTAGCATGAGGGGGACGTAGTGCACGGTTGTGCGCTTGTTCCCGTGGGCGATGCCGACTGCCGTAGCTTAGTCGGTCAACCAGTCTTCCGGCTTCATGCTGCTATCGTACTTGGGGGTGTCCCTGGGCAGGGAGAATTTATCTGGAAACGGCTCGTTCCGGATGCGGGGTCTGAAACAAACCGGGCCGGTCGAATCTTCCTCCTCTGTGACGCGCGCTTGAGCGAGGAGCTCGATGCGGTCACAGGCATCCGGACAATCCGGGTTGGACGCTCCCACCCGGCCTGATAGACGGGAACTGGCTGGTCTGGGCGCTCCGGCTGGGGGAGGGGCAGGTGGCGGGTTGCTGTTCACCGTCTGCTCCTAGCACGGCTGGCCCCTGTTGCCAGAGCTACGACGCCTGCTGCGGGCCCTGGGCAGCTGAGGGGAAGACGCCTGCTCGGTGTTGCGCGGCGCGCCCTGCTGTTGGCAGGTAGCTTGCTCCCCCTAGAGTAGCTGAGGTCTTCCTGCATCTGCCGGTTGGCGTCGGCCTGCTCGTCCGCGACGCGGAGGAGCTCCTGCACGCGAGCATGCTGGCGGGCCCGCTCCTCACCCTCCAGGCTGGGTAGTTCCTGTGCCGCGGCTCGCGCTGCGCGCAGGTTCTTGATGGGCGTGCTGTAGGTGGGCCGTGTGAGGGCAGGCATGGGATCCGGTTCCCCATCCTTTTCCATTCTACCGCCCAGCTCGCCGCCCCGACGCCGTACCTGGCCGCGTCGGCTCGGCTCCGTGGTAGCCGGAGTAAGGCCGTGCGCGCGGTCGTACTCGCGTCGGGTGATCTCGAGTTGCTTGCGAGCTGCCGCCAGCTCCATGGCCTCCTGGAGGAGGATCTGTCTCTCCATTGTGAAGTTGGCCTCCGCTTCCTCCGGGTTATCCCCGAGGTTAACCGGCGTCAGGAGCCGATCAATCGCATCCTCCACCGGGTTCCGAGGCTGCGGGGAAGGGGAAGTTCCGACCTCGTCCGTGCCTCGCTCCCGCGACTGGCGGGGATGGGAGCTGGAACCGGCCATCATGACCTCCACGCCGCGGGATGCAGCGGAGGCGCTACCGCCTGAGCGCGGCAGCTCCACAACAGAGACGATTTCCCTAGGGAAACGCTCCTGGACAGTGGCGACGTAGACGGGGAGATCGCCGAATAGCAGGACGGTGCCGTTCGCCGGGAAGGAGGTTCCGGCGAAGCAGGAGGCGTTGTCGATGACGCAGTCGAACTTGCCAAGCGTGAGCACCAGCCCGGAGGCCACGCGCTCACCAACTGAAGTGCGGGGTCCCGTGCGGAACGTGACTCCGGTCGAAGCCATCTCGCCCCACGGTGGGCGCCAACTGTCATTGTATTGGGAACGGCAGTACCTGAGGAGGTTAGATAGAGGTGTGGGGACTAGCAGGGAAGCTATCGACGGCGTCCGCATGCGAGATTGGATACAAGCGAGCATGGTGGGATGCAAGAAGTACCCAGGTTCGGGGCCCTCGTGATGAGGTAAAACCCCTACTCCTGCCGGATATGACTATGTGGAACACACGAACTACAAGTGCTCCTCGAGCTGTATCTGCTAGCTACTGCCTTAAATGTTATATCACCAACCCTTTCTACTGAGGCCTTGCCTCTCCTTATATAGGCAGAGAGGCAACGGTCTTCCTGGCCAATTCGATTGGCGGGCCCCACACATGGGCCCCAGCCGGCTGGTCATCCACAGTGTCCGGTATGGTATGTCTTATCGGAGTACGAGCGGTATGTACGTCATAGGCATAGTGGACGCCGTGCCAGCCCATCGTCAGCACATGCCACTGTTCCTGCATCACCCTTGCAAAGTCTTCGGTATGGCCGGGTGGTTGCCAGTCTTGTCATCGAACAGGGCGTACCGTGCACTGATACACATGTCGTCCTGTCTCACTGATTGGGTCCGGCTACATCGCCGTAGCCGGCCGTCTCTTGCTGATCCAGCTACCGGGTGATAGCCGGCCTGTCTTACCCTGTCCGGCTACATCTGGTCAGCCGGACGCGATCCGACTGCCTGGTTTCTTCTCCGGTTTGGGTACCTGGGGATCATCCCCCCGACATGGGGTCAAGTCGCCAGCTCATATGGCAGAGTTTGTGTGTGCGCTTCGATAGGGGGGAAATCCGGCTGCGGACGAATGTGATCATCACAGCCTCGTTGCGCAGCCCTAGATCCTTCAATTCCTTGAACCTCTTATTGACCTGGTTCGCCAAGGTAGTTGGTGTCTTAGAAACCCGGTCCCACATAGCCGGATTAGGGGGACCCATCACGAAGGGGCACAGCCGGATCAAATCCTCATCCGAGCCATTCCTCACATAAAAGAAGGTCCAGGCCCAGCCCTTGCAAGATTCAAGCCCCGTGACTTGGGGGAAGACAGATTGTTTCCGGGGAGAGATGGAGGCGACACCACATTGGGTCAGGTGCTTGTCCTCCGGGGAAAGCTCCTTATCCGGAACCACATTCTTCCATAGACCGAAGAACCGGATCCAAAGCTCTTTAGTAGGCCATAGGCCGAGGTATCCTTCTACGGCGGATGCGAAGGAGGAGAGGGATGCAATGGCATTCGCCGGAAGATGATGAGGTTGAAGTTCGTAGGTGTTGACAAAATCATGGAAGAAGTCACTCACTGGTAGGCCGAAGCCGCGCTGGAAGTGAGAGAGGAAGACGATGAACTCACCCGTATTGGGTGAGGGAGCGATCTCCTCGGAGGCAAGGCAGGAAATTACGCCTTCGAGGATGCGGCAGGTGCGGTAGAGCCAATCGAGGTCGTCTTGGCACACCCAAGAACCGGCCCAGGCACCGCACTCCAGAGCTTCACCCTCCTTCTCCATCTCTTCTTCCCCGATGACGGTGAGCTCCTCCTTAGTCATCTCCAGGTCACTGTCCTCACCGACCCGATCAGAGGTGGGGGATAGAGGTTTGGATTGGCGCGGCCCCGTGACGAAGAAACGAGGCGCGGCGGTGGTGCTGTGGAGTAGAAGCGGCGGCGGCACTGTCGCAAGGAAGAAGAAGGAGCAGAAAGGCTGAGGGGCATGAGAAGGGGGAAAACACCCAAGGGACACGCTCCCTCCCTTATTTAACAATGCCCTTACAATGGATAGTAGGATCCGGCAGTGCCCTGAGGCCACACGGTGTGGCCGTGTATCTGCCGGATCAACCAATCAGAGGCAAGCCATAGGAAACAGGGGATCCCATGACGTGACGTGGTGATGCAGTTAACGAGGAGGCAACTGCGACCCGACGTTTGCTGCAGTAACACCTGACAATAAGTGCAGTAACGGGCGCAGGCCCTTCAGATGAGGCAAGGTGACGATTACCCTCCACGTAGGACGTGAGAAAGTGTATGAGAGAAGGAAGGATAACACGGAAAACTGAAGGGTGACCCAGCCAGCGAGTGAAAACTCGGAATGTGCCAAGGGAAAGCTAGGCCACGAAATCTGAACTACAAGGTAACTCGGAAAGGGGAGCAAAAAGCTCAGTAGATTGAACCTGCCATGGCCTTAGCAGCTGAAATTGCTAAGACGGCACCAGCTTTAGGGACTAATGTTAGGGGGGATACCCCAGGGTAGGGTCACGCCAGGGTATAAAGGCCGAGTTAGCCGAGGTACCACAAGGTCAAAGCAAAAGCTGGCCAGGTCACCTCAAGGCAGGCCGACTTACGGAGTAACCCGAACCGGAGGATGTCCACCCGACTGTGTCCTGGCCGACGTATGTCGTATGCTGGCAGGTTTTTTGTAACTTGTATGCAGGTACCCATGGGGCCGGGTTATACTAGGCTTGCAAGAGAAGGAAGGTATCACACTGGTCAACAAGTGGTCTCTATGTGCTAGAGCGTGAGGAAAGCGGACAGAGGGAGGGACCAGCAGGGCGTGGCCGACAAAGGTGACGTAGCCTATGTCGGCTGACGCTGGCGCCACAGAGGGTTACGTACCCTCTGCATGGCTTACGAAGGAAAAAGGAGACCCGATCAGTTTGCTATTTTGGGAGATGCATATTCCCAGGAATATGCATCCACGTATGCCCTAACTGGCAACCTAGCCTCCCCTTTATAAGGAGTGCTAGGGCCTCCGTAGAAGGGTCTGGTTGGAACAAGAGTAGTTGGTTCCTTGGGTGAGAAACTGTGGTGAGAGTAAGAGAGCTCCTTCTTCCTCCTCTCCCCAATACTGCTCAAGGAGCAGCTGTAAACTCAATGAACTTTGAGAATAGAAAGCATCTGTGTGTAGAATCACCACACTATCCCTCCCTGGATTCCTCTAGTGCATATTGGCCCCACCTTTAGCCTATCCATGGCATCTGCCGGGGCACCACCACGACAGCTGGGTATGTTTTCTATCAACTTAGTTTAGCGAGAGTGTTGTTTGATTCTAGAGCATCGCATTCATTTGTCACCGAAGAATTTGCATGTACTAGTAAGATTCACCCAACCAACTTGAAGCATGTCATGATAGTTCAAATCCCCGGTTCAACCACAAAAGCTAGAAGAATTTGCAAAGCTGTGCCTATCAGAATACATGGAATAGATTTTTATGCCAACCTAATAGTACTTGGAACCAAAGGATTGGAAGTAGTACTAGGTATGGACTGGATGTCAAGGCATAAAGGACTGATAGACTGTGCCAAGAAATCTATCACCATGACCAGTAACTCCGGAGTAACAGTTGAGCATATCTCTGAAACCTTACCCCGTCAATTCAAGTGCCACAAGATTTAACCCTGCCCACCATTGACCAAGTCAGAGTGGTCTGCGAATACCCCAACGTATTCCCAGATGAATTGCCTGGTATGCCCCTGGATAGGGATATTGAGTTCATTATCGAACTAATCCCCGGAACCGGACCCATAGCCCAGAGACCCTATAGCATGAACCCCTCAGAGTTAGTGGAACTGAAGAAGCAGTTGGATGCCATGTTAGCAACAGGCTTGATTCAACCAAGCGCATCGCCATGGAGATCACCAGTGTTATTCATCGACAAGAAAGATGGAGGCAACCGTTTGTGCACCGATTACAGAAAGCTGAATGACGTCACCATCAAAAACAAGTACCCTTTACCAAAGATAGAGGATCTATTTGACCAGTTGAATGGTGCCCAGGTATTCTCAAAGATTGATCTTAGGACTGGTTATCACTAACTTAATATTCGTGCAATGGATATTCCGAAGACCGCCTTTACTACTCGCTATGGTTTATAGGAGTATACGATTATGTCTTTTGGATTAACCAATGCCCCTGCTTATTTCATGAATCTCATGAATAAGATCTTTATGAATTTCCTGGATAAGTTTGTCGTTGTGTTTATCGATGATATCCTTATCTACTCCAAGTCAGAAGAAGAGCATGAGCAACATCTGAGAATCATCCTAGAAACCCTGAGAGAGCATCGGTTATATGCCAAATTCAGCAAATGTGAGTTCTGGCTGAAAGAAGTAGGATTCCTCTGACATATTGTGTCTATAGGAGGAGTCTCTATTGATCCCACCAAAATTAAAGATGTCGAAGAATGGGAAGCCCAACCACTCAAACCTAAGTCCGTGCATTCCTCGGATTAGCGGGATATTACCGCAAGTTCGTGGAAGGATTTTCTAGCATCGCCAAACCCATGACCCAATTGTTGAAGAAGGACAAGAAGTTTGAATGGACCGACAAATGTGAAGCCAGTATCCAAGAACTGAAGGAGAGATTGATTTCAGCCCCAATATTAATCATGCCAGATATCAGGAAGCCGTTTGACATATATTGTGATGCATCCAAGATTGGCCTCAGATGAGTATTGATGCAAGAAGGCAAAGTCATTGCTTATCTTTCTCGACAACTGAAGCAGCATGAGCAGAACTATCCGACCCATGATCTTGAGTTAGCAGCCGTAGTGTTGGTATTGAAGACATGGCGTCATTATCTGATGGGTAATCGCTATGAGATTTACTCAGATCACAAAAGCTTGAAGTATATTTTCACTCAGAAGGAGCTGAATATGAGGCAAAGAAGATGGATAGAGTTAATCAAGGATTATGACCTTGACATTCACTATCACCCCGGAAAAGCCAATGTGGTAGCGGGATGCTCTTAGCAGATTGCCGTGTAAGCTAAACACTATGATCAAGGAGAAGCAACCAATTTTGTATGAGGAGTTGGAGCAGTTTAGGACTAAGCTAGTTAGCAACGGATTTCTAGCTAGCATTCAACTTCAACCCACGTTGATTAGCCAAATCAAGGAAGCCTAGAAGGGAAATGGAAATATCGACGGAATCAAACGTCGTATTGGTACAGGAAAGGTACCTAGATTCACTGAAGATGAAGAAGGAGTTCTATGGTACAAAGGCCGTATCTGTGTGCCAGCAGATTCAGAGCTGAAGCAAGTTATCATGCAGGAAGCTCATGGTACTCTTTATTCTATCCACCCCGGAGGAACAAAGATGTATCAAGATTTGAAAGCGCAATTTTGGTGGCACAAGATGAAGAGAGAAATCGGAACCTACATCGCCAAGTGTGACATCTGTCAAAGAGTCAAAGCAGAGCATCAGAGACCCGCAGGACTGTTGCAACCTTTGCAGATTCTGAAATGGACTTTATCCCCGGTTTGCCTACTTCGAGTAGAGGAAATGACTCAATCTGTGTCATTGTTGATAGACTGTCCAAGGTAGCCCACTTTATACTTGTCAAGACCACCTACCAGAGTTCGAAGCTAGCAGAGCTGTATATTGCTAGAATTGTTAGTCTACATGGAACCCCAAGACTATAGTATCAGATCGAGGAACCCAATTTACCTCGAGATTTTGGCAGAAAGTCCAGGAAGGATTGGGAACCAAGTTAAATTTCAGCACCGCTTATCACCTGCAAACTGATGGACAGACTGAAAGAGGCAACCAAATCCTTGAGGATATGTTGAGAGCTTGTGTGTTAGAATATGGATCAAGATGGGAAGATTGTCTGCCTTTCGCAGAATTCTCATATAACAACAGTTACCAAGCCAGTTTGCAAATGGAACCATTTGAGTTCTTATACGGAAGAAAGTGTCATACCCCTTTGAATTGGTCGCGAGTAGGAGAGAGTCAGATCTTTGGACCTGACATTCACCGAGAAGCTGAAGAGAAGGTTCACAAAGTCCGTGAGCACCTCAAGACCGCCCAGTCTACACAGAAGAGTTATCCTGACAAGAGAAGGAGAGACCTGACTTTCAATGTCGGAGATTTTGTATATCTCAAGGTTTCGCCATTGAAGGTAACCCAACGTTTTATTCTGAAAGGAAAGTTAGCCCCTAGATATATCGGACCCTTCAAGATTCTGAACCGCCGAGGAGAAGTATCGTATCAACTGGAAATGCCTAAAGAGATGTCTGCCATCCACAATGTGTTCCATATCTCGTCACTTCGCAAAAGCCTAGAAGTGCCAGAGAAGACCGAAGTTTTCAAGAACATCGATCACCGAGCTGTGGAGATCAACAAGGACCGGATGTATCGTGAAGTACCCATCCATATCTTAGAGGAAGCCTACAGAACCACCAGGACCAGGAGTATCAAGTTTCTCAAGATTCAATGGAGCAACCATACAGAAGAAGAAGCCACCTAGGAGCGAGAAGATTACATTAGGACAGAGTTCCCAGATCTCTTTAGTTCCTAGTTTTCTTTCGTTAATCTCGGGACGAGATTTTTTTTAAGGGGGAAGGTTTGTAACATCCCAAAACTTAATCCAGGGTTATTAAGATCCAAATCATCAAATTTAGAGTTAACAAAAAACTTCTCCATTTAAAATGATTAAGCATTCATATGTGTATGCATTTAAATTAGGAGTTGTTTTGAATTTCCATGTTTGAGTGATCCTTTGATTATAAAATGATTCTAAGGTGGATTAAACATCATCTAGATCATTCCCAAGCAAATCCCAAAGAAAAACAAATCAAAAAGAATAAAATAAGCAAATGGTCATTTGTGCCATTTTAATCACCATGCCTACTTTAGCTATTCCTAGAACTCAAAACTTAACAGAAACAATTGTGGATCTTTGCACCCCTTGCTAGTACAAGTAGTGATGTACCAAGGCCTACTTTGTTTCACCCCAAAATCTTTCAAGCACTAAATTTAAATGACATTTGAAAATTGAATGTAGTTCATATGTATAGATCACACTTATTCAAAAACCACTCAAATGAACTCCACTTTCAAAACCCAAGCACACCTAGAAGATCAAGCATAAGATACATCAATCCACCAAAATTCAGCCCAAAATTCAAATATTTGGTTCATGCGGCCATTGTGTCGAACACCTTGTTAGCAGAATCAAATTAGCCTAACTATTACTGTTTTTGATCAAATCTTGTCAAGCAATTTGAGTTGCATTGATCATCCTTGTCCCCCTGAGTCCAACCAGACCCTCACCGGCCTACCCCTTAGCCACAGCAGCAGTGGAGCGCCACCACATTTTGGTCACCGCCGGCCGATCATGGGCAAAGCTCCACAGACAGAGCCACGCCGTTCCAGCACCACTAGCTCCGCCTAACCCTACCGCACCTCCCTGCCCCTTCCCCAAGCCCAGCCAGGCCCTGGACCACACCCCAGCATGCCACAGACCGCCCCTCACCGCTAGCACACCACAGACCGCCCCTAGACCCAATACCATGCACGCCGCTCCGCCTCGACCCTAGCACCCCGCCAGACACGGCCGTGCGCCGCCGCGCGACCCATAGTCGCTGAGCACCGCGTCGAGCATCGCCTCTATCTCCTAGAGCGCGCAACGCTCCTGACCAAACGCCACCACCCCTAGCTGTGCCATTAAGCCGTAGAGCACCTCCAGGAGGCAAGCCACCATCCACCTACCTTACCCACGCCGATAGCCCCCTGTACCGATAATATCATTTTGCGGCCCGAAAGTTGGGGTGTACAGGCAACGCGGTAGCCAAGTTCCCTGAAATCAGCCGGGGTGACTACAATTGGTGTGCCAAATAATCAGAGGATCTTTTTCGGCACGAATTCAACTTTACATTTCAATACAAAAAATCAGGCTAACAGCCATCAAGTTGGGCCCCCCTGTCAGTTCTCGCCGTTATGTCGCTCCCGTCGCTTAGGCGGGGTGGCTGTCACGTAGGCTTGCAGCATTGGCACAGTAGATAGGACAACACCCCCTACCCAGTGTATTTACGTGATAAAACAGGGCACATGTATCGGTGTTATAATTATTTTTTGTTTACTCAGAAGCTGGAACAGCCACCGCCACGCGTCTCTTCTTGGACTTCCGTCCCAATCGTTAACCACTACCTTAAAAGCGCATTGACTGTTCAACTGTTCCCCTGCCTCGCAGAAACCACTCTTCTTCTTCCTGTCATCTACTATCTTCTTACCGTCTTCTCCTTGCCGCCATGGAAGATCTACGCACTCTAGAGACAAGCTTCACTACCCATGACAATAAGAAGATAGACGTTGTCTACACCAACGAGGAGGAGACAGTGGTGCGTGTCTTGAGAATCTACGGGCTTGGGATAGACGAGGACAAGTTTGTGGGATTGGACCTCAAGTACACCCCGGAGAACCCATATGAAGGGAGTGAAGTCACCATCGTTCAACTGGCCATGCGGAAACACGTCCTCGTCTACCACCTCTCCCGGTTTGTAGATATGCTCTCTGTAGCTAACCGCTTTTAGGGTTTTCTCCTCTTGTTCTTTATCCAATTGCTCATCTTGCAACTACTGGATTTTATTTAGGACCAAATAAATTAGGGTTTGCCTATGTCTCAATCGACTGAGATTTTCTTTAGTCTCAATCACCTAATAAAAGTGCAACCATAGTTAAAAGAAATGTGCAACTCATTCAGTCGACTGAGAAATAGCAAAACCGAATAAATTATGACAATACAATGTTGAGAGTCTTGATCTTGCATTTACTAAACTTTTCAAAATTATATTGAGATGATGATCTTGCATTGACAAAATATTTGTAGTTACAAATTTTGGTGATGACAAACTACATACTTTCAGGACTGACAGGAAATGTCTGGCGCTGCGCCAGTTCCTTCTAGAAAAGGGAGTTGTTTTCTACACTGTCGATAAAACAACTGATTTTTCGAAATTGTATCACGAGGAAATTATAATTCCTATGCACAAGTGGATCGATATTAAGAGTCTTGTCAAGATCCTAGGGGCTCGAGGAAGGATGGAATGGCATCATTTGCAACTAGAATCCTCGATGAGTCGTACGACAAAATGAAGGAAGATTTCCCTACGGATAGGCACGATTTCTGGGACGAGTGGCCGTTGTCTGATATAAACCTGAAGTATGCAGCCATAGATGCTTACGTGACCTACCAGCTGTACAAGAAGATCCATTTTTTTCTATGTTACCTCGTGTTTTGCCCTATTTGCAAGAGGGAAGACGAGCTTAGGGGAGCCCTTTGTAGAAAATGCAGAATAGCTAAGTTTGAAGCTATATATGCAAAGAAATTGGCTGCATCTGAAGCAGCTGACAGAGAGGCTGTAGAAGCAGCTGAAAGAGAGCTTGTAGCTGAAGAAGCAGCTGACAGAGAGGTTGCAGCTGAAGCGGCAAACAGAGAGGCAACATCTTCTAGCGGCAACAATCAGGCCTGTGATGCACCACTAATTGTGCCGCAGGACGCTGAAGATAGGGAAGCCAAGTCAGATGCCAGGTGGGACAAAGCAGTTCGTGAGCTGTGGAGTACCTGGAATGGTCACAGTTCGTCGCCTAGGAACGATGGCAAGCACCTCAAGTGGTCTGATGAGGAGTGAATTAAATTTTACTTGTCAGTGTTATGTTTCTGTTTTGTGGAACTCAGTTAGCTTGCCAAGATGTCTAGCGCCTCAAGTGATACTAGTAAAATAAATTTAACCCTCGTTGTGTTATGTTTATGTATGTGTCTTGTAGCTTGTCAATATTGTAGCTTCTTAACTGGCAGTTTGAAAGAGTGCCCTTTTCCTCTCTCGCTAAACAGGTATGTTTCATTTTTCCCAAATTGGTAGCAAAAATAGAGAAGATTCTCACTTCGATATTTCGTTCCCTTTTGGACCTCTTTTTGCCTCCGATCAGGTAGCAAATCTAGAGCAGCAAATCACACCAGGCAGAATACATTCATTCAGAAAACAAAATAAATGTAGATATACCAGTGCACAGCTAAATAGGATATAGCGATAGAAAGTAGGTTGCTTAACGAGGTTCGATGCATTTAGCCAGAAATAGGATATAGCCAGGAGACGGGGCCTCCTTGCCGGTGGCCACGGAGGCGACGATGGCCACCTTATCCTCCTCGGCCATCACTGACGCGGATAGGGTATTCTCAAGAGTTTGCGGATGCTGGTGGGACAGTGGAGAGGGTTGCATGGGGTCCGTGAGCTCAACAGTTAAGGTGAATAGAAGCAAGGCACGTTTCGTTGCACCACCGTACAACATGCTGCGCAGTCTACCGCACCGTGCACCGCGACACGCGCATGGTACGTCACGTTTTTTTCTCGGGCCATGCATGGCAGTTCTGTATTGAGCCACATGCAAAGGGCGCACACACAGTTTCTATGTACGAAGTTTGACACGGCCCTAAAATTGGTGATAGTTAAAAGTAGAAATTTAGAGGGGGAGGTAGGTGGCTGTACGGGGAGATTGGTGGGGTCGTGCTAGATTCGCTAGAGGGATATGTTGATGACTGCGAGTAACTCGATGAACCGGAGACGTTAGGTCTCGTCGAGCTCAGCTGTTCGGCCTCCGGCTAGCGCGTGCAACCTTCTTACGGTGGGCCCTAGTTGGAAGTGAGATTGAAAGCCGCTACGTAAAAAATGGGATGTGTCTTATTAAAATCAAGTAGCAATAAATTGCAGCTATCCATCGATGACCGTGCACTCGATGGCGCATGTGTTGTGGCGTAGTAGTAGCAGTAGTAGGCTTTTCAGACTTGATTAAACGTGACATGACCGCTCGACGACTTTTTCCATAGACAACATCGTCTTCCTTCTTGTAGAGGGAGACGTTAAGATGGTAGCTCGTTAACTGGCAGTTTGAAAGAGTACCCTTTTCCTCTCTCTCTAAATAGATGTGTTCATATTTGCCCAAATTGGTAGCAAATCTAGAGAAGATTCTCTCTTCGATAATTCGTTCCCTTTTGGACCTTTTTTTGCCTCCGATCAGGTAGCAAATCTAAAGCAGCAAATCACACCAGGCAGAATACATTCATTCAGAAAACAAAACAAATGTAGATATAGCTGTGTGCAACTAAATAGGATATATCAATATAAAGTAGGTTGCTTAACGAGGTTCGATGCATTCAGCCAGAAATAGGATATAGCTAGAAAGAAGCTGCATAGCAGCAACGGCAGCCGCCACAGCTGCAGGCACATCCTGCATGCGCCCGCGCCTCCACCTCCTCCTCCTCCGTCCGACGCTTCCTCCACTTCTTGCTGCCTAGTCCCTTGATCTTGGGGACCTTGGGTCTGATTGGAGCGATGCGACCCTCTTTGATGGCCAACCGCTGGAGGTTTCAGAGGTGAATGCCGAGAGCCCGGTGTTCAGTGATGTAGGCGTTGATGTTCACGGTCTCGCGCTCGCCGCCTTTGTGGATGCCAGAGCCCGCGGCCTCTGCATGCTTCATTAAGGAGAGGAAGTTGGTGCGGTTGGGGCCACTCGCACAACTGTAGGCGATCCCCTTGCGGAATGGGCAGCGCCAGGACCACCCCTGAAGAAGGCGGCATACTTGCCGGCCCGCAGCCTCCTCAGGACCTGACGAGTCTTGGTGTGTATGGACTCGTCATCACTACAGACGTCGCTGCCAAAAACCTATTGGAAGAAAAGGAAAATGGGGGAATAGATGATGTAAGAAGATCGAGCAATCGAAATGCGAACAAGCGAATCCTAATAAACCAACATCTAGCATCCAATGATGGGAACGGTAGAAGAACCAGGGGAGGGGATCAAACCCTAGTTACCTCCGACCATGGGTCATCGATGCTGGTGTCGTAGGGGTTCAGCAGAGCGATGTACTTATCTGGATCGTAGGTGCCCCAGAAGTGCTTGATCCGCTTGTGACCGGCGGCGGCCTCCTCGCCGATGGGGGCTTCGCTTCAGAGGCTCCGTCGATAGCGGGGACGGGGGCCTGGACGGGAACGGCGGCTGCCATCAATGCCTCGACTAGGGCCAGGACAGGGACGGCGGCTGCTTTCAACGCGTCGAGGGGGCCGGCGAGGAGACGGGGGCCTCCTCGCTGGCGGCCTCGGAGGCGACGATGGCCACCTTATCCTCCTCGGTCATCGCCGGCGTGGACGGGGTATTCTCGGGAGTTTGCGGATGCTGGTGGGACAGTGGAGAGGGTTGTGTGGGGAGAGTGAGCGAGAGTGGGAGTGGGTGTGCGGAGAGGGGCTCTATAGTTAAGGTGGATGGAAGCAAGGCACGTTTCGTTGCACCACCGTGCACCACGACACGCGCACGGTACGTCACGTTTTTTTCCAGGCCCTACATGGCAGTTCTGTATTGAGCCGCATGCAAAGGGCGCATACACAATTTCTATGTACGAAGTTTGACACGGCCCTAAAATTGGTGATAGTTAAAAGTGGAAATGTAGAGGGGAAGGTAGGTGGCTGTATGGCAAGATTTGTGAGGTTGTGCTAGATCGGGTAGAGGGATGTGTTGATGAAGGTGGAGACGATAGGTCTCGTCGAGCTCAGCTCTTTGGTCTCTGGCTAGCGCGTGCAAGATTCTTACGGTCGGGCCCAGTTGGAAGTGAGATTGAGAGCCGCTGAGTAAAAAATGGGATATGTCTTATTAAAATCAAGTGGCAATAAATTGCAGCTGTCCATCGACGACCGTGCACTTGATGACGCATGCGTTGTGGCGTAGTAGTAGCAGTAGTAGGCTTTTTAGACTTGATTAAACATGGCATGACCGCTTGAGAATTTTTCCATGGACGGCATCGTGTTCCTTCTTGTAGAAGTCTCGCTGGGGGAGACGTCCGTGCTGTCTCACGCTGGGGCCACGTTGTACTGTGAAGGGCACGACGTGTGCAAAGATCATCGTTGGATCACACAGAATCAACGGTTGGTGTGCAAAATCCGCGTGACAACTATGATAACCAATCAGGGAGTAGCAGACAGGGTGAGCACAGGTTTGTGCTTCTATGAAAGATAGAGAGGGGGCAAAACTAAGTAGTACCACATAAAACCAAGGGCGATACTGAGTAGTATAAAAATGGAAAGTGAGTGTCTTGTACAATGAAATACATCGTGTCATACATCAAATTATGCCAAGATAGATCTTCCCATGAACCACACATGGATCCACCGGTGTCATTGCATGCGTGTTCTTTTCACAGACCACATATGGATCCACCAGTGTCATTTCCTGTGTGTTATTCTCACAAACCACGTAAGGATCCACCGGTGTCATTGCATGTGTGTTCCTCTCATAGACCACACATGGATCCACCGGTGGCATCGCATGTCTGCTCTTTTCATGAACCACAGTTAGAGTCATCGCATGTCTGCTCTTTTCATGAACCACAGCTAGAGTCATTGCATGTGTGTTCTAATCACAAACCATATCATGAACCACACCCAGTGTCATTGCATGTGTGTTCTTCTCATTAAGCACACATGGATCCACCGGTGTCATTGCATGTCTGCTCTTCTCATTAACCACAGTTAGAGTCATTGCATGTGTGTTCTTCTCATTAACCACACATGGATCCACCGGTGTCATTGCATGTGTGGTCTTCCCACATACCACACATGGATCCACCAGTGTCATTGCATGTGTGTTCTTCCCATGAACCACACATGGATCCACCAGTGTCATTGCATGTCTGCTCTTTTCATGAACCATAGCTAGAGTCATTGCATGTGTGTTCTTCCCATGAACCACACATAGATCCACCCAGTGTCATTGCATGTGTGTTCTTCCCATGAACCACACATGGATCCACAAGTGTCATTGCATGTGTGTTATTCTCACAAACCACGTAAGGATCCACCGGTGTCAATGCATGTGTGTTCCTCTCGTAGACCACACATGGATCCACCGGTGTCATCGCATGTCTGCTCTTTTCATGAACCACAGTTAGAGTCATCGCATGTCTTCTCTTTTCATGAACCACAGTTAGAGTCATTGCATGTGTGTTCTTCCCACAAACCATATCATGAACCACACCAAGTGTCATTGCATGTGTGTTCTTCCCATTAACCGCAGATGGATCCACCGGTGTCATTGCATGTCTGCTCTTCTCATTAACCATAGTTAGAGTCATTGCATGTGTGTTCTTCTCACAAACCACATATCACCAGAGTCATTGCATGTGTGTTCTTCCCACGGACCACACATGGATCCACCAGTGTCATTGCATGTGTGTTCTTCCGATGAACCACACATGGATCCACCAGTGTCATTGCATGTCTGCTCTTTTCATGAACCACAGCTAGAGTCATTGCATGTGTGTTCTTCTCACAAACCACATATCACTAGTGTCATTGAATTGTGTTCTTCCCAAAGACCACACATGGATCCACTAGTGTCATTGCATGTGTTCTCTTCCCTTGGACCACACATGGATACACCAGTGTCATTGTATGTCTACTCTTTTCATGAACCATAGCTAGAGTCATTGCATGCGTGTTCTTCTCACAAACCATATCATGAACCACACCCAGTGTCATTGCATGTGTGTTCTTCTCATTAACCACAGATGGATCCACCAGTGTCATTGCATGTATGCTCTTTTCATTAACCACAGTAAGAGTCATTGCATGTGTGTTCTTCTCACAAACCACATATCACCAGTGTCATTGCATGTGTGTTATTCCCACAGACCACACATGGATCCACCAGTGTCATTGCATCTGTGTTCTTCCCATGAACCACACATGGATACACCAGTGTCATTGTATGTCTGCTCTTCTCATGAACCACAACTAGAGTCATTGCATGCGTGTTTTTCTCACAAACCATATCATGAACCACACCCAGTGTCATTGCATGTGTGTTCTTCTCATTAACCACACATGGATCCACCGGTGTCATTGCATGTCTGCTCTTTTCATTAACCACAGTTAGAGTCATTGCATGTGTGTTCTACTCACAAATCACATATCACCAGTGTCATTGCATGTGTGTTCTTCCCACAGACCACACATGGATCAACTAGTGTCATTGCATGTATGTTCTTCCCATGAACCACACATGGATCCACCAGTGTCATTGCATGTCTGCTCTTTTCATGAACCACAGCTAGAGTCATTGCATGTGTGTTCTTCTCACAAACAACATATCACCAGTGTCATTGCATGTGTGTTCTTCCCATGAACCACACATGGATCCACCAGTGTCATTGCATGTGTGTTATTCTCACAAACCACGTAAGGATCCACCAGTGTCATTGCATGTGTGTTCCTCTCATATACCACACATGGATCCACCGGTGGCATCGCATGTCAGCTCTTTTCATGAACCACAGCTAGAGTCATTGCATGTGTGTTCTTCTCACAAACCATATCATGAACCACACCCAGTGTCATTATATGTGTGTTCTTCTCATTAACCACACATGGATCCACCGGTGTCATTGCATGCCTGCTCTTCTCATTAACCACAACTAGAGTCATTACATGTGTGTTCTTCTCACAAACCACATATTACCAGTGTCATTCCATCTGTGTTCTTCCCACAGACCACACATGGATCCACCAGTGTCATTGCATGTGTGTTCTTCCCATGAACCACACATGGATACACTAGTGTCATTGTATGTCTTCTCTTTTTATGAACCACATCTAGATTCATTGCTCGCGTGTTCTTCCCACAAACCATATAATGAACCACACCTAGTGTCATTGCATGTGTGTTCTTCTCATTAACCACACATGGATCCACCGGTGTCATTCCATGTCTGCTCTTGACATTAACCACAGTTAGAGTCATTGCACGTGTGTTCTTCCAACAGACCACACATGGATCCACCAGTGTCATTGCATGTGTGTTCTTCCCATGAACCACACATGGATACACCAGTGTCATTGTATGTCTGCTCTTCTCATGAACCACATCTAGAGTCATTGCATGCATGTTCTTCTCAGAAACCATATCATGAAGCACACCCAGTGTCATTGCATGTGTGTTCTTATCATTAACCACACATGGATCCACCGGTGTCATTGCATGTTTGCTCTTTTCATTAACCACGGTTAGAGTCATTGCATGTGTGTTCTTCTCACAAACCACATATCACCATTGTCATTGCATGTGTGTTCTTCCCACAGACCACAGATGGATCCACCAGTGTCATTCCATGTGTGTTCTTCCCATGGACCACACATGGATCCACCAGTGTCATTGCATGTCTGCTCTTCTCATGAACCACAGCTAGAGTCATTGCATGTGTGTTCTTCTCACAAACCATATCATGAACCACACCCAGTGTCATTGCATGTGTGTTCTTCTCATTAACCACACATGGATCCACCGGTGTCATTGCATGTCTTCTCTTCTCATTAACCACAGTTAGAGTCATTGCATGTGTGTTCTTCTTACAAACCACATATCACCAGTGTCATTGCATGTGTGTTCTTCCCACAGACCACACATTGATCCAGTAGTGTCATTGCATGTGTGTTCTTCCCATGAACCACACATGGATCCACAAGTGTCATTGCATGTCTGCTCTTTCCATGAACCACAGCTAGAGTCATTGCATGTGTGTTCTTCTCACAAACCACATATCACCAGTGTCATTGCATGTGTGTTCTTCCCACAGACCACACATGGATCCACCAGTGTCATTGCATGTGTGTTCTTCCCTTGAACCACACATGGATCCACCATTGTAATTGCATGTGTGTTCTTCCCATGAACCACACATAGATCCACCAGTGTCATTGCATGTCTGCTCTTTTCATGAACTACAGCTAGAGTCATTGCATGTGTATTATTTTCACAGACCACATATGGATCCACCAGTGTTATTGCATGTGTGTTATTCTGACAAACCACGTAAGGATCCACCAGTGTCATTGCATGTGTGTTCCTCTCCTAGACCACACATGGATCCACCGGTGTCATCGCATGTCTGCTCTTTTCATGAACCACAGTTAGAGTCATCACATGTCTTCTCTTTTCATGAACCACAGTTAGAGTCATTGCATGTGTGCTCTTCCCACAAACCATATCATGAACCACACCTAGTGTCATTGCATGTGTGTTCTTCTCATTAACCACACATGGATCCACCGGTGTCATTGCATGTCTGCTCTTCTCATTAACCACAGTTAGAGTCATTGCATGTGTGTTCTTCTCACAAACCACATATCACTAGTGTCATTGCATGTGTGTTCTTCCCAAAGACCACACATGGATCCACCAGTGTCATTGCATGTGTGTTCTTCCCATGAACCACACATGGATCCACCAGTGTCATTGCATGTTTGCTCTTTTCATGAACCACAGCTAGAGTCATTACATGTGTGTTCTTCTCACAAACCACATATCACCAGTGTCATTGCATGTGTGTTCTTCCCATGAACCACACATGGATCCACCAGTGTCATTGCATGTGTGTTATTCTCACAAACCACGTATGGATCCACCGGTGTCATTGCATGGGTGTTCCTCGCATAGACCACACATGGATCCACCGGTGGCATCGCATGTCTGCTCTTTTCATGAACCATAGTTAGATCATCGCATGTCTGCTCTTTTCATGAACGACAACTAGAGTCATTGCATGTGTGTTCTTCTCACATAACACATATCACCAGTGTCATTGCATGTGTGTTCTTCCCACAGACCACACATTGATACCACAGCTAGAGTCATTGCATGTGTGTTCTTCCCATGAACCACACATGGATCCACCTAGTGTCATTGCATGTGTGCTCTTCCCATGAACCACACATGGATCCACCAGTGTCATTGCATGTGTGTTATTCTCACAAACCACATAAGGATCCACCGGTGTCATTGCATGTGTGTTCCTCTGATAGACCACACATTGATCCACCGGTGGCATCGCATGTCTGCTCTTTTCATGAACCACAGTTAGAGTCATCACATGTCTTCTGTTTTCATGAACCACAGCTAGAGTCATTGCATGTGTGTTCTTGTCACAAACCATATCATGAACCACACCCAGTGTCATTGCATGTGTGTTCTTCTCATTAACCACACATTGATCCACCAGTGTCATTGCATGTTAGCTCTTCTCATTAACAACGGCTAGAGCCACCAGTGTCATTGGATGCATGTTCTTGTCATAAACCGCATATGGATACCAATTAACCTTAGGAGAGCCCTAACCTTACCTTTAGACCGAGTCTTCTAGAAGGCATGCCCTAACACAGTTGTTCTGCTTGACGATTGTTACATACCGTTTGATCGGGGCGCTTGGACGATTGGGATTGTTTTCGTGAGATCGATCCGCGAGTAGTCTGTTCTACGGCATAATTGGCCACGCTTGCTCTGGACAAACTAGCAACATCGGGGGCTTCCCTGTTGCGAGTGTCATGACTCACGAGTTGAGCGGGCCATATCCCAGTGTCACGTCCCCATTACTTCTCTTCCTCCCTGTACTTCTCTTCCTTCCCCTCGAAGCCACATTCCCCACTTCACTCCCATCCTGCCGTAGCCGCAAGCCGATGGCGCCTCCATCCCAATCCCCTCTCCGGCAGCCACCCCCTCCCTTCTCGCCATGGGTTCAAGGGGAGACGGCGAGGAAACACGTCGTGACGACAGGGACAGTGATTTCGATGTGAGTCGTCTCATCTCTATCTCTATCATCCGTGGCCAGTTATCTATTTTTGAGAAAGATCTACTCCGTTTACTCATGCGCGTATGATGTGTTAGGCCAACCAGGCGATGTATGACGCCGACTATCACGGTTTAGCGGATGAAGACAGTCCTCTGCTATGTAAACATGGATATGTGCCAGCTAAATTTGTAGCGTTCGAAGGACGAAACACGGGTAGGAGGTTTCTACGGTGTTAAGGACATTGTGCAATGATGCGAGGCAGAAGTTGCAGTGTTGTCAAATGGGTAGATCCAGAGTGGCCCAAATCGATGCAGAAAATGCGGGACAAACTATGGGAAATGACTGTTGAGTTGAAAGAATCCGCATTCAGCTCACTTCTTGACAGTGTTGAGATGAAGCTATGCGAAATAGTTGACACGACTAAGCATAAGCGAGATCTCATGGGGGTGGAAGACAAGGTTAGCAAAGTCGAGAAGGAGAGGGACGCGGCGTTGGCCCTGAAGGCTAAAGCGAGCAAGAACTGACTCAAGCAAGGAAGGATCTTCACCAGGCCAAAGTCTTGCAGTTCATAACTACGAGTATTGACAAGTGCATGAGGAAAGATGTAGAGTAACAATTGAAGTTGTGTAAGGAAGATGCTAAAAGCAAGGAGCAGACGATTCGATCCTTGCTCTTGTAGGAAGATGCGCATAGGGCTAAGATTAGGAAGATCAAGGAGATGTGTGATAACTAGTTCTATTTAGCTTAAGCTCTGTGCCTTTTTTAAGTTGTAATAGTTGTACTTGTTGACCTTGCGGTCTGAACTATTGGCCCCGGACTCCTGGGAATAAAAAAATTGGTCGCCCGTTAATCTATCTTAACCCTGCATTACTTCCTTTTGTCTGACCAATGCCCCTTGGATATTCCGCCCGTCGCTTCATCGTCCTCGTGTACAAATAGGAGGCGCCACAGCTCGTCGCTTCGTCACCCATCCCCTCGCCCTCTCCAATCTCCACCGCGCCGTCCACCCCCTCGCTCCCTCTCTAATCTCCACTGCACCGCCATGGAGATGCCCTCGCTGAACTTCTACGAGGCGGTGATGTTAGCGCACTTCGACATCCTCACGCCGCCAGTCGCGACGGTGCCCCACGAATGGCACATCACCTATGCGGGGGTGCTGGTGGCTCCGCTCCTCATCCCCGACGGAGCCGTGATGGAGAGCGAAATCGCGGCGCGCCGCCGCCAGATGCCCGCGTGGAAGAGGGCGCTACCCTGGTACACGACGGCCAGCCCGTACTGCCCGGTGCTGTTCAAGAAGGAGCGGAAGGCCAAGATTGGCAACCGCATCGTTTACGGGCGCGTGGTGCACCAGGATCTTCGCAACCAAGAAGGGCGGGAGAGGTTCTGGTCCGTCCCTAGACGGACCAAGTTCACCGTCATCGCCGCCGCTCGCTGCGAAGAGGTGCTCCGTCTCGCGTACAATGCGGAAATCGTGGAGGTTCCGTCCGACGAAGACGAGGAAGCCGGCGGCTCGGAGGACATCGGCACCGGAAGTGAAATTGTAGACTAGTGGTTGAATTAATGTAGGATGTGAAATCGCACCTTTGTTAGAAGAATTTGTGGTTGAATTAATGAAATGCCTCGATTTAGATCTATGTCTCGATTAATTTGTTATTTAGATCAATTTCTGCCTCGATTTAGATCTCTGTCCCGGATTGGGAACGTGACCGTGGACCAAAGACCCCTTTTCTACTAGTGTATTCTGACATTGGTGGTTTGTTTAAACGTAATATATGTGGATTTGGCCACATGCAAATGGCACAACCACAATTTATAAAGTGGAAGCACGTACACCCGGTTACTGGAGATCCGGGAGCTTCGCCAGATGCAGGGGATGCGGGAGCAGAGAGGCGGTGAGATAGACGGGCTCAAGATTAGGCCAAAATGTGGTACCCATTTCCTCCTCATCTGGGAATTATCGGTGAGAACATTGATGTTTATGTTGCCACGTCGTTGTGCAGCATCTGAAATAAGTTGCTGCTTCGTGGAGTGTGGCATCTTAAATAATTTATTTCTGTGCCACTTACATTCCGTCGTATTTGGAGACCTCCTGCCCCTCAGCAATCGTGGAGCAAGCATGGATCCTTGTTTTTAGATAGAAGTGGCACAATCACAATTTCAGAATCAACTACTGACTCGGGCGTTTCCAAACCCTAAGTCGTGCTACATTTTACTCAGAGAACGTGGGTAGATTGTTTTGCCCAGCAACGTGCCACACAGAGAGCTCCAGAATTTACCAGAATTACATATATAGGTTCAAGTTCAACACACTACTATGCATCTTCATTGCCAGCAGCCTTCTTCCGCAGCCTGGGTGCCAAGCCTTCACGTCCAGTGGCTTCTTCATTTCATGCCTTCTTCCTCTTCCTTGGTGCCAATTTTCTTAGCTTCACGTACTCTGCATCGCCGGGACAATGGGCACCAGAATCGTGTCCAGAATCATCTTTCCACTCGTTTTTAATTTCTTCGGGCAGCAAAATGACTGACCCGGCAGTCATGTTTCTAACCTTGCGGCGCTTCCTATCAAAGAAACAAGACTGTTGCATAACTGCCCAATATCTATAGAGTAAATAAAACAAAAATTACAATTCAGCACAAACATGCGAACCCCAAGCGACCTTTGCTTACCAGGAGCTAATTGGGTTCGAGCAAGCACCCTGTCCAAGAATAGAAGGGCGACTCCCAGTAGCAGCAGTTTCCACATCCAGTACATCCCAATTCAGCTCAAACATGCAATCCGAAGCATACCTTTTCATCAACCCAATTAGCTGACTGTCACAGGTTATAGGAACCATGATGCCACGTTTATACATGAAGCTGAACTTTGCAGTCTGCTTCAGCCATACTTCAACATGATTATGCAGAGCAGCAACCATACTAGATATAGTGCAGATCTGCGCAGGCGCTTCTTCCATCGTGAAACAATGGCTTCCATACCACTTGCCCTTGGAGTCGTACCTGTAGAGGACAACCGTAACCAGGTAAGGGGGGTCCGTGCAGATCCCACTTGACAGAAAACTGTGGACAAAATATGTTTGTCAGCGTTGGGCTAACGAACAATTTGAGGTTCAGTAGCCAGCTAGTAGTTGTAATTAGTGCGAATAGCAAAGAGAAGGGTAGCTCAACCGCTTGTAGGCAGAACTTCTTCTTCCTTGATAGTAGGATCTGCCATCCTCCGAACTGCTCGGCTCGTCGATGGCGGAGGCGGGCTAGAGCCTCACAACAGCGGCTACTGCATGCGCCATTGGAACACGGTATCAGCGACTGGGCGCAGCAACTGGGCGCAGCAACTTGGCCCCGGAAGTCAAATGTCCGAAGGGATCGTCCTGCCTGGAGGGTGGATTCCGACGCCGCCGGTGCTAGGGGAAAGCTAGGAATGGATTTGTGAAATTGGTCAACGCATCCAATCCACTTAGCTGCTCGATTTGCCTAAGAGGTTGCCACGTTGGCGCCCGCGTCACGGACAGATAACCGACATGTGGGTCCCGACCGTCTACTTCACGGGGCGGTTTAACGGAATGTTTGTATTTGGCAGGGGTGAGCTGAGTTTGCCTTGAAATGGCCCCTCTCAGTAGTTGGCGGCCCAACTTTTCGAAACGCAGTAATTTCAGGCAACTTAGGTACCGCCATGCGTTGGCTTGCCAACTTTGGTACCGCAGACGAACAAGCCCCCCTGTACCGCCCTCGCCGGAGACGCCTGCCCACACCGCGTGGTCTCACCATCGAGCCTATAAAAGGAGGCCACCCTAGCACAAACTCCTCACACCATTCCACTCCCCTCTCCCCCCGGAGCATTTCCCCTCTCTCGCTGTAGCCGCTTGAGCCCTAGTTCGGCGGAATTGCACCGGAGGAGCCCGCTACAAAGGAGGAGAAGTCTCGGTCGATTTTGTCCACCCCTGGAGCTGCCGCGACATTGCTTGAGCCCGCCGTCACCGTCCAGTTCGATCGCCCGCCTCGCCGCACTAGATGGAGCCCTGGTATGCCCTCACCATACCCCTACTGGCCGCTTAGGATTCGGTCTCGCTGGCGACGAGTTCGTCGTCGACGACGACTGTGGACCGTTGATCTCTATTCTAATCGTAGCGCCCAGATCGTCCCATACCGTTTCAGGTTTTAAGTCTCGCTGACAAGCGGGACCAACCTGTCAGCCGCCCTCTGCACCGCTGAGCATCACTGGGCTGGCCCACTTCCTTTCCCGCACGACCCAGTTAATTCAAATCTAGATTTTTCTATTTAGGTTTGAACTCAATTCTGTCCCTTAGTTTAAAAATCAATTTAGAGAGTTTTACTAAACCAAATTGAGTGATTCCAATTTTGTTAGAAAGCTTCCGAAGAGATCTATCCAAGCCCGTTGGATTTGATTAATTTAGAGTTAGAGATTTCTCCTAGTAAAAATAACACGACAGAAGCTTTTGCACATTCAAACATTTTTATAAAATCAACCATGATAGCTTTTGAGTTGATTCCAACTCTCAAAAATCACATTTATCCCTACCTATCTGAATATGTAATAATATTAAGGTTTGCATGCAGTGACTTTGGACTAGTACCAAAATAATGCTATATAGGAATATCTAGTCACTTTAAATCATTAATTATTAAACTTAAACTCAATTAAAAGTAATCCAACCCTTAAATCACATTACCATATGTTAGAATATGTGGTGATGACATGTGTCCACATGATCCCATATTTTAATTGGAGAATATTAAATCTTAGTTATTTTCAATGAGTAGAAATTACTTTTCTCAAATAAAAAGAATGAAACTACTTAATAAAACCTTGTGATGCTTGTGATGATAATAGATCATCAAATGTGTGCCTTAGAGTGCTAAGTAGACTAGTTAAGTATTATTTGGTGATTGTGTACTCTGTGTGTATTTATAGAAGATAGTACCGACCAAGCCTACGAGGAGGAGGAGTTCTACCAAGAGGAGGAGGAAGAAAACTTCAACCACTACACTACCCAAGGCAAGCTAGCACTATACCAGTGTACCATTGCGAGCTAACACTTGTAATCTAGATAACTTAAGCAAGATGCATTAGGCATGCTTGGTTATACCACTTTGACTATTACCTACCCCAAGTTTTATTTCCAAGCTTATACTTCTTTACTTTATTAAAGTCCTTTACTTGTTTTGAAGGTAGCATACAGAGTATAAAACTTGACCTATCTAGATAACCTTAGATGTCATTCTATGGCATGAGATTGAGATTAGCATCCCACATTAGTGAACACTCTTAACTTAGTAGTTAGAGCTAAATCAAAACTTGACTCACTTTAGATGGGAACACTTGGTGAAAATGAATTGTGAAAACCTTGGAATGATGAGTCATTCTATTGAGATGTTTTGACATGTGTTGAGAAACACAAATGGTTTATGATGATGAAAATGTTTAGGCATGAGCCTTAGCCCTTTTACAAAAACTGATGGTTGGATTTGGATGCGATACCATTCCAATTGTACCGTACAATCACAATACCTAAATTGAGTAAGGCTTAGCCAGAAGTTTATATGCATTAGTATTAGTTCCCTCACGGGAGAGGTTTGAGCTGAGGCTACCTCTCAATGTTGTCCACCTATGCAGTGCCCAAGATGACAGATGGTCATGGTTGGGATCCCATGCTCATAGGAGAGGTGCTTATACTAGGGTGTGTAAAGGAAAGGTTATGTTTGATTATCTGCATACTAAGTATGATGATTCAGGGTTATCCCTGACAGATGTATCGAATCTTGTGGTGAAAGTGTACCATCTCTGCAGAGTGTCAAACTATTCGAGTAGCCGCGTACGCGGTTATGGACAGTTGGAGTGGACATACGGTTTCGTTGTCAGACATTTTCAAAATGACTTATGAAATGAATGATGAATCTTGACTTGACCATAATAGATTTGTGGCTATGACCCTAGCTTCCCAACTTAAGTGATTCTGGAACTTTATTTTATCTTTCTTTGTTTCAGAACTCATTTTAGGTTTCAAACTTAACTTTAGAAGTAAACTTAGAGTTAGCATTTACACTAGAACTATACTACTTGTTAGTGGTAGTTTGCGAGTACTTAAAGAGTACTCATGGCTTTTGTCCCTGGCTATTCCTATGGCCAGACTATGAAGGAGACTACCAAGATGACGGACAGCAGGACGGCTATGATAACTAGGACTATCTTCCATCGTCAGCATTGCCTGTGCCCCTGAAGATGGACCCCACCGCTATGCTATTTATTCCGCTGCTTGATTGTACTAAGATTGGATCATGAGATCCTTTATTTTGTTGTAAGACCTTATTATGGTTTGTAATGGATGATGTATTGTGATATCCAATCTGTTATGTCTCGCAAAAATGGTAATCCTGGGATTGCGATGTATGGCATAACAGACATCTAGGATTAAAAATCCGGGTGTTGACACTGCAGATGGAGAGAGACGTGCAATCATTTGATGCATCTCTTCCATTTTGACCTCTATGGATTTTAGCAAGGTTGCTTCCAACGTCTTGAGATCATCCATAGTTACCTTGTCCACAGCCTCACTACCATCTCCCTTAGTGCCCATAACCTCTTAGGCAGTAAAGCCCGAAAATAGAGCCGAGGCTCTAATACCAATTGAAATGGATCGTATGGGCACCTAGAGGAGGGGGATGAATAGGTGCTACTTCAAATTTTAGTTCTTTTTCAATTTTAGGCTTGACACAAATGTAAATTCTCTAGATATGCAATTACGAGAATTTCCCTATATGCCAACCTAACTACTAAGCGTGCAAAAGGAGCGAGGAAATCATAGTGGAGCATGGAGGGACACATGGATTTGTTTGACCGTGGATCCTTCCTTGTTAAGGTAAGTACGTCGGTGTTGGAGGGGTGGGCGGTTCTAAGACCACCACGCCACAATAGGCCTCACCCTATTCTCCGATGGATCTCGCCACCAAAGGCCCGATCCACCTTTCCACTATTGGTACCATTTGAGGCGGGAACCGGTCCTTTACAACGCTAGCATGACACACATCCACAACCGAATTGGAGGCTCCCGTGATGACAACAAGATGCCACAAGAACAAGGATTATCAAATAATCCAAACTAGGATCTAGATATTTGCAAAAACTACTAGATTAAGAATCCCCCAAGTGAATGGAGGGGAAGTTGAGCGCTTGATTGGTGTTGATGAAGATCGAGTCCTCCTCCTTCAATTCCCCAAAGAACAAAGCCTTTGGGTGGGTGAGGATGGAGATCTCGCTTGGAACTTGAAGAACAGGTCTAAGCGTTTTCGAATGAATCAAGAATTCTGGTGATTGATTTGGAATAAATACCCCTGCCTCACTCGACCATTGGAGACTTCGGGGGCCGGATTATCCGGCCCAAGTGGGGACCAGATTATTCGACTGGGGAAAAATGTCACCCCAAAAACGGATTTTCTAGGGGAAAATCCACCCCTTACTGCACGACGCACCTTGGCTGCCTTTGAAATGCCCGGGAAAAAACTCTAGCCCTAGCCGGACAATCCAAAGAATAATCCGCCCCCATACTGCATGAAACGCCTTGCCCGCCTTTGACGATTTAGCTAGGCCGGATTATTCGGCCCTTGGCAGGGGCGGATAATACGCCCCCCCAACAATTGTTTTGGGGTTGCTTTTCATGTGAACAATTATCTGCAACACTTAGCACACACGAGATGATCCATGGTATTGTTATCTAACACACAAAACACTAGAGATCATGAAATGTTCTTTGACCTACAAATATTGAAGATAAAAACCATAGAACTTATCGTATCTCGCATCAACTCATCGTATTATCCAGTGAAGACCCAAACCACTAAAATAAGCAACATGTGAAATATTTAATTATGCGGCAAAAGATCTGGCATGATCATGATATGATGCATGACATGGTAAGATGCAGTGCAAGTTAGCAAAATTAAGCGGAATTAGGGTTCTGACAATTAATTACATAATGCGAGTTGTTTAGATACCCCACAATTTAAATGTTGAATTAACATAGAAAAGGCATGAAATAGATGAGCTACACCATTTAAATGGAGTCTAGAAAAAGACACGAATTGTCTGCATATACACTCCATATTTAATTATTACATGATCGCTAAATACCCCCAAACAATAAAATATGTGTGCAGCATGAATGATTTGATATGCAACAAGTTGTATGGAAATTCATATAGAAAATAGGGATGGGTTTAGGTTCACACATTTAGGGTCGAAGATCTTGGGGTCGGAAGGGTTTAGGTTTGGTCTTTAGATCTGTGAAGAAGGCCTTGAGGTTTCGACTTAGTTGATGATGATGATCTTGGATCGGGCACCGGTGCCTGACCTGGTTCATGGAAGATACCTTGGCATTCGGCGTCCTTCAGTTCCATGTCAACATACTCGGGATTCTGGCTTGATTTTCCGTGTCATACTCGGGTTTTGACACTAGTAGGTCTTGGTGTCAACGATTCTTAACGACAGGGCACTTCATGTCCATCTTCCTTTGCCTAAGAAGAAGTAGTCTAGGAGTTAGACCAAGTAGTCGGTATATCGTACCATCACATGTCACTATCACCACCTATCCACTATCTTCACACCATTGCCGCTGCAAGCAACATCACACCCCATCTTCTCGTGATCAGTACCAAAAACACCACATAGAGCAACACCACTGATACTATAGGGAATCAACACGACAAAACATATCTGACTGAAGATTGGTGAAGGCATCACTCGATCGAGAAGGTTGGAGACATGGTGCAACAAAAGGCGAGGAGCAGCGAGGTCGAGCTCGGTCCGAGGTGGTGGTGTCCGATGACATGCGTGTAGGAGGGAACCGCCGGTGGGAAGGGTGGCTAGAGGTGGATTCTCCCTGTTGGGACTTGGAGAACGCATTGGAGGCGTGAGGGCCTACAATGCCCCGAGGCTAAGACAAGTGAGCGGTGGAAGAAGAGGTCGACCACTAGCGTGAGGATGTCCGCTGCTGGCGGCAGGGATCAAGCAGGAAATGGCGGTTGGTGGCGATGGGGATAGGGCTAGAGGCGAGGAAGGAGTGACCACCGTCGAGGTGCAGGCTTCGTTGTTGTCAATGAGAGCGCAGAGAGGGGTAGGAAGGTGAGGTGGTGCCCACATCGGGTGGAGAAGGCGGCTATTGGGATCCTGACGGGCTCGGGAGAAGGGAGCGAGGGATTAGGGATGAGGATGCGAGGCAGGGCGCAAGGCTGCGCAAAGCATGATGATCTGGCTAGGCCACGAGCGCGTAGGGGCTCAAAGGGGAGCGGGAGTGTTCCAGGAGTAAGAAGACATGGGGAATCAGGGGTTGGTGGCGTGAGTGCGTGAGTTTCGTGAATGACCGGTGGGTTGTGTCTGGTGTGGGCGTGTGTGGTGTACCGCGTGCGTGAGTGTGTTCGACGTGTACGCGCATGGGTTGGTGTGGAGTGCGTCTGTATGCGCGGTGGCTGTTGTGTGAGGGTTGGTCGATTAGGTTGAGTTGGTGGGTCTAGGTGAGGTTTAGGCTAGGGTTTGGATTGTAGGTGGCCGGCTGGACTAGCCTTCGGGAGTTAGCTGCCTCCCAAAAAACAATTTATTAATTTTGTTTTAAAATCCTTTTTGTATATAGTTTTTAGACAAACAAAATTCTGAAAAGATCGGAGAGTTAATTTGAAATTAAAGGAGGGAATAAATAGAAAAAAGGATTTTTAGCTATAATTTTAGGGTCAAAAATCTGCATGATGTCATGATGATGCATAAAATAAAAATAAATGCAAATCTAATTGGGGATATTTTCTGAGCATTACACTAGGCCCCACTTTCCACCATTGTTGTCGAAGTATGGGGTTGCAAAAGACCAACAAGGATGACCACCAATGCTCAACTGTCTTTAGCATCCACTATGGGCCCTCCCCGCACCGCCTTTAAAGCCTTTAGCGGAGGAGTAGGCTGGAAGGAGATCCGACTGGCGGCGCTGCTAGGGTTTCCATATGTCACTCTAGAAGATCTATGTGAGATCTCTTCATTGAAATCCATCATGTTCACATGAATAATATCCTTAAGTACTTCTAAACTATTGATTTTATTTTGAAAATAATAAATTAGATCTATGGAGATAATTAGGATTAATAGGATGTCAATCCTACATATATAGATAACTTTTAGTGAAGAATCATCACAACTAGACTAATTGGAACCAAAACAGAGTAATGGTTTGATAATTCAAACCCATTCATCCCATTACAACCAAATCATTCAAGAGTATCACATGCAACACGATGGCCAAGAAGAGGGAGCTGACTAGTGTAACACCGTCGAATCGAGACTATGCAGATTTAGTGGTCCCCACCAAACCTGCATAGAAATGATTCAAAGATACCCGTCAAGCACATGTGTGTGGGTGGAAATGAAATAGTAACATTACACAATACTTCACGATAGAGCCCAAATTAAACATCTATATACAACAACGACTTCAACGAGTCAATAATATAAATGTATATATCACAAAGATGCAAATCACATTGAAAGTGATACAACATCCGAGAATGGATAATAAGAATACAAATTGATCTAAGAGTCATAAAGACTAACCAATGTCGTCCACAACCCTGCCTAGGAAAACCCAGAAGGGTAATCTTGCTAACATCTTCAATATCATACCTATCAAAGTCGGGCCAACGATTGCCCAAAAAAGGGAGAAGGAAGTGAGGGTAAGTATCGAGGCAAGTACTTAGCGAGACTTAGAATTTGGCCACTCTCGCCTACATGGGTATGGTAGACTTAGTGACAACAAAACATGCACTAAATTAACCTATAGAGACACGAAACAACTTCTGTCTATTAGAGAGGGATAAGAGATCCCTATTCGGAACCAACAAGATACCAACACCAAACATAACTGAGCCAAAACATTACCTCTATCACATAGCAATACTGGAGGCACTCACACAGTTGGAAATTTTATCAACTCATTGTGATAATTGCGCTAATTACTAGTCTCGTTCAAGTAAAATTTATAGAACTACTTTAGCTAAGTTGTCTATGGTCGAGAAACTATACTCCAAGTTATCCATAACCGTGTCCACGACTTTCCAAAAATATTTACATGCATAGATTCAAAAATGTACTCACACGTTCGATCAACCTCGAAAAAACCAAAGGAAGGTAAAAAGGAACAAGATATTACGACAATACTCTTCCAAGAATCAAAGAAAGGTTTAGGGGATCACCCAACTAATCTACCCATGACAAAGTTGTTCAATATGTGAAGACAGATCCAGAAGTTTGCGACCATGGCTAAAAAAGCTTAGAGTCCCAAAAGTGTGACTATGCGTCTCCATACATCATAAACACGGCGCATCCAAAACAACATAATAATAAACACTCCTTGAGAAACATAATGTAAATGAATTGATAACATGACACAATTTTAGAATAGTAAGTAAATCCCAAACTAATTGTGGCCCCGAAACAAACTTTAGAGCAAGTTCGAGCCGAGGGGGTTCCCATTGTGTCCCACATGTGGTTAGCGCGATGAGTTTGAGAACATGTATCAAGAACTCGGTGTCTTTGTCAGAGATAAGTGGATGGGATAAAAACCAAATCTCGCATATTTCCTAGCGATGCCTCTCTATTAATTTAACTAGTCACAACTACACATTTAATTAATAAGTTGTAAGTAGAACCATGATTAACTCTAACATAAAGCATGCGATAACCTCCCAGCTACTTTAGAACTCAATAAATCTAACAGACACCTGAGCAAGCAACAATGACTCATAAGGCCAGATATCTACCAAACAACAAGCAATAGAAAGTAACCAATGCAATATAGGCTTCTAGGATTAGCAATGTACAGAAACTAAAGCATCACATAAAGAGTAGCAATAGAGAGAAGCAAAGCGATAAAATAAAATATGTAGCAAGACTAGTGCTTGCTTGGGAAAATTTTCCAGATATACATCCGATGAACTTGTTGTATCTCGCATCAACTCAACATGTTATCCGGGAAGAAGCAAAAACTAGAAAAACACGAGATGCAATATTTAATACTACACGAAAAGATCCAACATGATCAAAGTTAAATGATGCATTCCATGTGGTATGATGCCATACAAAGTGCGGATTGATAGTACACCATTGGTAAAGCATTTCCAACATTAAATAATTAAATAATACTTTTATTCGCCAACTTTTATTTGGAAAACCTTCCAATACAATAAAAATAATATATGATGTAAGATCAATTGATGGTATGGATGTCGTATTTGGGTTCCCCGTATTTTTCTCATCAATTTAAACATATTATTTGTCGAATTCTGAAATACCGATCAAAAGTTATGAATTATTTACATTTAAATAGAAAAAGACAAATGGTTATTAGTTTAAGTATTTACAATAATCCAAATTGAAAACAAAATTTATATTTGAATCCCAAAAAAAGGATGTTTCATGTATAATCCTGCATAATCTCGAATGTAAATAATTTCAAACTTTTTTGGTTTTGAAAGTTTTTAAAAGTTCAAAGGTATTTGAAGATATGATCTACTCAAAGTTTGCATTCAAATTTAAATTAAGTTTGGCCAAAATTGAAAGTACCAGTGACCCATGGGTGAGAATCTAGACTTTTTTGGAATTTTTTAAAGTGCATTTTGGGAGACAAAAATGGCAGGGGTAATGGGATAAAATGTTTAGATCTAGGGACACTGGGTTATGGAAGGGAAAACCTAGGGGGTTAAGAGGAAAATGTACCAAACCACTGCTGAACTCTGGAAAACACTGAAGTTTTTCTGAATCTTTTGTTAGTAAACATCCCGTTCAAAACATCGCAAAAACACGAAAAATTTCATAGGCATGATCTGCTGCTGCGAAACATTGCATGGTACCACAACCAACCCTCTCTATCTCCCTCTTTTACTCTGTACTCTTCCTCCCCTCAAGTTCTTCCAAATCGATTGTATTTCTTCATAGAGTTTGACCCCCTTTGTCGCAAGAGGTAACCTCCCCCGCTCCCCTTGATTTGGTCCATTTAGATTTTTGCAATTTGGTGGTATTTTTCTAAAAAGGTTGAAACCTTGGATCTTACATTTGGAGTGAAATCTATGGTTTATTATTCTGGTATTGACTAATGTTTGTTGGTTTTATGGTTAGTAGTCATTACATGTAAGAATTTTAGGCTAGGGTTAGGGTTTGGGTATATTTACTTGAGTTAGGGTTAGGTTTTTCTAGCAAACTGGCCATGACTCTTTTTTGTGTTGCTATGGTTGGTGGTAATATAATTATCTTTGATGCATTTTGGTTGTTGTCATTGTTTAGATGGCAAGAATTGTTATTGTTCATCATGTGGACAAGGCTGATTTCTTGAAAGGCAATGCCGAATGTTCCTACAAGACGCCTCGTCCAACTGCACATAGAGCAAACATATGTAAATATCAAGTTGAGACAATGTTTAGTAGCACCATGCAATATGTATAGTTCATTACCTGTCAGTACAAGTAAGGGAGTGCCGTTGAACACCAACTGTTCTTATATGGTCCCATCCCGCAAATAAAGTGAGCCAGATAAATGATGCATTTGTTCCCGTGCCATTCGAGAAAACAACCCTCCTTATACCATAATAAAAGTATGTCCGGGCATACATCTGAATCACCTCCTCATCGGCTCCCTTGGGGCACTTGCTAAAGTTTTGTTGTATCCATTTATAAGTAGCACAGACAGACATATTCTCGTCGTCGATGCATCACCAATTAGTTCCCTCATCCCTTCATGCCTCTTGTTCGAAACTAATCTCATAAACACAAGTTGTCCTTTGATAGGAAGCGCAAGGATCATGATTAAACAAGGGTTCATATATGGCGTCATCTCACCACAAGGAAGGTCAAAACTATGTGTCTCAGGTCTCCATGTATCAATAAGCATTGATGTCTATGCACAGTTGTTGGGCCTCCAAGTGCAGAGGTTTTTAGAACAACAACAAGTTTTCCCTTAAGTGGATCACCCAAGGTTTATCGAACTCAGGGAGAAAGTGGTCAAAGGTATCCCCTCTCAAGCAACCCTGCAATCAAGATACAAGAAGTCTCTTGTGTCCCCAACACACCCAATACACTTGTCAGGTGTATAGGTGCACTAGTTTGGCAAAGAGATAGTGAAATACAAGTGGTATGGATAATTATAAGTGGTAACGGTGACAGCAAATAGCTTGACGGCGTGGAAAAGACTAAAGGCAAACTGAAATAAAGATGGAAGCAAGCAAACATGTAACAGATCTAGTTGCAAACAGTGTTTCAATGCTTAGAAACAAGGCCTAGGGATCATACTTTCACTAGTGAACACTCTCATATAAATATCTTCTCTTCATGATACTACTCTGAACTACTCTCTGGTTGGACACTCTAATCCATGGTAGGGCTATAACAGCACTCCTCAAAGTTCGCATTTCCCATCTAGGTAACCCCACACTGTCACCTTGAGCGCTAGATGGTTCCAACAAACACCACAATTTCATAGACACGTACAACTCCAAATATAACTCATAACAAGTATTTGTAATCTCTAGCCTAGGTGCCACCATGGTGTGCACGTTGTCACTTTCACACACATGGGGATAGCAGAGATTCATTGAAGTACTTGAGTAGCAGAATGGATCTATAGATTACAAGCTCATGATCTCAATAATATCATGCATAGAGAGATAGATGAACACATAGCTACCGGTAGAGCCCTTATCCTCGAGGAAGAACCACTCTGTCATCATCATGGGAATCAGCAACGGCGATGGAGATGTCGGTGGAGTCAATGGAGATGGCTCCGGGGACACTTCCCCATCCCGGCAAGGTGCCGGAACAGAGACTTTTTGTCCCCCGAATCTCTCCTTCGGTGGCGGCGGCACTGCGGAACTTTTCGTGGCTGGAGGCTGTTCGATCTAGGGTTTATGCATTGGGAGGCTTCTTATAGGCGAAGAGGCAAGGTCAGTGGAGTACCAGGATGCCCACACCACCTGGTGGCACCACCAGGGCTAGCCCGCGCCACCATGTGGTGTGCCCACCCTGGTGCCCTACTTCGTCTCTGCTTCGTGTTTCTGTGTTGCTCCGGGAAAAATAAGAATATTGGCTTTTGTCCCGTCCAATTCTGAGAATATTCATTTTCTGCCTTTTCTGGAACCAAAAATAGAAGAAAACAGGCAACTAGCACTGTGGCATCTTGTTAATAGGTTAGTCCTAGAAATCATATAAAAATACCTCAAAGTGTGGAAAAAACATAAGAAAGTAGATATAAACCAAGCATGGTACATCAAAAATTATAGATACGTTAGCAACGTATCAACATCCCCAAGCTTAACTCCTGCTCGTCCTCGAGTAGGTAAGTGATAAAAAGAAAGAATAATTTTTGAGGTGACATGCACCATCATAAACTTGATCAAAGGATTTGTAAAACATTCATAGCTGGGATCATAGTACTTCAACATAGCATGAAAGATAAAGTTCTAACAATAATACATAGCAACTATGTTGCAACATGAAAAGGCACAAACAAAAGATTCATGAATAACAATGCTTTGCAAGACGTTTGTTTGTTTCACATAAAGAAAACATGGCATAGTGGCATTCAGCTTGTCCCTCATAGAGTAGCAAATATAAATGCATAGGACACCTTCAAAGTTTATAAGGGTGACTAGGTACAAATAGTTTAAGTACAAGCAATATCAAAGTTATGCATCAATCAACAAGTCTTGGGACAATGCACATAGAACTAAGAATGGCCACTATGCTCTCTCAACGGGTGCATAAATATAGAAGGTGGAGACTCAACATAAAAGTAAAAAAGAAAGGCCTTCATAGAAGGAAGCAGCGATTCAAGTTTCATAAAGAGCTTCCAAAAATTATGGTACTTACTAGATTTCAGCTCTCATTGCCCATATCATAAGCATCTTGAAGTGATTAAGGTTAAAGTGAACAAACTATGGAGTATATGCTTGACAACGTATAACTTGGAAATCTCATGTCCCTTGAATACGAGGGTTGCTCCTCATGCTACTCAAGTTTAGTTACCGGTAAGTTCTTGTCATTGTAAGTACATGTGTATAATAGAGAACCGCCAACGGGGTACCCCCTTGCCCGATGATATAGAAGAATCCCCATATCAAAATGACAAGGCAAGCAGACAACAAGCATCTCAACAATCTTCTTATTTACCATGGGAAAATGGTGCTTTTTTCTCTCTTTGCTATTTTCTCATATCTCTTTTTTTCTTTTTCTCTTTTTCTCAATATCTGACTCTTTTTTTATAAGAAGAATTCTTCATGGACAACTCATTATGGTTACGCTGCCGGTTTCCACCATGACATCATAGATTACACTGGCGGCCCAGGCATTTCTCTAACACACATACATAACTCCATGGACTTACAAGCTCCCCTTTCATTTCACACCGACGACATCCATAGACAAAAGAGAATGATATCAACTAGGTACAAAGTACAAGTGCAATGTTGAAAGTGTTCCCCATGACAGCATAGTTCTGCTAATCCCCAACATATAAGTGCAAGCATATACAACATAGAAGACATAATGGTTCAATTTTATTAAGGGCAAGAAAAGTAAAGTGTGCCATCAAGATCGTGAGAGCTTTAATCACTAATTTTCTCATAACAAGTTTAATTCGGAAGGTAGATAAAAACATGAATATACTTGGAATAACAAATACTAATAGGTAGGTATGGTGGACTCTTTGGAATAACTTGGTTTTATTTGGAGTTGGATGCATGAGTGGAACTCATACTTGGTTATGGAGGCTAGCAAAGACTGGGAGCGACCAACTAAGAGAGCAATACTGGCCATAATCATGCAAAGCAACAAAACATCATTAATTAAAGCATAAAGTGATATTACAAGTCGAAAACTAAAGGATCATAAAGGCTTATGGTGACTTGGAATAGTCATAACATGGTGTGAGCATGTGCCAAGTCAACCCAAATAAAGCATCAAAGGAGAATACCACAATACTATGCTTTAATATGCTAAAAAAACACATGATTCTTCCAAGGAACATTAAGCAATCTCAATTGTTTATAACATCTCATGCTACAGCAAAGAACACTAATCATAAAGCCAAAACAATATCAAACATGGCATGACAAAGCATAGGCCACGGTCAAAAACAAGCTCCTTTTACCACTTAAGCATGAACTTTTCTACTCTTTTCCAAACCAAACCAAACTATTTGAAAACTAATGTATGAAAGAGGGGGTCCAACCAATTTATTCAAGCAAACTAAGCAAACCAAGCAAACGAAAACAAAAACAAAGACACTCCAAGAATAACACAAGTGTGCATGAAACAATAAAAATGAAGTGTTTGGAAGAAACCTGAGATTTTTATTGATGAAGAAGGGAATGCCTTGGGCATCCCCAAGCTTTGACGCTTGTACTTCTTCGATATTTCTTGGGGTGACACGGGGTGGCATCCTCAAGCTTGATCTTTAGTCCATTCTTCATCTCATTACATCATTCTTCCATTAACACCTGAAATTTTTTCCTTCATACAAAACTTCACACAATCTTTATTAGCAACATTAATGCACTCAAGATAATAAGTCTTCGGGTTCAGTTCCAACATCAATAAAACTTCCATTAAAACACAAGATACTGTAGCACTTCCCTCAAAAAGCTCAATTCCCCAAAAAGAACCCAAAAAAGAATCAATAAGAAGCAAATGCAAATAATGGCAGAAATCTGTCAAAACAGACCAGCAGGTAAAAACCAATTTTTTTGAAGACCATATGTTGCTCAAATCGAAAAGTGTTGAACTAACGAAAGTTATATAATAACCCGGGGCAAAAGCACAAAAATTTACGCCTCAAAATGACGTATAGAGATTTTACACGAATTTGTACAGTGAAGCACAATAATCTGTTTCCGGAAAGCAACTATCCCAAGCATTAATTATCTCTCATTAGAGGTTACTCTTGGCACAAAAAGAAAATAAAAGTGATAAGGAACGGTTATTACAGAGGTAATAACTTCCAAGACTCATGTTAAACTTTTGGGTTATCTCCCAATAAGTACTTTTCTTTAACGCCTTTAAGTTAGGCATAATAGTTTGAGAAGATGCTCACATAAGAAATATGAATTGAAGTAAAAGAGAGCATCAAGAAGCAAATTCAAAACACATTAAAGTCTAACCCACTTTATATGCATAGGAAACTTTTAACGAAATAAATCATAAAAGCATAAAGCAACAAGCATAGGAAAGCAAAGCAGGTGCATCTCCAAGACTTTCAACATAAAGAGGGGAAACTTAAAATTATTGAGATGCATAAAACCATGTTTCCCTCTCTCATAATAACTTTCAGTAGCATCATGAATAAAATTAACAATATAACTATCACATAAAACATTCTTATCATGAGCCACATGCATAAAATAATTATTACTCTCCCTATAAGCATAGTCATTCTTATTAATCATAGTGGGAGCAAATTCAACAAAATAGCTATCATTATTATTCTCATCACCATAATCATCAAATATAGGATGCATATTGTAGTCATAATTAATTTCCTCCTCAATAGTAGGTGGACTGAAAAAATCATATTCATCATTGTAATCATCATATATTGGAGGCATAGTATCATCAAAGTAAATTTTCTCCTCCGTTCTTGGGGGACTAAAAACATCATTTTCAAAAAACTAGCTTCCCCAAGCTTAGACTTTTCCATAGCATTAGAAATAATGGTGTCCAAAGAATTGATACTAACAACATTGCTATTAGCATGCAAAGAAAGTTCCATGGTTTTTTTAATTTTCTTTTCAGACAATTCGTGTTCTACATTAGGAAAAATACTAAAAAGCTCACTAATTTTGTTGTTGTTTTCCATTAAGCCTAACTAGTGAAAACAAGAAACGAAAAAACAAAATTGTAGAATCTAAAGGAAATAACTTCGAGCACTCACACCGGAGGATGTGAGTACCTTTTACCTTACCTCTCCGCCAACGACGCCAAAAATAGCTTGATGTCTACGCACTTCTATTCTTGTAGACAGTTGTTGGGCCTCCAAGTGCAGAGGTTTGTAGAACAACAACAAGTTTTCCCTTAAGTGGATCACCCAAGGTTTATCGAACTCAGGGAGGAAGTGGTCAAAGGTATCCCCTCTCAAGCAACCCTACAATACAGATACAAGAAGTCTCTTGTATCCCCAACACACCCAATACACTTGTCAGGTGTATAAGTGCACTAGTTTGGCGAAGAGATAGTGAAATACAAGTGGTATGGATAATTATAAGTGGTAACGGTGACAGCAAATAGCTTGACGGCGTGGAAAAGACTAAAGGCAAACTGAAATAAAGATGGAAGCATGCAAACATGTAACAGATCTAGTTGAAAACAGTGTTTCAATGCTTAGAAACAAGGCCTAGGGATCATACTTTCACTAGTGAACACTCCCATATAAATATCTTCTCTTCATGATACTACTCTGAACTACTCTCTGGTTGGACACTCTAATCCATGGTAGGGCTATAACAGCACTCCTCAAAGTTCGCCTTTCCCATCTAGGTAACCCCACACTGTCACCTTGAGCGCTAGATGGTTCCAACAAACACCACAATTTCATAGACACGTCCAACTCTAAATATAACTCATAACAAGTATTTATAATCTCTAGCCTAAGTGCCACCATGGTGTGCACGTTGTCACTTTCACACACATGGGGATAGCAGAGATTCATTGAAGTACTTGAGTAGCAAAATGGATCTATAGATTACAAGCTCATGATCTCAATAATATCATGCATAGAGAGATAGATGAACACATAGCTACCGGTAGAGCCCTTATCCTCGAGGAAGAACCACTCCTTCATCATCATGGGAATCAGCAACGGCGATGGAGATGGCGGTGGAGTCGATGGAGATGGCTCCGGGGACACTTCCCCATCCCGGCAAGGTGCCGGAACAGAGACTTTCTGTCCCCGAATCTCCCCTTCGGTGGCGGCGGCACTGCGGAACTTTTCGTGGCTGGAGGCTGTTCGATCTAGGGTTTATGCATTGGGAGGCTTCTTATAGGCGAAGAGGCAAGGTCGGTGGAGTGCCAGGATGCCCACACCACCTGGTGGCACCACCAGGGCTAGCCCGCGCCACCATATGGTGTGCCCACCCTAGTGCCCTACTTTGTCTCTGCTTCGTGTTTCTGTGTTGCTCCGGGAAAAATAGGCATATTGGCTTTTGTCACGTCTAATTCCGAGAATATTCATTTTCTGCCTTTTTCGGAACCAAAAATAGAAGAAGACAGACAACTGGCACTGTGGCATCTTGTTAATAGGTTAGTCCCAGAAAACATATAAAAATACCTCAAAGTGTGGACAAATAATAAGAAAGTAGATATAAACCAAGCATGAAATATAAAAAATTATAGATACGTTAGCAACATATCAAGCATCATGATCAAACAAGGGTTCATATATGGCGTCGAATGGGAGACAAGCTAGACGAAAAACATAACTCTAGTCTTCTCGATCCACTTAGTGTAGTTCTCGTCATACGACATCTTCTTGCTATGCACCTCGTGGGACCTCAGGTGCAACCATTTCAAAACATCTCTTCTCCGTCATGAACTATCCACTTTGCCGTACATCATAATAGCCATTGAGAGTAGAGTCATGTTCCATCCAGCATATGTGAGCAAACATAGAACATTAGCATTGTATATATATATATATATATATATATATATATATATATATATATATGTAAATTACATGTTTCTATGGTCTAACTTGAACAAAAAAGCATGGCGACATTAGTATGTCATAATAGAACAAAAAGGAAATTAGATCAAATAAATAGATATCAATATGTCCACAATAGTATAGACAAAAGTGTGAGTACGATCAAGTGAGCTACATGTCTGAATTCACTATTCCTAAATTCGGAACGGAAGTTGCGGACCATGTAATAAAGTAATAGGGTGGCATAAAGTTCATTTGTAAAATATGACCAAAACCACTCGATTTCACATGTCCAAGGCACCATAGAAACAAAATATACAACAAGTTTGGTTTTCATATGCACATATAAACTAGCCCTACAACGAACATATCCCAAACACATGCACATATACATGCCACAAACAAGAATTTGGTTTTGACATCATACACATAAAATAAATTTGAAAATTTAGGAGCACTAAAATTTACCAAACCCATAATGCTTTCAAACATCCTCACTACATGTACATGCCATACCCTACCATCATCTAGGCTAGGGTTAAAAGTTAGGCACACAGGTAGTTTAAGAAAATCTTTGACCATCAATGTTTGCCAATAAAATATGCAATATGATGTCTTAAGAAATATACCATTGGAAACTTCTTTTAAAGATGAATCCGAGTGTATAATTGTTGTGACATATTATGTAAAATTTGTTGACCAAAATTAATGGTTAAAATTGTTCTTAAACTATGTGCATGCCTAATAAACGAGGACAGAGGGAGTATAAAAATTAGTATGAATTAGGGTTACACAAATATAGAGGGAATGTGAGAATTACGACCACTAAAAATGAGGGGATCAACCAAGAATACCTCAAGGGATGGCAGGGGATGAAAATCGACCATTGTAGCCCTCAGATCTGTGGGTTTTGGGTAGAGATTAGTGGGGGGAAGTCTGAGAGGGGCACGCCTGCACCGAGGCCTCTGTCTTCATCAGGTCGGCTGGAATAGATAAAGAGGCAGGGGAACTATCAGGGGGCGCTACCATTTTTTCCCTAGGGGTATGGCACTATGTGTAGTACCACAACACCCCCTAGGATGGCACCAAACATACACGGGGTGGATCCACACCAAGCAATGATAGTCACGTCGAATCGTTGTATGGCGCATTTGACCGAAGTGCCATGGTGTGTATGGCAACATTTGCGATGGCGTTGTGCAGCTGCTCATGGAGCTGCTTGGTATGGCGCCATGGGAATATATTAGATTGTGAAAATCATTGAAAAAGGAGGTTATTTTTTGCTTTGTTTCCGTCAATTGATTAATTCTATGATTTTTGCCAGAGGGTTGGCATAGCCATGGTTCTCTTGATGAAGAAGAAGAAGGATGGAGCTCTCACTACAAGAAAAGTTGGCTTTTACAACAGACAATTTTCATGGTTGAAGGCCCGTTTTTCCTAGCCAAAGAGTCTTGCACAATGGATGGCCTTCGTGGTAAAAGCCTCGTCACAAATGAATTGACCATAGATTTTTCGCCCGTGGCGGATCGCACCCTTCAGCCACGAAAACATGTTCCGTCGTAGACCTGTTCACCAGCCAGGCTGATGGCTGATGTCATGCAAACTACCACGTGGCATCCGCCATTAACAGCCAGTTACCTCCATTAACGGTCATAGAAACCGTGGCAGAAGCTAGGCCCAACCAAGGCCTGCTAAATACTAACTGGGCCGGCCCATCAGGGGATCCCAACAAGAAGATGGATCATTACCGTTTTATCCTTCACTGTTTGAAATGGGCCCAGAGATGCGGCCCGCGAACTTTCAGGCCCGTTTCTGTTTTAGCCTACAGAAGGTTCAAGTTGGTCCAGCACTGTGCTGACACTTGAGGGCTGCACAAATTCGGCCCTGCACTGTTCAGGCCTGTTACCAATTTAGCCTTTTACTGTTCAGTCCTATCACTGTTTCAGCCTTTTAGGAATGTCAACCCGTTACTGTTCAAGCTCATTAGTGTTTGTGCTTTCGCCTTTTAAGGCCGGCACTGTTTGGCCTGTTACAGTATTGGCCTGCCATCGTACTGGCCTTTTGCTTTTGATACCTTTTACCGTTCCGACCTTTCACTATTCTGGGCCTTTTATGGTTCTGGCCTTTTACTGCTCTGGCCTTTTGCTGCTACGGACTTTTACTGTTCTGGCCTTTTACTGTTCTGGTTTTTTTACTGTTCTGGCCTTTCAATGTTCTGGTCTTTTACTATTCTAGCCTTTTACTACTCTTGAATTTTACTATTCTGGCCTTTTACTGTTCTGGTCGCTTTAGGCCATCCATGCGCATGTTGTTTCAATGTTCGGCATGCTACTGCTCCGTCTTGTTACTGTTTTGGACTTTTTTTGCTAGAGCCTACTTTTCGCAGAATAGGTGAATATCAAGACATCAATTAATAAACACACACAAATTAAAATTACTTATTACACAACAATAAAAGTTTGTTACAACAGGTTATACAACAAGATCGTAATTCCGACAGATTACAACGAAAAACGTGTCAGTACCATCAATAAGAGACGGTACATGGCGATTCGCTTCACTATATCATCTGTCCTCTTTTTTAACATTTCAGCTACATATCTAAGAGCAGCTACACCCTTTCATTATGCATGCAATACACCATTTATACATTTATCACATGCAGAAGTTGTTCTAGGTGGACTGTTAAGTAAGTTTGCTTCAGCAATGCAATGGGAGGATGAATGGGACGACGGATCACAACTTTCAGTCCTGCCTTCCAAGGACTCCTGCTGGGTTTTAACTGTAGTCTACTAAAATATGGTGCAACAGGTTAAAACAAACAACAAGGGAAACAAGTAGTATTATATAAAGTAGAGATCATTTAAAGTAAGTATGAATTTACAGTAGCACGTTCGGGCTGACAGTAGCTCCTTCTCGAGCGGGTGCGACTCCTGGTCAATCTGCCAGAAGAATCTGAGCAGAGCAGTTGGAACTCTGGTCTTTGTACTCAATTGTCATTTCTCTACATGACATTTGAAACCAAGTTGGTTGGTTTGTGTAACACCCTAGTTTTAGCTAATCCTAATTAGGGCTTTGATTGTGCATTCATGAGCATCATATTTTAAAATGCATGCATAAGAAATAATGCAAAAAAAACTAAACCTAGCTATTTCCTCTTCCTCTTAAAAACAATTCAAAATGGGTTTGAATATTCTGAAAACCACTAAAATAGTGGATCCCAAATTGACTAAAAGGGTCCCTGCAATATTTTATATACTTTTATACACCCTCTGGTATTTTGGTAATATTTGAAAAAGATCTGAATTTGAAAAATACAAACGGAAAAGGACAAAACAGAAAAGAAAAAGGTTTTGCAATAAAAAATAAGCAGCAGAGCCGCATCAGGCCACCCACCTTCCCTCTTCTTTCTATCTTCCGCTCGCGCACCACTTCCGTGGCCCAGCAGCAGCCCAGCGCAGCCCAGCCTACGTACCCTTTCGTCGCCTCTGTTCGTTGTCTTCTTCCTCAAGAGGAAGCAGCTGGGTGTCGCCGGCGTCACCGTCGATCCCTGCCGCCTGAGCATCACCATCCATCGTAACACTGGAGAGGATAAGGAGGACCCCCGCACGCCTCTCTCCTTCTCTGTTCTTATCTCCTTCTCGCGCGCTCTCTCTCGCTCTCTGCGGTGCGCACCAAAACCTAGCCGCCTCTGCCACTGTGTCGCCCCGCTGTCTCAGGCCGTCCTAGTCCCCGCTGAGAGTGCTGGAAGAACCACCTCGCCGCCATCTACTCCCCAGTCAAAGGAATCGAGGAGTGGAGCTTCGAACCGAGTCCACCATCCTTAGCATCCCCAACTCCGGTCGCCGCTCTCCGACATCGATTTCGGCGCCCTCCGACCTCGACCAACCTCTCCGAGCCCTCCTCTGCAAGCGTGGTGAGCTCACGGTCCTGTAGGACCTCTCCACCATCTCCCTCTTGCTTTGTGCCATCCTCCCGATGATAGCCGTCATGCACCGCCGCAGTACATGGCCGCTGGTGATGCTCCGGCTACCAAAATAGGAGCGGCACCACCACAGTTAGGTTCCCCGCATCGCACTGCATCTAGCCCGCCCACTCGCGCTATTCCCCGTAGTCCCGCGTGCCTCTCTTCACCATCCCCGCCGCTGATCCATGGCTCACCGCCGGTGTGACGTCACGCTGACGTCATCTGGATGTCAGCAGTGCGTGGTCAGCCTCGGGTCCGACCTGTTGGTGTGGTAGCTGATGTGCCACTGGGTCCTCTCTGTCAGCGGTAGTGGGTAGCCTCTTCCCTGGTAGAAAACAACCACACCCATGTGCTGACGTCAGCCTCCACCTATGCTGATGTAGTAAAGTTTAATAATTTCTTTAATAATTTCAGAAAAAAGATAAATACTAGAAAATCAATATCTAATTATTTATAAGATAGAAAAATGTGTATAATGTATAAAAATGTTCAGAAAAATGAGATCTACACAATAGACTTATAATCATGCATTGTTCAATAACTTTCATTACAAGTTTAATTAGAATAACATATGAACCCTTGTAGATGATTCCGGGGACTCTCCTGTATTAGGGTTTGCACCCCTCGGATCCTGCTTAAATTGCCAAGCATGTCTTAGGGTTCTATTTCAATACAATTTAACTTGTCATGTCATCATTCTTGCTTGAGCATTGCATCGATGCCATGTGTTGATTGTTTTCCTTTATTTCTGGTGTTTGCATCTTCCCGGTAGAATACGATATTGAGATCAAGATCGAAGATCGACATCAACACCATCAAAGATCGACGAGCAATACTTGACCAACTATAAACAAGTCAAGTACAAGGCTTCTGAAGATCTATATCTGGGTATCAACAAATAAGGCAAGCAAAACCCCACACATGATAAAATCCTATGATTTCAAAAGTATTTCATTCTGGCCATGATGCACACGATTCTACTTTGGTCTTTTATCGATAGATAGAGTATCCTATCTGTTGCATTACTCCCTTTGAGCATATATTACCTAATCCACTGCTCCTAGCATAACTAGGTTTGGCTTGTGTGCATTGTTAGAGCTTATATCTGTGTCTTGCTTAGCCATGCATAGCTGTCAGTGCTGGTTCATCCAGAAGATGTACCAAATGTAGAGAATCTTGTATGACATGGGAACGAGGTATACTCATGAGGTAAGATCAGTGCTAAAGGTTAAACATGCTAAGGCTTGTATGGGAGGCCACGATGGGATGTGGTTTTTGTAGTCCCATGCTCACCATCACTAGGAACCGAGTTCTTTCCTTTGGACCAAGACGAGCGTACAACCACACGGGGCTTGGGAACCCCTCCGTTGATTAACTTGCCTAGTAGATTCCATGAGTCACATAGTTCGGTCTTTCCATTTGGCATACGCTTGAAAATGTTTTCTAAAGAGGATGTGAAGGAGGTGCATCATAACAGGTAGGTAAGCGTGGCCAGGGTTGCTTGGGGTGGATGGAGCCCCTGGTAAACCAATCTCGCCCACATCTCTAGGGACTGACTTCTGGATTTGACCCGTTATGGCGGAACCATCCTTAGGCGTGACTCATGGTCTTGGTGAAAGCAAGGTAAAGGTCATGGCCAACCACCCTCTGCCAGCCTTCCAAGGAAGAGGGATAATAGCTTGGCATTAAGAGTCAGTTGGTACGTGTGGGTAAAGTTGTACACCCCTGGAGGGTTAAATATTTTCGAAAATCCGTGTTCACAATTATGAACGCTTGGTGACCGAATTATAAGATCATAGAGAACATTAAACTAATCGTAAAACTTGGTAGTTTCAACGTGTGCTTAAGGATGCTTCCTCATGGGTACGAGGGGGTGATCCTAGTTGTGAGATGAGGATTACTTTGGTGGATATCAAAATGATGATCAATTCTTTAGAAATGTCGCTCTCTTATCCCCTTTTAAAATATTCTTATTAGACGAGCTTCTTCTCCCTCTTGTTTTATAAACAAAGATGGCTTTATGAAAAATAACTCCACCAGCCATAAGTCTTGCGGAGTACACTCTGTACTCACCCTTGCTTTGTTGATACTTTTGTAGCAAAATAAGTGTTCCCCTGAAGACGAGTTCCGTACGACATCGACACCGACGAGTAGCTTTGGGTTCCCAGCTAGCAGCCTGGAATCTATGGGCTGGGACGTCATCGTTATGCTTCAGGCCTCTTAGGCCATTTGTTAAGTTTGCTATACTTAATAGCATAATTTGCCTTCTGTTGTTCGATGTTTGTGGTCAGTTACCTCTGCTTATAATATTTTGGTTCTTCGCTCAATTATGAGCTTGCTGTAATAATTTTTGTGTCACAGGTTACTGTTCTGTTACCGATTTCTCACTAGATATCCTCGAGCTCTAGGTTAAGCTTATGTCAGGCTAAGGTCTGGGATTTATTTAACCCTGATCCCGGGGGTGTTACAGTTTTTTCTATCAGAGCAATACCGACTGTAGGAAAACCTTGCTACTGGTCGATGTTGAGTCTAGTGCTTGTGAAAACTATTTTCAAAGATGAAAAGTATTTGCGAAAACTCTAGTATGCTTCTTTTTCTCCTCATCCAATTTCGCTCTGACTCTGGGTCATCTTATCTTGTGTTCACTTTGAAAAGTTTTGATATCTCTTCCAGTCTTTCAAAACTTAGGCGCCTTCTTAGCATGTCGTTTCTCAGCTAGTTGACCTAGTGTAGAGTTCTCTAGAGGTGTGTGTTTTGTGTTCTTTGTGTCCCCTTTGCTATGCTTTGTCTGAGAGATTCCTTTCCATCGTGATCTCTCTACCTTATGGGCCCACAATATCCTATTGTATGGCTCTATAGTGTTCTGTTCTAGGCTTCGAGGTTTCCTTTCGCCTCGTGTGCCTCCCTTTTGTTTATTTGGGTACTTCAGAAGTGGTTTCATCATTTGGAAGCTAACCTGTGATTACTATCTTGCGGTGTATGTTGTGTCACTCTAGTAGTAATTACTTATTTCTTGGGCTTTAACCCTTGGACTTGAACCGAAGATCCCGGATTGTGCTGGATTCTAGTGGTGAATCTTGTACATGAAGCTGATCTTTAACCCAAGGTCCATTTTGTTGTCCCCTGTTGTTAATGTTTACACATTACCTCACGATGGCTGGTACTACAAATCTAGCCTTTGAGCTTGTGGTCTTTGTTGCGATTGAATCGTGACAATTAAGGACTTCCCCTACCACTAGCTATGGCAGATATTCTTTAATGGAACCAAATAGATCATGATAAGAGTACTCCTCGTGAGTCTCATATCTATATTCGTGACTCTACCACACCTTACCTCTTCTATGCATGGGTTTTTGGAAGATCGTTAATCTATGCATCCACATCTCGGGATTCTATCCTGAGCATGTTCCTTTTCCCCTTATTGTTTTCGACCTTTGCTTCTTGGTGGCCAAGTAGTAAATCTGCATTGGTGTCTTTCGATGCAAGCTTGTGGTCCGTCAAGACAAACCACTCCAGAATGTCAGGAGAAACAAACTCCAGAACCCCGTCACATCTATGACCAGGTCAAAGTGTTGTAATCCGCAGGTAAAGAGGCATTGATTAGCTTCTATATGTTCTACCTTAGAGTATCACACCCTTCTACACTAAGAGGTTGTGTTGAGTTTCATGACCTTCTTAATGAAGTGATGCTCTTACACATAATTACCCACCCTTCCTCCGAGCTTTCGCACTCGTGAATGATGTGTGTGCGTAGTAATGTTGCTATCTAAGATTCTTAGCAATTGTTATTTCTTTGGACCTCAACCAGGACATTTGTGTCATTCTTAGCGTGATTGGTTAACCCTATCACTAAGCAAAGGATGATTGTGCTACCAAGTCTGTTATTGGTGCATTTTATTCAGTCAAAGAGTTGGGCTTGTGCCAAAGCTTTGAGACTATGTCTTCTTGCCTTACCAAGCAAGTTTACTTTCGAACTAAGTGACATATTGGTGGTTCGTGATATTCTAGATGTCTACTGGTAGTATCGCCATGTTGCCACATAACCGTGTTGTCAAGTTCTTGAGCAAGCAAGTTCTCTGAACTACTCCTTTCTCCAAGGATCCATACTGGATACCCCTGAACTAGTTGGTTGAGCTTAAACAACAACTTGGAGAGTTGTCAGACAAAAGTTCTATCTGACCTAGTTCATCTTAAAGGGATGTCTAGTTTTGTTCGTGCTGAAGAAAGATAGTATCTCCTCTATGGATATGTTATCGCCCCCGCCTTTGATTTGGTTTGGGTTATCGTCAAATCAAACTCAATTCCAAGGACTATCTTGATGATGTTGCTACTCGTGATGTTTCACTTAAGTACATCTTCATATCCTTTGGTCTGACCAATACTTTGCCTTGTTCATCCACCATATGAGTCTATCTTCCTGGAGTATCTCGATAAGTTTGTTGTTGAGCCCATCGATAAATCCTTGTCTTCTCCAAGCTAGAATAGATTCATATGGAATAGTTGGCATTAATGTTGGAAAACTTTTGAGAACCTCCTTCGTGTTATCTCAAAGTATGTGTTCTGGATGTTAGAAGTAACCTTCTCCGATTCACGGGAAAGTGGTGAAAGATGTCGCCATGGATTCGAGTAGAGTTGTCTATGTTTCCTTATGGACACTTGTGTTTCCTTGAAAGTACTTGAGGTATAAACAGTTGTCTTCTGACAAGTTGTTAATACATGGGTCTAGCAATTCAGATCAGTCTATTGGAGCTTAACACTGTAGTCCATGTCTTGAGAATCTAGTAACTTTACCTTTACGGTAAATGTTGCAAATTATCTATTCCGACATGCTGAGTATGAAGTATCATTCCACTTAACCGAATTTGAATCTCAAGCAGATATATGGTTGGTGTTCCTCAAGGTTTTGACACAGGTTTACTAGACCATAGTGGCGGGTGTTGCCGCGCCCGTCCATTTCTAATAAAACAATTGGAGTTTGTGCATATACAGTGTGTCCTGAAATATGAAAGTTAAAATACAAATTATAAAGTACTAAAAGTAAAATCTAACTACATCGATAATTACAAGGAAAGGATGTGATCAATTATTCGATTATTCTTTGTCTCGAAATGTATATCGGTGTTCTCCATACATAGAAAAATATCAAACCCTTCCTCCATCTCTTGCATTGACTTGATTTCATCAGATGCTATGGTTGACAATCAAATCTGATTCTAGGATGGTATGTGAGTAATTCAGTTAAGACATGATGATTCCTAATAATATACTAATAGAAACATAAAGCAAACTAGACGGATTAACCTTTTGTCACTATGAAGAACTAAGTCATTATATTGGCTTATAACTATTACCCAAAGATAGCTCATAATTCACATATCCACTGTTTCAATATTGTTATTGAGAAATAGAACCGCAGGAACTGAATCGCTAAGCCCTTCTTTTACCTTGAGCTGCTTCTCACAACACGCAGAAGAACAATGGATTTTGGTGTCGGCAGCCTCACACAGCCAGATTTCCATCTCTGTTATCTCCCAAACAAAAACACAGTAGTATTAGCTACGGTGCAAAGTTTCAGTGCAAGGAAAGCATGAAGAGTATATACTTCAATTGGTACTCTATATTTGTAAATACGACTGGTATCAAAGTTGTGTTGAAGCAGAACAGAACAGGGCGTATAACAAGAACAAATTTATGGCAACCTATCACCTCGTCCTCGTCGGTACAGTTCGCATGCCCAATACTTGGCACCAGCGACATGGAGTTAGGCGTCAGGGTCAGGCGGCTCGTTGCGACAGCTGCAGGCGAAGATGATGCCTGCTCGCAAGCATAGCCACTTCTTCTCCTCGACACAGGGCAGTGCTAGTTCAACCGGTACAGTGGTGGCCACACCATGAACACGCACATGAGTTGATCTTTGCACGGTTGCACCAGTGAACGACTAAAAGGGAATAGAAAGTAGAAGAGAGGAATCATGGGGAAGGAGCCGGTGACGAATCCGGCAAAGATTAGCAATGGAAGGAGGAATAAGTAGGATCAAATGAATTAAAAGAGAAGGAGGCAGGCATCCAGCATGCACGAATTAAAGGAGAAGGAAACGGCAGGACGTCGCACCTCCACATCCATGAATGCAAAACTCCCGCCTATGGTGCCCCCACAATGCCAAAAGTACATACTGAACAGTGGAATAAACGAAAGAGACAGTATCGGTCACCCGCACAGATCAGAGCATAGGCCATGCTCATAAAAGGGCCAAAACTAATATGGGCCATGCGGCTTATAGCGTCTCGATCCAATTAACCAGGACACGTGTGGGTCCATCTCCGGAGTAGCTTCCAAGCAACGGTTCGCTGGCCCATTGAACGCGAGCAAACGACGTAAAATGGAGTTGAGGGACCGTTCGGGTCTACAGGGTAATCTAGAGCGTTGGATGACCGGATCCAACGGTGCAAGACACCAAATCGCTGTGAGGGCTCCTTGGTAGGTGAATTTTACTGTTTTTTAATTTGTAAATCCGGCAAGATTGATGTAATGGTTGCCACAACTAGCCGGAAGGCCTATTGTCATATTCTCTTGAGTCAGCAAATAACAACCACTTTTCATAAGGCTTCTTCTATAATTTAATATAGGAGTTTCGCTTATGGTTTCCTTTGTCTCCAAAGTCCGACCTTTACTTAATGTTTGGTGTCTCGAACATCAAGGAGAACATTTAAAATAGTGTTGCTAAATATCTCTCGGTCGATCCTCTAGACCCTTTTATGTTGGCAAGTCTCTCGTTGTGCCAAGTACTTGAAGTCTGAGAATGAAGTTTCTTTTTCCTCGTGTCATCAGGAATCTTCTTACCTATTCATCTGGTGGTGTAAAGTGATACCACGATCTTTGGCAAAGATTTTGATAGACCTAGATGAATAAAGAGTTTTCTTCGTTCCTCTAACATGTTTGAAGAGTGACGATGATTTTGGTAATCTGAAGTTTTTCTTGTTACATGTTCCTTGTAACTCTTACGAGTCCTCACCACAAAACACCTTTCTGTCTTGACCTTCTGTTGAACGAAAGAGTGACCCTTCTGTATCAAAAGTAATTCAACAGCTTGGTTATCTACATCTCGGTATCCCTAGAAGCTCTACTTAAGCCAACCAGAAGAGTTTCGTATCTCGAAGTCTATGGTCATGTTCTTTCCATTGTAAGCTTTCCTTTTCAGAAGTTTAACTCTTCTGAAACTCCATGGTCTCAATCCTTATGAAGACCAGCTATCTACCAACTTAAAATCTTCTCCTCTTGTTTCCCCCTTTACCTTTATGTGTTTCATGTTCGTCATCTCAGAGTTGTTTCTGAACACTCCTTCACGAGTTAACCATGAGATACTCTGTGTGTTGTTTAGTGTGTTTCCCTCTTATCTTTAGAGTGACCCTATTTGTTTCTCCCTCTGTCTCTCTTTTCCCACCTTTGGAATCTCGGGTCGAGATTCTCGTAAGGGGGATAGAGCTGTAACACCCCAGTTTTAGCTAATCCTAATTAGGGATTTGATTGTTCATTTATGAGCATCATATTTTAAAATGCATGCAAAAAAATAATGCAAAAAAACTAAACCCTAGCTATTTCCTCTTCCTCTTTAAAACAATTCAAAATGGGTTTGAATATTTTGAAAACCACCAAAATAGTGGAGCATAAATTGACTAAAAGGGTCCCTGCAATATTTTATATACTTTTATACACCCTCTGGTATTTTGGTAATATTTGCAAAAGATCTGAATTTGAAAAATACAAATGGTAAAGGACAAAATAGAAAAGAAAAAGGTTTTGCAATAAAAAAATTAAGCAACAGAGCCGCAACAGGCCAGCCCACCTTCCCTCTTCTCTCTATATGCCGCTCGCGCAGCACTCCCGCGGCCTAGCAGCAGCCCAGCGCAGCCCATGCCCGCGTACCCTTCCGCCGCCTCTGTTCGTTGTCTTCCTCCTCGAGAGGAAGCAGCTGGGTGTCGCTGGCATCACCATCGATCCCCGCCGCCTAAGCATCGTCGTCCATCGCAGCCCTAGAGACGATCAAGAGGACCCCTACACGCCTCTCTCCTTCTCTGGTCTTATCTCCTTCTCGCGCACTCTCTCTCGCTCTCTCCGGTGCGCACCAAACCCTAGCCGTCTCTGCCGCCGTGTCGCCCCGCTGTCTCCGGCCGTCCCAGTCCCCGTTGAGAGTGCTAGAAGAACCACCTCGCCTCCATCTACTCTCGTATCAAAGGAATTGAGGAGTGGAGCTTCGTATCGAGTCCACCATCCTCGGCATCCCCAACTCCGGTCGTCGCTCTCCGACATCGATTCTGGTGCCCTTCGACCTCGCCCGGCCTCTCTGAGCCCTCCTCTGCAACCGCGGTGATCTCACAGTCATGTAGGACCTCTCCACCGTCTTCGTCCAGCTTTGTGCCGTCCTCCCGATGATAGCGGTCGTGCACCGCCGCAGTACATGGCCGTCGGTGATGCTCTGACTACCAAATAGGACCGGCGCCACCATAGTTAGGTTCCCCGCGTCGCACTGCGTCTAGCCCGCCCACTCGCGCTATTCCCCACAGTCCCGCGTGCGTCGCTTCGCCATCCCCGTCGCCGATCCGTGGCTCACCGCCGGTGGGACGTCATGATGATGTCATCTGGACGTCAGCAGCACGCGGTTAGGCTCGGGTCCCACTTGTCGGTGTGGTAGCTGATGTGGCACTGGGTCCTCTCTGTCAACAGCAGTGGGTAGCCTCTGCCCCGGTAGAAAACAACCATACCCATGTGCTAACGTCAGCCTCCACCTGTGGTGACGCAGTAAAGTTTAATAATTTGTTTAATAATTTTAGAAAAAGGATAAATACTAGAAAAATCAATATCTAATTATTTATAAGTCAGAAAAATGTGTATAATATATCAAAATGTTCAGAAAAATGAGATATACACAATATACTTATAATCATGCATTGTTCAACAACTTTCATTACAAGTTTAATTAGAATAACATATGAACCCTTGTAGATGATTCAGAGGACTCTCCTGTATTAGGGTTTGCACCCCTCGGATCCCGCTTAAATTGCCAAGCATGTCTTAGGGTTCTATTTAAATACAATTTAACTTGTCATGTCATCATTCTTGCTTGAGCATTTGCATCGATGCCATGTGTTGATTGTTTTCATTTCTTTCTGGTGTTTGCTTCTTCCCGGTAGAATACGATATCGAGATCGAGATCGAAGACCGACATCAACACCATCAAAAATCGACAAGCAATACTTGACCAACTATAACCAAGTCAAGTACGAGGCTTCTGAAGATCTATATCTGGGTATCAACAAATAAGGCAAGCAAAACCCCACACATGATAAAATCCCACGATTTCAAAAGTATTTCATTCTGGCCATGATGCACACGATTCTACTGTGGTCTTTTATCGATAGATAGAGTATCCTATCTGTTGTATTACTCCCTTTGAGCTTGTATTATCTGATCCATTGCTCCTAGCATAATTAGGTTTGGCTTGTGTGCACTTCTAGAGCTTATATATGTGTCTTGCTTAGCCATGCATAGCTGTCAGTGCTGGTTCATCCAGAAGATGTACCAAATGCAGAGAATCTAGTATGACATGAGAATGAGGTATACTGATGAGGTAAGATCAGTGGTAAAGGTTAAACATGTTAAAGCTTGTATGGGAGGCCACAATGGGATGTGGTTTTTGTAGTCCCATGCTTGCCACCACTAGAAATCGAGTTCTTGCCTTTGGACCAAGACGAGCGTACAGCCACATGGGGCTTGGGAACCCCTCCGCTGATTAACTTGCCTAGTAGATTCCATGAGTCACATAGTTCGGGCTTTCCATTTGGCATACGCATTGAAAATGTTTTCTAAAGAGGATGTGAAGGAGGTGCATCATAACAGGTAGTAAGCGTGGCCGGGGTTGGTTGGGGTGGATGGATCCCCTGGTAAACCAACCTCGTCCACATCTCTAGGGACTGACTTTAGGATTTGACCCATTACGGTGGAACCATCCTTATGGCATGACTCATGGTCTCGGCGAAAGCAAGGTAAAGGTCGTGGCCAACCATCCTCTGCCAGCCTTCTAAGGAAGAGGGCTAATAGCTTGGCATTAAGAGTCGGTTGGTACGTGTGGGTAAAGTTGTACACCCCTGCAGGATTAAATCTTTTCGAAAAGCTGTGTTCACGGTTATGAACGCTTGGTAACCGAATTCTAAGATCATAGAGAACATTAACCTAATCGTAAAACTTGGTAGTTTCAACGTGTGCTTAAGGATGCTTCCTCATGGGTACGAGGGGGTGATCCTAGTTGTGAGATGAGGATTACTTTGGTGGATATCAAAATGATGATCAATTCTTCAGAGATGTCGCTCTCTTATCCCCTTTTAAAATATTCTAATTAGACAAGCTTCTTCTCCCTCTTGTTTTATAAACAAAGATGGCTTTATGCAAAATAACCCCACCAGTCATAAGTCTTGCGGAGTACACCCTGTACTCAACCTTGCTTTGTTGATACTTTTGTAGCAGAATAAGTGTTCCCCTGAAGACGAGTTCCGTACGACATCAACACCGACGAGTAGCTTGGGGTTCTCGGATGGTAACCTGGAATCTATGGGCTGGGACGTCATCGTTATGCTTCAGGCCTCTTAGGATATTTGTTAAGTTTGCTATACTTAATAGCATAATTTGCCTTCTGTTGTTTGGTGTTTGTGGTCAGTGACCTCTGCTTATAATATTTTGGTCCTTCGCTCAATTATGAGCTTGATGTAATAATTTTTGTGTCGCAGGGTTACTGTTGTGTTACCGATTTATCACTGGATATCCTCGAGCTCTAGGTTAAGCTTATGTTAGGCTAAGGTCTGGGATTTGTTTAACCCTGACCCCGGGGTGTTATAGTTTGGAAGGATGAAAACTCTTGAAAAACACCAAAAACATAGCATTAAAAATTACTAGATGTATGTTTCAAACTAGATAGCTAGTTTGGAAGGATGAAAGCAGGTGAAAACACCAACATATAGCATTAAAAATGACCAGATATATCATCCAAACTAGATGGAAATTTTCCGAATTAAGCATTTGCACATATATTCACAATTGAACATAAATGCAAATGTCATGGCAAGTTCTTAGGTAGAATGACAACTAATTAACATGACAAGAAACTGGCCTAAGTAACACAAGGAAACCTCACGATTCAGCCTTAGTGGGTATCAGATTGTTAGTGTTGGATCCTCTATGAGCTGTTTGCATGACCCATGCGAGCGCTCAGAAAGAATAGAATCTATGAGTTCGTGTTGGAGGATTAAACCGATAGCGTGAGAATAAAGAAAGGGAATAAAAGCAAGAAGCTAATGAGGTGGATAGGACCTACAAGAGGAAGGGTGCAAACATAATGGCAATATAGCAAACGGGCAAGAGAAATTACCACTGTGCGGCGAGGACGGGTGGGACGGGTAAGTGGGCGGCGGGGGCGGTGGCTCGGCATTTCGGGGTCAGCAACGAATGATTCAGTGAAGTGGCCCCGATAGGGTAGACGACGGCATTGGCGAAGCAGATCCGGTGATGTGAGGGAGTCGGTGAAATAGTTCCGGTACAGAGCGCCTACAGTGGAAGAGCTCCGGTGTGGAAGAGAGGGCCGACGGTGAAGCAGCTAGAGGAAGGTCAAGGTTGGAGGGGTGTGGGCGGGGAAGATACGATGGGGGGGAATATAGGTGGGATGACGTACATTTACCACCTATACCCCTCTATTAATGCAGTACTCCCACAGTCCTTGTTTCCAGAGCAGGGATAGAAGAGGAATTTTGCACTTGAAAAAAGCGGGGCGGGATATTTGAATAGATGCGCAGGATATTTGAATAGATGTGTGCGGGATGTTTTGGCACCATGCGGAAATTTTGAGGTTGAAGCTTCCGACATACGCTACTCCGACGCGACCGCTCTCACGTGTTGGCCCCGTCTAGACCCACACGCCAGTGACAATATGCTTACTAACATATAAATGAGTTTCCACACATTTACCCAAATTGATAAACAATATATTTTGAAGGCTTTCATACAAGATGACCAAGGTCACGACCATATCTCTATTATAGTTTATAATAGCGTGTCCATATCTGGTAGATATCTGCTTCTTGGCATTTCAAAAGAAGATTCTAGATTTGATGGACAATGCCCAACTTTCATGAATTTCCAAACTTTCTAGCTAAATCTATGCAATAAAATGACTTTTCGACAATCTGAATTAAATATGTCTAATTTCGAACTAGAAAGTGTGTGATATACCTTGCTCTTGACTTTTTAAAATAATTCAAAGATATCAAGTAGTCAAATATTGGAGAACCACCAAGAGTTTTGGAAAATTCAACTTTTTGATATGAATGGTAATGACACCTAATTTCGGCCATTTTAAAAAAATACAAATAAACAAAATATAAAAAGAAATGCATCCATTATTTTCTCTCTTCGTGTCTCACTATGTGCACTAGCTAGTTTCCATGGAAAAATACAATCTTGAAATTTGATAATTTCTGAGAAAAAATTGTATCACAATATATATGGAGTACCATGTAAGAATATGCATGGCTTTCAAACCAGATGACCAAGGTCATGGCCATATAGTTTCTATAGTTTATAATAACCTATCCATATTTGTTATTGTGTGTATTGGCATTTAAAATATTATTTACAAAGGAAGCTTCCAGATTGGAAGTTATTTCAATTTTCTAATGCACAACAATGGGTTTAGTCATGAAACTACTACAAAACATGGCTTTAAATACCACTGCCCCGGTTTTCACTCAAAGTATATATAACCTAGGGTTAATTAAGTTTAGGGTTTTATTTTGGGTTGAGGGTTTAAGGGTCCATGGTTTATGGTTTAGGCTTTTAGGGTTTAGAGTTGTTCAAGGTTTTAGGGTTTATGATTGTTTAGGTTTTAAGGTTTAGGGAATTTTCAATAATAATGTTCAAGCTTTATATATATGGTTATATTCATGGAATAGAATGGCGTTATCGCAATTTAATAAAAATATTTCAAAATTTGATTTATAAGTGCATTATAACTCCTTGGTAAGGGTTTAGGGTTCTAGGGTTAGGAAGTTAGAGTTCTAGGGTTAGGAGGTTATTAGGGTTTATGGTTAAGGGTTTTTGATTTTCAATAATGTTCAAGCTTTATGCTTATATTCATGTAATAGAATGGCATTACCACAATTTAACGAAAGTATCTCAAATTTTGATCTATAAGTGCATGGTACCTGCTGGTTTAGGGTTTATGGGTCGATGATTTAGGGTTTCACGGTTTAGCTTTTATGGGTTGTTTAGGGTTTAGGGATTAGTGATTTTTCAATAATTCTCAAAGATTTATACTTATATTCATCGAATAGAATGGCGTTACCTGCTTTAATGAAAGTATCACAAATGTTGATCTATAAGTGCATGATACCTGCTTGGTTAGGGTTTTACCGTTTAGGTTTTATCATTGTATAGGGTTTAGAGTTTAGCGAATTTAGAATAATTCTCAAGCTTTATTGTTATATTCGTCGAATAGAATGACATTACCTAATCTAATGAAATTATCTCAAATTTTGATCTACAAAGTGCGTGATACCTGCTTGGTTAGTGTTTATGGGTTGAGGGTTTGGGGTTTTAGGGTTTAGGTTTTAGGGGTTGTTTAGGGTTTAGAGAATTTTCGATAATGCTCAATATTTATGCTTATATTCGTCGAATAAAATGGCGTTACCAAATCAAACGAAAGTATATCAAATTTTGATCTATAAGTGCATGCTACGTGCTTGGTAAGGGTTTAGGGTTTTAGGGGTTTAGGTTTTTAGGAATTTTCGATAATGTTCGAGTTTCTTTATGCTTATATTCGTTGAATAGAATGGCATTACATCAATATATTGAAAGTATCTCAAATTTTGATGTATAAGTGCACAATACCTGCTTTGGTTAGGGTTTATGGGTCGAGGGTTTAGGGTTATAGGTTTTTACGGTTTAGTTTATGTGTAGTTTAGGGTTTAGGGTTTAGCGAATTTTCAATAATGCTCAAGATTTATGCTTATACTCGTAGAATAGAATGGGTGTTAGCTGATTTAATGAAAGTATCTCAAATTTTGATCAATGTGTCCATGACCCATGCTTGGTTAGGGTTTATGGCTAAGGGTTTAGGGCTTTAGGGTTTGGGTTTAAGTTTTAGGGGTTGTTTAGGGTTTTGGGAAATTTTGATATTACTCAGGATTTATGCTTATATTCGTCAAATAGAATGGCGTTACCCAATTTAACAGAATTATCTTAAATTTTGATCTATAAGTGCATGCTACGTGCTTGGTGAGGGTTTAGGGTTATAGGGTTTAAGGGTTTAGGATTTGGGTTTTTTAGGTTTCGGTTTTCGAGAATTTTCAATAATGTTCAAACTTTATTGTTATATTCGTGGAATAGAATGGCGTTACCGCAATTTAATGAAATATCGAATCTCAGATTTTGATCTATAAGTCCACGATACCTACTTGGTTAGGGTTTTTATATGGGTCGAGGGTTTAGGGTTTTAGGGTTTTATAGTATAGGTTTTATTGGCCGAATAGGATTTAGGGATTTTATCGAATTTTCAATAATACTCAAGCTTTATGCTTATATTCGTCGAATAGAATATATATGGCATTACCTAACTCATTGAAAGTATCTCCAAATTTGATCTATAAGTGCATGATACCTGATATGTTAGGGTTTATGGGTTGAGGGTTTGGGGTTTTAGGTTTAGGTTTTATTAGGGGTTGTTTAGGGTTTAGGGTATTTTCGATAATGCTCAAGATTTATGCTTATATTCATCGAATAGAATGGAGTTACCAGTTTAATGAAAATATATGAATTTTGATCGATAAGTGCATGCTACGTGTTTGGTAAGGATTTAGGGTTTAGTGTTTAGATTTCAAGGTTTCAGGAATTTTAAATAATGTTCAAGCCTAATGCTTATATTCGTGAAATAGAATGGTGTTACCGCAATTTAATGAAAGTATCTCAAATTTTTATATATAAGTGCATGATACCTGCTTGATTAGGGTCCATGGGTCGATGGTTTAGGGTTTTACAATTTAGTTTTATGGGTCGTTTCCGGTTTAGTGTTCAGAGACTTTTTGGTAATGCTCAGGATTTATGCTTATATTCGTCTAATAGAATGGCGTTACCTGATTTAATGAAAGTATCTCAATTTTTGATCTATAGTTGCACGGTACCTGCTTGGTCAGGGTTTAGGGGTTTAGATTTTATGGTTTAGGATTCCGTGAATTCTCAATAATATTTTCAAACTTTATGGTTATATATATTCATGGAACAGAATGGTGTTACCGCAATTTAATGAAAGTATCTAAAAAATTGATCTAGAAGTTGATGATATCCTGCTTGGTCATATTTTTTGTTAAATAAAATTGAAGGTACCCGGGTACTAAAACAAGGGAGAAATAGGAAGATTTCCTTGTGGTTTAGGCACTGTTTGGTTGGGCTCGAATTATGTCTTTTTATTTTTGGCTCATAAAGCTATGAACGTGTTTTTGGCTTTGTTTATTTAGCTTTTACTCTGACATAGTGGAATGATAGTATAAGCCAGGTTGGATGATTTTAACGATTTTATCTCGGTTTAGCGAAAAAATTTCGAATTATGAACAACAAGCGATGGGAATCTCTACTTCCTGTAATTCTGGCTCACTGACATGTCGGTCACTTGCATTGTGGGTCCAAAAAGTCGGTGTAGGTCAGAGTGGGCAGGCAGGTAAATATTGAAGAAGGGCTGGTACTGCGTGGATGGGGTGATGCACTTGGGAGAACGCAAATTTACCACCTAATCCCTCTGTTATTGGAGTGCTCCCTTGGATTCTTGTTTCCAGAGCAGGGATAGAAGGGGAATTTTGCATTCTAGAAAGAGGTGAAGCATGTTTGAATGGATGCATGGGATATTTTAATGGATGAGTCCGATTTTTGGGCACCGTACCAAATTTTGAGGTCGAAGCTTCTAGCATACGCGACTCTGGTGTGGGGCCTCTCAGACGCGCTGTCACCGTCTAGGCCCACACGCCAACGAGAGTTGCTTCCGAGCATTTAAACGAGTTGCTAGGCATTTGCTGAAATTTTCGAACAATTTAAGGCTTTCGAGAAGATGACCATCATCCAAAAAAAAGGTGACCAAGGTCATGGAAAGAGTTTATGATGACGTGTCCGTATTTGGTAGATCGGTGCATCTTTGCAAATCAACCAACATGTCTACTTCCAAATTTGAAGTTTGTTTTCGAATTTCCAAGTAACAACAATGTGTTTTATTGTGAAGCAACTACAAAGATGATGGCTCAAGATGCCACCGCCCCCTTTTTCACACAATGTATAACGCCCTTTCAAGCTTCCAGGCTAAATTTGTGCAATAAAATAATTTTTGGGGCTGGATGTTTGAATGGATGGGCGGGATGTTTGAATGGGTGGGCGGGATATTTCAGTGCTCTGCCGAAAATTTGAAGTTGAAGCTTCTAAGGTACGCTACTCCCACTTGGGATGCTGTCCCCGTCAGATAGACCCATAGGCATGTATGCTTTCCAACATTTAATGAGTTTATAGACATTTGCCGAAATTAATGAACATTAATTCAAGGCTTCCAAACAAGAGGAGCAAGGTCACAGACATAGTTTCTGTACCTTTTTCATCATTTATACTAGTACTACTCCGTACATTGAAGCATCTTCACCAACCAAGCTTACAAACCTGGCCATATTTGGTAAACCGGTGCATCTTGGCATTTCAAGCAATTGTTTACAAAGAAGATTCTATATTTGATGGTGATGCCCTACTTTCATGAGTTTCCAAACTTCCTAGCTGAAATTAAATAACTTTTTGATGATTAAAAGTAAGTATACTTATGAACTACAAAGTGTGTGATATAGCTTGCTCTTGACTTTTTAAAAATAGTTTAAAGGTACCGAATTAGTCAAATATTGGAGAACCACTCAGAGTTTTGCAAGATTTCAATTTTTTGATATGAATAGTAATGACACCAAATTTGGGCTAGTTTTTTTAAAAATAAAGATACAAAATATAAAAAGAAATACAACCATTTGTTTCTCCGTTGGTGTCTCACTATGTGCATTGGCTAGTTTCCATGAAAATATATAAAACTTGATAACTCTTGAAAAACTCGTTTCATAATATGGCATACCATGTTTGAACATTCATGGCTTTCAAGAACTAGATGACCAATGTCAAGGCCATATGTGTTACCATACTTTATGATAATGTAACCATATTTGATAGATTGGTGCATATTGGTATTTCAACATTGTTTAGAAAAAGAGCTTCCATATTTGGAGTTACTTTAAAAGCTCCAATCGATAATAATGGCTTTAATTTTGTCATATGATATATGGCGTACCATGTATGAATTTGCATGGCTTTCCAACCAGGTGACCAAGGTCATGGCCACACCTTTACTATAGTTATAACAACATGTTTGTATTTGGTAGATTGGTCCGTATTATTGGCATTTAAAATATTATTTACAAAGGAAGCTTCTGAATTTGAAGTTATTTTCAAATTTTCAAGCGACGACAATGGCTTTTGTCATGAAGAAACTACAAATAAGTATGGCTCAAAATCCCATTGCCCTAGTTTCCACACAAGATATATATAGCCTGGGGTTTAGGGTTCGTGTTTTTTGGGTTGAGGGTTCAGGGTTTATGGTATATGATTTAGGATTTTAGGGTTTAGGGCCTAGGAGTTTAAGATTGGTATTTAGGGTTTATGGTTTTCTAGGTTTCAGGGTTTATGAACTTTTAATAATAATGTTCAAGCTTATATATATGCTTATATATATTCGTGGAATAGACTCATGTTATCGCACTTTAATGAAAGTATCTCGGATTTTGATCTATAAGTGCATCATACCTACTTGGTAAGGCTTTGAGGGTTTAGGGTTTTTATGGTTTTTGGGGTTTCGGTGTTTAGGGTTTAGGTTTTTTGGGAATTTTCGATAATGTTCAAGCTGCTTTATATATGCTTATATTCATGGAATTGAATAGCGTTAGCAAAATTTGAGGAATGTTTATCTGAAATTTTGAGTTACAAGTGCATGTGATACCTCATTTGCCAATGTCATTTAGGCGGGGTTGAGGGTTTAGGGCAATTTAATGAAAGTATCTCAAATTTTGATATATAAGTGCACGATACCTGCTAGATTAGGGTTTATGGCCGAGGGTTTAGGGTTTTATAATTTAGTTTTATGGGTTGTTTCCGGTTTTGGGTTTAGAGAATTTTTGTTAATGCCCTGGATTTATGCTTATATTCATCTAATAGAATGGCGTTACCTGATTTAACAAAAGTATCTCAATTTTTGATCTATAGTTGCACGATACCTGCTTGGTCAGGGTTTAGGGGTTTAGATTTTATGGTTTAGGATTCCATGAATTCTCAATAATATTTTCAAACTTTATGGTTATATATATTCGTGGAACAGAATGGTGTTACCACAATTTAATGAAAATATCTCAAAAATTGATGTACAAGTTGATGATATCCTGCTTGGTCATATTTTTTTTGTTAAATAAAATGGAAGGTACCCATGTACTAAAACAAGGGAGAAATAGGAAGAGTTCCTTGAGATTTAGGCACTGTTTGGTTGGGCTCGAATTCTGGCTTTTGATTTTTGGCTTATAAAGCTATGAACGTGTTTTTGGCTTTGTTTTTTAGCTTTTACTCTGACATAGTGGAATGATAGTATAAGCCAGGTTGGATGATTTAAACGATTTTATCTCGGTTTAGCGAAAAATGTTCAAATTTTGAACAACAAGCGATGGGAATCTCTACTTTCCGTAATTCTAGCTCACATACATGTGGGTCACTTGCACAGTGGGTCCAAAAAGTTGGTGTAGGTCGGAGTGGGCGGGCAAGTAAATATTGAAGAAGGGTTGGGACTGCGTGGATGGGGTGATGCGCTTGGGAGAATGCAAATTTACCACCTATATCCCTATGTTATTGCAGTGCTCCCTCAGATTCTTGTTTCTGGAGTAGGGATAGAACATGAATTTTTCATTCTAGAAAGAGGTGAAGCATGTTTAAACGGATGCGCAGGATATTTTAATGGATGAGTGCAATGTTTGGGCGCCATACCAAATTTTGAGGTCGAAGCTTCTAGCATACACTACTCCGGCGTGGAGCCTCTCAGACGCGCTGTCACCGTCTAGGCCCACACGCCAGCGAGAGTTGCTTCCCAACATTTAAATGAGTTTCTAGGCATTTGCTGAAATTTTCGAACAATTTAAGGCTTTCGAGAAGATGACCATCGTCCAAAAAAAGGTGACCAAGGTCATGGAAATAGTTTATGATGACTTGTCCGTATTTGGTAGATCGGTGCATCTTTGTAAATCAACCAATATGTCTACTTCCAAATTTGAAGTTTGTTATTTTAATTTCCAAGTAACAACAATGTGTTTTGTTGTGAAGCAACTATAAAGATGATGGCTCAAAATGGCACCATCCCCCTTTTTTCACACAATGTATAACACCCTTTAAAGCTTCCAGGCTAAATTTGTGCAATAAAATAATTTTTGGGGCTAGATGTTTTTTGGGGGGCTGGATGTTTGAATGGATGGACGGGATGTTTGAATGGGTGGGCGGGATATTTCGGCGCTCTGCCAAAATTTTGAAGTTGAAGCTTCTAAGGTACGCTACTCCCACTTGGGATGTTGTCCCCGTCAGATAGACCCACAGGCCTGTATGCTTTCCAGCATTTAATGAGTTTATAGACATCTGCCGAAATAAATGAACATTAATTCAAGGCTTTCAAACAAGAGGAGCAAGGTCACAGCCATAGTTTCTGTACCTTTTTCATCTTTTATACTAGTACTACTATGTACATTGAAGCATCTTCGCCAACCAAGCTTACAAACCAGGCCATATTTGGTAGATCGGTCCACCTTGGCATTTCAAGCAATTGTTTACAAAGGAGATCCAGATTTGAGGGATAATGCCCTACTTTCATGAGTTTGCAATCTTCCTAGCTGAAGATGCTAATTTTAAATAACTTTTTGACATAAAGTCATTCGTTCACAAAGTGCAATTATGTGCATTAGTTTCCATGGTAAAACATAAACTTGTATATTGACAAGTTTTGGATCAATTTTGATATATGGTGACTGGCAGGGCTACGTATATGGTGGTGCCCAAAGCAGGGTAGGTCAGAATTTCCAAAGTTATCCCTCTGCACCCCTTCGCGTTGTGAATTAACTTCCACCCTCCGCCGCCTAGGCATCACCCCCTTCCCCATAAAACAGATGCGCTTACGGCCACTCCTCATCACCAACATGCGCGAAGAAGCTTTCCCTACACATCGGTCTTCTTGAGACGCACCGATGGGCACGTCGATCCCACGGTAGTCCTTCTATCTCTAGCTCGATCTGGTTGGCATTTTTATTGCCCTTTAAAATACTCCTACATAGTTTAATTTGTCCTCAATCTGCATGGTCATAGTTTATTCTGTGCTGGATCTGTGTTCCTAAATACCTGCAGCGATTTTTGCTGTCAATATGTTTGCTAAAACGCATAGGCATATATAGTTTTTGTACTTCATCTATATGTTTCATGCTTTTCTTTTAATAATAATCAACCTTTGTATGTCATAATTAAACCGATGGGCAGATTTTGGATAGAGATTGCTCCATTAGGCAGTGTTAAACATATCCTTGATGTTCTACGATTTATGGGATTTGTTAGTACTCATTGTGACAACTCAAAAGTACATTTCTCCTGCCAGTTGTGTGCGAATCGTAGGGTGCTGCCTCAAAGATTAGTTAGATGCTCAGCACTTATGTTAGATGGGTATTTCATGATGAACCATATGATCCTCCATATGAACTGGGGGAAGCACATCTTTATGATCAAGATCAAGTAGGGGAAGCAGATGTTGATCAACTAGATCAACTGACAGAGGCAGCTCCTGAGCATCTAGATCAACTTGGAGAAGGGGAAGGAGAGAAAAAGCGCAAGCTGCATGAAACATGTTTCATTTCTGATACTACCGCTATGCCAGATGACTAGGTATATCTGTAGAACGACAAATGTTCAGGTTGTGTGTCTTTGATGTTTGTCTATAAACGTATCTGTTAATCTACTAATTGCAGAACCGAACGACCGAAGAGGACTTTGATGGTAATGATGATGACCTGTTCATTGATGAGCCTGTACCTCAGGCTGTGGATCGGGTACTCTGCGTCTGGATGGATTTGATGTAGGGCTGCTAATCATCAGGGGTGTAATTTTGGTGTTGTTCATGACCACTAGCCTAGTTGCAAAACTCTTGGGGTGTAGAGCTATCCCATGATTGGTTCGCTACTGTCATAGTTCTGTAATATGGAGCTACCTTATTATGATTTCTAGGTCTTTGTTAGTAGAACTGTAATTGGAAACTATTCCGTATATTAATATATACGGAGTTTATGTGTGTTTGTGTGTGTTTCTAGTCTGAAATTCGAGCTTATCATTTTATCGGTTCCTAAACTGTTTTTGAGGCCCCAGTGCTGGTGCCCTATGCTGCAACTACCACCGTCTTGTCCACTGCTCCGTGAGACGAAACAGGAGAATGATATTAAGCTGGGACCAATTTGATTCAAAGAGGGGCGATTTTCTCTGTGCTTGGAGAGGAACCCGTGAGAACTAGTACTGGTACCAAGGGAAGGAGGAGGTTGGCTCGGTCAATTATCTCACCCACTTGATGTGGGACCTGCTTTAACTCACCCCTGACATGGGTCCCGCTTGAAACAGTTGTAGGCCACCACGTGATAGCTGGGATCAAAAATTCAGGATTCTCTCTCGGCAAAAAGTTCCCGCCACCGCCACTTAAAAATACTTACTGTAGATAAAAGTGTACTGCCCAACCCTACTACTACTAGTACTACTACTCTCTTGCCCATGCCTTTCTACCAACGACAAGACAAGAAACCATTACTAGCTAGCTCACATCTAGCAAGCAACTGTTGGAACTAGTGATACCTCCGATTGGGGAGTTCTTGTTGAAATATGTGGGTGTATTTGCTCACCTCGAAATTCGGCTTTGCTTAATTTGCTTCCGATTGGGCCATTGGGGGTATACTATTAGTACTAGGAGTAGTATTATTCGGTATGCTTTGATTGTGGAGTTCTCGCTTATTTCTCACCTCGGAATCACCTAATTAGGATATTTTCCTATTCTCTAATCGATTGGGTCATTTGGGTGGGGTGGGGTGTTGGTGGGGATGGGGGGTGGGGGTGGGGGTGGGGGGAGGTGGTGCTGATTTCGCATGGATTTGGGATTAGGGCATGGTCACCGTTGTTCTGATTGGGGCATTTGGTCGGGTTCGATTTCAGTGTTCTTCACTTCTGTAACCTTTAGTTGCTACTCATAATGTGCAATGCATTTTGCGTCAGATTCTGTATGGAGAACTATGGGTCAGTGGCGCGCACGACCACTACGGACAGGGATGGTCCCGTTAGTTCTCTTAAAAGTTTCCTAAAAAAGGTAATGTAGCAGTATATTCGTTGTGTTCTTCCATTCTTTCCAATGCTGAAAGTGGTTGGCTGCAACCTCGATGTATCCATGTGCTAAAAGTTGTCTCTGTCTGCATCCTGTTTTTGTGGAAGCCTCTGTCACACCATCTCTTCTTCACTTACTGTAGCACGGTGGTACATACCTGCGAACGTGTGGTGCTCCAGGTGCGACAAACAGGATGGTACCCCCACATGCCGCAGGATCCGGCGAGTACCACTACTCACCAAAAAACAAGCGCAAGGCCACCGACCAGCTGGGAGGGCCCAGCTTAAAGAGAAAGGTATTTGTTCTTAATACCCTTATTGCCATGGTGCAGACAGATTTAAGTATTACCCGTTTGTGTGATGCATGCTTATCAGATGTTCAGAAACATATGTGTGATTTTATTAATTCTGGCACTGTGTTTATGTGAATCCAGATCTGGATCTGTCAGACCGTCTCATACAATAAGTATATGACTACTATGTACTATACTCCCTCTGTCCCAAGGCTTAGGCATATACTGTATTTTTTGAAAAGTCAAGCGACGGAAAGTTTGACCAAACTTTACATAGTATTGAACTGTTGAGCTCTGTTGCTATTTATGCAGATTGAAGGTGCTGCTGCGGAGGCTGAGGCTTGTGTAGAGGCTAGTAGATTTCTGATGCCCGCACCAAAAGAGGACATCCTCTACACAACGAGGAAGTGCCAACACAATACCTAGGTGGGCAGTGACCTCTCTAAGAAGTGGGTATAATTTGGAAATCCACAATTTCACATGTTATGATTTTCCATGTTATTTTTATCAGCTAGTACTATATGTTTACGCTAATTAGAAGTTCACAAAAATATAATCTGTTTGATTTATAGGCAATAGTTTTGACTTATATTATTAGATTTACTTGCTCTTTACATAATTTAACTTTTCCACTTAATTTCAATCAGACCCACGCACCAGCTGCTCAGCCCTTTCTGCTACCCTCCTCTTGTCAAGCTTGTGGATTGAAAGGGGGCCTTATATGCCATTCCAAAGGCAGAGGGATGAAAAATGGTGCATGGCCACCCTTCGCAAAGGGTACCCATGGTATCAAGTATGGATTCCAAGTGGTTTAGACCGACTTGATGTAAGATCTTGTATCTCACTTTTTTTGTCGCCTTACTTCTCTATCAATTTTCTCATGAAGTCTATCCCTTGTGTCGCTCTCCCCATTATAAACAACATGTTCGGAAACGACAAGTTTCTAACTCTGTATAGCAAGGGCCCTAAAGGCATGCGGCAACTATATGATGTGGATGTCTCCCAGACAATGGCCATCACCTATTTGGGTGGCCGAGGTTGGTCCAAGTATGTCCGTGAGAATGGTCTGAAGCAGGGGGACGAGGTAACGTTCGATTTTAGCAAGCCTGGGAAGATACTTGCACGTCATCGTACACCTGTTGACCGAAGGACCAAGAACAGAGGCAGTACTAATTAATTTGATTATGTACTCATCACAGCCTCTAATGATTTTCTTGCGACTAACTGTCTGCACCATTGTCTTTACTAATCATATGACACTGACCATTTCTGTAGTCCGCTTCCCCTTATGTACCACCCAGAAGGGTGCCAGCATCAAGCTGCTGGCACCGGCACCAGCACCGGCCCCAGTTCCTGAAACGACACCTGTTGACCTTAGTAGGAGAAAGAATAGAGGTAGTAACTTAACTCGCTTGTATACTCTCATCTCTGTCTAGGAGTTACTATTGTATAAGAAACCATTCTGCTTGTCCACATCTCATATGCCTCTTTGACCACTCCTGCAGTCCCCTTACCTACCCCTCAGAAGGTAACCAGCACCAAGCTGCTGGCACCCCCAATGGTACTGGCCCTAGTTCCTGCTCCAGCACCTATTGACCTAAGTAGAAAGAAAGGAGGTAGTAACTTAATTTTCTTGTATACTCATCATATCCTCTGATCACTGTCTTGTGAGTAACTGTTGTATAAGAGACCATTTTTCTTGTACACGTATCATCTGCCTCTACCATCCCTACAGTCAGCTTAGCTACCCCACAGAAGGAATCTAGAATCAAGCTGCTGGCGCCGGCACCGGTTCTGGGCCTTCTGGCTCCTGCACCAACCCCTCTACAATTAGTGGCACCATCTCCTGCACCAGCACCAGCCCCAACATAGGCACTGACACAAGCTCCTTCATCACCCTGGGTAGCACCTTGTCAGACCATATCCTACACATGTGTCATCACAAGGTCGAACCGGATTATGTTTGTGAGTATATGGTGGTAGATAAAGTGTTCTAAATGTCTTCTCAAGTTTCACATGATTCAGTGCATCGCTCTTAGTAATTATGTGTCTATCTCTTGCTTTGACTCAGAAATTGCTGAAGAGTGCCACAAAGCAACTCCAGGCCAGACGAAAGGGCACAATAGTCTTCAAGATGCAGAGCGAAGGATTGCTTATCGAGGGACGCTACACCATTAACTCGACTGATGGGCGCTTGGCAGCTACTTCTAGGTGGATTAAGTTCCAGAAAGCAGCCAAACTTACTATTGGAAGAACGGTCAAGGTCGATGTATCTCGTTGCCCTGAATGCAGCATGCTATTCATGAACTTCCTGGCTGTCTAGATCTTTGGCCGCATGCTATTGTAATTAATTATGTGGTTATCTTATCTCCACTATTCATATATGGGTGGTAAAACTGTGATAACCTTTTGCAGGATTGGATCTATGACTAGTATGTGATGGTATGGTATATCTGTATCTATATGACGGTTCGTGATACATTGCAAATGTATCTATAATTTTTGATGTTCCATGCTTAGTTTTATCTACTTTCTTGTGTTTTGTCCACACTTTGGAGTACTTACCATATGATTTCTTGGACTAACCTATTAACAAGAGCCACAGTCCCAGTTGCCTATTTTCTACTGTTTTTGGTTTCAGGAAAGTCAGAAAATGAATATTCTCGGAATTGGACGGGACAAAAACCAAAGTCATTATTTTACCGGGGGACACCTGAAGCCAGAATACGAGACGGAGAGGGGCTGGGGCCCGTCCACACCACCTGGGCACGCGGCCAGGCCTGACCCGCGCCAGGGGGTGGTGTAGCCGCCCCAGGCACCCCCTCGGCCTCTCCTTCCGCCTATATATTGCCTCTGATACGGAAACCCTAAGTACCCGATCAAAATTCCACGAAAGAGTCTGTAGCCGCCGTTATCTCCATCCCTAGATCAGGAGGGATATGAAGCTCTTCCTGGCACCCTGCCGTAGAGGGGAATTCACCCAGGAGGCCTTCTTCCTCATCATGCAAGCCTCCGGTGTGATGCGTGAGTAGTTCATCTCTAGACTACGGGTCCATGTAGTAGCTAGATGGCTAGTTCTCCTCCTTTGTGCTATCATGTTTAGACCTGGTGAGCTATGTTCATGATCAAGATCATCTATTTGTAATTCTGCATGTTGTGTTTGCGGGGATCCGATGGATATTGAGATGCTATTTTAGATTGATTATTGATTATATCATGTCTTTGTTATTTGTGATCTTGCATGCTTTCTGTTGTTAGTAGCTATCTTGGCTAAGTAGATGCTAGCAACTCCAAGAGTTAGTATTTATGCTCGATGGTGGGTTCATGCCTCTGGTAATCTGGGGAAGTGACAGAAATCTCTAAGGTACAAGATGTGTTGTTATTACTAGGGAGAAAACAACAATCCTTTGTTCATAGAAAAATCGTATTGCTTACTTTACACGCAATTTGTAGTGCAATTATCTGTTGCTCGCAACTTAATACTAGAGGGGGTTCGGATGATAACCTGAAGGTAGATTATTAGTCATAGATGCAGTTGGATGGCGGTCTATGTATAATGTTGTAATGCCCAATCGAATCTCAAAGGAGTCAAGATGAGTAGTATATGCTTGTATGATTTCTCGATGTTTGTCAATTGCCCGCTGTAATTTGTTCACCCAACATGTCATTTATCTTAAGGAGAGCCACCTCTAGTGAACTATGGACCCCGGTCCTTTCTTTTACTTTGAATCTACAATCAACTGTTTACTGCTTTGTGTTTACTTTCTGCAAACTATTACTTCCTTTCATTCGATACATTTAATCCTTTGTTTTCAGCAAAACCGATGAGATTGACAACCTCGTCGGAAGTTGGGGACAGAGTTATGTGGTTGTGTTGTGCAGGTCTCCACGTTGCTACTGGCACCGGTAGTGCGCCCTGCCAAAGTTCAGCTAGCTTCACCTTTGGGGTGTTTCCTTGCTCCTACTGGATTGATAACCTTGGTTTCATAACTGAGGGAAACTTACTTCTGTGCTCATCATACCTTCCTCTTGGGTTTTCCCAATGAGCTCGTTAATACACGAGTCAGCAAGTACTTTTCTGGCGCCGTTGCCGGGGAGTCAAGGACATCTTCACAAGGTGAGTCCCTCATAACCAATCTCTTTACTTTGTTATTTTTGTTTCACTTATTTTACTTTTGCTTGTTCCTTTATCAAAAATACAAAAAATTAGTTCCTACTATAGTTGTTATTTTCGTTGGTCTATTATTGTCTTGCTTTATCGTGCTTTGTATCAATGGTTGGTTTCTTTGAAACTGAATCTTATTGGCAAGGTGGGTTCACAAAAGAACAAAAATATCATTATAAGGAACACCGCTTGTCGCAAAAAGGGAAACACTTATGGGAACAAATTGATAAATTGTATACCATTGCTGTAAACGTGTGCTCTACTTATAATGTTACTTATTGCTTTGATAAATCTTGTTGTTGTAGGAGGTATAAACACCTCCCTTTTCAATGTGAGTATAATGATAATTTTACCATATCTTCTTATGTTAAAGGAAATTATGACTTTTATAATGTGGAACAAATTGAAGAATTTATTGCTTGGAAGGGTGCATTTGAACTTGCTAGTTTGCTTGAAAATACTGATGATTCACCTTATAAATATGAGGTTTATGATATACTTAAATTTTGCTTTGATAATTACAAGGTAGAAAATGGTTATATTCTTGAATATCTTAATAGATGCTCTCCACCAATGGAAGAGACTAATGCCTTGTAGGAGCCTATGGAAGAAGAAATTGCTAAAACTGGAAGCTCGTTGGATGAAAAAGAGGAGGAGAGTGATAATCAAGAGGAGGAAGAATGGATCTACCCATCCCTACCTTCTAATGAGAGTAACTCTTTACCCCTTACATTATTTGATTGTCCCCCATGCTTACCAAAGGAGGAGGAATGTCATGTTCCTAAGGATCCTTTTGAAAATGTTTATAATAAAGCTCTAGTGCTTGTAGATCATGAAAAGCATGCTTTATGTGATAGTTATATTGTTGAGTTTATTCATGAGGCTACTGAAAATTATTATGAGAGAGGAAAATATGGTTGTAGAGGTTTTCATGGTACCGAAACACCTCTCTATGTGCTGAAAGTTTTGAAGTTACTTTTGTTTTATCTTCCTATGCCTGTCACTTTGTTCTTTGTGAGTTTATTTCCGTATAAGGTTCCTATGCATAGGAAGTGGGTTAGACTTAAATGTGTTTTGAATTTGCTTCTTGATGCTCTCTTTTACTTCAATTCATATTTGTTATGTGAGCAACTTCTCAAACTATCATGCCTAACTTAAAGGCGTTAAAGAAAAGTACTTATTGGGAGATAACCCAAAAGTTTTAGATGAGTCTTGGAAGTTATTACTTCAGTAATAACCGCTCCATATCCTTTTTTATTTGCCTTTTGTGCCAAGAGTAACCTCTAATGAGAGAGAAGTAATGATTGGGAAAGTTGTTGTCCTGAAACAGATTTTTGTGCTTCACCGTAAAAATTCGTGTAAAATCTCTGTACGTCCTTTTGAGGCGTGAATTTTTGTGCTTCTGCCCCAGGTTTTTACCTAACTTCCGTTAGTTCAACACTTTTTTATTTGAGCAACATAAGGTCTTCGGAAAAATTTGTATTTACCTGCTGGTTTTTTGACAGATTTCTACCATTTTCTGCATTTGCTTCTTGTTGGTTCCTTTTTGAGTTCTTTTGGGGAATTGAGCTTTTTGAGGGAAGTTCTACAGTATCTAGTGTTTAAATGGAAGTTTTATTGGTATTAGAACTGAACCTAAAGACTTATTATCTTGAGTGCACTAATGTTGCTAATAAAGATTGTGTGAAGTTTTGTATGAAGGAAAAAATTCACGTGTATGGAAGAAATGAGTAATGAGATGAAGGATGGACTAAAGCTCAAGCTTGGGGATGCCACATGTGTCACCCCAAGAAATATCCAAGAAGTACAAGCGTCAAATCTTGGGGATGCCCAAGGCATCCCCCTCTTCATCAACAAAAATCCCATGTTTCTTCCAAACGCTTCATTTTTATTGTTTCATGCACAGTAGCATTGTTCTTGGAGCGTCTTCTTTTTTGTTTTCGTTTTGTTTTTTCGTTTGATTTTTGTTCTTCGTTTTCTGAATAAATTGGTTGGACCCCCTATTGCATACATTGGTTTGCAAATAGTTTGGTTTGGATTGGAAAAAGAGTAGGAAAGTTCATGCTTAAGTGGTAAATAGAGCTTGTTTTTGACTGTGGTCTATGCTTTGTCATGCCATCCTTGATATTGTTTTGGCTTTATGCTTAGTATTCTTTAGTGTAGCATGACTTGTTATAAACAATTGAGATTGCTTAATGTGCCTTGAAAGAATCATGCGTTGTTTTAGCATATTAAAGCATAGTATTGTGGTATTCTCCTTTGATTCTTTATTTAGGTTGACTTGGCGCATGCTCACACCATGTTATGACTATCCCAAGTCACCAAAGCCTTTATGATCCTTTAGTTTTCAACTTTTAATATCACTTTATGCTTTGATCAATGATGTTTTGTCGCTCTGCATGATTATGGCCATTATTGCTCTCTTAGTTTGTCGCTCCCAGTCTTTTGCTAGCCTCCACAACCAAGTATGAGTTATACTCATGCATACAACTCCTTAAACCAAGTTATTCCAAAGAGTCCACCATACCTACCTACTAGCATATGCTATTCCAAGTATATTCATGTTTTTATCTACCTTCCAAATTTAACTTGTTATGAGAAAACTAGTGATTAAAGCTCTCACGAACTTGATGGCACACTTTCCTTTTCTTGCCCTTAATAAACTTGAACCATTGTGTCGTCTATGTTGTATATGCTTGCACTTATTTATTGGGGATTAGCAGAACCATGCTGTCATGGGGAACGCTTTCAACATTGCACGGGTACTTTGTACCTAGTTGATATCATGATATTTTGTCTATGGATGTCATCGGTGTGAAATGAAAGGGGAGCTTGTAAGTCCATAGAGTTATGCATATGTGTTAGAGAAACGCCTAGGCCGCTGGTCTAATCCATGCTGACATGGTGGAAACCTGCAGCGTAACCATAATGAGCTGTCTATGAAGCATTCTTCTTATAAAAAAAAGGGTCAGATGTCGAGAAAAAAGAGAAAAAGAAAAAAAAAAGATTATGAAAAGAGGAAAGAGAGAAAAAAGCACCATAATCCCATGGTAAATAAGAAGATTGTTGAGATTCTCGTTGTCTGCTTGCCTTGTCATTTTGATATGGGGATTCTTCCGTATCATCGGTCAAGGGGTACCCCGTTGGCGGTTCTCTATGATACACATGTACTTATGATGACAAGAACTTACTGGTGACTAAACTTGAGTAGCATGAGGAGTAGCCCTCGTATTCAAGGGACATGAGATTTCTAACTTATACTTCGTCAAGCATATACACCATAGTTTGTTTACTTTAACCTTAATCACTTCAAGATGCTTATGATAGGGGCAATGAGAGCTGAAAGCTATTAAGTACCATAATTTTTGGAAGCTCTTTATGAGACTTGAATCCCTACTTCCTTCTATGAAGGCCTTTCTTCCACTTTTATATTGAGTCTCCACCTTCTATCTTTATGCACCTACTTTGAGAGCATAGTGGACATTCTTAGTTCTATGTGCATTGTCCCAAGACTTGTTGATTGATGCATACCTTGATATTGCTTGTTTTAAACTATTTGTATCTAGTCACTCTTGTAAACTTTTAAGGTGTCCTATGCATTTATGTTTGCTACTCTATGAGGGACAAGTTGAATACTACTATGCTATGTTTTCTTTATGTGAAACAAACAAACGTCTTGCAAAGCATTGTTATTCATGAATCTTTTGTTTGTGCCTTTTCATGTTGCAACATAGTTTCTTTGTCTTATTGCTAGAACTTTGTCTTTCATGAAATGATTGAAGTACTATGATCCCAGCTTTGAATGCTTTACAAATACTTTGATCAAGTTTATGATGGTGTATGTCACCTCAAAAATTATTCTTTCTTTTTATCACTTACCTACTCGAGGATGAGGAGGAGTTAAGCTTAGGGATGTTGATACATTACAAATGTATCTATAATTTTTGATGGTCCATGCTTGGTTGTATCTACTTTCTTGTGTTTTGCCACACTTTGGAGTACTTTTCATATGATTTCTTGGACTAACCTATTAACAAGAGCCATAGTGGCAGCTGCCTGCTTTCTGCTGTTTTTGGTTCCAGGAAAGTCAGAAAATGAATATTCTTGGAATTGGACGGGACAAAAGCCAAAGTCATTATTTTATCGGGGGACACCTGGAGCCATAATACGAGACGGAGAGGGGCTGGGGCCTGGCCACACCACCTGGCCACACGGCCAGGCCTGGCCCGCACCAGGGGGTGGTCTGGCCGCCCCAGGCACCCCCTCAGCCTCTCCTTCCGCCTATATATTGCCTCTGATACGGATACCCTAAGTACCCGATCAAAATTCCACGAAAGAGTCTATAGCCGCCGTCATCTCCATTCCTAGATCAGGAGGGATCTGAAGCTCTTCCCGCACCCTGCCGGAGAGGGAATTCACCCTGGAGGCCTTCTTCATCATCATGGAAGCCTCCGGTGTGATGCATGAGTAGTCCATCTCTGGACTACGGGTCCATGTAGTAGCTAGATGGCTGGTTCTCCTCCTTTGTGCTATCATGTTTAGATCTTGTGAGCTCCGTTCATGATCAAGATCATCTATTTGTAATCCTATATGTTGTGTTTGCGGGGATCCGATGGATATTGAGATGCTATTTCAGATTGATTATTGATTCCATCATGTCTATGTTATTTGTGATCTTGCATGCTCTCCGTTGTTAGTAACTATCTTGGCCAAGTAGATGCTTGCAACTCCAAGAGGGAGTATTTATGCTCGATAGTGGGTTCATGCCTCTAGTAATCTGGGGAAGTGACAGAAATCTCTAAGGTTATATATGTACTATTGCCACTAGGAAGAAAACAACAATCCTTTGTCCATGGGGCAATCGTATTGTTTACTTTACATGCAATTCATAATGCAACTATCCGTTGCTTGCGACTTAATACTGGAGGGGGTTCGGATGATAACCTGAAGGTGGATTATTAGTCATAGATATAGTTGGATGGCGGTCTATGTATAATGTTGTAATGCCCAATCGAATCTCAAAGGAGTCAAGATGAGTAGTATATCCTTGTATGATTTCTCGATGTTTGTCAATTGCCCCGCTGTAATTTGTTCACCCAACATGTCATTTATCTTAAGGAGAGCCACCTCTAGTGAACTATGGACCCCGGTCCTTTCTTTTACTTTCAATCTACAATCAACTGTTTACTGCTTTGTGTTTACTTTCTGTAAACTATTACTTCCTTCCATTCTATACGTTTAATCCTTTGTTTTCAGCAAAACCGGTGAGATTGACAACCTCATCGGAAGTTGGGGACAGAGTTCTGTGGTTGTGTTGTGCAGGTCTCCACGTTGCTACTGGCACTGGTAGTGCGCCCTGCCAAAGTTCAGCTAGCTTCACCTTTGGGGTGTTTCCTTGCTCCTACTATATTGATAACCTTGGTTTCATAACTGAGGGAAACTTACTGTTGTGCTCATCTTACCTTCCTCTTGGGGTTCCACAACGAGCTTATTAATACACGAGTCAGCAGTTCCCTATATGAGCAAATATTATGACAATGATTGTGTTCCAGTGATCGAGTGTGTTTGGAGAAAAGGGCAAACTAATCGCGTGGCATGGTTTTTAGAGCTGAAACAAGAACTGCCTCTCTCTGTAGTGATATTGAATTTCAGTGTTTGTATTGCTGAATCAGTCACTTTGAAATGCTTCTGAATTGGTCAAGTGCTGCTGAATATGAAATAGGAATCTCTCGATTTTTTATGTCTTATTATTCTATACTCCTTAATCTTTCAAATGGTATTGAATTTGTCAATAGTTCTATCGTTGTTGCTAGCTTCTTTCTCTAGAGCTTTTTCCTTTGTGTCATCGGAACCGTTGGATGCATTTTGGACAGAGATGAGAGGGTAAAGATATACAACATGATTTCACCAAGTGAAGTCATTGGGTACCAGCCCTGTTTTGGCGCATGTGGTGTGTGTTCATTAGATATTTTTACATGAATATCTGTCAAAGGAATTATCACTTTTTTCCTCCCTCGAAGAGGTCTGTGTTTGAATCTGGCGAGACACAGCCCAGTGAAATTTGAGATAGGAGCCCATTGACCAAAGCCCAAAAACTTTTTAATTTGGCCTTTTTGGCAGTGCCCCCCACCTCTAAAAAAACTCTGCCTACCCATGTTTTTAAGAAACTAATCCATTATGTGGCTTTTTATAAATCGAGGTTCTAGTAGCACTGCTCTTTTATTTTAAGAGAGATAACATGGAAACACAACAATATTTTTTAGAAGACTGATACATAAGTTGTAGTACTAATACATGTTTAATGATTCAATTTCTATTAGTATCTTTGGTATTGTGGCAAAACACTCAGTTTATGTCTATTTGATTTGAAGGTCTTTAGTTCGAATCCACTGTGTGTACATATTTATATATATCTTGGGTTTACTTCTTTTTTTGAGAAAGGGTTTACTTTTTAATATCGCATTACGGAGAGGCTGACATCGTGGACCCACCAGCCATCAGCATCCCTCGAGTTTATTGGTCGGGTTTGAAAAAAAGTTAAATACTTGTACAGAGAGGCTGACATCAGGGACCCACCGGCCAAAACATACCAGAGAGGGTGACATGGGGGCCTTAGCAGCAAGACCATACACAGCTGCCACATCGAGCAACGTTGCCAAGGTCAAATTAGTGGACACGGCCGAAAAAAAGTCCATCATACGCAGGTTTGATATACAGAGAGACCGACATGTGGGACCCAATAGCACGGCCTTATACAGGTTCTGCCTCGAGCGACATTGCCAAGTTCGAAACAGGGAGGCGCGAGCGAGAAAAAAGTCCAGCATGCACACCTTTCTTCTAATGAGAGGCTCACATGGGGGACTCAGCAGCATGGAAAAACGGCTGACGTATCGAGCAACGCTATCAAGTTCGAAACACGGAGGCGCGACCGAGAGCAAAAATTCCATCATACACACGTTTCTTCTAATGAGTGTATGCCATGTGGGGGTGAGGCCCTGCATCATGATTAAACGGTAGATGCAGCGAGGAACACTATCAAGTTCGGAACACGGAAGCGCGACTGAGGGAAAAAATTCTATCATACACACTGATACGTTGTAAACGTATCTATAATTTTTGATTTTCCATGCTTATTTTATATCTACTTTCTTATGTTTTGTCCACACTTTGGAGTATTTTTATACACTTTCTGGGACTAACCTATTAACAAGATACCATAGTGCCAGTTACCTGTTTTCTGCTGTTTTTGGTTCCAGAAAAGCTAGAAAATGAATATTCTCAGAATTGGACGAGACAAAAGTTGAAGTCAATATTTTACCAAAAGAGTCACGGAGCTAGAAGACGAGACGGAGAGGGGCCAGGGGCCGGCCACACCACCTGGTGGCGCGAGCCAGGCCAGGCCACGCCAGGGGGTGGTGTGGGCCCCCTGGTACTCCACCGACCTCGCCCCTTCGCCTATAAGAAGCCTTTGATACAGAAACCCTAAGGATCCGATCAAAATTCCATGAAAGAGTCTGTAGCCACCGTCATCTCCATCGCTAGATCGGGAGGGATCTGAAGCTCTTTCTGGCACCCTGCCGGAGGGGAGAGATCACCCTGGAGGCCTTCTTCATCACCATGCCTGCCTTCGGTGTGATGCGTGACTAGTTCATCCCTGGACTACGGGTCCATGTAGTAGCTAGATGGTTGGTTCTTCTCCTTTGTGCTACCATGTTTAGATCTTGTGAGCTCCGTTCATGATCAAGATCATCTATTTGTAATCCTACATGTTGTGTTTGCAGGGATCTGATGGATATTGAGATTCTATTTTAGATTGATTATTGATTCTATCATGTCTTTGTTATTTGTGATCTTGCATGCTCTCTATTATTAGTAGCTATCTTGGCCGAGTAGATGCTAGCAACTCTAAGAGGGAGTATTTATGCTCGATAGTGGGTTCATGCCTCTAGGAATCTAGGGAAGTGACAGAAATCTCTAAGGTACTAGATGTGTTGTTGCTACTAGGGAGAAAATAGTAATCCTTTGTTCATAGAATAATCATATTGTTTACTTTACACACTTTGCTTAATGCAATTATCTGTTGCTTGCAACTTAATACTAGAGGGGGTTCGGATGATAACCTGAAGGTGGATTATTAGTCATAGATGCAGTTGGATTATGGTCTATGTATAATGTTGTAATGCCCAATCAAATCTCATAGAAGTCAAGATGGTTAGTATATGCACGTATGCTTTCTCGATGTTTGTCAATTGCCCCGCTGTAATTTGTTCACCCAACATGTCATCTATCTTAAGGAGAATCACCACTAGTGAACTATGGATCCCGGTCCATTCTTTTACCATCAATCTACAAAGATATTTATTGTTTTTTGTTTACTTTCTGCAAGAAATTACTATCTTCCACACAATACGTTTAATCCTTTGTTATTAGCAAAACCGGTGAGATTGACAACCTCACTGTAAGTTGGGGGCAAAGTTCTCTGGTTGTGTTGTCCAGGATTCCAAGTTGGAAACAACACCTTGGAGGTGTTTCCTTGCTTCTACTGGTTTGATAATCTTGGTTTGATAACTGAGGGAAAACTTGTTGCTGTGCTCATCATACCTTCCTCTTGGAGTTTCCCAATGAGCTCTACATATTGAGTAAGCACACATGTTTCTTATAGTGAGAGGATGACATGTGGGGTCCATGAGTTTGATTAAACGGCTGATGCAGCGAGCAACACTATCAAGTTTGGAACATGAAGGCGCGACAAAGGGTAAAAAATCCATCGTACACACGTTTCTTCTAATGAGAGGATGACATGTGGGGCCTAGCATAGTGATTAAACGGTAGATGCATCGAACATCGCTATCAAGTTCGAAACAGGATAGCGCGAGCGAGGGAAAAAAATCCATCATACACACGTTTCTTCTAATGAGAGGATGACATGTGGGGTTCAGGAGGTTGGTTAAACGGTAGATGCGTCGAGTAGCGCTATCAACTCGGAATGGGGTAGCGCTAGCGAAGAAAAAAATTCCATCATACACACGTTTCTTCTAATGAGAGGATGACATGTGGGTCCCAGGAGGTTGATTAGACGGTAGATGCATCGAGCAGCGCTATCAACTTCAGAACAGGGTATCGCGAGCGAAGGAAAAAAATTCCATCATACACACGATCCTTCTAATGAGAGGCTGACATGTGGGACCTAGCAGCCTGACTAAACGGCAGACGCCTCGAGCAACATTTTCGAGTTCAAATCAGGATGGCACGACCGAAAAGTATGGTCCACTATAGACACTAACGTCCGGGACCCACACGCCTCAAAAGACTTCGGCGAGTCAACATCGTGCGAGGAAACGAAAATCTTGCTTCTGCCATGCGCCAGCCGAGCTTCCTCCATGTTTTTAGCATATCCATCGTAGTAGAGGGCCGCAAAACCGGAAAAAAAGTTTTCCCATCGGCCACGGCCGAGCCGAGAATTTCATCGCGGAAGACACGCCTTCTACGACGACCCTCGGGCCAATTCGTTGCGGAAGGAAACTTTTCTTGTAGTGTCTCTTTGATCCATATCTGAATCTGGTGTATGGTTGAGGTGGTGTTGGTGCTCTATTGTCCAGGTTTACTTTATGGACTAGCAAAAGGGAGAGGGAGGAGGAACATCATGCCATCGGCGTGTGCATGGGGTTGGGTAGTTGGGCACAGGCAAAGTTTGGGTGGACTTGTCCCCTCTTTGTCCTGGTTTGATTGCAGCAAAGACATGAGAGGGGACCAGGGAGCTAGAGTGGTGAGTTCTGGTGTGGTAGACAAAATAGGAAAATGTGGGGTGGTGTGGTGCTTCACATGGTAATGGGCACGTGCACACACATGTCCACATGTCTGACATGATGCCCACAACTAGAGAGGTTGGGTAGGTGGGATCTGGTGGTTGAGATCAATGGCATGGATAAGAGAGGTTAGGACAAATAGCTAGATGTTTTGAACCCAATCCAAATGAGGAACAAAGATCAAATATAATTTAAATTAGAATGATGGCATATACAAGTGCTATTATTTCATGTGAGGGAAAATAGTGCACTATAATCACATGTGGCAAGAAGATGAATATAAGGCAACTACCGCATGCATTGGTGTGACAGTAGAATTGAAAGGAGAAGAAGCATGGAATGAACTCAAGTAGAATATGCAGAAGATAAAAGATGTCAGGAACATAAGGTCATATGAGCGTGATTTAGAGGACTCATAGAAACTCAAATGGGCTTGATTTAAAATCCATATGGAAAATATAATTGAATCTACTTGTCATGTATGTGGTGGAATTTGGACAAGATCATATGGTCAAACAAGAAACCTCAAGATATGGATGGAATAGATTAAAGAGATGATACCCCAACTCAATTTGGACATTTAAGCAATTAGACAATAACAAGACCCAAAGATATAAAATAGACATTATGGTTCCATAACAAATGGCACCAACTAGAGATAGAACAGAGGGAGGACAAAAACAGAGAAAGACAAATAGCAAGATCAAATACAAATATCAATAATCAAATACAATGCAATAAGTAAATGCAAAAATTTAAATTATGATCCTTGCAAGGTGGCATGATGAACATAATGATGCCATGATGATGTAGAAAATAAAATAATAAGCAATTTCTAATTTGGAGATTTCCGGGGATGCCACAACTAGAATGGACGAAGACCGCATCTGCAAAGCAAGGCGGGGGAAGACAGAGAGGAGGTGCAACCATACTCACCAAGGATGATGCAGGATAGCGGTACTGCCGCCGCGGTTATGGTACGACGAGAATGTGTGTTGTCGCTCACTGGCGGGGCATGTATCATACACGAAGAGATAGCTGATAGGGCAACCACAACCTACAATCACACCGTAGGACGCCATGGCCGACCCAATGTCATTATCATTTTCGCCATCGTCCCCGAGAGAGTGCGGAGGACCGCCACACCATAGAAAGGTACCGAGCACTACTGGAAAAAAGGCTTACCGGTCGCGCATGTGCACCACATGTGCACCACTATCCTCACTCCACTACCACCATCGAGTGCGCCACTGGTAGGGGTCAGCGGTGCGCCATGGTTATGTTTTTTTGAAAAACATTTTTTTACAGAAAACACCCTCATTTTGAATCAGAAAGGCAATAGTCCACATCACCGTCGCTGCCTCGTCGGAGCTCGGGGAAGCCGTTGCCATAACCTACTACCGAAGAAGGTCTGGGAGGCCGTGGCCGAGCAGGTGAACTTTGCATGGACGAAGGATGAGGACGAGGCTCGGTGCTCGCGGCGGAGGAGGACGAGCTCGGGGCAGCAGCGCAAAGCACGTATGGGGCGCATGCTGGAGGTCGAGGAGGGCCATCGTGGAGGAGGGGATAGGAGGGGGAAGGTGAAGGAGAAGGAGAAGGAGAAGAGAATGAGCCAGAGGAGGAAAAGGAGAAGGAGAAGGAGAATAGAAGGAGGAAGATAAGAAGAAGAGAAGGAGAAGGAGAAGGAGAAGGAGAAGAGAAGGGGGAGGACAAGGAAAAGGAGAAAGGGAAGAGGAAGAGGAAGAGGAAGGAAAAAAGGGAAGAGGAAGGTGGAGGTGGTAGGTGCCCGGTTCAGATTTGAAATTTGAATCCCGCCCATGGTTACCCGTGGCGCACCACTATGGGTACACCACGAGTAAGTGGGCTCAAATTTTCTTGTAGGAAAAAACTTATTTTTGAAATATCTTTTTTTACTTTTTGAATTTTGAGATTCTAAGAAATTGTAAACGATCAAAGATTGTTGCCATCGGAATAGAAATTTTATGCTGGTCATTTGAATATATGAAAGATTTTTTCCGATAACATATGCAAAGTTATAGCCATTTTACCGCTCCATAAGCTTTTTCACAAAAAAAATTCAAAATTTATATTTGTTAATTTTCATACAAACTACATCACATCACGTACCTATATCTGAAAGGATTTTTTGAAGTGTTTATCATTTTCTCCTATTTTTTTTAAAATTAAAATGAGGATCCTGAGGGACGGGAGTGGAATTGATGCTAGCCACACTTACCCGTGGGGCACCACATAGTGGTGTGCCACGGGTAACTAGTGGTGCGCCACGGGCTGGCAGCTTGACTCATATATAGTGATGGTGCAATACTTAGGGCCTACCCGTGTGACACTTCATAATGATGCTCCACGAATATTTATCGGTGAGACACCCCTCTTCGGTGCACCACGGATATGTGATCTACCTATATTCCCTTTTCTAGTAGTGAGGAGAATACATGAAGCACCAGTGACCACGTCAACATCACTAGAGCACCAAAAATGAGGCGCATTAGTGAGCACAACCTGCATATAGGGTTAGCCGTGTAGTCATGTGTTTTGGAGATTAGTAGAGCGCACTGCGGAAAAGTTAAGAAAACCAATGACAAAAATAAAGACGACGGTGGTTAGTCGAAATCGCTCGAAGTGTGCGACAACAGAAACACATCACAATAGAGGAACATGAGAGAGATGAGAGTGGCCAAGTCGGATCGGTCAGGATAGTCTAGTAACCTAACCAAACGGGTTGGGATGGTCCAATGGGTCCAGTTAGGCAAGCCCAATTAGGTTATTTAGCTTTCACTTACAAAATTCAAATAAAAAACTTTCAGGGAATTTAAAATAGACTTAATCCAGAGCGATGATAATGGAAATAATTTTAAACCAAAAATTAAATTCTAGAAGACTTGAAGTATTATTTCAATTACAAATATGTCCTATATACTATTACAAGGATAATGTAATTAAATCATGTTTAAAAAATGGATTCAATCCAATAATTAAATAAATTTAGAGGACTATTATAGAAAATCTAGGTAAATTATGAAACAATTGTAAATAACACTCTCATATTTTAGGAGATTTTTAATGAATATTTAAACTAACTATGGGCAATAAATTAAATAGAATACCAAATAAAATAAGTGATCCAATAAATTCTTTAAACCCCACAATGAAATATTATTTGGGAAATTAGTGTGAATTAAACCAAAAGCATATATACACATATGCATAGTAGCATATCGCTACGGAAAATCGCTTTGGCTCCCTTCCTCACTGGAGGACTTTTTTGAATTTTTCAAAAAACCTGAACATTTTTGAAAAAAAAATATTTGTGTAGACAATGGTATAAAATACAAGTCTGCAAAATTTCAATGCAAAATACTTTTTATTTCTGGCGCAGCAAAAATGCCAAATATGATAAATTTTGGAAAAACGGAGGCCCATTCAAAATTGCACTGTGCACGTCCAAATCTACAAATTTCTCTTTTTTCTGAGGAAATAATACAGAATATTTTCAGATGATTTTCAGTACGTGTGTATTATAAATTATTACCTAGATATTAGTAAATTTTTTTGAAAAATTTGGAGCCTTTAAATTTGAATTTTCAAATAAAATAAAATAAAGTCCTCTAGTGAGGACGAGCTCTAAATCGACGTACTCCATATCGGACAATGATGCAACTTTAGGACAATGATGTATAGTAACATATTGCTAGTTGTTTAAACATTAGTCCCACTAGTTAAATTACACCGGAGTTTCCTTAGTGCTCTAATGAAATGGGTTTGAGACTTTTGTTCACCTTCGGATTGTAATACTCCCTCCAATCTAAAATAAGTGTCGGGGACATAGTATAAACTTTGTACTAAAATAGTTCTAAACCACCGATACTTATTATGGATCGGGGGAGTAATAGATATGTGAAATTGGACATGCAAAGTTTTTTTGGTGTCACTGTGAGAGATGTAATATTTGCGAAACTGTATTTTATGTTGTGGATCAGATATTCACTTCGGCTCGCAGGTGCAAATGCATCCATTGTGAGAAAATATTTTTTAAATGTCAAAAAGATTGAAAAACTGTCATATATAAAAAAGACAAAATATGTCAAAGGAATACGACTATTCACATGACATTTTTGGACTTTTTTTTATACACGACACATAAAATATCTTTTTATCCCGAAAACTTGTGAACCCAACATAAAATGTTCAAATTTATATATAGGTATATTTTTTCAAAAAAATTTACATTTCAAAATATATTTTCTCATAATGGGTGCATTTGCACCTATGAGCCGAATTGCCGTCTCTGCTGTGGATGGTGAACACAATGAATAAAATAAGAGATTGTCTGGGAACTCTCCACCTCCACTGAATTCTGAAATCCGGCTTTGTATTTTGAATCCGACTATCGATCCCTGCAGGTTAGGGGAAATTCCTATTATTTTGCCTTGCCACCGACACCTTAGCCATGGCCTACCGTGCCCTCCTACGGCCGTCGCGCGAGCTGACGAGGAGTTCCTCCTCCATTCGCTACGCCTTCACAAGATGGAGTCGTGGGAGCTCCGAGAGTCATTGGATGAGGTCAGGGAGGCGGTCCGAAATTCAAGCGAGGACTAACTTACCGAGCCGACAGGAGGCGCTATGAGTGCATGTCAGGCACCAAGCTACGCTCCCGCGGGTCGTGCGTGTTGCCATCCTTAACAACCAACAAAAGATTGTCAAGAGCATGGCAATTAGGATCCTTTAAGAGGAATTCTACAAGATGCGAGATGCTAATGGTCATTTCATTGCTGCCTCTTTCTGCTTGATACCGCATGTAATGACACCCATGATGGCTGAGGCCATTGCATTGAGGGAAGGACTGGAGCTGGCAACAAAGATGAGCTTATCTATGGTCCTACATTGATGTCATTAATGCATGCAATGGAGAAGAAAGGTGGTGGAATGAAGCCTCCGCACTATTTGCGGACTGTATGGATTCAGTTGCTACTATTGGCGAGGTCTTATTCAATCACTGTCCGAGGGAAGCAAATAAAGTAGTTTTTTTTGATAATAGCTTATCTTGTAATTGGATCGATAAACCCCTAGATTTCCCCTAGACTCGTTGGTAAACGATGTAACTGTACATTGATCGGAGCAGCAAGTTTCAGACGCACTCTTTTCCATACTAGGATACCTAAGGGGATTGAAAAGTTTTTAATAAGACGGTTTGCCTGTTTAATATATATATATTGATATGGGGTGGCCCGATCTTCTCAGCAAGCTCTTGTCAATGGTGATGGTGGATGATAGATAACTAGTGCGTAGCTATGATCTCTCCCGCTCGATCCCTGATGCCAATGCAACAGCTCTCGAACCTTGTAGGATATTCACAACACCACACTCTTGCGCACGCAGCCGTGACCACGAACGGTAGTACGCAATCTACTAATTCCTAATAGAACAACAGATCACACTCAATTATAGTTGGCAGATTCGAACACAGAGTAATTCCAGAGGTTCTATGAAAGAAACAACTCCAAAATATTTTAACGTGGTCTTAAAACCTAACTTGTGACGGCTACGGAGGTTTATATGAGGGCTGGGGCGTCCTCCCCTCTAAATGATCCTAAAAACAGCCATAACTTGGCCCAAACTAACTCGGTTCGATTCAAACTGATACATACCGACCCATATATGGGTTCGGCCTTATTGGCACGCAGTCCAAACGTCGTGGAACACCTCAAACATGTAATTCTTGGTGCGCGCCATCTCTATCTCTTGCTCATACGTGATTTCCTCATTGCGTCCTAGTGCGCCTGCCTCCCGCTCCTCCCTCGCGCACTTGTTGATATTGGAAATCAGCGCTTGTCCTTCTTGCTGCAACTCTCCTCCTCCTCCTCGCGCAACGCTTGTGTTATCAATAACCCTGATCATACAAAGATGCATAGACTTAGGTAGTATAAAGTTTTCATTAAGTAAAACACCAGGTTCAATTAAGAATAAATTCACCTGATAGTCATTATTGATTTGACTCAATATTTCTTTCCAGTTCAGGCAGTCAGAATCATCATAATCCAGTATATATCCTCATCATCCTCCCTTTCTTCATGAAAAGTCGTCCTCGGCTTTGGGTAAGCTGAAAGTGGGAGAAACAGAAAGAACAACTTGTACGCAAAGTACATGTATATATAACATGTTGTATTATTGTTGTTCACATGAAAAGTATGTCCAGTATACATCAAGCAACTTAAATTGCAGGTATAAGTGAAGTACAAAGAATCATGATCATGGTGAAAAACAACTAAATAGATAGTCATGTTCTTCAATATTAATTTCAGTTTTCTCAAATAAGATCTATGATCAAATTTGTGAACAAGATCAAACCAATTCAATATGTCTGAAAACCAAATTGAATCATGACATGCTTCAACTGTGCTACTCTGATTATTATGAACATGATCATGTTGTCCAGTATGTAAAATGCAACTCAATTTGCAAATATAAGTGAAGTATAAAGCATTAGCACAACTAGACAACGAATTTTGGGATAAACACAATGAATATGAAAACTGGGGTTCTATTCTAGCAAGATTACAACGATCCAACATAGGTAAAATTACTTGTGTTGGCTGCATTATATCAACTAGACCTGACTTTAGTTTCATATTATCACAAATTTTAGCATATATCTCACAACACAAAATCGTCGACACACAACATGTATGGCTGAAAACAGCATGTTTCAGTTCAGCGATTCGATCACAAGTAATGCATATGTGATCCACAAGAAAATTTTCATGCATGCTATATTCACCAATGAGATTGAAAGTGAAACAAGGAGAATATGTGCTAGAATTCAGAAATGAAATTTCAGAAATCTTATCCATAGCACAACTCATACTCATAGGTTCATTTAGCATGATGGAATACACAATATCAGTAGGTGGTATTCGAGCAAGTATTTCCTTATGTGTTATCAGTACCACATGATCAAAATTTAAATTTGGTAAACTATCACATGGTGCTGAAACAGTAGTGCAAGACAAATCACAAGGATGCTTCAGTAAAGGAATAGACTCACAATATGTCGCACATGTTGGCTGAAGCTCCAAAACAGTACCAATGTCATCAACAATCTCCTCAGTTATAGTAGGTACTAAAACATCCGCCGCAAGTGACAATGCATAGTCCGACGATGTAGGTTGTAAAATAGATTTCTCCCTTTTTTCAAAAGCAACCTGCATAGCACAAGAAACAATACCAGGAGTAGAGATGATTACATTAGTAGAAATATCCTCACATGTATTAGCATCTACTGCACTGATGTTTTCTTTTTCTCTCATACTCTTAGAATGGATGCTCTCAACCTCACGTTTAGTGGAATCACACAGCTCACTTTTCATAACACTCTCACTCAGCTTGGCTATGTGGCTCTCATTCTCACATGGGTTGTAATGCACACCGTGTTCAAGATGACAAATAATAGAATTGTCACCATTCATCATGACCTTGTACTTAGCAGACAAACTGAACTCTTTTGTCCTCTCCTTGCGAAGAAGATGATACTCATGAAATTTGTCGGCTGAAATCCTGAGCATAACACGCCTCTTCATGTTCCATTTAAAAGAAATCCTTCCAACAATAGGACATATTTGAGTGTCAAACCTTCTGCTCCAAGGTTCTCCCAATAGTATGTGAAAAGAACCAAGTGGTATAGGAGATACATCACAGCGCACAATCTCAGTATGCTCTTTAAAAGTCATAGGAACATCAGCGATGTGTGAAATCAGCAATGTGCCATATGATGAACGCAAGAGATATGGCACCGCACGGGCACATGTGGGTAGCTGCAACTTTTGTACAACTTCAACGCTAATCAAATTAATAGTAGAGTTACTATCAATGGTAATGGAAGCACATCGCTCACCAATCATCACACTATGGTGGAAAAGACCATCACCATCAAAAAAACCGCGTTCTTCCTTCCAAAAAGTTCCACTACAACGCTAATTGTCGATGAATTTGTAACTATAAATCTCCACATTATTTGTAACATCACCTGCCTCCATTTTCTGCATCACATCAACACTACTAGAAGACATGATTAGTACATTAGTGCACAAATCAAAATCAGTATGGTGGAAACTCTCACAACTCACTCACAACTGATAAGAAAGAAGATCTTACCGTTCCAAAGTGAATAGAGATGCTCTACCAAACTTAATCAAAGACCGATGCACTGAAGTGATGAAGTGAATATCAAAGGTATAGAGAACGATCACAGGGCACACAGGTTATTTATGGTGGAGCTATAGGTATGGTATCCTAACTACACCGCAAACAAGTCCTAGTGCTGATCGTATGACAAAGACCCACTGAAACACACACGGTGGAGATAAATGGGGCAATTGCAACTATGAAAATGAGCTCAAAAAAGTGAGGTATGTCGGAGGAACGCTCATGTTGCAATGCACAAGGAGAGACGCTAGCAATGTCTCAACGAAACGGGCACAAGATTGCTAAACTGAGCAGCCCGCAGAGCACTAAGCACGCTAGTCTCGTAGGATAGTTTTAGACACAAAGAAAGGTTTACTAAGGCTCACAAGGATAGGTACGCTATGTGGACTCAGTAAAAAAATAAACAAAAAAAAATTTGACCTGAGAATTGGTCTCTGCCACGGCAGAAAAACGGCCTAAAATCCTGTCGCGGCAGTATGGCGGCAGAATTTTTTTTTCTCGTACTAGCACAGACTGGTCTGTGGTAAGGCGACGGTTCGATTTTTTTTTTTTCGAAATTTTTTTTTTCGGATTTTTTTTTGTCACGCTGGATCACAGACTTGTCTGCGGTCAGGCGTGAGGCAGCGAGCCATTTTTTTTATTTTTTTATTCGCCAAGTAGTACACAACTAGGACTCTTTACTTTGATCGGATCTCACTTGATGGTAGCGGAAAAAGATGGTGGAAAACAACTAGAACACTAGAAAACAAATCTACGAAGAACAGATCTAGATCTAATCTAATAGAGGAACTCGACTAGCAACTATTACTCGAATACGATGTAATCTAGGCTATGGCAACTCTTTTTGTGGGGCTTTTTCTGTATAGGATGAAAAACACTCTCTAATCTATGGATGGATTGTGGATTGCTTACCGAGGCAACGAGGAAATCTGATACCAAGATGATATTGCTCACCGAGTAAACCCAGCGCTCTGATACCAAGATGATATGGGGTGGCCCGATCTTCTCAGCAAGCTCTTGTCGATGGTGATGGTGGATGGTAGATAACTAGTGCGTAGCTATGATCTCTCCCGCTCGATCCCTAATGCCAATGCAACAGCTCTCGAACCTTGTAGGATATTCACAACACCACACTCTTGCGCACGCAGCCGTGACCATCCGAACGGTAGTATGCAATCTACTAATTCCCAATGGAACAACAGATCACACTCAATTATAGTTGGCAGATTCGAACACAGAGTAATTCCAGAGGTTCTATGAAAGAAACAACTCCAAAATATTTTAACGTGGTCTTAAAACCTAACTTGTGACGGCTACGGAGGTTTATATGAGGGTTGGGGCGTCCTCCCCTCTAAACGAGCCTAAAAACAGCCATAACTTGGCCCAAACTGACTCGGTTCGACTCAAACTGATACATACCGACCCATATATGGGTTCGGCCTTATTGGCACGCAGTCCAAACGTCGTGGAACACCTCAAACATGTAATTCTTGGTGCGCCATCTCTCTCTCTTGCTCATATGTGATTTTCTCATTGCGTCCTAGTGCGCCTGCCTTCCGCTCCTCCCTCGCGCACTTGTTGATATTGGAAATCAGCGCTTGTCCTTCTTGCTGCAACTCTCCTCCTCCTCGCGCAACGCTCGTGTTATCAATAACCCTGATCATACAAAGATGCATAGACTTAGGTAGTATAAAGTTCTCATTAAGTAAAACACCAGGTTCAATTAAGAATAAATTCACCTGATAGTCATTATTGATTTGACTCAATATTTCCTTCCAGTTTAGGCAGTCAGAATCATCATAATCCATATATATATCCTCATCATATATATATATATATTGTTTCCTTAAAAAAACCTTTTCAAGAGGAGTTGGGGTGGATCGAAATTGGGGAAGGAAGGCAACAGCGATCGAAGGAGAGAAATATTTTTGTACAGAATCCAACTTACAAACTCACGTGAAGGTGGATGGATTGGTCCCTAAAATCACGGTTGGTGGGGGTACGTGGCTTTTTTTTCTCCCGTGTGCATACGTAACCTTTATTTGAATTTCTTTTGTCAAAAATTGAAATGCTAAAAAAATTTAAAAAATATATGTGCACGTGGAACTTTAAGTTTTAGGTGCGGGCAAAGTAGTTTTACGAAAAATGAACATTTTGAGTGGCTTGTGAAAAAAAAAAATGCTAAAGTAATGTGCTCCACGATGCAAAAATTTGTTCTTTTTACACAGCACACGAACCATATCGATTTTGCACACATAGAACTTCAAGCTCATCCTCGGCGACGACGCCACCAAGGTAGCCCCCGCACCGGCCTGGGCCGCGACCCTCCGCGACGGAAGCAAGCAAGTAATCGATCTGCCACTACCCCTGGACCCTGGTGCACATGCGCGCCGCTCAGCTGCCCGACCATGCCTCCGCGCTGTGGTCTCCCTCCATCGCTGACCCAAGCAACAGCCGTGCAAGCAGACGGGGAGGAAGGGACTGATGTGGAGGAGGACGAAGGCCTCCACAAGGCACTGATGCATATCTATGTTATGGTCTCATTCTGCCGCCTCTGTCTCACCACACCAAGTCTGTCATGAGATCTCTACCAGCGGTACGCCATGCTATTAATCGGTCCTCCTGTCTACCAAATTTTGTTTTCTTAGTTGTATCATCGGCAAGACTGATGCGCCAGGTTATTAGACGCTTCTCCTATATTCCAAAACTCTAAAGGTCTATTTCTTAGTGGGTATTAACCTGTTGGACGATTTCGTATATGCAATACCAAGTTTGGTGGTGGTTAATTTTTCCCAAGCTAATGGAGTGCCTTGTGATCAAACCTGTTTTGTTACATCTACTCAGTGATTTAATTAGAAACTTGTGAGCAAACTGGTTCCTTAGCTGTGCATGACAGTAGAAGTAGCGGGATATGGAGATGGTGAATGAAGTAGAGAACAGTTAAGCTTAGAGGCATTTTGGAGCCCCGAGGGATTAATTGGTATCTTAAGAAGTGCAGATTCTCTGTGGGACATTCCTTGGAGGGCAAAAAGATGGTAGGGTTTATGCTTGGGAATTTCAGGTCAGTTTGTTGATTCCTTAGTTTTTTCTTTTTTATTCACTGTCCGGCGTTAATGATCGATACAACAAAATATCAGAAAAGGTGTGACTGCTATTGCGGAAAGTGGACTGCCAAAATGTTTCAGTAATTTCCTGTAAATATGCTTTTATGTTCCAAGGTGTTTTGTAGAAGTCAAACTAGCCTGTAATTTCTATTGTTCATGTATTGTATAGTCTACATGTGACACCATTTGATTCCATGTCCATTTTTAGTATAATTTGTCCTCTCTACGCTGGCTGATGGGGATGTGTAGGAAATAGCAATGCACCCTCCCACGTTAACCATGACATAGGCTCCGTATTTGCTGATCGCAACTTACCTGAATTGTCCTCCACTAATGGGCTGGTAAGCGTTTATTTTTTCACACATAGCATGAACTCATTTCGTGTACTATATTCCTAGCAGAAACTGATGATACATGGACTGTACTACAACTCCTAATCTGATTAGTGCTAAATGTTGGGTTAATAATTCTTGCAAGGCTCTCTGGTTATGCTTTTTGTTGAGGTAGTATTTCCGAGGTTTAATGTACCAAACAAAAGCTAAAATGTACAAAGCATTTGTGCGTCAAGGTGCTTTGATAAATATTTTCACTTCTGCAATACGAAGGAGCAACATCTACTTTCCAGTTAAATGTACAAACCTTATACTATAGTAGTACCTTCCTATAGTAGCCCCACACTTAGGAGAAGATGATGAATACTTTTCGCTTTGACCATTTTTGATGTTCTCCTTTGATGGCGTATTGTTGGTAAAATCCGCAAATTACTGACGTAAGGGCTGACTACCATGTCAAATCGTGTGTGGCATTTTGATGTGAGTTTTCTGATGCAGAGGACAACAGAGAGATGTTCTGTTTGAAGAGCAAGCAGGCAGAGCACGGGAGTGATATAATACTCCAAATTCCGACTACATACCATGGTTAGTGATTCCAAATATAGGATCTCATAATGTGATGTGTCCAAATACAATATATGACATCACAGGAAAACTGTTTACTCTTCTTCTGGGATATATAATAGAACCATCATATTTAATAAGAACTTATAATACAGAAAGTAATTCTCAGTACAAATCATGTCCAATTTTATTTGTTCAATTAGAATTTATAATGCATCATCTCAAGGACCCTATCATGTGTAGTTATGTAGCACAATAATATGACCATTTTTCATGTTTTCCTTTGATGACGTATTGTTGGTAAAATCCGCACACAACTAATATAAGGGCTGACTACCATGCCAACCCGTGTGTGGCATTTTGATGTGATGGCTGACTAATGTACGGGTTTCCTTGTGTATACGCCTTTGCACTAACATTCTGATTTGTGATGGTAGTAATCTATTTTGTAATGTTGATGATGTGTATTTTTGTTGCTGCAATATCAACCTTCTTAAGGACGGGAAGGTAGTTGAAAAATTGGGAGAGAATAATTATTGAAAATGCTGGTGCAAATGGTTCTCAAGATATGTCTTGTGCCGAGTGGTTTAGCTGTTGCCACACAACATTTCTCTCCCGCTGCAATTATGAATGTTCCTTTCAGTGTTATGCGTCTGAAGTAATGCTCTAGTGCGAAGCTAGATGGACCGCTTGCCTCTTTCATACTTGGTATGTACTTTGCTAGCTTCGCCCGTTACACTCACCTCATCTATTTTCTGACTAAAAACGAGCTAATTTCTCTCCTGGTCACTAATCTGCAACTATAGCCTGGCTTGGGTCAGGTTTTACATTATCCTGGTACGAGATACTGAGCAACACGAGAGGCAGAGGCAAATGTATCTCGCTGATGGCAAATGTATCTTGCATGAGACAGCGGGACATGAATGTTGCAGTCCTGTGCATATGATGTCTAATTATAATTTCGTATATACTTATATTTTAAGCAATGTAAAATCTTACTATTTTACTAATTTTGAAATATCAATTGATCTTTTAAGTTCCATGGCAATGCGCATGCATTTAACTATTCAGGTAAAGTAACACCAGAACCAAAACCAGAACTGCCTTCCTAGCCACTAGACTAGAGTGATCACATGCACGAGGCAAGGCTACACCAACAAATGTGTGTACACAGAGGAAGCAGAGAGAAACGACCTGCCCGTGTCTTCCAAAGCTCCTGTTCCACGAACATTTCAAATCACCAATCTTCGTCTTTATTTTTCGAACCTTATGCATCTAGACTATCGACAGTCTATTTTCCTCTCTTTGCCTCTGCTGGCGATTTGCTCCTCAAGTGCTTCCTTACTACAGGAACGGCAAGCTACGCCGAGGACCAAAAACCGTCGGCGTAGACTACGTCGAGGGCTGCCATCGGCGTAGCTTATCGGCAAAGACCTCCCTCGGTGGAGCGCACGGAGGCCGTCGGCGTATCAAAAAGCTGTCGGCATAGGCTACGCCGACGGCTGTCCTCGGCATAGCTTAACGGCCGATTGCAAAAATAATTTTTTTTAAAAAGAAAAAACTTCTCAACTTTTTTTAATGTTTGAATTGTTTAATTCGTTAATCTCTCGCTGGAATATTTTTAACACTAATTACACTTAATCTTTGATTAAATTACAGTCTTGGTCAAACATTCCAATCGGTCACCCATCCTCACTACTCCACCCAGCACACTTAACTTCTCTGTTCCTTCATAATCTGTTTTCGCAAAGCAATTTATACCTTGTTGTCAATACTGTGATATCAATCCTATTAACTCTTATATCGTCATATCATATGTTTGTATTTTTTTGAAAGTACAAACAATTATTTAAGTAAACAATAAGGAATAAGTAAAAATATTATTGAATTCAAATAAAAATATAATGATATTATTTTTTTGTATTTTTCTATTTAATATGGAATAATTAATATCTTTAAATCCGTAAATTGAAATTCAACAAATAATATGTCTAAATTGATCAAAAATATAATAGGAATTCAAATATGATATCCATATCAACTTATCACAAACTATGTTGTGATTTTAGCCATAATTTTATTTGCCCGTTTAGAAGGAAAGGCATAAAGATTCTTAGCTCCGGGTTGGAACTTGCTAAACTTGAAGTGGATCACTGATAAAATAGCATATTGTGCACCTAAAAATGATTTTTGTAAAAAATCATGAGCATCAGATTAATTACTTGTAGTTCATAACTGACCCACTTCCTACCGATTCAGCAGGAATTTGTCTTTTTCACCAGGGATAGACGGAAAAATTTGAGACCCCCCTGTTGGGACATTGTCCATTTAAGGTGGTCTAGTATTTTTGAAAAATGGGGTGGTAATATTTTGAATTAGCCATTTGGTGGTTGCTTCACAAACCCCCCCGTTTGTTGCGCTCAGAAAATGGAAAATGGCTTTTTGGTGCGATGAAAAGAAAAACTTCCTCCTGCAACATTGTTCACCATCACATGATATACATGCATGCATAATATGAGCATATTATCATAAACTACGCCTTGATTCTAGGCATACCATTGGTCATTTGACCCGAAAGCCAGGAAATCTCGGATGAGATAAGTCATTTTGTGAAGTTTTTTTTGAGATATACCAATTTTTATATTTTTCCTTGTAACTATATCACATAATATGACACCAAACGAAGGTTTTATATTGTTTGGATCATTTTTAAATTTCTTATTCCTGTTTTAAACTATATGTAATGTTTTATGTTTTACTTAATTTTTATTTACAAATGTGTAATGTTTGAGTTTAGATAGATAGATCTTATTTTCCTGCAAATTTTAATATATTATTTGTATTTTTCTGAATTAGAATGATTTAGTTATGATTTTTCTAAGATTAATTAGGTAAAAGGGAGAATAGCTATGCCAAGGGCAGTCGTCGGCGTAGCCTCTCCTACACCGAGGACAATTCTACGCTGACGGCCAGCTTCGTGGGGCATCCAGCTCGTGGCCTATGCCGACGGTCCCGACTTTTGGCCGTCGGCGTAGCCTCTGGCCCTCGGCGTAGCTTGTTGTTCCTGTAGTGCCTGATGTTGGCGTGCCGCAGGCCTACACGCACCACCCAGCCACTCGTGCAGTCGTGGTGCAGCCAGCAGGCGACGCCGTGTTGGGCGTGTGAAAACGAAAGGATACGAGTGACCTCGAAACACGAAAGGACACTATCTCGAAACAATTTCAGATTTGACCATTTTACTCGACGCCATACATCTACATGGGGAATTGAGGTTGGAAAGTTTTTCTTAGAACTTTCATATGATTGCATTGCAGTCGTCTAGTTATTTCTCTACGCGTATTATCTTTGTAAGTCTCATGAATCCCAGTTGTTTAAGATTATGCATATATGGTGCTTGTTGTAATTGTGTGGCTTGTTAGCCGATCCAGGTTTGAACTACAAAGACTAAACTGAACTTTCTTATGAAGATATGTTTAACACATCTCCTTTGGCTGAAGAGAAATGTATGCAACTAGGCGCTTCATGTTCAGTCGCGACAAGATAACTAGAGAATTTTTCAGGTCCAGTCCTGGCTTATCTCCATATATTACTTCCTCATAATAATGGTTCCACATTATCTAAAAAATAATTATTCCACATCGAGGTGCTCGTAACTATAGTAGTAACTGCTAAAACAACGATGAGCTACCAAACAGACAATCTATCTACAATACTACAAGTGACGAAGTATGCTGTCCATCAACTGAAATCTAAGTGAGCACATTGCAGTGGATATACTGGCAACTGACAATTGGCACGAAGTGGCATGCAAGATTACTACAGAAATGAGACCACTAGCCAGAACCCGGAGAAACAAGATGCAGCACCCAACAACCACACGATGAATGCCAGGACGATGGAAAGCGCGAACTGACAGCATGCCAGTCCTGTGTATACCCTGCAAATGTGCGTATCCCTAGTGAAGAGGATGGTCACACTGGCAGAGGCAGAGGCTCCTATGAAAACGAGAACTGCCGTGATCTGCAACCAATGGACAAGTGCTGTGATCACTCAGATATACGTTGCTGGTTCAACATTCAAAAAACCACTCGACTCAGAAGTCATTTTGCACGATATTTGAATTGTTCTTGTCAGATGAAACAACTTTACTGTCCGGAATTGTTTGTGATGTTGAGTTAGTACAGATTCCTGATGTACTTGATATTAGTCTATCACCATTTATTGGAAAACATCTTTCGCCGAGACAAATGGCAGCCATTAGTTCTAACCGAAAAATAAAATCTTTGATAGACTGTACCGTTGGTTAACCAAGATTAATGCAAAGCATATTAGTTGTTTTTGATCCTTTACTTACGAATAAAATTCAGGACAAGTGCAACTCATGCTTCTCTATTGCAAAATTCTAGTTTTATTTTACCTCCCTTTAAGAGAAGAAGATGACCTTAAAAAGAGTTGTTGGCGCTGCTGCCCCATCTAATGTTGCTGACCAAACTACCGATTACAAATTTGGGTTCAACTGTTTCAGTGCGTGCTTTCAACCAATTCAAACATAACCATAGAAGAGATAAATTGAATGACCTACCCAGTCACCAACAACAATGAGGGTTACAAGCATCCAGTCATGAAGATCCTTTGTATTCCTTATAGAGAAGATGTCAACACAAGCAAGGGCCAAACTCCACATAAGCTGCACCATCAACGCCACAATCATGTAGCTGAAATAAAGAGAGACCATATTATACTTAGTAGGTTAGATGATGAAAAGAAAACACACTTGGGCTCCTGCCCAAGCAATTCTGAAGAGTAGTCAAAAAACAGAAGATTCTAGCGCAGTTCATAATCTGAATAAGAACTTGATATGAAAGGGTAAATCATTGGAGCACACCGGCACACATATAACAGTAAATGCATTTCACATGCTGACACATATATAAAACCTAAAATTAACAAATCTGTTGAAATATTTAGCATGGGAAAAATAATACAGGTAAATGAAAAACATTGCTACATGTATGGGCACAAGAAACAAAAACACAAGAAAACATGTCCAATATTCCAGTTCCAACTAGTATGGTGCTATTCATACTGGTAAGAATTGAGTTGGAATTAATCCCGGCCCCTCAACATCCCAATTATATATGTTCAGAAATCCGTGCAGTTGCACAAATACTGTACTTGACACCTGCTCCAAACGGTATAATCTGTTACATTAACCGGTCAAGTATGTGCCAAAGGCTGCTTAATGAACCCAGGTTCGTCTTCATTTACACCGACGTATATATCGAAATTAAGTCTATTATTAATCTGAGTTGTGGATGAAGTCGCAACAAGTGAGGGTTTTCTAACTTTTCTTTGAAAAATCCAGGAACATGTCAATTACCACTTTGAAAGCAAGAGAATCAAAGACCAAGACCTAATAAAGCATTCCTTTAAAAACAAAAGAGCACATAAGCACTACCCGCAAAAAAGAGAGGAGGCTTATAAGCACTGATGCACACATACTGGAGCTCATGCACACCTGATACGAAATCCGTGCAGTTGCACAAATACTTGACACCTGCTCCAAACGGTATAATCTGTTATGTTAACCGGTCAATTATGTGCCAAAGCCTGCTTAATGAACCCAGGTTCGTCTTCATTTACACCGACATATATATGGAAATTAAGTCTATTATTAATCTGAGTTGGATGAAGTCACAACAAGTGAGGGTTTTCTTTGAAAAATCCAGGAAAACATGTCAATTATCACTTTGAAAGCAAGAGAACCAAAGACCAAGACCTTGGTGAAAGACCCAAACTGCAACTCGGCCATGCCAAGCTATATGGAGCTCCAGCAGATCCGTACGGACCAACGTCATCTCAAGGACTCCAACCAAAGTAACAGCTTGGACTTGAGGAATTGGATCAAGCACACATAATAATAGAAAGAGACCCTATAGAAAGGAAAATTCAAGAAATGATCGCCGAAACAATGAAGAAAATCTAGGAATTCGTCTGCGCACACAGCCAACCACGACTAGCATTGCGACTCTACGGGCTGAGAGGTGGGCGAAGAAGATAAAAGTAATGGTGGTGGGGAAGAAACCACGCACAAGAAGGCGGAGTAGTTGGTGAAGCCAAAACCGCTGGCCATGGCACAGATGGATGCGAGGGCGAAGACGCACTGCGACACCCGCAGCGCCAGGCCGCTCCATGTTCCCCGGCTCCCCACTATGAGCTTCATCCCCGTCGAGCGTGCTGCCGCCGGTGGGTGCCTAGCTTAGCGGGGCAGGATCTGTAGCAGTTGTTGCGTGCACTTAGCTAGCTGCAGCTCGTCTGGGATGGGAAAGTTGATGGCCAAGAGCAGGGAATGTGAAAATGAACAAATATGTAAACATCCACCGGCCTTATGGTGGGGTACCTCTGTTGGTGGTTGAAATGCAGTGAAATTATGAACGACAAATGGAACGCAAGTAATTGAGCATCCACTAACTGATTGGGGGTGAGCACTTAAAAATTTCACGATGAGTCCGTTGGTTTTGAGATGCCACATCATCCTTGTGTATACATCTTTGGAGTCACTATGTCACAGTCGACTATGATCAAAAGATACGTCATAGTCGAGTGATGTCATCCTTGTGGTTTACAGGCTATTTGTCTACTTTATTTTAATTTTTTTGGGTTTATTTAATCTCTCGGCTGACTGGAATTAGCTACGTAATTTTTAGTCGATGCTAGACCCGCGGCACATTGATATTGGGCCCTTTCTTTTCAGCTTCTTGGCCAGCTTTTCCCAGAAGCTACCCTCGACCAGCTTGTCCCAGAATCTTATCCTCAAAATTCGTTCAAATTTTTTAACTAGTAGTTTCAACGTTAATTTAAAAGTATAAACGATTTTGGCAGATGAGATTCTGAGAGAAGCTGGTCGAGGGTATCTTCTGAGAAAAGCTGGCCAAGAAGCTGAAAAGAAGGAGGCCATTGCCATGCTGCACTGCTGACTTCCCCTATTGCCATGCTTTGAGTGCGTGGTCGGACCCGTGTACTGCCGCCGCGGCATCGTTCCATGGTCGGTAGCTGGCTTGCGTCCCTGCATGTCCCTTTAGAATTTCAGTTTTCACCAACAATTAATTTTCTATTCAGATGTAGTCATTAGGTACATAGTCAACTTTAGGTAGCAAAAATATACTCCGATGCACCGGTCCTAAATGGAAAATGTTTGGTAGGCATAAAAAGCCAACCAAAACCTTAGTTACAATCTCGCTTGCAACTGAAAAGACAACTCAATTATAACCTTGTTTGTAACTGAAAAACTCAGTTGCACCCCATTTGTAACTAGTTGTACTCAAATTTACAATTGAAAAGACAACTCAGTTGTAACCGCACTTGTAACTGAAAAAACTCAGTGTTACGACTCTACTTGTATCTGAAAAGACAACATAGTTGTAACCATATTTGCAACTGAACAAACAACTCAGTTGCAACCTCACATGTAACTGAAAAAAATACTCAATTATGGCTCTACTTGTAACTCGAAAGATAACATAGTTGTAACTCCACTTGCAACTGAAAAAACTCAGTTGCAAAAATGAAAATTTTAGTTGTAACCATATAACCAATAGCTAAGAGAAAAACAACTGAAAAAAATAGAAACGACGAGGGCAGCAAACACGGCAGCCCAAAACATCAAACAAAGTCCACCCAGACACATCAAAACGGAGGCCAAAAACATTTCGGCCCAGTCAACTCGGCCAAACAAAACAAGGGGGACAAATAACAGCGAACATCAGCACCAATCGTACAATCGAACGCTAGCTATGACATAAGCTATGTCACAGCTAGCCGCGCTTTAGCAAAATCGACACATTTTTAAGCACGAGATTTGTCATATTTTCACTGCTTCGCAACATGTTCCATATGTTTTGCTTACAAAATTGCAAAAAACGCAGGCATATACGGATTGTTTTTGTTTCGGTCACTCTTCACGGATAGCGCTATGGCAGATGATCCAAGGAAAGATTGGTCACACCCCCGACTGGTCCAATCGTCTTAAAAGGTCATATGTGGGTTGTCCGTCCTTTGCAGCAAAAAACCTGCCCACATACAACAATTGCAATTTGGTTTGGTATGCAACAAATCACGCTTTTTAAGCTTAAGGCATAAATGCCCTGTTTTAAATTAATAAAGTTGGAAGCGGCCATCAAGAATACAAGATGCTTAGAAAATCAGCTTACAAGGAAAAGGAATAACAAGCAAACAAAAAATAAAACACGGTCCTCCGCTTGAATGCTCCAAGCCAAGCAAGTTGCAACAAATGCGGACCCTCACTGAAGTGAAAGCCGAGTCCATATGATAGGAGAAGCCACCGCTGAAGTGATCTTGTCATCGTCTACCATAGCGAGAGCTTCCTGCTATTGAGGCACCGTCTGTCTCCACTACCGAAGATGGGCCATGATGGCTCAAAATGTAGAGCTCGTTGGGAACCCCAAGAGGAAGGTATAATGAGCACAATAGCAAGTTTTCTCTCAGTTATGAAACCAAGGTTATCGAACCAGTAGGAGCAAGGAAAAAACTCCAAGGTGTTACGAACAACTTGGAATCCTGCACAACACAACCACAGAATTTTGCCCCAACTTACAGTGAGGTTATCAATCTCATTGGTTTTGCTGAAAACAAAGGATTAAACGTATAGTGTGAAAGATAGTAATTGCTTCAGAAAGTAAAACAATAAATGGTAAACAGTAGATGGTATATCAATGGTAAAGGAATGGACTGGGGTCCATAGTTCACTAGGGATGATTCTCCTTAAGATAAAAAGCATGTTGGGTGAACAAATTACAGCGGGGCAATTGACAGATTTGAGAAAGCATACAATGCATATACTAGACATCTTGACTCCTATGAGATTTGATTGGGCATTACAACATTATACATAGACCATAGTCCAACTGCATTTATGACTAATAATCCACCTTCAGGTTATCAGCCCAACCCCTTCCAGTATTAAGTTGCAAGCAACAGATAATTGCATTAAGCAAAATGTGTAAAGTAAACAATATGATTGCCCCATGGACAAAGGATTGTTGTTTTATCCCTAGTAGCCATAACACATCTACAACCTTAGAGATTTCTGTCACTTCCCCATATTACTAGAGGCATGAACCCACTATCGAGCATAAATACTTCCTTTTGGAGTTGCAAGCATCTACTTGGCCAAGATAGTTACTAACAACGGAGAGCATGCAAGATCACAAATAACATAGACATGATAGAATCAATAATCAATCTGAAATAGCATCTCAATATCCATCGGATCCCTGCAAACACAACATATATGATTACAAATAGATGATCTTGATCATGAACGGAGCTCACAAGATCTAAACATGATAGCACGAAGGAGGAGAACCAACCATCTAGCTACTACATGGACGCATAGTCCAAGAGTGAACTACTCACGCATCACACCGGAGGCAGGCATGGTGATGAAGAAGGCCTCCAGGGTGATCTCTCCCCTCCGGCAGGGTGCCTGATGACCCACAAGTATAGAGGGTGTATCGCATTATTTTCGATAAGTAAGAGTGTCGAACCCAACGAGGAGCAGAAGGTGCTGGCTAGTGGCTTGGAGCAAGAATTCTCTGTAAATACTTAGCAAACGGATTTTTAGGGGTTTTTGATAATGCAGGTAAATAAAGTACGAGTAAATAAAAGACAATAAGAATAAATGCAGCAAGTAGCCCAATCCTTTCTTTAGCAAAGGACAAGCCGGTTGTATTACTTAAGATGACCAAACATTCTCGAGGACACACGGGAATATCGCCAAGTGATTTCGCTTCATATAGTTGATTAATCTTTTTTAGTTTGCTAAGTATTTTGTGGGTGAACCTGTGCTAATGTACCGACCTTCCTAGAACTAATACATACTTGTGATTATACCCCTTGCAAGAATCCACAAGTCCAAGAAAGTAATTAAGGTAGAAACCTAATCCCAGCTTTAAACTCTAAGAGCCTGACATCCCTTGTGCAATGGTTTCCTAACGGGGGTTCAGGTTTCTGTCACTCCGGCACCCCCTATGATTAGTAGCCAAATACACAATGCATTCCCTAGGCCCATATAGGTGAAGTCTCATGTAGTCAATGTTCACATGACACCACTAGAAGAAGTACACCACAACTTAAGTATCAAACTATTGAATCTTTCTCAACACAATTCCACTACTAACCACATGACTTCTCCCATGTCCTCAAGAACAAGACGAACTACTCACAAGACATCATATGGATCATGATCATAGATGAAATAAGGATGTATAACAATCTGAACATAAAAAAGAATTCAATGGTTCCACTCAATAGCATCAACTACAAAGAGTAATCAACACCGGGAAAGTTTCCCCTAAGAACTATGCAAGATTCAACCCAATTGTTACACCGGTATGGAGATGATGATGATGGTGCTGGTGGAGATGATGGTGGTGATGATGATGATCCCGATGAAGTCTAGCTTGATGGTGGTGTTGATGGCGATGATCTCCCCTCTCCGGGATGGAATTTTCCCGGTAGAATTCTGTCTGCCGGAGAGATCTTTCTCTCTTGGTGTTTTCCGCCCCGCAGAGGCGACGAAATCCTTCTATGGTTGCTCCCCGAGTCTTAGGGTTTTGGGAGGATAATATACGCTAGAGGGGAGAGGCTGGAGTGGACCAGGGCGGCCACACCACCTGGTGGCACGGCCTGGGGTGGCCCACGCCAGGGGGTGGTGTGGGCCCCCTGTGGCCCATCTCCACTTCCCCTTCTGGCATTCTTCGTCTTCTGGAAAAATAGGATTTCCCATGTATTTTCCCAGATTTTCTGATCTTCGTGAATTTTGCCTCCAAACAGCACCTTTTTCATTAGAATCCTGACTGCAGCGGTCCATGCTCCAAAAGTCATCAACCATGCAAAAGCAGATGAAATAATATAAGTATCATCTCTTAATATGAAATATATCAATGAATAACAGTAAATTATGATATAGAATAGTGATGCAAAATGGACGTATCAACTCCCCCCAAGCTTAGACTTCGCTTGTCCCCAAGCAAAAACTGAGCTCAATAAACATGACCTCAGGTTTATGGAGTTAAGAGTCGATAAAAGAATACGGACAAGAAGCATCACATTCATCAATACATATGTCATAATAGAAGAAAACTCACTATTATATAACTTAACTTGCAATAAGTAAAGGAAACACAATAAATATACATAAAGTAAATAACAATTGGTAATGGCAAACTTAGCTCTTGGTCGAAGAATAATTGACAATTTGCTGGAGTTCACAAATAACTGATTTTCAATGATAGCTTTCAAAGTAGTAGACATTAAGATAAGAGCAATGTGCAAAATAAGGAACGTAAGAAATATGATTGAATAAATCATCATATGAATGAATGAAACACAACAACTCAAAATACTTGTTGAGGTAGAAGGGAATAGGTTTACTGACTCAACTAAAAAGTAAAAGAAAGGCCCTTTGCAGAGGGAAGCAGGGATTTCAAGTTTCATAAAGAGCTTCCAAAATTTATGGTACTTATTAGCTTTCATCTCTCATTGCCCCTATCATAGGCATCTTTAGGTGATTAAGGTTAAAGTGATCAAATATGAGGATATGCTTGAGAAGTTGTAAGTTGAAAATCTCATGTCCCTTGAATACGAGGGCCGCTCCTCATGCTACTCAAGTTTAGTCACCGGTAAGTTCTTGTCATAGTAAGTATATGTGTATCATAGAGAACCGCCAACGGGGTACCCCTTGCCCGATGATACGGAAGAATCCCCATATCAAAATGACAAGGCAAGCAGACAACAAGCATCTCAACAATCTTCTTATTTACCATGGGAATATGGTGCTTTTTTCTCTATTTCCTCTTTTCTCATCTCTTCTATTTTTTTTATTTTTATCAATCTCTATCTCTTTTTTATAAGAAGAATGCTTCATAGATGCTCATTATGGTTACGCTGCAGGTTTCCACCATGACAACATGAATTAGACCGACGACCCTGGCGTTTCTCTAACACACATACATAACTCCATGGACTTACAAGCTCCCCTTTCATTTCACACCGACGACATCCATAGACAAAAGAACATGATATCAACTAGGTACAAAGTACCGGTGCAATGTTGAAACTGTTCCCCATGACAACATGGTTCTGCTAATTCACAATTTACAAAGCGTAAGCATATACGCAACATAGATGGGCACAGTGGTTCAAGTTTATTAAGAGCAAGAAAAGTAAAGTGTGGCATCAAGTTCGTGAGAGCTTTAATCACTAATTTTAACATAAATTTTTTAATTTGGAAGGTAGATAAAAACAAGAATTTACTTGGGATAGCAATAGTGCTAATAGGTAGGTATGGTGGACACAAATGGCATAGGTTTTGGTTTAAGGATTGGATGCACGAGAAGAATTCCCTCTCAGTACAGGTTTTTGGCTAGCAAGGCTGAGTAGCAAGCATAAGAGTTGAAGGAAACAAACAAACATACAAGTGACAAAAACAAACATGCAATCTTCCTTGGAAGCACAAAAGATCTTAACTAGAGAATACTAAACTTATGAGAAAATCAAGAAAGAAAAATGATGAAATTATATTTCTTTAGAGTACTTTTATCTTTTCATTCAACTCTCAAAAATAGTGTTGCTACTGACCGAGCCAGGTTTGCCAAAACCAACTAAATTAACTCAATGATCCCAAAGTGATACCAATACTAATGACAAGATCAATCATATAACCATGAATTGAAAACTAAAATAAGATATGCAAAAGAGTAAATGATAGAACTTCTCATTAATATTCCATAACGGCAACTCGCATCAAGGGATACATAGATATCTAACAAGAGGGGGGACACTTCCATAATGCAAAGCATCCTACATGATAACTTCTCTATTCTTGATATGACTCTACTAAAAAGGTAAAAAGATACAAGATAGTGATGTGATACCGCAACACTCCCCCAAGCTTGGAACAAACCAAGGGGATTCCAAAACCTGATGACGAATTACTCCTTCGGTGGTAGTGGTATTCTCTCGATGAGCTCTTTGATTAGTTTCCCCAAGTCCTCAATCTCGAAGGTGAGATTATGAATCAACTGTGAGTTTTGCTCAATGCGGCTCATGATCATGTCGGGTTGCGAATTCCAGCTCTTGTGGTTCTTTCCCACTCTTCCTCCTTGAAGTCTTCTTTTCTTGCATGGCTAGAACGAGGCAAATCCCAATTGGAGGGTAGTTTCTCCTTGGGATTATTCTAGTATTGATGTTCATGGATAAGGGTATGGAAAGGATTTTTGGTACGTGGAGGAAGTGATCGTGGAGACAAACAGTGACGCGGAGGTTTCCCTCCAGTTGACATCCATGCAGTCCTTCTGATCCTGGCAGGTTTTGCCACCACTCCAATGCTTGCAATGGTAGCGCCGATGTGCGGATGTTAGCTTTGCTTTGCCTCCTCTTCATCTTCACTCTTGATCTCCTTCTCCTGCCCGGGGTCTTGGAGTCTTCCTCCATAGGCTCCTTTCCCTTATCCTTGGCGGACACCATTGTGCTTCTAACTTTCAAGGATAGTTCCTGGCAGAAACAGATCGACACGAAAACACGACGAGAACACGATATACGAACCTCAGGGGATCCGGGGGATTATATATTACGAAGTTTTACAATAAAAGGAAGGTACTGGGAGAAAACGGGTCGGAGACGGAGGCCGAGGTGGCCACACCACCTGCTGGCGCGGCTAGGGGGGCCGCGCCAGGGGGTGGTGTGAGCCACCCTGGCTCCGTTTCTGTCCCTCCTTCGCTTCGTAGCTTTCCTTGTTGGATAAAAACTGCAAAAATATAACTGGCGAGAATTTTCGCGGAACTTTTCTTACCAGAACTGTTACCTATTCGAAAACGGACACTGCAGGTCTCTGAATTTGATCTTTGATAAATTTTTCCAGAGTTACCACTTGAATAACATCAATATCTTCATCTTCATACTCATATTGCTCGAGTCATGAAACCTTTCACTTTCTCATTAGACCATTTTCTCCACTAACCTGGAAATTTCTTTACACAAAACTTCACACAATTCTCACTAGCAACATTAGTGTAAGCGAGGTAATAAACCTTTTAGGTTCAATGTCAACTGAAATCCATCAAAACATAAGCTACTATAGCAACTCCTTCCGAAAACCCAAAAAGAATTCAAAAAGGAAATCGACTTAAGAAGCAAATGTAAGAGTGGCAAAATCTGTCAAAACAGACCAGCAGGTAAAGATCAATTTTTTCGAAAATCTTCTGTTGCTCAAATAAAAAAGTGCAAAACTAACGAAAGTCAAATAACAACCTGGGGCAGAAGCAAAAAAAATTAAAGCTCAATCCGACATACAAAGATCTCTCACGAATTTTTACGGTGAAGCACAAAAATCTATTTCGGGACAGCAACTTCCTCAAATCTTACTTCTCTCTCATTAGAGGTTGATCTTGACACAAAAACCAAACAAAAAGGATAAGGAGAGTTTATTACCTAAGTAATAACTTCCAAGACTCGAAGAAACAAAAACAAACTGAAAGCAAAAATAAATTGGGTTGTCTCCCAAAAAGCTCTTTCTTTGTAGCCATTAAGATGGGCATGATAATTTCAATGATGCTCATACATAAGAATATGAATTAAAGCGAAAGAGAGCATTAAGAATAAAAAATACACATGTTTAAGTCTAATCCACTTCCTATGCAAGGGAATTTTGTAAACAAACAAGTTGTTGAAACCAAAGGCTACAAGCATAGGAAGGCAAAACAAGTGCAACATAAAAACTTTCAGCATAAATGAGGAAACTTGATATTATTGAGATGCATAAGAACCGTCTTTCATCTCTCATAATAACTTTCAGTATCATGCATAAATTTAATGATATAGCTATCACAAGAACCATTGTAGCAATGATCACTTATCCTAACATAAAACACAAGGACACTAGCTCTCATAACACTACTTTGTGAAACAATATTAGGGATATCCTTACAGAGGATAGTGTGTCCCTCTTCTACATATTTAGTGACAAAGTCTTTCACATTTGCTATTATAGGTTCATCATTCATTTGTTCATCAGGTTCAACAGCTTTAATTGTACTTTCATTAACCATACTAGCTATCATAGAATGTTCCTTTATCTTAACTGGGAAAGGCATTTTCTCAATGTAAGGTTCAGGTAAAGCATGATTAGCAGTATAAACTTCAGTATTTCTTGCAGGAACACACTTAGCAACATCTTTATATGGTTCATGATACTTATTCCACTTCTTTTTAGGCACTTCAATATAGGAAGCAAAAGCCTTAAAATAGGCTGCAATAGCTTGAGAGTCTAAACCATAAGCCTTTTTAATATTCTGAAAGTCACCAGTTCCCATAAAAGATTTAATGCATTCATTATCATAATTTATACCTGACTTTCTTCCTTTGTCATTCTCCCATGCTTCAACATTGTCTTGAATACGGTCTAGAAGATCCCATTTAGCTTCTTCTTCCATGCGAGTGAATGATCCAGCACAAGAAGCATCCAATAAATCCTTATCATGATGAGAAAGCCTTGCATAAAAGTTATTGATAATAATATTGTTGGGGAGCTCATGAATGGGACATTTGAGCATTAGTAACTTCAATCTCCCCAAGCTTTAGCTGCACTCTCTCCATCAAGTGGCCAAAAGTTGTATATTTGATTCCGATCTTTATGAATCTCACTAGGAGGATAAAACTTTGAATAAAAGAGAGGTACTATTTCCTCCCATTCAAGAGCTTGACCATTCTTCAGTAGCTTATACCAGTCCTCAGCTCTTCCTTTTAGTGGTAATGAGAATAACTTCTTCTTGACTTGATCTGTTGTAATACCTGCACACTTGAACAACCCGCATAATTCGTGTATAAAGAGCAAATGATCACCAGGATGGACAGTTCCATCTCCAACATAATAGTTATCCATAACACAATCAATAATTCTTGTAGGTATTTTAAAATTATCATTCTCAGCAGGTGGTGGTTCATCTACTACCTTAGCAGTGGTAGTAGCATTACGAAATAAGAAGCTCAACGAATTATCCATAATGAAAATAAAGCAACTAACAGAAGTAAACAATACTCACGGTAGAAGTTTCCTTTAACAGTTCCACTCTCCAATAGCGCTTCACTTCCCAGCAACGGTGCCAGAAAATACTCTTCATGACCCACAAGTATAGGGGGTGTATCACAGTATTTTCGATAAGTAAGAGTGTCGAACCCAACGAGGAAACTTTGTGCTCCAGTTTTGAAGAGAGCAGCAGGTAGACCGGGGAAGAGTCGAGTAAGACCTCGTAGCGAAGGAGGTGGACTTGGAGCAAGGAAGCGTAAGTGCACAAGGTGTGGTGGGTCTGTTCATTTTGCAAAGTATTGTGATAACGTAGTAGATCCAGCGTTCGAAGAGTGTTTCAATGATGAAAATGATGGTCAGCAGCCGGTTGCAGACAATGATCAAAATGAGGCTCCAAATGATGATCAAAATGAGGCTTCAGATGATTATCAAACTGATGATCAAATTGAGGCTCCAAATGATGATCCAATTGAGGCTCCAAATGATGATCAAATTGATGAGCAAAAAATGCTCCAACTAAGGCTCCAAATGATGATCAAATTGAGGCTCCAAATAATTATCAAACCGATGCGTAAAATAATGCTCCAACTGAGCCTCCAAATGATGGTGACCAACCTTCTATGGTTGTGAGTTCTGCTTGGTATGTAAATCTTGCCAATACTATTTTACATTTATCACTTGACATGATCTCATAACCCTTTATGTTTGGGTTGTATAGCTCTGTGGTAGGTTCGAACAAAGTGGTGGCAGTGAGATCTGAGGTACTTGAGGTGCCTCCAACAAAGAGGAGAAGAGTAGAAGAGAAGAGCACAAGGAGGACAAGGAGGAAAGTGGTGGCAATAAGCAACATGATCACAAGGAGCAAAGTGGTGGCAAGAAACACAAGGAGAAAAGTGGTGGCAAGAACCAAGTATAATGTTTGAAACATTATGAATGTTGTTGTATTTGTGTTGAATAATGTTGGACCTATGTTATTTGGATGTTGCAATGCTTATTTGGACCAATGTTGTTGTATTTGTGTTTCCAAGTATGTAGACTTTGTTTATATGACATAAGAAGACTATTTGGTCAAACCTAACTTTGTTTATATAAAGCTTTGGTGTGGTTTTTGAAACTTTTCATGATCCAAACCTAAACCCCTTCTCTGAACCCTTGACTTCGACAACAGAGTTCGAGATATCGCATATTGTACATGAACCTTCTGTTTGAAACTATGTAGACCTTGTTTATCGACTTGAATCCTTAGTATATGACATAAGAAGACCATGTGCGCAGGTTTTTCATTTTTTTGAATTTTTTTGAATTTTTTATGCTCATTTGACAATTTGGTCAAACCTAACTTTGACTAACATTTAAACAAGTTTTTCAAAAGAAAATGAAAAACTAAGCCTGGATCCTTCTTAGTCACTCCAAAATGAAGCTTTGGTGTGGTTTTTGAAACTTTTCATGATCCAAACTTAAACCCCTTCTCTGAACCCTTAACTTTGTACAACAGAGTTCGAGATATCGCATATTGTACATGAACCTTCTATTTGAAACTATGTAGACCTTGTTTATCGACTTGAATCCTTAGTATATGACATAAGAAGACTATGTGCGCAGGTTTTTCATTTTTTTTGGATTTTTTTGAATTATTTATGCTCATTTGACTATTTGGTCAAACCTAACTTTGACCAACATTTAAATAAGTTTTTTAAAAGAAAATGAAAAACTAAGCCTGGATCCTTCTTAGTCACTCCAAAATGAAGCTTTGGTGTGGTTTTTGAAACTTTTCATGATCCAAACCTAAACCCCTTCTCTGAACCCTTGACTTCGTACAATAGAGTTCGAGATATCGCATTTTATACATGAACCTTCTGTTTGAAACTATGGAGACCTTGTTTATCAACTTGAATCCTTAGTATATGACATAAGAAGACTATGTGCGCATGTTTTTCATTTTTTTGATTTTTTTTTGAATTTTTTATGCTCATTTCACTATTTGGTCAAACCTAACTTTGACCAACATTTAAACAAGTTTTTCAAAAGAAAATGAAAAACTAAGCCTAGATCCTTCTTAGTCACTCCAAAATGAAGCTTTGGTGTGGTTTTTGAAACTTGAAACTATTTCAAACTCATTTAAGTATTTGGTCAAACCCTAGTCAAACTCGCTTCCAAACCCTTAACGATCTAACCCTAGCTCTGAACAATGACCGTTGATGTAACCCTAAGGCTGAACTGCAGCCGTCCGATCGTCCTTCTAGAAGGAATCTGTGGGCAAGCTTGGGTGATCCGCGAGAAGCTCATTCTGCTATCTGATTGGCTGGACGCTTTTTTTCCGAGCAGGCACGCTAGATGGACCGTTGGGCCATGTCGCGGTCTGTGCTCGTGTATGTTGTGCAATGCGTGGGGTCTCAGCCTTTCCAGGCATGCGCGGGAAGCGACGACGTGGCCATGCATGCGCGGGAAGCGAGGATGTCGCCATGCATGCGCGCCTCACTGCAGCGATTCGTCGTAGCAGAGCCATTAAGTCGATTCAGATGCGCCGCCCGCATGCATATGCACCTCGCTCTAGTGACTCAGCCACCTCCTTGATTCAGATTCACGCGCCGTCGCCTACTCGATTCAGTTCCACGCGCCGTCGCCTGCTCGATTCAGTTCCACGCGTCGCCGCCTCCTCGATTCAGACACACGGATACACACGTATTCGTACGCCCATCGTTTCATTACCTATTTATACAAACCTTTTCCTTTCCCACACACGACCCAAGCCAGAGCAGAAATCTCCACTCCAAACACCGAGCGAGCCCTCCATCCTCTTGCCCCAAGCACCACCAAAGATGCAGTACAACGGACCAACCTTTCGCTGACCGCCTACGGTGCCAGAGCTGCGCTACCTGGCGGGTCTCCTCGTGGAGAGCATGCTCCGTGTGTCCACACAGTCACGGTGGAGGGGCTCTGTCGAGCTCGCCCGCGGCTTCCTCACCGCCGGCTTTGTCCACCTCCCACAGGGCTCACTGGTGATGTATCGCCTCAACGACATTTATGATGGCGTCGCCCTCAAGTTGCTCACGGTCACCTTCGCCAACCCGTTCGACGCGTACGCGCTGCTCGACCAAGTATTTTAATGTGGCTGCGAGTCAATCTTCTTCACGACGTACAACATCTTCACCAATATTGACTGCATCTTCTCGACCCCAAACCAGATGCACTGCCTCCCCTATGTGGAGGATGAGTGAAGTTGAAGACGGCAGTGGTGAAGGTGGCCAAGGTCCAAGATGAAGGTGTTCATGAAGCTACCCTCGAGTTTTTAGTTTCATCGTGTTTATTGTTCTTTTCTATTTCGTGTGTCGTATCGTGTCCGTGGACTTATCTATGTAATGGTGATCGCATTTGCATCTTATTTATCTTGTGTAACCATTTGTGTGTTCAAAAGTGTTTGTGTTCATGCCCAAAGATCTCGTCATTATGTCTTGAAAAATTTCACATGGCTACCAAACTAGACTATAAATTGGGTAACAACTAACAAGTAGTGGACATGTTAGGATGTTTATTACCAAGTTAGTCTACAAATAAACACTACCTTCATTACCAAGCTAGTCTACAAATAAACACTACCTTTATTACCAAGCTAGTCTAGAAATAAATACTACCTTTATTACCAAGCTAGTCTCATCATCAAGTTATTAGAATGAATGGTGTGTTAAAGTGCCCAAAGATAAATAAGTGGTGTGTTGAAAAATGTTTGTGCCCAAATGATCTTTATGTGTGTTGAAAAGTGGCAAAAAATCATTTATCTATGTATAAAAATACAACATGCTCGTGAAAATCACAAACACGACATGTGTTTTAAAAGCCTAAACCCAAGCACGATGTATAGGTAGCGTTCTTATCTTTCTTTCTCAGCATCTTTCTATCTGTCCCACTGGTTACTAGCGCAACCCTTCACACTACCAAACCACGCGGTCGTGAGTTCGAATCCTAGCCGCACCCTACCTTTTTTGTTTATTTTCTAACCCTTCTCATTTTCCCACTCCGAATGGGCCTAATTCGATGGAGTTGGCCCATTAGTCAAGCCGACACTGGCCTCTTGGCTCTGGGATACTTTTTTTACACGACGTTTTTTCCGTTTCTTTTCCCTTACAAATGATAACAAGCCATTTCTTATTTCAAGCATTTTTCATACTAATTCAAGCTTAGAAATTCCTCCCAAATTCATGCCTTTTCATACAATTTCAACATTACACCAAGTGCAATTACCATACCACCTACAAATGAACAAATGTAATTGCAAATTTGTGATTTCTCTTCGAGCTTCCTAATCTTCTGGTTCATCCTAATTAGCTCAGTAACTACCTCCCTATCAATGACTGCTCCACCCTCTGTCTCCTCTGCCGGAGCTCGCGTTGTGGCCGCTATCGTTTGTGGCAGGACTGGCAACCATTCTTCATGCTCTTTGACGAGCTCATTCATCAGCTTCTGTGCTAGAACATCAACCCAAAGGAAGAAGCATTTCATTTGCAAGCACACTAAATAGATCAACCCCTGTATTTCTCAAGGATCCCGATCACACAAATTGCGAAAATGCGCTTAATTCTCTTACCCTATTCACGCTGCACACGTAGAACAGACGATTGGCATTCTTGGATATGCGCGAAAGCTTCCGATCAACGCACGCCCGGCACCGCGGATAGAGGAAGATCGGCATATCCACGCGCACTGAATTCTTGATCCACGAGGTGGCGTGGGAGCTTGAGGAAGACATGGAGATCGATTCCTGCTCACCGCTGCGAGCTCCTACCCCGTCCTCCACCTCCGACCCCGTCCCCCGCCTGCAATTCCTTCTCAACCTTGTGATCTCCACCGACGCGTTTCGCCGGTTTTAACACGCGCGACCAACGTTTTGCGGTCCCACAGGCGGCAACGGTCGTATTTTTGAAATGTGTCTCTACTCGGCCCCACGCGCGTGGTCCCACGGCAACAGCTGAGTCAAGAACGTTGACCTGGCAGAAACGGCAGCAGCGACAGAACGAGTTCGGGCGCCCGAAGCAGTGGTAAAACTGAGGACGATTTGGCTCTAGTGGCAAAACTGAGTACATAGACACCTCAAGTGGTAAACGAATAAATAACCCTAAAAAGAAAGGCCCTTCTAGAGGGAAGCAGGTATTTCAAGTTTCATAAAGAGCTTCCAAAAATTATGGTACTTATTAGCTTTCAGCTCTTATTTCCCCTATCATAAGCATCTTGAGGTGATTAAAGTTGAAGTGACACAAATATGAGGATATGCTTGACAAGTTATAATTTGAAAATCTCATGCCCCTTGCTTACGAGTACTGAACCTCATACTACTCAACTTTAGTCACGAGTAAGTTCTTATCATTGTAAGTACATGTGTATCATGGAGAACCGCCAACGGGGTACCTCTTTCCCCATCACCCAGGAGCTATCCCATATCAAAATGACAAGGCAACAGACAATGAGCATCTCAGCGATCTTTTTATTTGCTATTTGCATAGGTTTTTATTGAGGATGCTTCATAGAATGCTCACTATGGTTATGCTGCAAGTTTCCACCATGATTAGGCATGGCTTAGGCTAGCCGCCCAGGCGTTTCTCTAACACATATACAAACTCCATGAGCTTACAAGCTCCCCTTTTATTTCACACCACCGGGATCCATAAACAAAAGAACATGATATCAACTGAATAATAAGTGCAATGTTCAAAGAGGTTACTCATGGTACATGGTTCTGCTAATTTACAACTTATAAAGTGCAAGCATATAAGCAACATAGATGGACACAATGGTTCAAGTTTATTAAGTGCAAGAAAGTAAAGGGTGCCATCAAGTTTGTGAGAGCTTTAATCACTAATTTTCACATAACAAGTTTAATTTGGAAGGTAGATAAAAACATGAATATACTCGGAATGGTTTAACACACCATGCATAGGAATTTATAGTGGACTCTTTGGAATAACTTGGTTTTCTTGGGGGTTGGATGCATGAGTATAATTCACACTTGGTACATGTGGAGGCTAGCAAAAAACTGGGAGCGACCAACTAAGAGAGCAATAATGGCCATAATCATGCAAAGCGACAAAACATTATTAATTAAAGCATAAAGTGATATTACAAGTCAAAAACTAAATGATCATAGAGGCTAAGGTGACTGGTTAATAGTCTTAACATGGTGTAAGCATGTGCCAAGTCAACCCAAATAAAGCATCAAAGGAGAATACCACAATAGTATGCTTTTGTATGCTAAAACAATGCATGATTCTTTCAAGGCATATTAAGCAATCTCAATTGTTTGGAACAAGTCATGCTACAACAATAATCACTAAGCATAAAGTCAAAGCAACATCAAACATGACATGATAAAGTCTAGGCCACAGTTAAAACAAGCTCCTTATGTACCACTTATAAGCATAAAGCTTCCTACTCTTTTCCAACACCAATCAACTTATTTGAAACAATGTATGAATGCGGGGGTCCAACCAATTTATTTAATCAAACCAAAACAAATAAAACTAAAAACAAAAATAAATACGCTCCAAGAATGACACAATTGTACATGAAACAATAAAAATGAAGTGTTTGGAAGAAAACCTGAGATTTTTATTGATGAAGAAGGGGATGCCTTGGGAATCCCCAAGCTTTGATGCTTGTACTTCTTGAATATTTCTTGGGGTGACACGGGTGGCATCCCGAAGCTTGAGATTTTGTCCATACTTCATCTCATCGCATTATTCTTTCCTACACTTTAAAATTTCCTTCATACAAAACTTCACACAATCTTCATTAGCAACATTAGTGTATTCAAGATAATAAGTCTTTGGGTTTAGTTTCAACACAAGTAAAACTTCTATTAAAACACAAGCTACATTAGCAATTCCTTCTAAAAGCTCAAGTGATCAAAGAGAAAGAGATTTAAGAGGCAAATGCAAATAACGGCAGAAATCTGTCAAAACAGACCAGCAGGTAAAAACCGATTTTTTCGAAGACCTTCTATTGCTCAAATCGAAAAGTGATAAACTAACGAAAGTTATATAACAACCTGGGGCATAAGAATAAAAAATTACAGCTCAAGCCGAAGTACATGGATTTTTCACGATTATTTATAGTGAAGCACAAAAATCTGTTTTGGGACAACAACTTTTCCAAGTCTTACTTCTCTCTCATTAGAGGTTATTCATGGCACAAAAACCACACAAAAAGGATAAGGAGAGGTTATTACTGAGGCAATAACTTCCAAGACTCAAAAAAATAAAAACTTAATTAATAAAAATTTGGGTTATCTCCCAATAGTGCTTTTCTTTAACGCCTTTCAACTAGGCATAGGAAGCAAGATTCAAGTATTTTAGAATGAAGAAGCATTAAGATCAAATTTTGTTTTAATAGGAGAGGCAAAAGGAATCTTATATCTCTTCTTAGGGAAGTGTTCTATACCTTTCTTGAGTGGGAATTGATATTTAATGGTGCCTTCTTCATATCAATAATGGCACCAACAGTTCTAAGAAAAGGTCTTCCCAAGATAATAGGACAAGAAGCATTGCATTCAACATCCAAAATATAGAAATCAACGGGGACATAGGTATTGTTAACCATAATAAGAACATCATTGACACTCCCCATGAGTTTCTTTTTAGCATTATCATCAAGTTGGATATCTAAATAACAATCTTCCAATGGTGGCAAATCAAGCATTTCATAAATCTTTCTAGGCATAATAGAGACACTAGCATCAAGAACACATAAGCTTTGAGATCAAAATCATTCACTTTCATATTAATGATGGGTTCCCAACCATCTTCTAATTTCATGGGAATAGAAGCTTTATGTTTCAATTTTTCTTCTTTAATTTTTTTGAGAGCATCTCTATAATGTTTTGTAAAGGCCATATTCATAGCACTAGCATTAGGACTTTTAGCAAGCTTTTGTAGGAACATAATTACTTCAGAAATATTGCAACCATCAAGACCAAAATCAAAATTACCATCCAAGGTAGTAGAACTATTGTTTCCCATATTTCGAAGAATTTCAACATTTTTATTGGAAAAGGTTCCATTGGTTTTAGGAATTGTTGCAAAAAGAATGGAGACTTCATGTGGTTTGCTAGCATCAACATTGGTGGTGGGAATAGTTTAACAGTATAACATTTTCGTCAATTATAACTTGTATGGCATTAGTAGCAGCAAAGGGGTTTTCCATAGTTTCAGGTTTAGCAGCCATTTTATTAATCAAAGAGGCTTGTGCTTCAGACAAAGATGATATTTTTTTCAGCATTCGAGAGTTTTTTCTCAACAGTTTTATTGAAAGCAGTTTGTTTACTAATAAATCCTTAAGCATGACTTCAAGTTCATAGGGTGCACTTCTGTTGTTGTTGGAGGAATTTCCATAAGCATTACCATTATTGGGAGGATATAGCCTATAATTATTATCACCAAAATTATTCCTGTAGGCATTGTTGCTAAAATTATTATTTCTAATGAATTTCACATCAACTTGCTCTTCTTGAGCAACCAAAGAGGCTAAGGGGACATGATTTGGATCAATATGAGCTTTTCCATTAACAATCATAGACATAATAATATCAATTTTATCACTTAAGGAGGAGGTTTCTTCAACAGAATTTACCTTCTTAACTTGTGGACCTCTTTCAGTGTGCCATTTAGAATAGTTAACCATCATATTATCAAGGAGCTCTGTTGCAGCACCCAAAGTAATGGTCATAAAGGTGCCTCCAGCAGCAGAATCCAGCAGATTTCTTAAAGAATGATTCAGTCCTGCATAAAAAGTTTGGATAATCATCCAAGCAGTCAGTCCATGAGTGGGGTAATTCTTTCCCAAGCTTGAGCAACATGTTAATTACCAAATTGTTTAAATTTCATTATTTCACTTCTCATAGATATAATCTTAGCAGGAGGATACTATTTTCCAATGAAAGCATCTTTGCATTTAATCCAAGAATCAATACTATTTCTAGGTAGGGATAACAACCATTCTTTAGCTTTTACTCTCAAAGATAAAGGAAACAAATTAAGCTTAATAATATCTCCATCTATATCCCTATGTTTTTGCATCTCACAAAGTTCAGCAAAGTTATTAAGGTGAGTAGCAACATCATCAGTACCAGCACCAGAGAATTGTTCTTGCATAACAAGAGTGAGCAAAACAGGTTTAATTTCAAAGAAAGCAGCTTCAGGAACATGTGGAGCAATAGGTGTGCACATGAAATCATTGTTGTTTGTGTTAGTGAAGTCACACAACTTAGTGTTTTCAGGAGTATTCATTTTTGTAAGATTAAAGCAAGCCAATAGAAATAGAAACTGAAATAGGAACTAATTTTTTTGTGTTTTTGATAAAAGAAGCAAACCAGTAAAACTATTTTTCTGTGTTTTTGATAAAAAGAAATAAGAAAGAAAGAAAAAATTAGCTAAGCAAAACAAAAAACAAAGTAAAGAGATTGGTTCAAAATAAAGGGACTCCCCTTGTGAAGCTGTCCTTAACTCCCCGGCAACGGTGCCAGAAAAAGTGCTTGATGGCTCAAAATGTAGAGCTTGTTGGTAACCCCAAGAGGAAGGTATGATGAGCACAGTGGCAAGGTTTTCCTCAGTTATGAAACCAAGGTTATCGAACAAGTAGGAGCAAGGAAACAATTCCAAGGTGTTGCTAACAACTTGGAATCCTGCACAACACAACCACAGAACTTTGCCCCAACTTACAGTGAGGTTGTCAATCTCACTGGTTTTGCTAAAAACAAAGGATTAAACGTATAGTGTGGAAGATAGTAATTGCTTGCAGAAAGTAAAACAGTAAACGGTAAATAGTAGATGGTATATCAATGGTAAAGGAATGGACTAGGGTCCATAGTTCACTAGAGGTGATTCTCCTTAAGATAAATAGCATGTTGGGTGAACAAATTACAGCGGGGCAATTGACAGATTTGAAAAAGCATACAATCCATATACTAGAAATCTTGACTCCTATGAGATTTGATTGGACATTACAACATTATACATAGACCGTAATCCAACTGCATCTATGGCTAATAATCCACCTTCAGGTTATCGTCCGAACCCCTTCTAGTATTAAGTTGCAAGCAACAAATAATTGCATTAAGCAAAGTGTGTAAAGTAAAGAATACAATTGCCCCATGGACAAAGGATTGTTGTTTTCTCCCTAGTAGCAACAACACATCTACAACATCAGAGATTTCTATCACTTCCCCAGATTTCTAGAGGCATGAACTCACTATCGAGCATAAATACTCCCTCTTGGAGTTGCAAGCATCTACTTGGCCAAGATAGTTACTTACAATAGAGAGCATGCAAGATCACAAATAACATAGACATGATAGAATCAATAATTAATCTGAAATAGCATCTCAATATCCATCGGATCCCCACAAACACAACATATAGGATTACAAATAGATGATCTTGATCATGAACGGAGCTCACAAGATCTAAACATGATAGCACAAAGGAGGAGAACCAACCATCTAGCTAGTACATGGACCCATAATCCAAGGGTGAACTACTCACGAATCACACCGAAGGAAGGCATGGTGATGAAGAAGGCCTCCAGGGTGATCTCTCCCTTCCAACAGGGTGCCGGGAAGAGTTTCGGATCCCCACTGATCTAGGGATGGAGATTACTGCGGCTACAGACTCTTTCGTGGATTTCTGATCGGGTACTTGTGGTTTTCATCCCGGGAGGCTTTTATAGGCGAAGGGGCAATGTCGGTGGAGCACCAGGGGGCCCAAACCCCCTGGTGGCGCGCCCCTGGCCACGCCGCCACCAGGTGTGGCTGCCCTGGTGCGCCACTTCGTCTCCCCTCCGGACTCCGTGTTGCTTCGGGTAAAATATTGACTTTGGATTTTGTCCCGTCCAATGCCGAGAATATTTCTTTACTAGTTTTTCTAAAGCCAAAAACAGCAGAAAACAAGCAACTAGCACTGTGGCATCTTGTTAATAGGTTAGTTCCAGAAAATGTATAAAAAATACCTCAAAGTGTGAACAAAACATAAGAAAGTAGATATAAAACAAACATGTAACATCAAAAATTATAGATACGTTTACGACGTATCAGGCCGCTGCCCCCTCGATCTAGTTTGAAGAGCGCCATACTCAGAGTTGGAAAATATCACCCTAGAGAACATATGGATAGGAGACAACAAGGTTGCCAACACCAAGAGACAAGAAGAACATGAAGACCCACCGGAGCACACCACATCGAGAAGGGCACCAACAACTCCAGCAACCAATCACACACAAGCTACTAGAAGACACTAGGCTCCTGAGACGTCGCCTTTAAGAAGGGAACGATGCCAAAGCGTTGTCGCCACCTGATCTGGAAAGATCAAGGATTTCACCCGGAGCCTGCGAACAAAGTGATACGACCCTCGATGACACCTCCAAGGAGGAAAAAGGCACACAAATGTGTCACCGTCGCCAGCACTAGCCAATGCCGAGCAAGAATTTTGCCTAGGTGCACCCACCACCCCCCGAAAGTTGAAGCAGCCACACAGGGTGACTGGGAAAGGCGAAGCACCTAGATCTAAGAGAGAGCAAGGCTCCCGACCACGATCGACCGATGTTAGGCACCTCACCGTCCAAACAATCGAGGTGGCCAAACCAGCACCACACATTGTGGTACCCGCCGCCAAGTCACCACCATCCCCGCCATTGAGGGCCACCATGACGTACCAGATATGCCAACCTCACCCGCCACTGAAGAAGCAATGACCCACCCACACGTAGCTGGCCGACCCAACTACCGCGCAAGGAAGCTCCATCAAAATCACCAATCCACGCCAACCTCCCGCTAGAACAAAGATACCATGGCAACTTGCTCCAACAAGACAGGTCTTAAGCTATATACTAGAGAAGAAGCCACATGGAAACAAACAAGCTCTGAACAGCGTCGACACCGGACATCTAGCAGGAAGGACCCTGCACCCTGTAGGAATTCGCTGAAGGGGTTCCGTGGTAGAAAAAAAATCATACTATGAGAATGCAGCAAACCAAGATCTATCTATGAAGAAGTACAATAATGAGAAGGATACGGTGATCATACCTTCGAATACCGAAAAGCAAATTACGTACCCGCACAAACGTTGCTGATGAAGCCAAGCGTTGCATACCTCAGGGTCTAGAAGGCTTCAAGAGTCCAACACCACTAGTGGTGGTGCCTTGTCGAGCTTTACACGCGTACGGTGTAAACAATGTCACCTAGGCCTCTGTCCAGCAAGGCAGAGGAGAGAAGAAGATCCGGACCGATTCTAGTGGAACGATGGCATGCGCTGGGTGGAGAAACATATACCTCGTGTAGCACGTTCCTAACTTGGGAACACGCTGAGAGGGGGAGAGATAGAGATAATGGCCAATGCTAATTGTTAGATTGACTTGATTGAGGAATTGGGGTGAATGACACCCCCTATATATAGGAAAAACTGGGGCACTCCCACCCTCCAAGTCCCGGGGTGGGACTAAACACTTGGAGGAGGTGGAAGAGGGGCTGGCCGGCCGTGGGGATGGGCCCCACCCGCTAGACCAAGCCCACCAATGGGACGATAGGGTGGGAGCCCTCCTACCCTTATCCACATGGCCCTTGGCTCCTCCCTCTTGGGCCCTCTTCCCTCCTAGGGAAGGCCCACGTGGGGATTTTGCCCTTTTTATTTTTATTTAAATAAATATACATTTAATATTAATTCATAATTAAATATTAAATACATTATTTAATTCCTCCTTATTCAAAACTCCTTTTGAATGGACTCCGAACACTTCGGTATTCTCTTCGGAACACTTTCGGTTATCTATTCCTATTTCTCTATCATTGGTAGATCAACCCACAGCGTCGATTCCCTTAAGCATGACACCCATACAGTTTGGGAATGTTTAGGTGTGAAGGAGACATCTCCCTGATCGATTGATCGTTAGTGGTATTTGAAAACACATGATGATCCCTTCACATCCCACGAATTCAGTTGAACCATCTAAATGTCGAGTCTCATTCCCTTTGCACAACGATACCTGGTTTATGCAAGACCCGATCCCATGTATTTGTATATAGCTCGATCTTGTTATCGACAAACACGTTTACTCGTTCCCGTGATATCACATCCCTGTGACCTAGTCACATGCTTGCAAGCTCATTGATGTGGTCTCACCTAGTGGGCCTAGAGTATCTATTCATTACTCGGATAGGAAAATCCCGATCTCGATCATATGCCTCAACCATTCCTCTAGAATAACTAGAACACACCTTTATGGTCACCCAGTTACGGGCATGATGGCTGATGTGATCAAAACAGCCACGGAAGATAGTGATTAAACATGATCTCACGGTCGAAGAATTAAGCTACTACGCTTTTCTAGATATCGCAATGTTGAACATTGTGACTGGATCACATTGCAATTCTACGGTAGGGTGCGTCCATCACTTCATTAAGTGACCTCGTTGTCAGGTGACTGTTTTATGTCGAGTCCATGATCGAGAAACCTCGATCACCGTCTGTCCAAACGAACTAGTACTAGAGGATACTACGGACCTGGTTGTTTATATACCACACCAGTATTAAAGTTCCCTCTTAATACAGTTATAGCATAATATAAAACTATTATGAACATTTAGAGATATAACAATAAAAAACTTTATTTATTGGCCTCTAGGGCATATCTCCTTCAGTCTCCCACTTGCACTAGAGTACAATTACATTAGTTTACAATAGGAAATAATCTAACACCAATAGCATCCCAATGTTGATCATGCTTCTTTTGTGGAAGAGGTTTGGTGAATGGATTAGCTACATTCACATCTGTATGCACTTTACAAATTCTGATGTTGCCTTTAGCAACAAACTCTCTTATTACATGGTAACGTCGGTCTATGTGCTTGGCCGTGGAATGGAATCTCTGGTCCTTTCCATTCGCAATGGCTCCCGTGTTGTCGCAGTAGATGCACACAGGGTCTTGCGCTCTTGGGAACACTCCAAGTTCAATAAGAACTTCCTCATCCAAATAGGTTCATTAGTTGCTTCTGTGGTAGCCATGTGCTTCGACTCCATTGTAGATTGAGCCGCAGAGCTTTGCTTCCTGCTCCTCCATCTCATCGTGCCGCCATTAACCATGAATACATACCTTGTCACCTTGTCACCTTTTATGATCGGCAAAGAATCTTTCTTTGACAGATCAATTCTGAAACGCTTCAGAATCTTTTCCTGGTAAGTGCTTTGACCAAGAGCCAACAAACGCTTTGATCTATCTCTATAGATCTTCGCCTAATATGTAGGCGGCTTCACCATGTCCGTCATAGAGAATTTACTATTTAAATACTCTTTCACGCTATTTAGAAGGTTCAAGTTATTCCCTATTAACAATATGTTGTCCACATAAAGTACTAGAAATGCCACTAACTTCTCATTTACTTTCTTATAGATACATGCTTCTTCTTCGTTTTGGACAAATCCAAAACTTTTGATGACTTCATCAAATTGAAGATTTCAGCTCTGAGAAGCTTGCTTCCGTCCATAAATGGACCTCTGAAGCTTACATAGTTTACCAACATCCTCTGGATTAACAATATCCTCTGGTTGCATCATATACAAGTCTTTCTCAATGTTGCCTTCAGGAAAAACATGATTAGTGAATGTAACTCTTCCTCCATAAGTCAAACAAATAGTAGTACAATACTTTATTTTTGTTCTCCAAATGATAAATAGTTTGGTTAGCTTATTACGTTGCTATAAATATCTTCTCTAGATGATAAGATGATTAGGGATTTGTGGTTCGTGGGCCAGCAGTTCTTTCATGCCCTTTGTACCGTGAAATATCTACATGATATATAGGCATAATCATCAGATAAAAAAAGTATCTAAAATTTAATCTCTATTCAGCTTCTTGAAAAGTGTCAATGGCCAGTTTACTTGTGCCTTTTTCTGAAAGAAGTGCCAAACCTCGATATGGTTCCCCTGATATTTTTAGATTGGTTGCATATGATCAGATGTGGTGTTTACGGGAAGTATGAAGTTAGTCCTTACATCATGATTGATATTTCTATGCTCATGTACCTCATATTTTCTTGCAATTAGTTATGACTTCATAGCATCATGATGTTCATGTCAACCTAGGTATTTTTGTTTGTTTATTAGTATGCTCATCTCAGTTCTTTCCTGGCGTAAATTGAAGCCATGCATCTATATTGATTGTATGAAGCCAGGACCAGCTCTCTCCAACAAGTAATTCTTCTGAAAACACCATCTTGCTGTAGGCTTTTCTTCAAAACTTCGGAATACCATGAGCTTGAGTTCATCATATCACCCAGGATGCTACCATACAAACTCGCAAATGGAGATGTATCACTAGGAGGGTGGTTTGCCAGGCTAGATGTAGAGCACATCAATGTCGGTGGGGTGTGTTGTGGATTAGAAATATGTCAGTTTCTTTAGTTGTTCTTCATACCATTCACCATCTCTGAACATGAAAATCATGTCACTAACATTTTTTCTGAAACATTTTCTATTTCATACTACGAGTGGAAGACACAAGCAAGGAACGTCTATGTCACATCATTCGAATGGAGGTGCAGTGGGGTCTACAACACAGTTGGGAGTCTGAAGAATTTGCATTTGAGATGCGGTGAAGAGACACTCCAACAAAAGAATGGTCATGCAGAAAGTTTGTATTAGACTATCGTGAATCTGCAATAAAAAGTAACTCTCTACAGTGACAAGGATCTATTAGCACCCAAAGGTTAGTTTCTCTCTTTACTAAACAGATTTTTTTGGCCTTTCACTGATATATTTATCACTATATATCAGTGCATAAATTATTCATTCAACACATAAATGAGTTGATAAATACCTTAAAAAATATGAATTCATAGTTTGTTTCATTTTCTCCTATTCACCTAGATAGAAAATGTATTGGCTAACAGTTGAATCTTGAGCCAATAAATGCATCTATCGCTGTATGTTTTTTCCAAGTTAACATCACTATTAATTGTTTTCTTCAAATACCCACTTGAACCTCAAGCTTGGCTAACTTGAAAGTGTATCACTTTTTTGTTTTTTTTGTTATTATTCTTCTTGCTCTCGGTAGAATTCTATCTCCATCATATTTGAGGTCAAGTAGGACAATAGTTATGACCACTTATGTAGATATTTAATAACTAGTGCACAAAATTTTGTTTCTTGGTTCACAATTGGTTCAATAGTTATGACCCTTGTTTTTTATCCTTGTGTTACTATTACATTGTAAAATCCATGGTATGTTGATATTGGATACACCGGTCTTTATCGATAAATTATGTACGTGTTGATACTAGATACACCATCTGTTCCCACTTACCTTATTGTGTTTCTTGCGTTTCATTCGTTGTATAAACCTAGGCTTAGTCACTTCTCCTTTTATGCACCATTGTTCAGAAATGATGTGAGAAATGTACTGTAAATAACTGTACAATCACCTATATGATATTGTGATTCTCTTCTTTTTGAATACATATTAGCGAGTTCTATTATCTGTGATATATATGATGATATAATTTCTCTGGCTCTTGACTAGGATAAGGAAAAGTATGACCGGTATCTAGGAAGGTAGGTTGCTATATATAGAGGCATTGGCTATAATCATGAACAATAGAAACGTGTGCAACTCATATTATGCGAGCCTTACTTATAGTGTGCATGCTGTTATTTCACTTGAATATTTTTGCCAATTTGAATAAGCACAGTGTGTTGTATGTATGCGTGCAGTGGCAGAGCTAGCCAAGATGTTGAGGCTGGACAAGATTAATATGTAGCCGTCTTGAGAAGGATTTGCTCTAAAAAAGCTTACTTAAGCTAGCCATTTTCTCAAGTAACCAAAGGAATTTTGGTGCCGGAGCTGCCGGGCTATAGCTCTACCACTATATGTGCGGTGGCTAAGTTATTTCTTAGAGCATGTACTTTTGGATTACAAAATGATTTATCCAATGGAGGTTTGGATAGCGTTTACAAAACGGTTTATCCAATAACATATATGTATAGCTGTCAACCTGGAGAAACATCTGGAGAGAATAAGGATGGCCCTCTTAGACTTAGAACCAAAGTATAGTAGGTGGATGGTGGTTGTATCTCTATACATTGTTATGCGCCACTATATTACCGTAATGTTGTGCACCACTATGGGTGATCGGTTGTTTTGTCGCTTTTCACAAATCATGTGTTATCATCCCCACTTTGATATGCTGACTAATTTATGTGTACTTTGTAATTATATTAAGACCTTCTCAATATGCATCCCACACTTTGTTTATTACTACCTATGTTTAGGATTAAAATAGGTAGTATCTCGCTTCTCTTTGTTGACTAATGCTTCTCTGATCTTCCTTTCTTCACTCAGCAAATGTGAAGCATATGGATTTTGAACTACAAGAAGGCCTCATCAATGAAACTTGGAATACTCTTGTGAACAACATTGCATGCATTATATTTTAGATTTAAATGTCAAAGTCTCCCATTGGAAGCATGTTGAGAAGACGAGGAAACAATCTAAGAACCATGTTGCACTAGGCAGGTGGTTGTCGTCTATAAATTAGCCATGTAGTAATGGTTGTACCGCATGTCGCATCCCAGTTCCAAACATAATCTAATTTTAGATGCTTAACATATCGTTTTACAAAACGTTCATTACTGTAAAAGTTGCCAATGTCAAAGGCTCATCATGTTATTTATTAGGAGTATGTGTTTTGTCTACTATGCATTCCAATAGAACCATGTTCGATGTTGATTGCTGTCATAAATCGATTTCTCTAAATGATCAATATAGTGTTTTATTACCCGTTTACCAGTGCGGAAGGCGCGGGGGGGGGGGGGGGTGTTCGTGCGCCAAGGCGCACCCCTAAATATAGTTTCTTTACATTATGCCCTTTTGCGTGTCTTTTGTGGCGCATTGTAAATTTTACTTATGATCTCGCTCCTTCATCTAATATTTGTTTGAAAATTGGTTGAATAGAGTTGACACTACTTCTGATGCTAGAATTTGCATCGGTGTTTCATCCTTAAGGATATAATTCTTATCAGTGTTTCATCCTTATGTTGGTCTATTTGGAGACACATGAATGCCATAATCTTTAACAAATAAAGACCTTTTAATATTATGAAGATTATTCGTATAGTGCCGCATTTGGTGCAGATATGGACACTTCTACAACCGCAGGACCTGTGGGATACTATGGTTTCTAGATGCAACCATCTTCTTATGGTTGCTCGGGATATCTTCAGTCAGACTGGCTGATATCATATTAGTCGACTACATGATGACTAGTGGTCGCATGCTTTATATTTTTCGCTTGATTCATGTGTTAACTTTAGACGACCCTTGATTTTGTAGTACCTTTGGATAGGGAACTTTTAATAAAAACGGTTGTGTGCGTCAACTGATGCAGAGGCCAGGCCGTTTTCCTTTCCAAAAAAGCATGTTGGTTGTATCGATTAAGCACCAGGAATTAATACATAATACCTATTGAGAGAACACACTTAGTGAGGTGATCACTCTATTCGTCACATGAGGGCCATGCACAGTTTCAGTTCCTTGATGCTGAGGCCACTTCCTCAAGTCTAGGTTGGGGCATAATCATATTTTTGTGTGTCTACGATATATGTGTTTGGCCATACTCTTAACAAAAACATAAAAGGAAAAACTTACTCCTCTCAATCCAAATTAGTTGACTTAGATTTGTCTAGATTCAAATGTACCTGAATCTAGACAAAACCAAGTCAACTGATTCGGAGGGAGTACATATATTGTTCTATGAAGGCTAACTCACCATTCAGAACTGCACAATGTGATACTCCCTCCGACCCATATTATTGTTCTCAACTTTATCTAGATTCGGATGTACCTAGTTAATAATTTAGATTAGATTCATTCAAATCTAGACAAAATTGAGAACATTAATATGAACCGAAGGGAGTAGTATTATCTATACATCCTTTCCAGCCAGCTGTTCTTTCTTTTCTTTGTTTTCCAAGAATCAGGTCCCCATTACCAAGAAATTCCCGTGTTCTTCCAGTTTTGGCTAGCGGGAGCAGGGCCATGTGAACCTCTTTTTCTTCTTCTTTACTCCGCGCTTTACCCTTACACCAAATAGGAAGCTTCATTTTTTTGTTTATAGAAAACAAGAAACTGCCTCAAACGATGATCCAGGAGCAGGTAATGATGAGGAGAGTGGTAAAAACTCTGAAATACATACATGATAGACGTGAAAACAATATGATTTTCATTGATCAATAGAAAAGAGAAAATACAGCAAGTCACGAAACATACAGCCATACAGGGGACTAAAAATAAGTATAATATTTTTGTAGTTTGATCAAGTCTATCGAAAAATATACCCCCTACGTCCAGAAATAACTGACTTGGTTTTATCTAAATTCGAATGTATCTATACACATCTAAACACATTTTAGTGTATAGATACATTCGAATCTAAACAAACCCAAGTCAGTTATTTCTGGACAGACTTTCTTCGATCCTCGACACAGAGAAGTTCTCCTTATCCTCGTGTCTAGCCGCTCGTCCCCGCGCGGGCGACGGGCCGATGCCCCTCAACCCCACACCCCAGCGCCCCTCCTCCCCCTCTCCCCTCCCGCCGCCGCCGGCGTGGACCGCCGGCTGTTACCCGCGCGGGGCTGGCGGCAGCGGGCCTGTTTCTACCCGGCGCTTGGAAGGGGGCGGCAGAGCGGCTCGGCGGCGGTGGTCCTGCTTGGCGACGCGATTTCCGCAGGCGGGGTGGGTGGAGGCGCGGTGGGCAGCTCATTGGCGGCAGGTGCAGCAGCCTACGGCGACCGGCGTCGCTTGTTCGGCCCAGATCTGGGCCCTTTTGGGCCTGATCTGGGTCTGGGCGGGCTTCTGCTCCGAGTATGGTGGCTGCGCCTCTTTGAGGAAGAGGAGGCGAGACGGAGGCTCCGGGATGGTAGTGGCGCTCACGGCTGCCCTTGCTGCAACGTGGCGACGGGGGCTTTGTGAGCCCATCTGGGCTCGGCCGGGCCCGATACCTGGTGTGCCCCTGTTGCCGCGTCCGGTCGGCTACTTCCATGGCGGTGGAGGTAGTTCCCTCCCGCGCGGCTGCTATGGTACTACCCCCAGTAAATCTGTCCCCCTCCTCGGGCCTCGAGGCCTCGTGTCGATACCCACAGGGAGATGATGAAGGTGGCACCTTTTCCGTGGAGGCGCGTGCTGGTTGGCGGTGGGTTAGGTGGAGTTCTTCAGACTATCCAGGGCGGTGGTTCCTTGGGGGTGGGCGAAATCCCTGTCGGCCTCGCCCGACACTGTCGCGGTGGCGCCTGCGAGTGTCGTCTCTCCTTCCTGAAGGGCGTCGGGTACCCCCTCTCCACCCCCTTCATGTACCGGGGGAAACCCCAGGACCAGTCCGGGCGGCAGCGGCGTCGTCGTCGCATCCCTTGTTGAAGGTGCCGCTTGGTACACGGTGGTTTGAAATGCCAAGAGCGCGGTGGGACATGTCCGGAGGGCGCAGCGGTAGAGGGCCACCTTGTTTCATCGATCTGCCAATATTGGCATTTGTTTCTCTTTTTTTCTCTTTCGTTTAGGTTGGGCTTGGTTGTGCTGTGGCCCAGCGTCGTGTGTTTGCTATATTAATATAGCGGGGCGAAAGCCTGATTCGAGGGAGTAGCAATATCTACATCACCAGATTTCTATATTACCTAAGTAAATTCGATGTTGAATCTAATGAAACTTATTTAGTGTTTTCAAATATTGACACATCTTTCTTAAGGGAAAATGTCTAGTGGGTACATAATCATCTCCCGTAAAAATGAGAGTATTCTATCTAACCTTTCGCTCTCCCTGGACATTTTACCAACAAAAAGCCCCAACTGCTAATTACCGGAATCAGAGTAAAGATGCAGTGACACCAAAACAGGAACTATCTTCCTAGCCACCAGACTGATCACATGCGCGAGACAACACTACATGTACATGTGCTTTGCATCCCCATGTTACAAAGCTAGGTTCATACATTTATCAAGGTGAGATGGAGCTATCTTGTGTCACTTTCAAGCTCTGTCCCACAAAGATTTCAGGTCACGACCTTTGGGTATCTGGACCATCCACAATCAAATTGGTTTATCCAATTCTTCTGCATAAGCCCCAAAGGTGGACAAGGAACCGTCATAAATTATACTAGGAAATATATCTGCTTCAGCTCTCTGTTTCTACTTGATGTCAAACCTCAAGCAGTAACAGTCCAATTCACACCTTTGTTCTCTTTTCTTCTCCTTGTCACTGCTGGGGATTTGCTCCTCGAGTTCCCACTGATGCTGGCATTCTACGATGCTGGCTTGCTGCAGGCCTACCGATGCTAGACGCCCGCAGTGGCGTGCCGTGGCCAGCAGATGCGAGGCCGTGTTTGGCTTGCTCAAGGCTTCCAGCACCCGGTGTTACCGCCTCGTCGTTCCGCCAACAATGGTAGACCCAAATCGTATTTTTGTCATGAAACAAAGTTAGGAAAAACTCCTAATAAGGATCCGCGATAAACTTTGGTACTACATACTCCAAAGAGACAGGGGAGTCATTCAAACAGTTGGCGCCAATGCGGGCCAATTCGCGGTTCAAACTATAGAGCAGGCTAAAGACTAAACTGAACTTCCTTCTGAACATATACTTTAACACATCCTTTTGACCCAAGAGAGAAGTACTGCCTCAGTTTCAAAATATAAGATGTTTTTGTAGGCCGTTTTATAGCTTACTAAAACGTCTTACATTTTGGAACATAAGTTGTACATGCAACTAGACGACTTCATGTTTTCCATCAACTGAAATCTAAGAGCCCTGACAGGACACTAAGTGCTGAAGAAAGTTTTCCATCAACTGAAATCTAAGAGCCCTGAGCACAATGTACTGTCGACTGAAAATTAATTAGCACGACACGGCATCTGACACCACTAATAAAATGAAACCAGTAGCCAGAACACGGAGAAAGAAGATGCAGCATCCAACAACCACACGATGGACGCCAGGACAATCGAAAGCGCGAACTGACCGCAGGCCAGCTTCCAGTATACCCTGCAGAAGTTCATATCCTTGGCGAATAGGATCATCACACTGGCAGCGGCAGAGACTCCTGAGAAAACGAAAACTGCCAGGATCTGCAATGAATGGACAATTGTTGCGGTCACTCAGATATACCATGCCGTAGTTCAACATTCTAAAACCCGCTTGAGTCTGAAATAATTTTGCAGGATATATTTGCATGGTGTTTGATACATACAACAAATTTGTTTCAGACAAATGGCAGCCATTTGTTCAAACAGACAAAATAAATCTTTGATAAACTATACCGTTAGATAACCAAAATTAATGAAAAAGCATATTAGTATTTTTTTTCATCCTTTTCTATCGGAAAATTTTCATGGCAAGTGGATCTCGTGCTTCTCAATTGACTAAATTCCATTTTTACGTCCCTCTAATAGAAGAAGACAGCTTCAAAATTGAATGACCTACCCAGTCACCAAGAACAATGAGGGTTACAGTAGCCCGGTCGTGAAGATCCTTTTTATTCCTTATAGAGAAGATGTCAACAAAAGCAAGCCCCAGACTCCAGAAAAGCTGCAGCATCATCGTAAAAGTCATGTAGCTGAAACAAAGAGAGACCATAGTAAGTTGGATGATCTCAAGAAGCAGATGAACACACACGCAAAGAAAAGAAGAAAACATGTCCAAATATTCCAGTTCAATTTTGTGACAAGTATGGTGTACGTTGCTCACCCCTTCCAGACAAAAATGGGCTTGGAACTAATCTTGGCCCCTTAACAACCCAGCTCAGAAATCCTAGAAACGCCTTTTGGAAAACTAGAAACTTGTGCGAACCAGGACATTAATTAATTTCGAATACATATTCCTTTCAAGAAAAGGAGCACATAAGCACTGATGGGCATAGATGCATTTTCCCATATGACATATCTACATGCGAACACGTGTATTTCCATTATGTAGTAGTATTATATATGATCTATTTTCATTAATGGGTTAGTTCTATGCTAAAGCATGTATTCTGAACCCAGGTATGTCTGACAATGATCTAAGAAAATAAAGTCAAAATTAACCAAGTTCAGAACTAGTCTAGGCCGTGGAACTTTGCCAAAACTCCGCACCCAAAAGATAAATCAGTTAATCTACAAAGTGAGACAGAGAAGACAGAGCTCCTGTCGGTTGCTCCAAAAAACAAAAAAAGACAGAGAAGGCACGTCCTTTATCCGACTTTCAGTTGATTTTACATCTTCATTGTTTTATTCTCCTACCGTAAGATGATCTAAATAAAGATATTTCATGGCACAGACACGGTTCTACTACAAACTGGGAAGAACTTGATGGCTGAAGAAAATTTACAACAGACACGAACACAGTCTAGCCTTTGTTCAGGCAACTTCACCTAAAAAAAGACTGCAAGAGAGAACACACACACACACACAAGAAGAAAGAACTACGCAAGAAAGAAATTCGAAGAATTAACTCGAACACGGAGCCAAACGCGCTAAGCATTGCAGGACATGCGAAGAAGATGAAATTAGTAGTGGTAGGGGGGAAGGAAGTACGTACAAGAAAGCGCTGTAGTTGGAGTTGCCGAAAGCGGTGACCATGGCACAGATGGATGCGGCAGCGAAGACGAACTGCGACACCCGCAGCGCCATGCCGCTCCATGTCCCCGGACTCCCCGCTATGAGCTTCATCCCCGGCCCTTGGGTGGATGCTGCGGCCGGCGAGTGCCTAGCTTAGCCGGGCAGATCGAGGATCTGTAGCTGGCGTGGGACGGGAAAGTTGATGGCCGAGAGCAGGAACGATGAGGGGGAGCTGTTCACTGCGAAAATGCCCAAATATGTAAACGACTGCATCCACCTTGTGCGTGGTGGGGTACCCTCTGCTGGTGGTTGAAATCGCAGTGTGAAACTGCGAACGACACATGAAAGTGAAACGCGAGTAAGCGAGCATCCACTGATTGGGGGTACCTCTACCAGTAGCACTCGGTAAATTTCACCTAGTACTCCGTACGTGCGTTTGTTTCAGATGCATAGTCATCCTAGTGTATGTATTTTTGTTCACGCGGTTTGTCAACTCTTCACTTCTTCGCAACACGTTGTTTCCTATGTTTACTTACAAAATTGCTAAAACGCAGGCGTCTAGAATATTTTTAGTTTCTGTTATGTAGCTACTAGTTCAAACGCGGGCGGCGGGGCCCAGCGGCCAAAGGTGGCTGGGTAGGTGATGTCTCGGAGGCGATTGCCGGTGCTGTTGGGGCGACGGCGACGGCGGCCAAAGCGCAGTGGCCAGGGCGGCGTCCCTGCGTTGGGGTGGGGACGGTGATCCCCCATGGCAGCGACCGGGCAACGGAGGCATGTGGATCTGGGGGTTCCGTCTGAAACCTAGATCGTGGCCCTCTACCCATGGATGCTGACGGGAGATCGTGGCTCACGGTGCTGTGTCCCTTATGGACGTGGTCTGGCACGATGTCGATAGTGTGGGGGCTGCTGGTCTGGTTTCGAGTAAAGGTGGCCCGGCCCTTCGGAGTTTCGAGCACAAATGATGTCCATCTGCTTCATGTCGGCCTTCTCGATCTGGCCGCCAATTAGTTTCGATCTTCCTCTAAGATTTCCACAGTCTAGCACAGGATGGCACTGGAGATCTCGAACGGCTCGATGCGGTCGTGCACACCCTTTTGGGGCGCAGCGTGAAGCTTCGTCTACCATGCGATACTATGGAGCATGTCTTCATATAGATTTGCATGGATCTGTCAAAGATGGAGAAAGTCATGGTAGCTCTAATCGGAGGTTGTTTTTTCAATAAGGCTTTGGTTGTGTTTAAGACGATGCGGCATAGGTTTGCCCTGTGTGTCGGGTGCTCGGCGACTTGTGGCAACTACAACCTTAGCAAGTGAAGCTGGCAACAAAGGTGGATTGCATATTTGGTGGTGCTCATCGAGTACCGAGCATTGATTTCCAAGGTGAACACCCAAGGTTTGACTTTTATTGGTTGTACCTAACAATGGTCTTGCTGAAGGCATTGTTTTAGAAACTCGGTCTTTCTCCGCGGTGAAAACCCAAGATTTTCGATCGGGCGACGACAACACTGGTGTATTATTTTCTTCTTGCAGGTTTTCTTTTGGAGAGCCTAGTTTGTAGTACACGTGGTGTATTCGTTTTGTTGGTTAGAGTGCTTCTGTTGCAAGTGGTTGTACACTGTCAGAGGCGGATCCAGGGAGGGGCGAGGGGTAGCCAGGCCCCCCTATGGTTCGGCTCCCCTCAAGGATATGTAACGGGGGCTAGCACTAGTATTGATAGTATACTGCTAATCGTAATACTATTTCCAGCCTAGACCGATGTCTCCAATGTGATGATTGCTTAAGCTTTATGTGCCAAGCCCAAAAAATTAGCTCTGCATCCCCTGAGGGACACCTGTCCTTGAGGGGGGCCGAACCATGGGAGGGGCTGCCACCCTTCGCCCCTCCCTAGATACACCTCTACCATCCAGGGATAATACATACCTATTGAAGCATTGAAAATACCATATACCGATCAATTGATCCATGGGACGCATTTGAATTTGTGCTCTACTCGGTTTCCCTCGAGGATCTAGTGAACTTATTTCTCCCTTCTTCGCCTTCACCGTGGCAGCGCGTATCTAGGGTCAATGTGTCGTTGGTTGAGCGTCGTCACCAGGATCGAGATTTTGTATTCAGGCATCATCATTTCCGCCATTACCTATTAGCGAAGGCACACATCATAGCTCCTAATTCATGAATTGATCGCGCTCAGGTATGATCCCAAATATATTGCATACTGGTTACTAGAATTGCTAGTTTGATTACCCCTCTCATAGAAATTGATTTGTTAGATCAATTGCGAATTATATACAACATCATTTTTTTACAAATTATGTAGTGATAACTAATTATTGAGTTTTTGATTTATTTGATAGGCTGGGCATATAACTGCACTCAAACTAGTAGAATGTAGTTTGTTTTTTTATTAACAAACATATAATGTTATAGTTTGGTATCCATAGTATACACTAGAGGATATGATATATTTTCATGTTTATCTCTTTTATGGCGAATTTCTTATTTTTGCCACATGCCCATATACTAGATTCATCCCTCGATTTATTAGTATTCGTATACAACCTTATATAGTTATTCATATTTATAGAGAAAAAATATGTAAATCTTACCATTCATGAGATCATAGACTTGATTGATGGGTTTGTAGTCGTAAAGAAAATAACGTAAAATATTTTATTATAGAACATGCATTCAGATAATAAAACATATATATTTAAGATTCGATTTATTTTTGTCGTATAACTATTTTATCGTCACTATCATCTCGGTCCCCCTATGGTCAAATTCTGGATCCGCCCCTGTGTACACTATGACAGGGTCTTTTTATTTTATCTGGTGTTTGTTTTATTCTTGGATATGTGCATCCCTGATGTATTTGGACGTCTTGTTAGTGCAGAGACTGGGTGTAATTTGTATCTTTATATATTAATATATTCCCTTTATCGAAAAATGTAGCTACTAGTTTCACTCTCAATTACACGAGATCAGAGAATAGTTTTGATTATTTGTTACAACATCAAGGGGACCATATAGAGAGAAGTAGGTATGCGATTGTAATAGGCAAGGGGATACAAGGATAGAGGAAAACAGTCTAGTGAATCCAAAATCTCCTCGGATCATGGCTCAGTGATTTAAACTTCTAGGTACATGTTTTTTTTCAAGGATATGTCCTTGGAGACATATCGGTTTCATAGAAGAAGGACCAAGCAGCCAAGTTTACAACATGCTATGGCACAACCGACGAGAGTGCAAATCCATGTCACCCCACACACACAGACACTAACCGACTACTCGTGACATCTCCACCTATCCTCCTGCCCAAGGCAGTCTCGAAAGAACCCAGTCGAATCCCACAGAGCCGCTTCAGCTACAATCTTCTAGAGAACCTCGATCGACGAGGGTGTGGCTCCCTCAAAGACCGCTTCAATTCGATGGCGCCACAAGCTCCAGCAGGCAAGTGTTATTCCCGTCCAAAGATCTCGTTATAGCCCATACCACTGTGTCTATCTTGCAACTAGCTCACAATCTTTGTATCTTGCTTAGGCAACCAATGCAACTTGTCCCATCAACGAAGGCAGGTCGCCCACACCTCATGTGAGAGAACTCAACCTATCAAGAGGTGGTCAACCATATTGCCAACCTGATCATAGAACGGGCATGCCGATGGATGTGCTAATCCATGCAGACTAAACCTGTTGACAGTCCAACGTTTGTTCCTGACCGCTAGCCAAGAGAAACCTTGCAACTAGCTGGGGTGCGGGGTGCCAGATTTGCAATGCTCCAGCCATGGCTACTCGGTCGACAAACATGGCTTTATAACATGACTACGCAGAGTTAGTGTTCTTCGACTCCTAACTCCACTTGAGGACATCTTCCGATCCGCCGACCAGATTGACTTCCACCAGGCGGTCCATCACCTAAAGCATCTCTCTGATCGTTGATACACTCAAGTTGGGGGATAGATCATGGAGACATCCCCTAGCCATCCCTTCCCATACTTGGAGGCTCGCAAACGCTCTCTTTGAAACCACTACAAAGAGGTTTGAGGTGATTTCATGGATGTGTCCACCTAGGAGCCAACTATCTGTCCATAGGAAGGTACTTGCTATGTCACCAAGGACCGACGATGTTGTGGCATTGAAGAGTTGTCTTGTTACTGTAGTAACTTGAATTTTAGTTCCTTCCATGACTTTGAATCATCAACACGCTGAAGCCACATCCATGCGGCTCTAGGAACAAGGTTAATAAGGCGCAAGTTGGGAATTCCAGGGCCACCAAACTCCTTGGGCATTCATACTCTATCTTATGATATGAGGCAATGGCCTCCATGCACATACTTCCTCCCCTTCCACAAGAATCATTGGATGATCTTCTTGGTCGCAATCAAGGTCTCTATCAAAATGTCAAGGGACATGATGGAGAATATGGGGTCTGTCGATATCATTAATTTCACCAACTCCAAGCGTCCACGTCAATTGAGCATCAAAGATCTCCACCCTGGTAGTTTGTTGGACACAATATCCACCAGGTACTATAGCTGAGAGGATGTCAGTTTCCTCAGGGAAAGAGGTATCCCTAGATATATGAGGGAACGGGAACAATTTGGCACCTCAGCTCCTAGCCCATCAGCATTTACCTAACCTCACATCCCTAAATCAAGTAAGGTGAACACTTTTTTAGGTTGATGTGGAGCCCGAAGGCCCTCCCAAATCCTTGATGATCGTGGTGATCACCCTAAAGTCTAGTAGTGAGGACCTTATAAAGGTAACCATGTCGTCCATGTAGATGGAGGTGTGGTGCCGGAGGCACGGTGCGACCAATAGGGTTAGGAGCCCGACGCTTGTAGACTTCTCAATCATTAGGTGCAAGACCTCTAGGTACACGTCATCAGCCAACATAGGTCACCAGTTTTTTGTGATTGGTCATTAGGTAGTCCACTCGGGTCCATAAATCTTAGTTATCTATCTTCCCACTCTCCTCAGTTTGTGTGTTTGCTTTCCTCAGGGTGTACTCATGTAATCTTCCATAACATTTCCCTCCCCTTGAGAACAAGCTTGACCCCAAGATGGGGATTTGGGAAACTCATGTTTGAGCTTGTCTATTCCTTCCTGGGTAGCCAATGGAGGTAGATGATGCCATGGAAAGGGCCTATGACCCCTTTGACACGGATGATGATTGAGCCCTTGTGGGTAATACGACACCATGTGGTGCTGGTAACCTACACTTTTAAAAACTTTAGAAGTGTGTTTGGATATCTCAACCACACCTTTATCTTGATTGTCAACATGTGGCATGGCGGCAAAATCTCCACATGTCGGTCCCGTGCTCTTCTTGAGTCACGGAACCATGGGCTCCGGGATGGGCGTCCCATGGATTGCTATGCCGGGAGACTCGGGGAGCTTCCCCTGGGTGGATTCTCGGGTTCATTTCCTGGCACAAGAGGCCGGAGACCGCCCGAGGAAAGGATTGGATAGCTGGCCAGCTATGCCTAACTAGAGCGCATACTGAGCCATGGGCACCCTGCGCACATGGCCAATGGTTGGACAAAGACCACGTCTCGCCCACTAGCAGCACTTGAGCGACATGTGATATTCATGTGTGCTGCACCTCGCCGCGTGGCTGCACAAGGACTCTGCCGGGGTACCCTCGTGGGTCCCGGCGGCACCCACACCAAACAATCCTAGCTCGGTTAGGACCAGAGACATGAACCAAGCTGACATAACAGGCCAGCACCTGTCTTATATGGGAAGTGAGTGACACATGACATCGAGGCAGGATTGCTAATCCATGCTGCAGACCATAGCCCGCCGCGTGGCTGAGCTCTCATCGCCGTGTGTGATCCTAGACCTGTGGTGTCCCCTTGTTCGTATAAAAGGAGGCCCATGTCGGACTTAGATAAGGGAGTTTTGGGGAGATTTTAGACTAGAGAGCTGATGACCCACAAGTATAGGGTGTATCACAGTATTTTCGAGGGAAGTGAAACCCAATTTATTGATTCGACACAAGGGGAGCCAAAGAATATTTGTCAGCCTTAACAACTGAGTTGTCAATTCAGCTGCACCTGGAAACAATCTTGCTCACAGCAGTTTATCAGTAGCAACAGTTTTGTAGTAGGAATAGCAAAGTAACAGCAGTAGTAAAGAAAAGACAGTAGTAACAAAAGCAGTAAACAGTGGGATTCGAGTGCGGTAGGCATAGGGATGGATGGACGGGCGTTGCATGGACAAGACAATTCACATAGCAAACAGAACATAGGCCAATTGCAGATAAATAAGATAAAGCACCCAAGTACTAGACAATCCTAGGCATGTGTTCCATATATAGTCATACGTGCTCGCAATGAGAACTTGCACAACATCTTTTGTCCTGCCAGCCCGTTTGTAGCGGGGCCTCTAGGGAACTACTGGCAATTAAGGTGCTCCTTTTAATAGAGCACCGGAGCAAAGCATTAACACTCCATGAACACATGTGATCCTCACATCAAATCCTTTCCCTTCCGGCTACCCCGATTTTTGTCACTTCGGGACCATAGGTTCCGGACAACGACGTGTGTACACAACTTGTAGATAAGACCAGAAACAATACTATCATAATGAATCAATAATAAGTTCAGATCTGAAATCATGGCACTCGGGCCCTAGTGACAAGCATTAAGCACAACAAAGTTGCAACAAAGTCATAAAGCACTAATAAGAGATACTAGGCACTATGCCCTAACAATATGATGCCATTACATGAACGATCTCATCCAATCCCTACCATCCCCATAGCCTACAGCGGGGGATTACTCAGTCATAGATGGGGGAAACATGGATGGTCGATGAAGATAATGGTGGAGGTCGATGGAGATGGCTCCGGGGGCACTTCCCTGTCCCGGCAGGGTGCCGGAACAGAGACTTTCTATCCCCCAAATCTCCTCGTCGGCGGTGGCGGCGCAGCGGAACTTTTGGAAAAACGTCGAACCCCCCGAAGTTTTTAGGTCAGAAGGCTTCTTATAGGCGAAGAGGGAGACCGAGGGGGTGCCTGGGGCCACCACACCAGGCCCTGGCGCGGCCAGGCCTAGCCCGCGCCTAGGGGGGTGTGGCCAGCCCCTGGCCCTCCTCTGTCTCGTATTCTGGCTCCGTGAGTCTTCTGGAAAAATAGGCACTTTGGCTTTTGTCCCGTCCAATTCCGAGAATATTCATTTTCTGACTTTCCTAGAACCAAAAACAGCAGAAAACAGGCAGCTGGCACTGTGGCTCTTGTTAATAGGTTAGTCCAAGAAATCATATGAAAAGTACTCCAAAGTGTGGACAAAACACGAGAAAGTGGATAGAACCAAGCATGGAGCATCAGAAATTATAGATACATTTGCAATGTATCAACATCCCCAAGCTTAACTCCTGCTCGTCCTCGAGTAGGTAAGTGATAAAAAGAATAATTTTTGAGGTGACATGCACCATCAAAGACTTGACCAAAGTATTTGTAAACATTCAAAGCTGGGATCATAGTACTTTAATCATAACATGAAAGACAAAGTTCTAGCAATAAGACAAAGAAACTATGATGCAACATGAAAAGGCACAAACAAAGGATTCATGAATAACAATGCTTTGCAAGACGTTTATTTGTTTCACATAAAGAAAACATAGCATAGTGGCATTTAGCGTGTCCCTCATGGAGTAGCAAATATAAATGCATAGGACACCTTCGAAGTTTACAAGAATGACTAGATACAAATAGTTTAAAACAAGTAATATCAAGGTATGCATCAATCAATAAGTCTTGGGACAATGCACATAGAACTAAGAATGGCCACTATGCTCTCAAGAAAGTGCTCATAGAATGTGTGGAGACTCAATAAGGAAATGAAAAGGTTTTGAATAGTTTGAAAGGCTTCCAAATGCTGAAAGTAAGGTACTCATTATCTTTGAGCTCTCATTGCCCCTATCATAAGCATCTTTAATGTGGTTAAGGTGAAAGTGAGGTCCAATCTGAGTTATATGCTTGACAGACTATAAACTGAAAATCCCAAGTCCCTTGAGTATGAGGGCCGCTCCTCATGCTACTCAACTTTAGTTACCGGTAAGTTCTTGTCATCGTAAGTGTGTGCGTATCATTGAGAACCGCCAACGGGGTATCCCTTGCCCGATGATACGGAAGAATCCCCATATCAAAATGACGAGGCAAGCAGACAATGAGTATCTCAGTAATCTTCTTATTTACCATGGGAAAATGGTGCTTTTTTTCTCTCTTTCCTCTTTTCATAAAACTCTTTTTTTTCTTTTTCTCAATAGCTATCTTTCTCTTTTTTTATAAGAAGAATGCTTCATAGATATCATTATGGTTACGCTGCAGGTTTCCACCATGTCAGCATGGATTAGACCAGCGGCCCAGGCGTTTCTCTAACACACATACATAACTCCATGGACTTACAAGCTCCCCTTTTATTTCACACCGATGACATCCGCAAACAAAAGAGCAAGGTATCAACTGGGTATATATTTACAAGTGTTGAAAGCGTTCCCCGTGAGAGCATGGTTCTGCTAATCCCCAGCCTATAATTAGCAGGCATATAGCTTTCATGGAGAGTTCACAATGGTTCAGGTTTATTAAGTGCAGGAAATAAAGTGTGCCATCAAGTTCGTTAGAGCTTTACTAACTAACTTTCTCGAAACAAGCAAACATTTTATTCGGAAGAAAACAAGGCATATTGAATATGCACGGAAGTAGCAAATGATGCTAATAGGTAGGTATGGTGGACACTTTGGCAATATTTGGTTTAAGGGAGTTGGAAACATGAGTAAAACACTCAGTGTAAGTGAAGGCCAACAATAGTAAGGGAGCGACAAACGAGACAGCAAATAATGGCCATAATCATGCATAGCGACAAAACATCATTGATCAAAGCATAAAGTGATACTACAAGTTGAAAAATAAAGCATCATAAAGGCTTATGGTGACTTGGGATTGTCATAACATGGTGTGAACATGTGCCAAGTCAACCCAAATAAAGCATCAAAGGAGAATACCACTATACTATGCTTTAATATGCTAAAACAACGCATGATTCATCCAAGCCACATTAAGCAATCTCAATTGTTTATAACAAGTCATGCTACAGGAAAGAATACTAAGGATAAAGTCAAAACAATATCAAGCATGGCATGACAAAGCATAGGCCACGGCCAAAAACAAGCTCTCTTTACCACTTAAGTATGAACTTTCCTACTCTTTTCCAAACCCAACCAAACTGTTTGCAAACCAACGTATGAAAGAGGGGGTCCAACCAATTTATTCAGCAAACTAAGCAAACCACGCAAACTAAAAACCAAAACGAAAACGAAAAAGAAGACGCTCCAAGAACAACACAACTGTGCATGAAACAAATAAAACATGAAGTGGTTGGAAGAAACCTGAGATTTTTATTGATGAAGAAGGGGATGCCTTGGGCATCCCCAAGCTTTGGCGCTTGTACTTCTTGGATATTTCTTGGTGTGACACGTGTGGCATACCCAAGCTTGAGCTTTATTCCATCCTTCATCTCATTACTCATTCCTTCCATACACCTGAAAATTTTCCTTCATACAAAACTTCACACAATCTTTATTAGCAACATTAGTGCACTCAAGATAAATAAGTCTTAAGGTTCAGTTATAACACCAAATAAAAATCCATCAGAACACTAGCTACTGTAGCACTTCCCTCAAAAAGCTCAATTCCCCAAAAGAACTCAAGAAGGAACCAACAAGAAGCAAATGCAGAAAATGACAGAAATCTGTGAGAACAGACCAGCAGGTAAAGACGAATTTTTTCGAAATCCTTATGTTGCTCAAATCAAAAAGTGTTGAACTAAGTAAAGTTAGATAACAACCTGGGGCAGAAGCACAAAAAAATGCAGCTCAATCCGACATACAAAGCTCTCTCAGGAAGTTTTACGGTGAAGCACAGAAATCTGTTTCGGGACAACAACTTTCCCAATCATTACTTCTCTCTCATTAGAGGTTACTCTTGGGACAAAAAGCAAATAAAAAGGATAAGGAGAGGTTATTACAGAGGTAATAACTTCCAAGACTCAACTAAAACTCTTGGGTTATCTCCCAACAAGTACTTTTCTTTAACGCCTTTAAGTTAGGCATAAGAAGCAAAAACTAAAATGGATAGAATAGAAGTAAGCGGAGATAATCATGGTGAAAACATTGTTTTGTTCAATGAAATCCTTTTGTTAACAAGGATGATCAGGTCTTGTTACCAGAACAATTCCATATGAGACAAAACTTTGTATCCCACTAATGATTATGTTACCTCAACCTTGATAGCAATGGTCCCAATCATAATAGTTTCAAATTTTTCTCTTCGTATGGGACAATATATTTCTCCAACTTGAATGCCCTCAACATGTTAAATTTAATTCAAACCATAATTACTTTCAATCTTCTTGAGGAAATAGACAATGTGTTCATTGAAGGTCACCTTCCCTTGATTACAATTAATAACAGCTCCTGCAGTATTTAAGAAAAGGTCTCCCAAGAATAATAGACATATTATCATCTTCAGGCATAAAAGTTTGAGAGGATGCTCTCATAAGAAATATGAGTTGAAGTAAAAGAGAGCATCAAGAAGAAAATTCAAAACACATTTAAGTCTAACCCACTTCCTATGCATAGGATAATGTATGCAAATAAATTAACAAAGAACAAAGTGGCAAGCATAGGAAGATAAAACAAGAGTAACTTCAAAACTTTCAGCACATAGAGAGGTGTTTCTATACAATGAAAACTTCTACAACCATATTTTCCTCTCTCCTAATAATTTTCAGTAGCCTCATGAATAAACTCAACAATATAACTATCACATAAAGCATGCTCTTCATGATCTACAAGCACTAGAGCTTTATTATAAACATTTTCAAGAGAAACCTCAGGAACATAACATTCATTCTCCTTTAGTAAGCAAGGGGGACAATCAAATAATGTAAGGGATAAAGAGTTACTCTCATTAGAAGGTAGGCATGGGTAGCTAATCCATTCTTTCTCCTTTTGTTCATCACTCTCCTCCTCTTTTTCATCTAATGGGATTTCAGGTTCATCAATTTCTTCTTCCATAGGATCCTGCAAGGCATTAGTCTCTTCCATTTGTGGAGAGCATCTATTAAAATATTCAAGAATATAACCATTTTCATCCTTGTAATTATCAAAGTAAAATTTAGGTATACGATACACCTCATATTTGTAAGGTGAATCATCAATATTTTCAAGCAAACTAGCAAGTTCAAAAGCACCCTTCCAAGCAATAAATTCTTCAGTTTGTTCCGCATCATAAAAGTCATAAATTCCTTTAGCATAGGAAGATATGGTATCATTATCACTATACTCACATTGACAAGGGAGGTGTTTATACCTCTTTCTGCAAAAAGACTCATCACAGCAATAAGCAACATTATAAGTAGAGCACACGTTCCTAGCAATGGTATACAATCTATCAATTTGTTCCCATAAGTGTTTCCCTTTTTGTGACAAGTGGTGTTCCTTATAATAATATTTTTGATCTACCGTGAAATCACCTTGCCAATAAGCTTCAGTTTCAAAGAAACCAACCATTGACAACAAGCATGATAAAGCAAGACAATAACAAACCAACGAAAACAACAACTAGAGTAAGAACTAATTTTTTTTTGTATTTTTGATAAAGAAACAAGCAAACAAGGAGAAAGATAAAATTAGCTTGAACAATAGAGAATCCAAGAGAACTTGATAAATAAAGCTATGCTCCCCGGCAACGGCGCCAGAAAATAGTCTTGATGACCCACAAGTATAGGGGGTGTATCGCAGTATTTTCGAGGGAAGTGAAACCCAATTTATTGATTCGACACAAGGGGAGCCAAAGAATATTTATCAGCCTTAACAACTGAGTTGTCAATTCAGCTGCACCTAGAAAGGATCTTGCTCACATCAGTTTATCAGTAGCAACAGTTTTGTAGTAGGAATAGCAAAGTAACAGCAGTAGTAAAGCAAAGACAGTAATAACAAAAGCAGTAAAAAGTGGGATTCGAGTGCGGTAGGCATAGGGATGGATGGACGGGCGTTGCATGGACAAGACAATTCACATAGCAAACAGAACATAGGCCAATTGCAGATAAATAAGATAAAGCACCCAAGTACTAGACAATCCTAGGCATGTGTTCCATATATAGTCATACGTGCTCGCAATGAGAACTTGCACAACATATTTTGTCCTGCCAGCCCGTTTGCAGTGGGGCCCCTAGGAAACTACTGGAAATTAAGGTCCTCCTTTTAATAGAGCACCGGAGCAAAGCATTAACACTCCGTGAACACATGTGATCCTCACATCAAATCCTTTCCCTTCCGGCTATCCCGATTTCTGTCACTTCGGGACCATAGGTTCCGGACAACGATGTGTGTACACAACTTGTAGATAAGACCAGAAACAATACTATCATAATGAATCAATAATAAGTTCAGATCTGAAATCATGGCACTCGGGCCCTAGTGACAAGCATTAAGCTCAACAAAGTTGCAACAAAGTCATAAAGCACCAATAAGAGATACTAGGCACTATGCCCTAACAATCTGATGCCATTACATGAACGATCTCATCCAATCCCTACCATCCCCATAGCCTACAGCGGGGGATTACTCACTCATAGATGGGGGAAACATGGATGGGTGATGAAGATGATGGTGGAGGTCGATGGAGATGGCTCCGGGGGCACTTCCCTATCTCGGCAAGGTTCCAGAACAGAGACTTTCTGTCCCCCGAATCTCCCCGTCGGTGGTGGCGGCGCAGCAGAACTTTTCATGGAAAAAACGTCGAACCCCCCAAAGTTTTTAGGTCAGAAGGCTTCTTATAGGCGAAGAGGGAGACCGAGGGGGTGCCTGGGGCCACCACACCAGGCCCTGGCGCGGCCAGGCCTAGCCCGCGCCTGGGGGGGGGGGGGGGTGGCCAGCCCCTGGCCCTCCTCCGTCTCGTATTCTGGCTCCGTGACTCTTCTGGAAAAATAGGCACTTTGGCTTTTGTCCCGTCCAATTCCGAGAATATTCATTTCTGACTTTCCTGGAACCAAAAACAGCAAAAAACAGGCAGTTGGCACTGTGCCTCTTGTTAATCGGTTAGTCCAAGAAATCATATGAAAAGTACTCCAAAGTGTGGACAAAACACGAGAAAGTGGATAAAACCAAGCATGGAGCATCAAAAATTATAGATACATTTGCAATGTATCAAGAGCCTTCCAGAGGAAGGAACCTAGTGTAATATTGTGATCATCCGATAGTGGTTAGTTGGAGGACATAGGGATCCGCTCACTGCAGACCTGAACTTGGGTAAAAAACTTATGTCTCTCTCTGTGAGTGTGTTCATCTAGTTCACCGATCGAGCTCGCCGAACATTGCGCCCCTGGCCGAACAACAACGGGGACTCATACCCCTGTTGTCAAAAATCAAGACATGACATCTAGCGCGCTAGGTAGGGGCGCACTTCTGCGAGCAACCTTTGCTGGTGGACCAGCACTCCCTTCGTGCATGGCGGTGTGGAGTTAGAGAGGGCAACGACAATGGATAGTCAGTGCGCCTGAGTGGGCAAGGAGGATCGCTCATATCCTCAGCCCAACCAGGCGCTACAACCTGCCCTGCATTATTTGTCGCCCTCTACGGTGGGGCAGAACCGGATTGCCTAGGAGAAGCCTCGGAAGGCGAGGCGGACAACGCTGCTAGTGAGCTATTGATACATTGCAAATGTATCTATAATTTTTCATGTTCCATGCTTGGTTCTATCCACTTTCTTGTGTTTTGTCCACACTTTGGAGTACTTTTCATATGATTTCTTAGACTAACCTATTAACAAGAGGCACAGTGCCAGCTGCCTGTTTTTTGCTGTTTTTGGTTCCAGGAAAGTCAGAAAATGAATATTCTCGGAATTGGACGGGACAAAAGCCAAAGTGCCTATTTTGCCGGAAGTCATCAGATGCCAGAATACGAGACGGAGAAGGGCTGGGGGCCGGCCACACTACCTGGCCACGCGGCCAGGCCTAGCCCACACCAGGGGGTGGTCTGGCCGACCCCAGCACCCCCTCGGCCTCTCCTTCCGCCTATATATTTCCCTTGGGACGAAAACCCTAAGTACCCGATCAAAAATCCACGAAAGAGTCTGTAGCCGCCATCATCTCCATCCCTAGATCAGGAGGGATCTAAAGCTCTTCTCGGCACCCTGCTGGAGAGGGGAATTCACCCTGGAGGCCTTCTTCATCATCATGCAAGCCTCCGGTATGATGCGTGAGTAGTTCATCCTTGGATTACGGATCCATGTAGTAGCTAGATGGCTAGTTATCCTCCTTTGTGCTTTCATGTCTAGATCTTGTGAGCTCCATTCATGATCAAGATCATCTATTTGTAATTCTGCATGTTGTGTTTGCGGGGATCCGATGGATATTGAGATGCTATTTCAGATTGATTATTGATTCTATCATGTCTTTGTTATTTGTGATCTTGCATGCTTTCCGTTGTTAGTAGCTATCTTGGCCAAGTAGATTCTAGCAACTCCATCAGTTAGTATTTATGCTCGATAGTGGGTTCATGCCTCTGATAATCTGGGGAAGTGACAGAAATCTCTAAGGTACTAGATGTGATGTTGCTACTAGGGAGAAAACAACAATAATTTGTTCATAGAACAATCATATTGTTTACTTTACATGTAGTTCGTAAAGCAATAATCTGTTGCTTGCAACTTAACACTGGAGGGGGTTCGGATGATAACCTGAAGGTGGATTATTAGTCATATATGCAGTTGGATGGCGGTCTATGTATAATGTTGTAATGACCAATCAAGTCTCAAAGGAGTCAAGATGATTAGTATATGCATGTATTGCTTTCTCGATGTTTGTCAATTGCCCCGCTATAATTTGTTCACCCAGCATGTTATGTATCTAAGGAGAACCACCTCTAGTGAACTATGGATCCCGGTCCTTGTCTTTTACATACAATCTATAAACTTCTTACTGCTTTGTTTTTACTTTCTACAAACTATTACTTCCTTCCATTCAATACGTTTAATCCTTTGTTTTCCACAAAACACGGTGAGATTGAAAACCTCATCGCAAGTTGGGGACAAAGTTCTGTGGTTGTGTTGTGCAGGTCTCCACGTTGCTACTAGCACCGGTAGTGCGCCCTGCCAAGGCTTAGCTAGCAACACCTTTGGGGAACTTGCTGTTGTGCTCATCATACCTTTCTCTTGGGGTTCCCAACAAGCTCTACATCAACACCGCACCATCACTTTTCTAGGACCGTACACTAAGCCATCAAGCATTTTTCTGGCACCGTTGCCGGGGAGTCAAGGACATCTTCACAAGGGGAGTCCCTCATAACCAATCTCTTTACTTTGTTATTTTTGTTTTGCTTAGTTTCTTTTTGTTTTGTTTGCTTGTTTCTTTATTAAAAAACACAAAAAATTAGTTTTACTAGTTTGCTTTCTTATTTGAGAAAACAAAAAATGACTACTCTTGAAAACACTAAGTTGTGTGACTTCACTAGCACCAACAACAATGATTTTATGAGCACACCTATTGCTCCACCTGTGCCTGAAGATATTTTCTTTGAGATAAAACCTGCTTTACTCAATCTTGTTATGAGAGAACAATTTTCTGGTATTAGTAATGAAGATGCTGCTTCCCATCTAAATAACTTTGTTGAACTTTGTGAGATGCAAAAGCATAGGGATGTAGATGGTGATATTATTAAGCTGAAATTGTTTCCTTTCTCTTTGAGAGGAAAAGCTAAAGAATGGTTGAATTCCTTAACTAGGAATAGTATTGATTCTTGGACTAAATGCAAAGATGCTTTCATTGGATAATATTATCCTCCTGCTAAGATTATATCTATGAGAAGTGAAATAATAAAGTTTAAACAATCTGATAATGAACATGTTGCTCAAGCTTGGGAAAGAATGAAATCTTTGGTAAAGAATTGTCCCACTCATGGACTGACTGCTTGGATGATCATCCAAAATTTTTATGTAGGATTGAAATATTCTTCAAGGAACCTATTGGATTCTGCTGCTGGAGGTACCTTTATGACCATTACTTTGGGTGTTGCAACAAAACTTTTGGACAATATGATGGTTAATTATTCTGAATGGCATACTGAGAGAGCTCCACAAGGTAGGAAGGTAAATTCTGTTGAGGAAACCTCCTCCTTGAGTGATAAGTTTGATATTATTATGTCTATGCTTGTTAATGGGAAAGCCCATATTGATCCAAATAATGTTCCTTTAGCCTCTTTGGTTGCTCAAGAAGAGCAAGTTGATGTGAACTTCATAAGAAATAACAACTTTGGCAATAATGCTTATAGGAGTAATTTTGGTAACAACAATTATAAGACATATGCTCCCAACAATGGTAATGCTTATGGAAATTCTTACAACAATAATATGAGTACTCCCTCTGAACTTGAAGTTATGCTCAAAGACTTTATTAGTAAACAAACTGCTTTCAATAAAACTATTGAGGAATAACTCTCTAATGCTGAAAGAAATATAGCATCTTTGGCTGAAGCTCAATCTTCTCTGAATAAAATGGCTGCTAAACCTAAAACTAATCATAATCCCTTTGCAGCTACGAATGCTATACAAGTAAGAATTGATGAAAATGTTAGACTATTAGCTGAATTACATGCTAAGTGGGAAAGAGAAGATGAAATTGCTAGAAACATTAGTGTTTGTACTATCACCACCACTAGTGTTGAGGCTAGTAATAGTTCTACTACTTTAAATGATAATTATGATTTTGATCTTGATGGTTGCAATATCTCTGAAGTTATTAAGTTCCCACAAAAGCTTGCTAAAAGTCCTAATGCTAGTGCTATGAACATGGCCTTTACCAAACACATTACTGATGCGCTCATAAAGATTAAAGAAGAAAATATGAAACATAAAGCTTCTATACCTATAAAACAAGAAGATGGTTGGGAACCCATCATTAATATGAAAGTGAATGACTTTGATTTCAAAGCTTTATGTGATCTTGATAGTAGTGTTTCTATTATGCCTAGAAGGATTTATGATATGCTTGATTTGCCTCCACTTGAAGATTGTTATTTGAATGTCCCACTTGATGATAATGCTAAAAAGAAACTCATGGGGAGTCTTAATGATGTTCTTATTATGGTTAACAATGCCTATGTCCCCGTTGATTTCTATGTTTTGGATGTTGAATGGAATGCTTCTTCTCCTATTACTTTGGGAAGACCTTTTCTTAGAACTGTTGGTGCCATTATTGATATGAAAGAAGGCACCATTAAATATCAACTCCCACTCAATAAAGGTATATAACACTTCCATAAAAAGAGAGAGAAGATTTATTTTGCTTCTCCTATGAAAAATAAATTTGGTCTTAATGCTTCTTCATTTAAGAACACTTGATTCTTTTTCTTACTTCTTATGCCTAACTTAAAGGCGTTAAAGAAAATTACTTATTGAGAGATAACCCAAAAGTTTTAGATGAGTCTTGGAAGTTATTACCTCTGTAATAACTGATCCTTATCATTTTTATTTGCTTTTTGTGCCAAGAGTAACCTCTCATGAGAGAGAAGTAATGATTGGGAAAGTTGCTGTCCCGAAACAGATTTCTGTGCTTCACCGTAAAAATTCGTGTAAAATCTCTGTATGACTTTTTGAGGCGTGAATTTTTTTGCTTCTGGACCAGGTTGTTATCTAACTTTCGTTAGTTCAACACGTTTTTATTTGAGAAACAAAAGGTCTTCGAAAAAATTCGTCTTTACCTGCTCGTCTGTTTCGACAGATTTCTGCCATTTTCTGCATTTGCTTCTTGTTGGTTCCTTTTTGAGTTCTTTTGGAGAATTGAGCTTTTTGAGGGAAGTGCTACAGTAACTAGTGTTCTAATGGAAGTTTATTTGGTGTTAGAACTGAACCTTAAGACTTGTTTATCTTGAGTGCACTAATGTTGCTAATAAAGATTGTGTGAAGTTTTGTATGAAGGAAAAATTTCAGGTGTATGGAAGGAATGAGTAATGAGATGAAGGATGGACTAAAGCTCAAGCTTGGGGATGCCACACGTATCACCCCAAGAAATATCCAAGAAGTACAAGCGCCAAATCTTGGGGATGCCCAAGGCATCCCCTTCTTCATCAATAAAAATCCCAGGTTTCTTCCAAACGCTTCATGTTTAATTTGTTTCATGCATAGTTGTGTTGTTCTTGGAGCGTATTCTTTTTTCATTTTTGTTTTGGTTTTTCATTTTCTTAGTTTGCTTAGTTTGGTGAATAAATTGGTTGGACCCCCTCTTTCATGCATTGGTTTGCAAATAGTTTGGTTTGGTTTGGAAAAGAGTAGGAAAGTTCATGCTTATGTGGTAAAAAGAGCTCGTTTTTGACTATGGCATATGCTTTGGCATGCCATGCTTGATATTGTTTTTGCTTTATGCTTAGTATTCTTTGCTGTAGCATGACTTGTTATAAACAATTGGGATTGCTAAATGTGCCTTGGATGAATCATGCGTTGTTTTAGCATATTAAAGCATAGTATAGATGTATTCTCCTTTGATGCTTTATTTGGGTTGACTTGGCGCATGCCCACACCATGTTATGACTATCGCAAGTCACCATAGCCTTTATGATCCTTTAGTTTTTAACTTGTAGTATCACTTTATGCTTTGATCAATGATGTTTTGTTGCTCTGCATGATTATGGCCATTATTGCTCTCTTAGTTTGTCGCCCCCAGTCTTTTGCTAGCCTCCACAACAAAGTATGAGTTCCACTCATGCATCCAACTCCCTAAACCCAGTTATTCCAAAGAGTCCACCATACCTACCTACTAGCTTATGCTATTCCAAGTATATTCATGCTTTTGTTTACCTTCCAAATTAAACTTGTTATGAGAAAACTAGTGATTAAAGCTCTCACGAACTTGATGGCACACTTTACTTGCATCTAATAAACTTGAACCATTGGGTCCTTCTTTGTTGCGTAGATGCTTGCACTTTATAAGTTGAAATTAGAAGAACCATGTTTCATGGGGAAGGCTTTCAACATTGCACTTGTACTTTGTACCCCGTTGATATCATGTTCTTTTGCTTACGAATCCCGATGGTGTCAAATAAAAGTGGAACTTGTAAGATCATGGAGTTTGTATGTGTGTTAGAGAAACGCCTCGGCCGCTAGCCTAAGCCATGCCTAATCATGGTGGAAACTTGCAGCATCACCATAATGAGCACTCTATGAAGCATCCTCTATAAAAACCTATGAAAATAGCAAATAAAAAGATTACTTAGATGCTCATTGTCTGCTTGCCTTGTCATTTTGATTATGGGAAAGCTCCCGTATCATGTGCAAGGGGTACCCCGTTGGCGGTTCTTTATGATACACATGTAATTACAATGACAAGAGCTTACTCGTGACTAAAGTTGAGTAGCATGAGGTTCGGTCTTCGTAAGTAAGGGGCTTGAGATTTTGGTTTATAACTTGTCAAGCATATCCTCTTAGTTGTGTCACTTTAACCTTAATCACCTTCAAGATGCTTATGATAGGGGCAATGAGAGCTGAAAGCTATAAGTACCATAATTTTTGGAAGATCTTTATGAGACTTGAATCCCTACTTCCTTCTACGAAGGCCTTTCTTTTACTTTTATGTTGAGTCTCCACCTTCTACCTTTATGCACCTACTTTGAGAGCATAGTGGCCATTCTTAGTCCTATGTGCATTGTCCCAAGACTAGTTGATTGATGCATAACTTGATATTGCTTGTTTTAAACTATTTTTATCTAGTCACTCTTATGAACTTTGAAGGTGTCCTATGCATTTATATTTGCTACTCTATGAGGGACAAACTGAATACTATTATGCTATGTTTTCTTTATGTGAAACAAACAAACGTCTTGCAAAGCATTGTTATTCATGAATCTTTTGTTTGTGCCTTTTCATGTTGCATCATAGTTTCTTTGTCTTATTGCTAGAACTTTGTCTTTCATGTTATGATTAAAGTACTATGATCCCAGCTTTGAATGTTTTACAAATACTTTGATCAAGTCTTTGATGGTGCATGTCACCTCAAAAATTATTCTTTCTTTTTATTACTTACCTACTCGAGGACGAGCAGGAGTTAAGCTTGGGGATGTTGATACATTGCAAATGTATCTATAATTTTTGATGTTCCATGCTTGGTTCTATCCACTTTCTTGTTTTTTGTCCACACTTTGGAGTACTTTTCATATGATTTCTTGGACTAACCGATTAACAAGAGGCACGGTGCCAGCTGCCTGTTTTTTGCTGTTTTTGGTTCCAGGAAAGTCATAAAATGAATATTCTCGGAATTGGATGGGACAAAAGCCAAAGTGCCTATTTTTCTGGAAGTCATCAGATGCCAAAATACGAGACAGAGAAGGGCTAGGGGCCGGCCACACCACCTGGCAGCGCGGCCAGGCCTGGCCCGTGCCAGGGGGTGGTCTGGCCGACCCCAGCACCCCCTCGACCTCTCCTTCCGCCTATATATTGCCCTCGGGATGAAAACCCTAAGTACCTAATCAAAAATCCACAAAAGAGTATGTAGCCGCCGTCATCTCCATCCCTAGATCGGGAGAGATCTGAAGCTCTTACCGGCACCCTGCCAGAGAGGGGAATTCACCCTGAAGGCCTTCTTCATCATCATGCAAGCCTCCGGTGTGATGCGTGAGTACATCATCCTTGGACTACAGATCCATGTAGTAGCTAGATGGCTGGTTCTCCTCCTTTGTGCTTTCATGTCTAGATCTTGTGAGCTCCATTCATGATCAAGATCATCTATTTGTAATTCTGCATGTTGTGTTTGCGGGGATCTGATGGATATTGAGATGCTATTTCAGATTGATTATTGATTCTATCATGTCTTTGTTATTTGTGATCTTGCATGATTTCCGTTGTTAGTAGCTATCTTGGCCAAGTAGATGCTAGCAACTCCAAGAGTTATTATTTATGCTCGATAGTGGGTTCATGCCTCTGGTAATCTGGGGAAGTGACAGAAATCTCTAAGGTACTAGATGTGCTGTTGCTACTAGGGAGAAAACAAGAATCCTTTGTTCATAGAACAATCATATTGTTTACTTTATACGTAGTTCGTAAAGTCTGTTGCTTGCAACTTAATACTGGAGGGGGTTCGGATGATAACCTGAAGGTCGATTATTAGTCATAGATGCAGTTGGATGGCGGTCTATGTATAATGTTGTAATGCCCAATCAAGTCCCAAAGGAGTCAAGATGATTAGTATATGCATGTATTGCTTTCTCGATGTTTGTCAATTGCCCCGCTGTAATTTGTTCACCTAGCATGTTATCTATCTAAGGAGAGCCACCTCTAGTGAACTATGGATCCCGGTCCTTGTCTTTTACATACAATCTATAAAATGTTTACTGCTTTGTGTTTACTTTCTGCAAAACTATTACTTCCTTCCATTCGATACGTTTAATCCTTTGTTTTCCGCAAAACACGGTGAGATTGACAACCTCATCTCAAGTTGGGGACAAAGTTCTGTGGTTGTGTTGTGCAGGTCTCCACGTTGCTACTAGCACTGGTAGTGCGCCCTGCCAAGGCTTAGCTAGCAACACCTTTGGGGTGTTTCCTTGCTCCTACTAGTTCGATTAAACCTTGGTTTCATAACTGAGGGAAACGTGCTGCTATGCTCATCATACCTTCCTCTTGGGGTTCCCAACGAGCTCTACATCAACACCGCACCAGCACTTTTCTGGTGCCGTACACTGAGCCATCAGCTATCGCCACCCCAGGGAGTTTCTCGGACTAGGGGTTGTGCTAGCAATAGCTGACTCCCTCCTTCGGACTAGGGTGGGATCTTGGATTGGTTGGCTCGTGGATCTCGTAGAATACGTCCCACGACACCACCAGTCACCAGGGCCACGCCCTACCGAGCTTGTTCCTCTGTCCGTCGCAGCTACCAGGGGAAGGAGACCAAAAACTTTCAGACAAGGAAACCTACACCTTGTTCATTTCTCCCTCAGACCCTGGGCGAATGCTCTCTGTGAAGTGTCGTGGGGACGCGCCTGGATAAACCCTAGATCGTGCAATGTCATGTGCATCCATGGGGATTCCTAGACGTCCCCCTCGCACAATGCCGTAAAACGGCTCTCCTGAAGGATGTGTGTCGTGCATTCGAGCGTGGATTCTTAGCCCCCCTCAAATGGCCAACTGTGTCATTTACCTTTGACGCTAAAGATCACCCCGACTGATGCATAGGCATGGGGATCTTTCCACTGGTGGTCTCCCCGACCATCAGCAACATTAAGGTAACCAAGATGCTAGTGGATGGAGGTGCGGGCATAAACCTTCTATCCACCCAACTCTTGAGACAACTTCAGATTCCCATAGAACACATCTCCCCGACAGGAGCATTCCAAGGGATCAACTGTTGGGGAACATGCTACGGAAAGCAAAAATTTCTAGCGCATAACTAAGATCCAATGAAAGGGGTGAGGAAACAGATCATACCCTCGAATATCAAACTAGCAGAAGTTTTCCAATGACGAGGTTATTCGTGCATCAATCCCCGCAACAAGCCTTAGCGAGTCGCGAGGAGATGTATTATCCCATGGATGGCTCTGAAGATCTACTGCTCCAACTGTCGCACCTCCACTAGTATCCACTCATGCAACGAGAATGGTACCGCATCGAGGCAAAATAAAGAACTTGAGGATAAAGAGGGAACATGTCAATGAAGATCCAGCAGCACTCCATCGTCCGGCAAGATTAGATCTAGACGGGGTAGAAGATGAGCTTCTCTGGGCGTTGGTGAAGATCTCGTCCACACGACGAAGACGATGACGCGAGGAAGATGACCAGAGGCCAAGGCAGTGGTGCGACAGAGCGGTGGCGTGGTGGCGATGGTGGTTTGGGGCTAGGAATCCTCGGAAACTTGTGTGTTTTGCCCTTGCCCTCTCCCTTCAATATATAGGCAGATTCCCTCCTCCAAAGAGAAGAGTAGGATTAGGATTCGTATCCTACAAGGACTCCTCCTTTCCTTCTCCCACCAATGACAGAGAGAGTAGGAGAGAAGGAGTCCGACTCCAATACGTGCATGTATACTGATTGGACCGCATACATCAGTATGTATTATTTCGAGTAAGTCACTTTCCCGTTCAACATAACCACTAAATGGTGATTTGGCCACCTTACGCATCAAACATGATTCACATATATCAAACAATTCAAAATCCAGTGAACTCAAAAGTCCATCACTATGGAGTTTCTTCATACGTTTATGTCCAACGTGACCCAATCTGCTGTGCCACAAGTATGTGGTACTCAATCCATTTGTCTTTTGACGTTTAGCCTCAGTGTTATGGATGTGTGTATCACAATCAAGATCAATCATAAACAGCCAACTCTTCACGCGATCATGCGCATAGAAGAAATTATTCTTATAAATCGAACAACCATTATTTTCTTATTTAAAATGAATAACCATCTTGTAAGATACAATATCCTAATATAATATTCTTACATAATGCATGCACGAAGTAACAATTGCTAAGTTCTAATATTAATCCTAATGGGAGATCTAAAGGTCTTGTGCCGACGGCAATCACTACAACGCTTGCTCCATTACCAACACGCATTGTCACCTCGTTCTTGCCAAGTCTCCTAGGGTTTCATAGCTCCTATATCGTATTGCAAATGTTAGGACCTTGCAAGTAAACATCAATAACATGTATATCAGATATACATGAGCTGGACGATCCAGACTTCTTCTTCTCCGCTAAGTACTTTGGACAGTTCCTCGTCCAGTGACCCTTCTTCTTGTAGAAGAAACACTCCGCGTCTGGGGCTGGACCTGGCTTATGAATCTTGCATTTGTTAGAGGCGCGGTGCACATCCTCCTTATTATTGTCGCCACCAGATTTCTTCTTCTTGAAGCGAGTGGTTTTCTTCACCATCATCACATGATTGGTGTTCTTCTGTATGTCCTTTTAAGCCACTTTCAACATCACGAACAGTTCCGCCAATGTATTGTTCATCCCAAGAATGTTGAAGTTCATGACAAACCCAGCAAAGCTAGGTGGGAGTGATTTAAAGATATTGCTAATTGTGTTCCTACTAGAAATACTGAAGTTTATACTACTAATCATATTTTACCTGAACCTTACATTGAGAAAATGCCTTTCCCAGTCAAGGTAAAGGAACATTCTATGATAGCTAGTATGGTTAATGGAAGTACAAATAACGTTGTTGAACCTGATGAACAAATAGTTGTTGAACCTATAATAGAAAATATGAAAGACTTTGTCACTAAATATGTATAAGATGGACACACTATCCTCTGTAAGGATACTTCTAATATTGTCTCACAAAGTAGAGTTAGGAGAGCTAGTGTCCCTGTTTTTTCTATTAGAATAAGTGATCATTGCTACAATGGTTCATGTGATAGTTATATCATTAAATTTATGCACGATACTGAAAGTAACTATGAGAGAGGGAAGATTGTTCTTATGCATCTCAATAATATTAAGTTTCCTCGCTTTATGTTAAAAGTCTTTAAGTTGCACTTGCTTTGCCTTCCTATGCTACTGGCCTCTGGTTTCAACAATTTATTTTCTTACAAAATTGCATAGGAAGTGGGTTAGACTTAAACATGTGTATTTTTGCTTCTTGATGCTCTCTTTTACTTCAATTCATATTCTTATGTGAGCATCATTGAAATTATCATGCCCATCTTCATGGCTATAAAGAAAGAGCTTTTTGGGAGACAAGCCAATATATTTTTAATTTCAGTTTGTTTTTGTTTATTTGAGTCTTGGAAGTTATTGCTTCTGCAATAACCTCTCCTTACCCTTTTTGTTTAGTTTTTGTGTCAAGATCAGCCTCTAATGGGAGACAAGTAATATTTGAGGAAGTTACTGTCCCAAAACAGAATTTTGTGCTTCACTATAAAAAAATCGTTAAAAATCCCAGAACGTCGTACTGATCTGTAAATTTTTGTGTGCATGCCCCAGGTTATTATTTAACTTTCGTTAGTTTTGCACTTTTTGATTTCAGTAACAGAAGATTTTCGAAAAAAATTAACTTTACCTGTTGGTCCGTTTTGACAGATTTTTGCCACTCTTGCATTTGCCTCTTAAATCGATTTCCTTTTTGAATTCCTTTTGGGCTTTCAGAAGGAGTTGTTTCAGTATCTTATGTTTTGATGGATTTCAGTAGAAATTGAACTTAAAAAGTTTATTACCTCGCATCCATTAATGTTTCTAATGAGAATTGTGTGAAAGAAATTTCCAGGTTGTAGGAGAAAATGGTGCAAGAAGATGGTGAATGGTTAAATGCCTCAAACAATATGTTTAAGAGGATGAAGATATTGATGTTATTCAAGCGGTGAATCTGGAAGAATTTATTAAATGCAAAGTTCAGAGACCTGCAAAGTCTGTTTTCGATTAGGTAACAATTCTGGTAAGAAAAGGTCCACGAAAATCTATCAATTTATATTTTTGTAGTTTTTATTTCACATGGAAGGCAATGAGTAGAAAGAGGGACGGAAACGGAGCCTGGGTGGCTCACACCACCCCGTGGCGTGGGCCCACCTAGCCGTGCCACCATGGGGTGTGGCCACCCCGGAGCCCGTCTCTGACCCGTTTTCTCTTAGTACTTTCCTTTTGTTGTTAAACTTTGTAATATATAATCCCTCGGATCCACCGAGGTACGTATATCGTGTTCTCATCGTGTTTTCGTGTTGATCTTTTTTTGTCAGGAACTATTCTTAAAGTTTAGAGGCACAATGGTCTCCGCCAACGATAAGGGCAAGGAGCCTGCGGAAGATGATCTCCAAGACCTTGAGCAGGAGGAGGATATCGAGAGTGAAGTTGAAGAGGAGGCAAAGGAAGACCAGCATCCGCACACCAGCACCACCATTGCAAGTATTGGAGTGGTGGAAAATCCCGCCAAATTCAAAAGGACTGCACGGATGTCCACTAAAGGGAAGGTTCCGCGTCATTGCTTGGCTTCAGCGTCACCTCCTCCACGCACCAGGAATCCCTTCGATACCCTTATCCGTGAGCAACAATTCTAGAATATGCCCAAGGAAAAACTACCCTCCAATTGGGATATGCCTCGTTCTAACCATGCGGGAAAAGAAGACTTCAAGGAGGAAGAGTGGGGAAAGAATCGCAAGAGCTGGGATTCACAGCCCGACATGATCATAAACCACATTGAGCACAATTCAGAGTTAATTCATACTCTCACCTTTGAGAATGAGGACTTGAGGGAATTGATTGAGAAGCTCATCGAGAGAATACCACCACCACCACCGAAGGAGTAATTTTTCATCAAGTTTTGGCATTCCCTTGGTTTGTTCCAAGCTTGGGGGAGTGCCGCGGTATCACATCTTTTATCTTTTATCTTTTTACCTTTTCAGTAGAGTCATATCATGAATAGAGAAGTTATCATATAGGATGGTTTGCATTATAGAAGTATCTCCCCTCTAGTTAGTTATCTATGTATCCCTTGGTGTGAGTTGCCGTTATGGAATATTAATGAGAAGTTCTATCATTTACTTTTTTGCACATCTTATATTAGTTTGCAATTTCTGTTATATGATTGATCTTGTTATTATTGGTATCACTTTGGGATCATTAAGTAAATTTAGTTGGTTTTGGCAAACCTGTCTCTAGTTAGTAGCAACACTATTTGAGAATTGAATGAAAAATATAAAAGTACTCTTAAGAAATATAATTTCATCATCTTTCTTTCTTGATTGGCTCATAAGCTTAGTATTCTCTAGTTAAGATCTTTTGTGCTTCCAAGGAAGATTGCATGTTTGTTTTATCACTTGTATGTTTGTTTGTTTCCTTCAACTCTTATGCTTGCTACCCAGCCTTGCTAGCCAAAAACATGTACTGAGAGGGAATGCTTCTCGTGCATCCAATCCTTGAACCAAAACCTATGCCATTTGTGTCCACCATACCTACCTATTAGCATTATTGTTATTCCAAGTAAATTCATGTTTTTATCTAGCTTCCGAATTAAACTTGTTATCTGAAAATTAGTGATTAAAGCTCTCACGAACTTTATGGCACACTTTACTTTCTTGCACTTAATAAACTTGAACCATTGTGCCCATCTTTGTTGCGTATATGCTTGCGTTTTGTAAGTTGTGAATTAGAAGAACCATGTTACCATGGGGAACGCTTTCAACTTTGCACTTTATTTAGTTGATATCATGTTCTTTCGCTTATGGATCCCGGCGGTGTGAAATGAAAGGGGAGCTTGTAAGGCTCATGGAGTTCGTATATGTGTTAGAGAAACGCCTGGGCGGCTGGTCTAAGCCATGCCTAATCATGGTGGAAACCTGCAGCATAACCATAGTGAGAAATCTTTGAAGCATCCTCAGTAAAAAACAAGCTATGCAAAAAGGAAATAAAAAGAAAAAAACCTATGCAAATAGGAAATAAAAGGATCGCTAAGATGCTCATCGTCTGCTTGCCTTGTCATTTTGATATGGGGAATCTTCCGTATCATCGGGCAGGGGGTACCCCATTGGCGGTTCTCTATGATACACATGTACTTACGATGACAAGAACTTACCTGTGACTAAACTTGAGTAGCATGAGGAACGGTACTCGTAAGTAAGGGGCATGCGATTTTCAGCTTATAACTTGTCAAGCATATCCTCATATTTGATCACTTTAACCTTAATCACCTAAAGATGCTTATGATAGGGGTAATGAGAGATGAAAGCTAATTAGTACCATAATTTTTGGAAGCTCTTTATGAAACTTGAAATCCCTGCTTCCCTTGGCAAAGGGCCTATATTTTACTTTTTAGCTGAGTCAGTAAACCTATTCCTTTCTATCTCAAGCAAGTATTTGAGTTGTTGTGTTTCATTCATATGATGATTTTTTCAATCATGTTTCTTATGTTCCTTATTTTGCACATTACTCTTATCTTAGTGAGTATTACTTTGAAAGCTATCATTGAAAACCCCATTATGTTTGAACTCCTACAAATTGTTAACCATTCTTTGACCAAGAACAAAGTTTGCCATTACCAATTATGATTTACTTTGTGTATCTTTATTGTGTTTCCTTTACTTGTTGCAAGTTAAGTTATATAATAGTGAATTGTCTTCTATTATGATTTGTGTATTGATGAATGCGATGCTTCTTGTCCGTATTCTTTTATCGACACTTCACTCCATAAACTTGAGATCATGTTTATTGAGATTAGTTATCGCTTGGGGACAAGCGAAGTATAAGCTTGGGGGAAGTTGATACGTCCATTTTGCATCACTATTCTATATCATAATTTACTGTTATTCATTGATATATTTCATATTAAGAGATGATACTTATGTTATTTCATTTGTTTTTGCATGGTTGATGACTTTGGAGGATGGACCGCTAAAGTCAGGATTCTGATGGAAAAGCACTGTTCAGAGGCGAAATTCACGAAGATCAGAAAATCCCGGAAAATATATGGAAAACCCTATTATTCCAGAAGACAAAGGAAGCAAGAAGGGGAGCGGAGATGGGCCACAGGGGGCCCACACCATCCCTGGTGCGGGCCAACCTTGGTCGCGCCACCAAGTGGTGTAGCCACCCTGGCCCACCTCTGGCTCTGCTCTTTGGCGTATATAATCCTCCCGAAACCCTAAGACTCGGGGAGCAACCATAGAAGGATTTCGTCGCCTCTGCGGGGCGAAAACTACAGAGAGAGAAAGAGCTCTCCGGCAGGCAAAAACCTACCGGGGAAATTCCTTCCCGAAGAGGGGAGATCGTCACCATCAACAGCACCATCAAGCTGGACTTCATCGGGAGCATCATCATCATCTCCATCATCATCTCCACCAGTAGCATCATCACCACTCCATACCGCTGTAATAATTGGGTTAAATCTTGCATAGGTCTTAGGGGAAACTTTCTCGATATTGATTACTTATTGTGGTTGATGCTATTAAGTGGAACCATCAAATTATTATTCATGTTCAGATTGTTACTTATCATTATTTCATCTCTGATCTTGATCCATATGATGTCTTGTGAGTAGTTCATTTAGTTCTTGAGGACATGGGATAAGTCATGTTGTTAGTAGTGGAATTGTGTTGAGAAAGATTCAATGGTTTGATTTTAAGTTGTGGTGTTATTCTTCTAGTGGTGTCATGTGAACATCAACTACATGATGCTTCACCTTTATGGGCCTAGGGGAATGCATTGTGTATTTGGCTACTAATCATAGGGATTGCCGGAGTGATAGAAACCTGAACCCCTGGTAGGAAACCTTTACACAAGGGAGTGTAGGATCTTAGAATTTAAGGCCATGGTTAGGTTTTACCTTAATTACTTTCTTGTAAATGCAGATGCTTGCAAGGGGTATAATCACAAGTATCTATTAGTCCTAGGAAGGTCAATACATTAGCACAGGTTCACCCACACAACACTTATCGAACTAAAAAAGATTAATCAACTATATGAAGTGAAAGCACTTGACAACATTTCCCATGTGTCCTCGAGAATGTTTGGTCATCTTAAGTAATACAACCGGCTTGTCCTTTGCTAAAGAAAGGATTGGACCATTTGCTGCATTTATTATTATTGTCTTTTATTTACTCTTACTTTATTTATCTGCATTATCAAAAAATTCTAAAAATCTGTTTGCTAAGTATTTACAAAGAATTCCTGCTCCAAGCCACTCGTCAACAATTTCTACTCCTCGTTGGGTTCGACACTCTTACTTATCGAAAATACTACGATACACCCCCTATACTTGTGGGTCAGCAGCCCGCAACAAGCCTTAGCGAGTCGCGAGGAGATGTATTATCCCAGGGACATCTCCGAAGATCTAGTGCTCCAAGTGTCTCACCTCCACCGGTATCCATACATGCAACGAGAATGGCACCGCGTCGAGGAGAAATCAAGAACTCACAAAGTAGCACTCCATCATCAGGCTAGCTTAGATCTGGACGGGGTAGATGAAGGAAATATGCCCTAGAGGCAATCATAGAGATGATTATATTTCATATGTATACATTAGTTATTATTATGTTCCTTGATTGTCCATATATCAGGAAACTTTTATTGATTGGCAATTATGTGATTTTTTTGTGAAACTCTTTACTTGTATGGTTATCTAATAGTTGTCCCTAGTCAGAGTTCATGTGAGGACACACCTGAATATTAGAGTAGCACATCGATTGGTTGATGACTATGTTACGCAAGTCATAGACATGGAGATGTCAAACCAATGATGTGGACACATGTTATGAACATGGGGTTGGACTAACCCAACTTGAGACTAGCAATAATACTTGCAGCTCTCTCTACACATCGTGTACGTTTTGTCCTTAGACCTGAGATTGTCGCATGTACTTGAGATGTGGATCGACCTACTTTGGGGCTATCAAACACTGCTCCATAACTGGGTAGTTATAAAGGTAGCTTTCGGGTTTGTCCTGATACATGCTACAAGGCATTGGTCAATCAAGATGGGATTTGCCCCTCTCTATTTGAGAGAGATATCTCTGGGCCCCTTGAGTGATCGGATCCAGAAATGCATGGTCGTGTTACATACGGTTAAGAGTTAACCTAGTAAAGGGATTCGAAATCATACTATCGAGAAAGAGAGGTCAGCTTGGAGCTAGACCAAATATCGTAGGGCAAAGGGAAAGACATGCACTCAACCTTGTGATGGTTCGTCCGAATGATCTTTATATGCGTTTAGGAGTTGGCACATCTTGCTAGAGGTCACTACCAACTATTGATGGAGTAAGTGTACCCGTGTCATGTCTATATGTGTATGAACCTATAGGGTCACACACTTTAGGGGCTGGAAGCATAATGAGGATTGGATCCGAATTAGACCAGGCTTAGGCTACTAATGGGCTACTAATGTAGAATCCCACCTAGGATGCCTATATAAGAGAGAGTGAGGCGAGATGAATAGGGTTGAGAATTCCACCCAGCCGCCACCCCTCTCATGCCTGTGTTGCACGTGCAGACCTAGTAGTCTATCGTGTGACGCTCCACTCTGGATGCGTGGACACCTCGGAGTTCCTACAGCTGTAGCACTTGGACGAGCCACACAAAGGGGAGCTGCTCGTGGGACGAGGAAAAGGAGGAGACGTAGAACATCTACACTACCCCGACGTGCTTCATTGAGTTCCATAACAGCACATCTAGTGGTAATCCCGTGATCTATGCCAACAGTATTCCTGGTTGACGTGGTAGAATTTTTTTCCGCAAGTGTAGCCTACCCGCAACTTTATAGTGGTATCAGAGCCAATACTGTTAAGACATAGGTTCGGGAAGTTTGCATATGGTGATATGCATATTGATATGAATGATGTGATCGTTTATATGGCAGGGGTTCTAGATTGATCTATGATCTTGCTTTCGGCGATCATGATTCTAAGGTCGTCGAACGACTTACCACTAGCAGTCGGTTTCCGCCATCGTGGTATACAATGACACGTAAATCCATTTGGATTTGAATCACGTGAAGATCAATATGATTGATCAAATTGGGACCTAGATCTGAATCGATGTACCGTGATCAAAGTAATTTGGTTGAATCGGAACAATAGTCGGTTTATGGTAAATTTTATTTGTCGATCAAAATCCTTAAAGAAAATTGTATAGATACCTCGAGGGGCGACCGCGAGGGGCGCTGCCCCTTCGAACCCCGCAGGGGGAAACCCCCTAGACCCCCTTAGTCGTAGCCCCTTTTGTATCTCATTAAGGTTCCTAGGTGCTGTGATTTCACATGATCCGGTAGAATGCGATTCTATGCACAACTCGTTTTTACAAGATGTATGTCATCAGTATGTCCCAAAATGTATGTGATGCATGTATGTATTTTTTCATGACCTGCGTGTCGTGAGTACGGCAACACGACTAGATCCAAATGTGTTGTCAATTATTGTAATGGACTACGTGCCAACTTGTGATGATCCCAGTACCATGTAATTTTGATTCCTAGCTGTCAGGAATAATAGCTTGTATTAGTTCTTGGAGAACTCATCACTTGGAAGATGGCTCGCATAGAGCATGAAGATGGAGATCATCATGGTGGACAGGTTCTATGGCAACGGAGATCACCATGAGAAAATGGGCCATACCATATCACATCTATGTGAATGCTATTCTCATACGTTTTACTACTATGCATGCTTAGTTCGTAGAAGTAGAACGACCCGTCACAAAGTTTAAGTTAAACCATGCCCTCCCAATCAAACCTTGCACCATCCTATGCCATGTACAATCGTTGGTGGGTCTATGAAATTATGGTGTTGCAGTTTTCCTTGGCTGGATGGGTTTGTATCGGATACCTACGCGCATAAGGGTTGGTGAGATTAACAAGGTCATCTTAACAGTTAAGGACCTTGGGGCATAAAGGTTGGGCGCCTAGTTTTGTCATAGATATGTCACCCAACAACAAGAGTCATATATGATATGATTCACAAAAGTTGCTTACCGATTTACCTTGTCTTCTAGCAATGATGCTAAAGCTCACTAGTCGACTTGTTAATTGTGGATCTTGAATCACTTAGTATCAATAAAGGGATGTTGATTTAAGTGGGAGTATATGTTATTAAATTGTTTAATATGTTTTACTCTTTCATGGTTATATGGCTTAGTATTTTGCATGTTTTTATGTTGTAGATCAATGGCACCGAACACTTCATCACCTGTTGATTTGTGTCTGATTCTTGAAAATGATAAACTAAATGGAACAAACTATTCGGACTAGGTCCATAACCTGAGAATTGTCCTCAGGGCCAATAAAAAGGAAACTGTTCTGGATAGCCCAATCCTAGATGAACTTGCTGATAATGCAATTGATGCCCTTAAGAATGCCTACAAGAAAGCATGTGATGAATCTCTTGAGGTTAGCTGTCTTAGGCTTGCATGCATGGAACCTGATCTTCAAAAGCAGTTTGAGTATCAAGAAACGTTGATACGTCATAAACGTATCATAATTTTTGATGCTCCATGCTTTTTTTGTATCAACTATCTTATGTTTTGTCTACACTTTGAGGCATTTTTATACATTTTCTGGAACTAACCTATTGACAAGATGCCACAATGCCAGTTGCCTGTTTTCTGCTGTTTTTGGTTTCAGAAAATCTAGTAAAGAAAAATTCTCGGAATTGGACGAAACAAAAGCCGAAGTTCCTATTTTTTGTGACACGACACGGAAGTCGAAAGCAGAGATGGAGGAGAGCCATGAGGCGGTCGCACCATAGGGTGGCGCGGCCCTGGGTGCGCTAGGCCCCCTGGGTGCGCAAGGCCCTAGTGTGGGCCCCTCGGGTGGCCACCGACCTCGCCTCTTCTCCTATATAAACCCCTCAAGACGAAAACCCTAAGGGGAGGATCAGAATTCCACAAAAAGTTCCGCAGCGCCGCCGCCACCAAAGAGGAGATTCAGGGGACAGAAGTCTTTGTTCTGGCACCCTGCCGGGGTGGGGCAGTGCCCCCGGAGCCATCTCCATCGACTCACCACCATCTCCATCGTCGTTGCTGACTCCCATGATGAGGAGGGAGTAGTTCTCTCTCGAGGCTAAGGGCTCTACCGATAGCTATGTGTTCATCTCTCTCTATGGGTGATCTTATTGAGATCATGAGCTTTGTAATCTAGTTGAATAAGTAGATCTATTCTGCTACTCAAGTTCTTTAATTAATCTCTGCTTATCCCCACGTGTATGAAGTTGACAGTGTGCACACCGTGTGGCACTTAGGCTAAGGTTACGGAAATACTTATCATGAGTATAATTTGAGTTGGATGTCTCTATGAGATTGTGGTTTTTGTTGGAACCATCTAGCGCTCAAGGTGATAGTCAGGGGTTATCTAGATGGGGAATGTGAACTTGAAGGTGTGCTTTTATAGCCCTACATCGTCCAACCGGAAAGTAGTACAGGGTAGTATAATAAATAGAAGATATTTATATGAGAGTGTCCACTAGTGAAAGTATGATCCCTAGGCCTTGTTTCTAAGCATTGAAACACCGTTTACAATCAGTCATGTTACATGTTTTCTTGCTCCCACTCTTATTTCAGATTGCAATTACCACTTATAATCATCCATATTACTTGTATTTCACTATCTCTTCGCCGAACTAGTGCACATATACACCTGACAAGTGTATTGGGTGTGCTGGGGGCACAAGGGAATTCTTGTATCTTGATTGCAGGGTTGCTTGAGAGGGATACCTTTGACCACTTCCTCCCTGAGTTCAATAAACCTTGGGTGAAGCACTTAAGGGAAACTTGCTGCTATTCTACAAACCTGTGCACTTGGAGGCCCAACACTGTCTACAAGAATAGAAGCATGTATATACATTAAGCTATTTTCTGGCACCGTTGCCAGGGAGGTAAGGTAAATGGTACTCACATCCTCTAGCTACTAAGCTATCTTCTAGTACTGTTGCTGGTGTGTGAGTGGTCGAAGTTATTTCCTTTAGATTCTGCAATTATATCTTTTTGTTTCTTATTTTTATTTTCACTAGTTAGGCTTAATGGAAAAAAAATTAGAGAGTTTTTTTATTATTTTTCCTGAGGTAGAACATGCAAGTTTGAAAAGAAAATTAAAAAACCTATGGAACTTTATTTGCATGCTAATATCAATGTTATTAGTATGAATCTTTTGAACACCTTTGTTACTAATGCTATGGAAACGTCTAAGCTTGGGAAAGTTAGTTTTTATGAAAATGATCTTTTTAGTTCCCCAGCTTTAGAGGAGAAAATTTGCTCTGATGATACATTATCTCCCATATGTGGTAATTCTAATGATACTTGTGATATTTTAAATCCACATACTGAAAGCGTCCCTTATAAAATACCTATGGAAATTGTTGAACGTGTTATGAATAACTGTTATTTTGGAGATGGAACTGTCCATCCTGGTGATCATTTACTCTTTATACATTAATTATGCGAGTTATTAGAGTGTGCAATTATTTCAATGAACCAAGTTAAGAGGAAGCTATTCTATTTATCACTTAAGGGCAAAGCAAGGGAGTGGTATGAGCTACTAGACGATTTTGATCATTCAGAGTGGAAGGAACTTGAATCTCTCTTTTACTATAAATTTTATCCTCCTCATGAAATTCATAAAGATAGTAATTATATTTATTATTTTGATCCTCATGATGGAGAAAGTATTGCCCAAGCATGGGGGAGATTGAAGTCACTAATGCTCAAATGTCCCATTCATTAGCTCCCCAGTAATATTGTTATTAATAATTTTTATGCAAGGATTTCATGACATTACAAGGACTACCTAGAAAACATGTTTAGAGGGATCCTTCATAAGTAATGAGGTCAAAGCTAAGTGAGATCTTCTTAAAACAATTCAAAGAAATACCGAAGATTGGGATAATAACAAAGGTAAAGAACCATGTATAAACTATGAGTATGATTGCATTAAGTCTTCGCTGAAACTGCTGATTTTCAAGAGCTTAGTGCTAAATATGGTCTTGATCCTAAAATTCTTGTTGATTGTTGTAGAGCCTTTGATTCTCATATTAATTCTCCTAAAGAAAAATGGGACATGTATCATGAGCCTTTTAAAGACACTTGCATGAAAAATGAAATTGTTATTAATGATAGCAATGAACATGCTCAAACCTCTGAAAGTACTATTTCTTGTAAGCATGTTAATTTTTGTGGAGTACATAGACCTTGTGAAAATAATCAAGTTGAAGAAGAATATTGTATCACCCATAGGAATCAAAAAACTAGAATGTGGTATAGGGCTCTAAATGATCTTGGTAAAAAAGTTTGTGCCCTCTATCCTTTTGTTTGTGAACTTTGCGTTGAAGTGGGTCATTTCAATTTTCAATGCTCAGGCCATAATAATAGCCCTCCTAATCCAATGAGTACTGCAAGTTTGTATTGTGATAACATGATCACTCCTAATCGGCATGATGAACTTACATTATTTTTGGGGTGTGAAGAGTTATCAAGAAAAACTTCTTTGGCAGATATGAGTGCTTTTGATATGAATACCGTCTTGCATGGTTGTCATATTTATTTTTTTGATAATTTCCACACAAATACTTACATACAAAATATTATAAAAGATGAGATTTTACCAAAATATGATAGGACTAATATGTGTTTTGTTCTTATTAATGAAAAGGAGGAATCCTCCAAAGTTTTTTCTATTGTCTCTAACAGGGTATATGGAGAAGCTTCCTTTCAAGCCTCTCCCTCCTAAAGAGAAGAAGAACAAGAAGAATAGGAGGAGTAAAAGGAGGGAGGAAACGGTATTTTCCCCTAAGCATGTTGCTCCTATTATAGTTTTTGATGAGTCTGAACTCGATGATGTTCCTATGCCTGTTACCTATAGTAGTGATCATGATTGGGAGAAGCACACTACTTTTGATATTTAAAATCTCTTTGGTACCAATTCTTAAAATGATGATGTTAATAATTGTTGTACTATTAGTACTATCCATGTTCCTTCCAATGATGATATGTTTACAAATGAACACACTTTGGAAGATAACTATTATATTGCTTATGATGATACTATACCTCCAATATATGATGATTACAATGATGAATATGATATTTTCAGTCCACCTACTATTGAGGAGAAAATTAATTATGATTATAATATGCCTCCTATATTTGATGATTATGGTGATGAGAATAATAATGATAGCTATTTTGTTGAATTTTCTCCCACTACAATTAATAAGAATGACTATGTTTATGTGGGGAGTATTAGTTCTTCTATGCATGTGGCTCATGATAAGAATGTTTTATGTGATAGTTATATTGTTAATTTTATTCATGATGCGACTGAAAGTTATTATGAGAGAGGGAAACATGGTTTTATGTATCTCAACAATATTAAGTTTCCCCTCTTTATGTTGAAAATTTTGAAGTTGCACTTGTTTTGCTTTCCTATGCTTGTTGCTTTGTGCTTTCATGACTTGTTTCTTTACAAGATTATTTTTCATAGGAAGTGGGTTAGACTTAAATTTGTTCCATATTTTCTTCTTGATGCTCTCTTTTACTTCAATTCATATTTCTTATGTGAGCATCATCGAAATTATCATCCCTATCTTAATGGCTATAAAGAAAGAGATTTTGGGAGACAATCCATTATATTTTTACTTTTAGTTTATTTTTGTTTTGTTGAGTACTAGAAGTTATTACCTTTGTAATAACCTCTCCTTATCCTTTTTATTTGGTTTTTGTGCCAAGAATAACCTCTAACGAGAGGGAAGTAAGATATGGGGAAGTTGCTGTCCTGAAATAGATTTCTATGCGTCACTGTAAAAAATCGTAAACAATCATAGTACGTCAGATTGAGCTGTAATTTTTTGTGCTTATGCCCCCGGTTATTACCCAACTTTCGTTAGTTTTGCACTATTCGATTTGAGCAACAGTTTTCGAAAAAATGGGTCTTTACCTGCTGGTCTGTTTTGACAGATTTCTACCATTATTTGCATTTGCCTCTTAATCGGTTTCTTTTTGAGTTCTCTTGGATCACTCGAGCTTTTAAAATAAATTGCTACAGTATCTTATGTTTTAATGGATGATTTACTTGAGTTGAAACTAAACCCAAAGGATTATTATTTTCAATACACTAATGTTGCTAATGAAGATTGTGTGAAGTTTTGTATGAAGGAAGTTTTCAAGTGTAGGGAGAGAATGATGTGATGAGATGAAGTATAGACAAAATCTCAAGATTGGGGATGCCAGCCGTGTCACCCCAAGAAATATTGACGAAGAACAAGCGTCAATGCTTGGGGATGCCCAAGGCATCCCCTTCTTCATCAGTAATCTCAGGTCTTCTTTTAAGACACTTTATTTTTATTACCTTATGCACTATGTGTTGTTCTTGGAGCGTCTTTGTTTTTAGTTTTTTTATTTGCTGCAATAATTTGGTTGGATCCCAACACACTTATTTTGGAGAGAGACACACCCCATTATTCATTGCCTAGAACACTCTAGTTTTCACTCTTATTGTTCTGTGAGTGTTCTCCTTTGCTAGCACTTCATTTATATTTATTTTTCTTATTCTTTTGGCTTAGAAATTTTTAGTTCTTCTTTGTAGATGGGTGAGACATGCTCTCTGGTCTTTATTGATTATTATCTTTGAGAGTTGTTTCAAATAAGTTGATTGGTGTTGGAAAAGAGTAGGAAGCTTCATGCTTATAAGTGGTACAAAAGGAGCTTGTTTTGATTGTGGCCTAGACTTTATCAAGTCATGTTTGATGTTGCTTGGACCATATGCTTAGTGATTATTGTTGTAGCATGACTTGTTTCAAACAATTGAGTTTGCTGATACGTTGCAAACGTATCTATAATTTTTGATGTTCCATGCTTGTTTTATATCTACTTTCTTATGTTTTGTCCACACTTTGGAGTATTTTTATACACTTTCTTGGACTAACCTATTAACAAGATGCCACAGTGCCAGTTGCTTGTTTTTTTGCTGTTTTTGGTTCTAGGAAAGTCAGAAAATCAATATTCTAGGAATTGGACCGGACAAAAGCGAAAGTCGATATTTTACCGGAAGACTCACAGCACCAGAAGACACGACGGAGAGGGGCCACATGGCGGCCACACCACCCCTTGGCGTGGGAAGCCCAAGGATGCGCCAGAGTATGGTGTGGGCCCCTTGGCCAGCCATCGACCTTGCCCCTTCGCCTATAAGAAGACCCCGAGACGAAAACCCTAAATCGAATAGCCTCCAGCCACGAAAAGTTCTGCAGCGCTGCCGCCACCGAAGGGGAGATTCGGGGGACAAAAAGTCTTTATTCCAGCACCCTACCGAGACGAGGAAGTGCCCCGGGAGCCATCTCCATCAATCTCCACCACCATCTCCATCGCCGTTGCTGATTCCCATGATGATGAGGGAGTAGTTCTCTCACGAGGCTAAGGGTTCTACCGGTAGCTATGTGTTCATCGCTCTCTCTCTCTATGCATGATCATATTGTGCTCATGAGCTTTGTAGTCAAGTAGATCTACCTTGCTACTCAAGTGCTTTAATAGACCTCTGCTCTCCCCATGTGTGTGAAAGTGACAGCGTGCACACCATGGTGGCACTTAGGCTAGAGATTACAAATAATTGTTATGAGTTATATTTCGAGTTGTTTCTATGAAATTGTGGTGTTTGTTGGAACCATCTAGAGTTCAAGGTGATAGTGTGGGGTTATCTAGATGGGGAAAGCGAACTTTGAGGTGTGCTTTTATAGCCCTACCATGGATTAGAGTGTCCAACTGGAGAGTAGTTTAGAGTAGTATCATAAAGAAAAGATATTTATATGAGAGAGTGTTCAGTAGAAAAAGTATGATCCCTAGGCCTTGTTTCTAAACATTGAAACACCGTTTGCAACTAGATCTGTTACATGTTTGCTTGCTTCCATCTTTATTTCAGTTTGCCTTTAGTCTCTTCCACGCCATCAAGCTATTTTCTAGCATCGTTGTCTTATATCTATACCACTTGTATTTTACTATCTCTTCGCCGAACTAGTGCACCTATATACCTGACAAGTGTATTGGGTGTGTTGGGGACACAAGAGACTTCTTGTATCTTGATTGCAGGGTTGCTTGAGAGGGATACCTTTGACCACTTCCTCCCTCAATTCGATAAACCTTGGGTGATCCACTTAAGGGAAACGTGTTGCTGTTTTACAAACCTCTGCACTTGGAGGCCCAACAACTATCTACAAGAATATAAGTGCGTAGACATAAATTGCTTACTGTTCCTTGAAAGAATCATGCGTTGTTTTAGGATACAAAAGCATAATATTGTGGTATTCTCCTTTGATTCTTTATTTGGGTTGACTTGGTACATGCTTACACCATGTTAAGACTATGAACTAGTCACCTTAGCCTCTATGATCATTTAGTATTTGACTTGTAATATCACTTTATGATTTAATTAATAATGTTTTGTCGCTTTGCATGATTATGGCCATTATTGCTCTCTTACTTGGTCGCTCCCAGTATTTTGCTAGCCTCCACCTGTACCAGGTATGAGTTCCACTCATGCATCCAACCTCCAAGAAAACCAAGTTATTCCAAAGAGTCCACTATAAATTCCTATGCATGGTGTGTTACACCATTCCAAGTATATTCATGTTTTATCTATCTTCCAAATTAAACTTTTGTTATGTGAAAATTAGTGATTAAATCTCTCACAAACTTGATGGCACACTTTATTTTCTTGCACTTAATAAACTTTGCCCATCTATGTTGCTTATATGCTTGCACTTTATAAGTTGTGAATTAGCAGAACCATGTTACCATGGGGAACACTTTCAACATTGCACTTATTATTTAGTTGATATCATGTTCTTTTGTTTATGGATCCCGACGGTGTGAAATAAAAGGGGAGCTTGTAACTCATGGAGTTTGTATGTGTGTTAGAGAAACGCCTGGGCAGCTAGCCTAAGCCATGCCTAATCATGGTGGAAACTTGCAGCATAACCATAGTGAGCATTCTGTGAAGCATCCTCAATAAAAACCTATGCAAATAGCAAATAAAAAGATCGCTGAGATGCCCATTGTCTATTGCCTTGTCATTTTGATATGGGAAATCTCCTGTGTCATGGGGCAAGGGGTACCCCATTGGCGGTTCTCCATGATACACATGTAGTTACAATGACAAGAACTTACTTGTGACTAAAGTTGAGTAGCATGAGGTTCGATACTCGTAAGCAAGGGGCATGAGATTTTCAACTTATAACTTGTCAAGCATATCCTCATATTTGTGTGACTTTAACCTTAATCACCTCAAGATTATTATGATAGGGGCAATGAGAGCTGAAAGCTAATAAGTACCATAATTTTTGGAAGCTCTTTATGAAACTTGAAAGCCCTGCTTCCCTCTGTGAAGGGCCTTTCTTTTTTATCTTTTTATGTTGAGTATGCATCTTCTATCTTTATGCACCAATTAAGAGAGAATAGTTGTCATTCTTAGTTCAATGTGCATTGTCCCAAAACTTATTGATTGATTCATAATTTTGGTATTGCTTGCTCTTAAATTATTTGTATCTAGTCACCCTTATGAACTTTGAAGGTATCCTATGCATTTATGTTCTGCTAATTCATGAAGGACAAGCTGATTACCACTCTTATTATGTTTTGTATACGTGAAACAAACAAACGTCTTTCAATGCATTGTTATTTATGATCTTTTGTTTGTACCTTTTCATGTCACAATATAGTTGCTATGTCTTATTGTTAGAAATCTATCTTTCATGCTCATGTTTAGAGTACTTTGATCCCAGCTATCAATGCTTTACAAATACCTTGATCAAGATTGTGAAGGTGCATGTCACCTCAAACATTATTCTTTTTATCACTTACCTACTCGAGGACGAGCAGGAGTTAAGCTTGGGGATGCTTGATATGTCGTAAATGTATCTATAATTTTTGGTGCTCCATGCTTGTTTTGTATCAACTATCTTATGTTTTGTCTACACTTTGAGGAATTTTTATACATTTTTTGGAACTAACCTATTGAAAAGATGACGCAGTGCCAATTGCCTGTTTTCTGCTGTTTTTGGTTTCATAAAATCTAGTAAAGAAATATTCTTGGAATTGGACGAAACAAAAGCCAAAGTTCCTATTTTTCCTGACATGACACGTAAGTCCAAAGAAGAGATGGAGGAGAGCCACGAGGCGGCCACACCATAGGGTGGCGCGCCCCCCTGGCGTGCAAGGCCCTGGTGTGGGCCCCTCGGGCGGCCACCAACCTTGCCTCTTCGCCTATATAAACCTCCCGAGACAAAAACCCTAAGGGGTGGATCAGAATTCCATGAAAAGTTCCGCAGCCTTGCCGCCACCAAAGATGAGATTTGGGGGACAAAAGTCTCTGTTCCGGCACCCTACCGGGACAGGGAAGTGCCCCCGGAGCCATCTCCATCGACTCCACTGCCATCTCCATCATCGTTGCTAACTCCCATGATGAGGAGGGAGTAGTTCACTCTCGAGGCTAAGGGCTCTACCGGTAGCTATGTGTTCATCGCTCTCTATGCGTGATATTATTGAGATCATGATCTTTGTAATCTAGTTGAATAGTAGATCTATTATGCTACTCAAGTTCTTTAATTAATCTCTGCTTATCCCCACGTGTGTGAAGTTGACAGTGTGCACACCGTGTGGCACTTAGGCTAAGGTTACGGAAATACTTATCATGAGTATAATTTGAGTTGGATGTCTCTATGAGATTGTGGTGTTTGTTGGAACCATCTAGCGCTCAAGGTGATAGTGAGGGGTTATCTAGATGGTGAATTCGAACTTTAAGGTGTGCTTTTATAGCCCTACATCGTCCAACCGGAGAGTAGTACAGGGTAGCATAATGAAGAGAAGATATTTATATGAGAGTGTCCACTAGTGAAAGTATGATCCCTAGGCCTTGTTTCTAAGCATTGAAACACCATTTACAATTAGTCTTGTTACATGTTTGCTTGCTGCCACTCTTATTTAAGATCGCAATTACCACTTATAATCATCCATATTACTTGTATTTCACTATCTCTTCGCTGAACTAGTGCACCTATACACCTGACAAGTGTATTGGGTGTGTTGGGGACACAAGAGACTTCTTATATCTTGATTGCTGGGTTGCTTGAGAGGGATACCTTTGACCACTTCCTCCCTGAGTTCGAGAAACCTTGGGTGATCCACTGAAGGGAAACTTGCTACTGTTCTACAAACCTCTGCACTTGGAGGCCCAACACTGTCTACAAGGATAGAAGCGTGCGTAGATATCAACCATACGATATGATCGTCGCGCTTATGGAGATGTTCCAGACTCAGGCTAGGACTGAGAGGTACAATGTTGCTAAGTCCTTTGTGGAATGCAAGCTGGTAGAGGGAGCAACTATAGGCCCAAATGTGATCAAAATGGTTGGTTATAATCAGACTTTGGAAAAGCTTGGTTTTCCATTAGGCCAAGAGTTGGCGAATGATTTCATTTTGGCGTCTCTTCCATCTAGCTATGGGCATTTCATTTCGAACTACCATATGCATGGGGTGGAGAAGGGCCTTAATGAGCTATGTGGGATGCTTAAAATAGCAGAATGTGACATTAAGAAGTGTGCAGGGCATAGCCATGTGATGGCTGTGCAGAACAAGCATAGCTTTAATAAAAAGGGCACTTCTTGGCAGAAGAAGAAGGGTAAGGCTAAGGATATGATCCCTAAGACAAAGCCTGCACCCAAGCAAAAGGTTGGACATGTAGAAGACACTAAGTGTTTCTTTTGTCATGAACATGGCCACTAGAAGAGAAACTGCAGCAAGTACCAAGATTCTTTGAAGAAGAGTGGAAGTAAGAGTACTTCCCACTCAGGTACAATTTTTGTAAATGTTGTGGACATTTTTCTCCTAGATTCTTATGTTAATTCCTGGGTATTTGATACCGGATCGGTTACTCATATTTGCAATTTGATGCAGGGGCTAATAAGGAATAGAGAAGTGCAGAAAGGCAAAGTGGATTTTCACGTCGGAAATAAAGCAAGGGTTGCTGCATTATTCATCGGTGTCATGTAGCTTCACCTTCCATCAGGATTTATTATGGAGTTGAATAATTGTTATTACATTCCTAGTATGGGTCGAAATTTTTTATCACCTTCATGTTTGATGAGGGATGGTTATTCATTCGAGAGTACAAACAATGGTTGTGTAATCTCTAAGAATGCTATGTTTATGGCTAATGCACCCATTGTGAATGGGTTATTTATTTTAAATCTTGATGATGCATCTGTTTACAATGTTAGTGCTAAAAGGCTTCAGCCTAATGATTTGAGTCCTACCTATTTATGGCATTGTCATTTGGGGCATATAAGTGAAAAGCGCATGAAGAAGCTCCATGGTGATGGTCTTCTAACTTCGTTTGGTTTTGAATCATACGAGACATGTCAAGCTTGTTTACTTGGAAAGATGACCAAGACGCCTTTTACAGGTTTTCCCGAGAGAGCAACAGAATTGTTGGAACTCATACATACTGATATATGTGGACCAATGAGCATGACAGCTAGAGGAGGATATCACTACTTCATTACTTTCACTGATGATTTCAGTAGATATGGCTATGTCTACTTGATGAAGCATAAATCTGAATCTTTTGAAAAGTTCAAAGAGTTTTAGAGTGAGGTAGAGATTAAACGTGGAAAGAAAATAAAGGCCTTGTGATCTGATCGTGGAGGTGAATATTTGAGTCACGAATTTAGCAATCATCTTAAGAGTTCCGGAATGGTTCCATAGCTCACGCCGCTCGGAATGCCTCCAAGAAACGGGGTCTCTGAATGGCGCAATCAAACATTGTTGGACATGGTTCGTTCGATGATAACCCAGTCGGATTTACCATTATCATTTTGGGGTTACGCTCTAGAAACAACTTTCACACTAAACAGGGTACCGTCTAAATCCGTAGTTAAGACACCATATGAGATGTGGACTGGAAAGAATCCTAGTTTGTCTTTTCTAAAGATTTGGGGTTGTGATGCATTTGTCAAGCGACTTCAATCAGACAAGCTAACACCCAAATCGGATAAATGCATTTTTGTGGGATATCCAAGGGAAACCTTAGGGTATTACTTCCACAACCGACACGAAGGCAAAGTGTTTGTCGCTTGTAGCGGTGTTTTCCTAGAGAAAGAATTTCTCACAAAGGGAACGAGTGGAAGGTCGGTGCGACTTGAAGAAGTTCAAGATTAGCCAATCGGGGATGCTTCTGCGAGTGATGCTATTGTAGCATAACAAGTTGAGGAACCCGTGGCAATAGAAGCACCACAACCACGAAGGTCGGCGAGCCTCCGCGAAGTGCAGGAATTATTATTGTTAGACAATGATGAGCCTGCGACCTATGCATAAGCGATGGTGGATCCAGACTCTAAGAATTGGCTGATTTCCATGAGATCTGAGATAGAGTCCATGGGAGACAATCAAGTTTCGAACTTGGTTGACATGCCTGATGGTTTTAAAGCCATCGAGTGCAAATGGATCTATAAGAAGAAGAATGATATGGATGGAAATGTTCACATCCATAAAGCTTGACTTGTTCCAAAACGTTTTCAACAAGTTCAAGGAGTTGACTACGACAAAACTTTCTCGCCCGTAGCGATGCTTAAATCTATACGGATCATTCTAGCCATTGCTGCATATTTCGACTATGAGATATGGAAAATGGACGTCAAGACGACTTTCTTAAATGGAATCCTTACTAAGGACGTGTATATGATGCATCCTGGAGGTTTGTCGATCCAAACAATGCTAGAAAAGTATGCAAACTTCAAAAGTCTATTTATGGGCTAAAGCAAGCATCTCGTAGTTGGAACATTTGATTTGATGAAGTTGTAAAGGTGTTTTGCTTCATTAAAATGAACAAGAACCTTGTGTTTACAAGAAATAAAGTGGGAAATTGCTTGTATTTATAATCTTATATGTAGATGACATATTACTAATTGGAAATGACATTCCTATGCTCGAGTATGTTAAGACCTCATTGAAAAATAGTTTTTCTTTGAAGGACTTAGGAGAAGCGGCATATATTCTGGGTATCAAGATCTATAGAGATAGATCAAGGAGGCTAATTGGATTAATCGAGAGTACATACATTGACAAAGTGTTGAAAAGGTTCAGCATGTAAGAGGCTAAGAAAGGGTTCTTTCCCATGTCTCACGGCATTAAACTCAGCAAGACTCAGTGTCCTTCGACCACTGATGAGCGAGAGCGCATGAGTAGGGTTCCATATGCTTTGGCTATTGGTTCCATCATGTATGCAATGACATGTACTCGCCCAGATGTTTCATATGCTCTAAGTGTTACGAGCAGATACCAGGATGATCTAGGTGAAAGCCACTGGACAACGGTAAAGAATATCCTTAAGTACTTGAGAAGGACTAAGGATATGTTCCTACTTTTTAGAGGTGAGGATGAACTCAGTGTAAAGGGTTACACATATGCAAGTTACCTTAACAACTCAGATGACTCCAAATCGCAATCAGGTTATGTGTTTGTCATGAATGGTGGTGCTATGAGCTGGAAAAGTTCCAAGCAAGATACAGTGGCCTCCTCTTCAATATGAGCTGAATATATTGCTGCCACGGAGGCTGCAAAAGAAGTTGTTTGGATTAGGAATTTCCTGATCGCTCTGGGTGTGGTTCAGGGCGCGTCCAATCCCTTGGACGTTTATTGTGACAACAATGGTGCTATTGCACAAGCTAAGGAACCTAGACAGCACTAGAAAAACAAACATATTTGCATGCGTTACAATCAGATTCGTGAGTTCATTGATGATGGTAGTGTGATGTTATGCAAAATACATACAGACTCAAATGTTGCTGATCCCTTGACAAAGCCACTCCCGTAGCCTGCACATGAAGCGCAGACAAGAGCAATAGGTATTGGATACTATCCAGATTGACTCTAGTGCAAGTGGGAGACTAAAGGAAATATGCCCTAGAGGCAATCATAGAGATGATTATATTTCATATGTATCTATGAGTTATTATTATGTTCCTTGAATATCCATATATCAGGTAACTTGTATTGATTGGCAATTATGTGAATTGTTTGTGAAACTCTTTACTTGTATGGTTATCTAATAGTTGTCCCTAGTCAGAGTTCATGTGAGGACACACATGAATATTAGACTAGCACATCAATTGGTTGATGACTATGTTTCGCAATTTATAGACATGGAGATGTCAAACCAATGATGTGGACACATGTTATGAACATGGGGTTGTACTAACCCAACTTGAGACTAGCAATAATACTTGTAGCTCTCTCTACACATCGTGTACGCTTTGTCCTTAGACCTGAGATTATCGCATGTACTTGATTTGTGGATCGACCTACTTTGGGGCTATCAAACACTGCTCCTTAATTGGGTAGTTATAAAGGTAGCTTTCGGGTTTGTCCTAATACATGCTACAAGGCATTGGTCAATCAAGATGTGATTTTCCCCTCTCTATTTGAGAGAGATATCTCTAGGCCCCTCGAGTGATCAGGTCTAGAAATGCATGGCCGTTCTACATACGGTTAAGAGTTAACCTAGTAAAGGGATTCCGAATCACAGTATCGAGAAAGAGAGTTCAGCTTGGAGCTAGACCAAATATCATAGGGCAAAGGGAAATACGTGTACTCAACCTTTTGATGGTTCGTTTGAATGATCTTTATATGTATTTAGGAGTTGGCACATCTTGCTAGAGGCCGCTACCAACTATTAACGGAGTATTTGTACTCATGTCATGTATATACGTGTATGAACCTATAGGGTCACGCACTTTAGGGGCTGGAAGCCTAATGAGGATTGGATCTGAATTAGACCGGGCTTAGGCTACTAATGGGCTGCTAATGTAGAAGCCCACCTGGGATGCCTATATAAGAGAGAGTGAGGCGAGCTGAATAGGGTTGAGCATTCCATCTAGCCGCCACTCCTCTCACGCCTGTGTTGCACGTGCAGACCTAGCAGTCTGCCGTGTGATGCTCCACTCCGGACGTGTGGATACCTTGGAGGTGCTGCAGCTGTAGCACTTGGACGAGCCACGCAAAGGGGAGCTGCTCGGGGGACAAGGACAAAAAGGAGACGTAGAACATCTACACTATCCCGACATGCTTCATCGAGTTCCACAACTGCGTATCTAGTGGTAATCCCATGATCTATGATCTAGTAGAATTTTTTTGTTTTTCTCTAGTGTAGCCTACCCGCAACTCTATAGTAGAAGACGAGTTGCTCCGGGTGTTGGTGAAGATCTCCTCCACGCGACAAAGACGATGACGTGAGCAAGAGGAAGAGGACCGGAGGCCACGACGGCGATGGTGGCGGTGGAGGTTTGGGGCTAGGGATCCTCATAAACTTATGTGTTTTCCCTTACCCTCTCCTCTCAATATATACAGGCAGATTCCCGCCAAAGAGAAGAGTAGGATTAGGATTCGTATCCTACAAGGAATCCTCCTTACCTTTGTCCCACCAATGAGAGAGGGAGAGTAGGAGAGAAGGATTCTGACTCCACTACGGACTCCTCTTTTCTCACCACCCCAAACCAACTTGGAGGGCAAGTTGTTGTCCGGGGAGGACTCCTCCTGCCCCACAACCTCACCCTCCCTACCTCCTCCACCCGGTGGCCTAGGGGAGGCCTGATACATTGCAAATGTATCTATAATTTTTGATGTTCCATGCTTGGTTTTATCTACTTTCTTGTGTTTTGTTCCAACTTTGGAGTACTTTTCAAATGATTTCTTGGACTAACCTATTAAAAAGATGCCACAGTGCCAGTTGCCTGTTTTCTGCTGTTTTTGGTTCCAGGAAGTCAGAAAATGAATATTCTCGGAATTGGACAGGACAAAAGCCAAAGTTAATATTTTCCCGGAAGACTCACGGAGCCAGAAGGAGAGTCCGAGAGGGGCCACAGGGTGGCCACACCATGTGGTGGCGCGGGCTAGCCCTGGCCGTGCCACCAGGTGGTATGGGCCCCCTGGCCGCCCACTGACCTTGCCCTCTGGCCATAAGAAGCCTCCCGATACCAAAACCCTAAATAATCAAGCCTCCAGCCATGAAAAGTTCCGCAGCGCCACCGCCACCGAAGGGGAGATTCGGGGGACAGAAAGTCTCTGTTCTGGCACCCTACCGGGACGAGGAAGTGCCCCCGGAGCCATCTCCATCAATCTCCACCGCCATCTCCATCACAATTGCTGATTCCCATGATGATGAGAGAGTAGTTCTCTCTCGAGGCTAAGGGTTCTACCGGTAGCTATGTGTTCATCTCTCTCTCTCTATGCATGATCTTATTGAGATCATGAGCTTGTAATCTATAGATCTATTCTGCTACTCAATTGCTTTAATGAATCTCTGCTCTCCCCATGTGTGTGAAAGTGACAGCGTGCTCACCATGGTGGCACTTAGGCTAGAGATTACAAATACTTGTTATGAGTTATATTTGGAGTTGGATGTCTTTATGAAATTGTGGTGTTTGTTGGACTCATCTAGTACTCAAGGTGACAATGTGGGGTTTTCTAGATGGGAAAGGCTTACTTTGAGGTGTGCAGTTATAGCCCTACCATCGATTAGAGTGTCCAACCGGAGAGTAGTTAAGAGTAGTATCATAAAGAAGAATATATTTATATGAGAGTGTTCACTAGTGAAAGTATGATCCTTGGGCCTTGTTTCTAAGCATTGATACACCGTTTGCAATTAGATCTGTTACATGCTTGCTTGCTTCCATCTTTATTTAAGTTTGCCTTTAGTCTCTTCCACGCCATCAAGTTATTTTCTAGCACCATTGTTTTATGTCCATACCACTTGTATTTCACTATCTCTTCGCCGAACTAGTGCACCTATACACCTGACAAGTGTATTGGGTGTGTTGGGGACACAAGAGACTTCTTGTATCTTGATTGCAGGGTTGCTTGAGAGGGAATACCTTTGACCACTTCCTCCCTGAGTTCGATAAACCTTGGGTGATCCACTTAAGGGAAAACTTGCTGCTGTTCTACAAACCTCTGCACTTGGAGGCCCAACAACTGTCTACAAGAATAGAAGTGCATACATGAAGCTATTTTCTGGCGCTGTTGCCGGGGAGGTAAGGTAAAAGGTATTCACACCAGAGGATTAAAGAAGAAGAACCTCCCACGGCAAACGCCTATTTTCTGGTGCCGTTGCCGGGGAGGTAAGGTAAAAGGTACTCACATCCTCCGGTGTGAGTGCTCGAAGTTATTTCCTTTAGATTCTGCAATTTTGTCTTTTTGTTTCTTGTTTTCACTAGTTAGGCTTAATGGAAAACAACAACAAAATTAGAGAGCTTTATAGTATTTATCTTGACTTAGGACATGAAGTGTTCGAAGAGAAAATTAAAAAACCTATGGAACTTTATTTGCATGCTAATAGCAATGTTGTTAGTATGAATTCTTTGGACACCATTATTGCTAATGCTATGGAAAAGTCTAAGCTTGGGGAAGCTAGTTTTAATGGAAATGATCTTTTTAGTTCCCCAGCTTTGGAAGATAGCTATTCTATTGCTTATGATGATACCAAACCTCCAATATATGATGATTACAATGATGGGTATGATATTTTCAGTCCACCTACTATTGAGGAGAAAATAAATTATGATTACAATATGCCTCCTATATTTGATGATTATGGTGAGGAGAATAATAATGATAGCTATTTTGTTGAATTTTCTCCCACTACAATTAATAAGAATGACTATGCTTATGTGGAGAGTAATAATGATTATATGCATGTGGCTCATGATAAGAATGTTTTATGTGATAGTTATATTGTTAATTTTATTCATGATGCTACTGAAAGTTATTTTGAGAGAGGGAAACATGGTTGTATGCATCTCCATAATATTAAGTTTCCCCTCTTTATGTTGAAAGTTTTGAAGTTGCACTTGTTTTGCTTTCCTATGCTTGTTGCTTTGTGCTTTCATGACTTGTTTCTTTACTAGATTCCTATGCATAGGAAGTGGGTTAGAGTCAAATGTGTTTTATATTTGCTTCTTAATGCTCTCTTTTACTTCAATTCATATTTCTTATGTGAGCATCTTTTCAAACTTTCATGCCTAACTTAAAGGCGTTAAAGAAAAGTACTTATTGGGAGATAACCCAAAAGTTTTAGATGAGTCTTGGAAGTTATTACCTCTGTAATAACTGATCCTTATCCTTTTTATTTGCTTTTTGTGCCAAGAGTAACCTCTAATGAGAGAGAAGTAATGATTGGGAAAGTTGCTGTCCCGAAACAGATTTCTGTGCTTCACCGTAAATATTCGTGTAAAATCTCTGAAATACTTTTTGAGGCGTGAATTTTTGTGCTTTTGACCCAGGTTGTTATCTAACTTTCGTTAATTGAATTTTTTTTGATTTGAGCAACAGAAGGTCTTCGAAAAAATTCATCTTTACCTGCTGGTATGTTTTGACAGATTTCTGCCATTTTCTGCATTTGCTTCCGCTTGGTTCCTTCTTGAGTTATTTTGGGGAAATGAGCTTTTGGAGGGAAGTTGTACAGTAGCTAGTGTTTTAATGGAAGTTTATTGGTGTTGGAACTGAACCTTAAGACTTATTATGTTGAGTGCACTAATGTTGCTAATAAAGATTGTGTGGGGTTTTGTATGAAGGAAAAATTTCAGGTGTATGGAAGGAATGAGTAATGAGATGAAGGATGGACTAAAGCTCAAGCTTGGGGATGCCACGCGTGTCACTCCAAGAAATATCCAACAAGTACAAGCGTCAAAGCTTGGGGATGCCCAAGGCATCCCCTTCTTCATCAATAAAAATCGCAGGTTTCTTCCAAACGCTTCATTTTTATTGTTTCATGCACAGTTGTGTTTTTCTTGGAGCGTCTTCTTTTTCGTTTTCGTTTTGGTTTTTCGTTTGCTTAGTTTGCTTAGTTTTCTGAATAAATTGGTTGGACCCCCTCTTTCATACATAGGTTTGCAAATAGTTTGGTTTGGTTTGGAAAAGAGTAGGAAAGTTCATACTTATGTGGTAAAAAGAGCTCGTTTTTTACTGTGGCCTATGCTTTGTCATGCCATGCTTGATATTGTTTTGGCTTTATGCTTAGTATTCTTTTCTGTAGCATGACTTGTTTTAAACAAGTGCGATTTCTTAATGTGCCTTGGATGAATCATGTGTTGTTTTAGCATATTAAAGCATAGTATAGTGGTATTCTCCTTTGATGCTTTATTTGGGTTGACTTGGCACATGCTCACACCATGTTCTGACTATCTCAAGTCACCATAGCCTTTATGATCCTTTAGTTTTCAACTTGTAGTATCACTTTATGCTTTGATCAATTATGTTTTGTCGCTCTGCATGATTATGGCCATTATTGCTCTCTTAGTTTGTCGCTCCCAGTCTTTTGCTAGCCCCCACAACCAAGTATGAGTTCCACTCATGCATCCAACTCCCTAAACCAAGTTATTCCAAAGAGTCCACCATACCTACCTACTAGCTTATGCTATTCCAAGTATATTCATGCTTTTATTTACCTTCCAAATTAAACTTGTTATGAGAAAACTAGTGATTACAGCTCTCACGAACTTGATGGCACACTTTACTTTACTTGCCCTTAATAAACTTGAACCATTCTGTTGTCTATGTTGTATATGCTTGCACTTATTTGTTGGGAATTAGCAGAACCATGCTTTCATGGGGAACACTTTCAACATTGCACTTGGTACTTGTACCTAGTTGATATCATGCTCTTTTGTATATGGATGTCGTCGGTGTGAAATGAAAGGGGTGCTTGTAAGTCCATGGAGTTATGTATATGTGTTAGAGAAACGCCTGGACCGCTGGTCTAATCCATGCTGACATCGTGGAAACCTGCAGCCTAACCATAATGAGCTATCTATGAAGCATTCTTATTATAAAAGAGTCCTATATTGAGAAAAAAAGAGATTATGAAAAGGGGAAAGAGTAAAAAGCACCATATTCCCATGGTAAATAAGAAGATTGTTGAGATGCTCGTTGTCTGCTTGGCTTGTCATTTTTATATGGGGATTCTTCCGTATCATCGGGCAAGGGGTACCCCCGTTGGCGGTTCTCTATGATACACATGTACTTACGATGGCAAGAACTTACCGGTGACTAAACTTGAGTAGCATGAGGAGCGGCCCTCGTATACAAGGGACATGAGATTTCTGACTTATACTTCGTCAAGCATGTACACCATAGTTTGTTCACTTTAACCTTAACCACTTCAAGATTCTTATGATAGGGGCAATGAGAGCTGAAAGGTACAAGTACCATAATTTTTGGAAGCTCTTTATGAAACTTGAATCCCTACTTCCTTCTATGAAGGCCCTTCTTCCACTTTTATATTGAGTCTCCACCTTCTACCTTTATGCACCTACTTTGAGAGCATAGTGGGCATTCTTAGTTCTATGTGCATTGTCCCAAGACTAGTTGATTGATGCATAACTTGATATTGCTTGCTTTAAACTATTTGTATCTAGTCACTCTTATGAACTTTGAAGGTGTCCTATGCATTTATGTTTGCTACTCTATGAGGGACAAGATGAATACTATTATGCTAAGTTTTCTTTATGTGAAACAAACAAACGTCTTGCAAAGCATTGTTATTCATGAATCTTTTGTTTGTGCCTTTTCATGTTGCATCATAGTTTCTTTGCTTATTGATAGAACTTTGTCTTTCATGTTATGATTGAAGTACTATGATCCCAGCTTTGAATGTTTTACAAATACTTTGATCAAGTTTATGTTGGTGCATGTCACCTCAAAAAATTATTCTTTCTTTTTATCACTTACCTACTCGAGGACGAGCAGGAGTTAAGCTTGGGCATGTTGATACATTGCAAATGTATCTATAACTTTTGATGTTCCCTTCTTGGTTTTATCTACTTTCTTTTGTTTTGTTCCAACTTTGGAGTACTTTTCTTATGATTTCTTGGACTAACCTATTAACAAGATGCCATAGTGCCAGTTGCCTGTTTTCTGCTGTTTTTGGTTCCAGGAAGTCAGAAAATGAATATTCTCGGAATTGGACAGGACAAAAGCCAAAGTTACTATTTTCCCGGAAGACTCACGGAGCCAGAAGGAGAGTCCCAGAGGGGCCACGGGGTGGCCACACCATGTGGTGGCGCGGGCTAGCCCTGGCCATGCCACCAGGTGGTGTGGGCCCCCTGGCCGCCCACCGACCTTGCCCTATGGCCTATAAGAAGCCTCCCGATACCAAAAACCTAAATAATCAAGCCTCCAGCCATGAAAAGTTCCGCCGCGCCGCCGCCACCGAAGGGGAGATTCGGGGGACATGAAAGTCTCTTTTCTGGCACCCTGCCGGGACGGGGAAGTGCCCCCGGAGCCATCTCCATCGATCTGCACCGCCATCTCCATCACCATTGCTGATTCCCATGATGATGAGAGAGTAGTTCTCTCTCGAGGCTAAGGGTTCTACCGGTAGCTATGTGTTCATCTCTCTCTCTATGCATGATCTTATTGAGATCATGAGCTTGTAATCTATAGATCTATTCTGCTACTCAAGTGCTTTAATGAATCTCTGCTCTCCCCATGTGTGTGAAAGTGACAGCGTGCTCACCATGGTGGCACTTAGGCTAGAGATTACAAATACTTGTTATGAGTTATATTTGGAGTTGGATGTATTTATGAAATTGTAGTGTTTGTTGGACTCATCTAGTACTCAAGGTGACAGTGTGGGGTTTTCTAGATGGGAAAGGCTTACTTTGAGGTGTGCTGTTATAGCCCTACCATCGATTAGAGTGTCCAACCGGAGAGTAGTTAAGAGTAGTATCATAAAGAAGAATATATTTATATGAGAGTGTTCACTAGTGAAAGTATGATCCCTGGGCCTTGTTTCTAAGCATTGATACACCGTTTGCAATTAGATCTGTTACATGTTTGCTTGCTTCCATCTTTATTTCAGTTTGCCTTTAGTCTCTTCCACGCCATCAAGTTATTTTCTAGCACCATTATTTTATATCCATACCACTTGTATTTCACTATCTCTTCGCCGAACTAGTGCACCTATACACCTGACAAGTGTATTAGGTGTGTTGGGGACACAAGAGACTTCTTGTATCTTGATTGCAGGGTTGCTTGAGAGGGACTACCTTTGACCACTTCCTCCCTGAGTTCGATAAACCTTGGGTGATCCACTGAAGGGAAAACTTGCTGCTGTTCTACAAACCTTTGCACTTGGAGGCCCAACAACTGTCTACAAGAATAGAAGTGCGTAGACATCAAGGCCCTGACCGAATCGTCCAGGGTTCACCGCCGTGGGCGTGTGGTTCTAGTGGGCCCATGCGGCCCTTTGGCCCATGAGACCCACTGGGATATTAATAAATAATAATTTCTTATTTGTTATTAATATGAATATTTATTCTCAAGCTTCCCGAATTAAATTCTAGACACCCCCGAATTAATTCAAAACCTTCCTAAAATATTCCTAGCGTCCTATGTTAATGTCCGGAATAATTTTGTCCACTCTCGGTGATATTCTGAGATACTCAAAAACATCCTTTCGAGATTACTTAATCCAATTATCTCATTCTCACTCACATTCTAAAATGCCGAAAACATCTTAGGTGTGTGACCCTGCAGGTTCGGATATTTGCGGACATGTCTGGAACTCATTCCATGACAATGATTACTATCAGTGTCTTCATACAAGCAGCAACCCCCGCAAATAACACGAATATCTTTATCGTATGAATCGTAGTATTGAGTTTGATACATATAGTATCGATTCGTCGATACTTTACATTGCCCGAGATGAAACAACAGGTTATCCTTGTTTCCTGGCATGTACTCTTTACTCATCCCGTACTATTGATGTTCTTGTGTTCAACAACTTGATCACGTGTCTAGCCAGACGATGAAAAACATCATAGTACATGAGGGGCCTAGAGTGTATCTCTCCATCGTTAGGAGTATCAATTCCCATAAGCACCCCATGTGAATGATTGGAGAACCATCTGGTACAAACAAGTATCAACTTTATTATTACTCTGTTAAGAGCAATGTTTGGAGAATCTTGCCATATCCATATTGTACCCAAGTTCATATGTGTCCCATGGTCAACCGATCTCTAGTAAAGGCAATACAATGTTTGTGAGATTAAACCGATAACAATATTGCCGATGCATTCATGGTATCTCATGTTTGAGTCTATCCATCGTCATTGTTCTCCAACAAGTCTGATCACATATGTCACCGGCAACACTACAATCATATTGTCATCTTGCCCATAGTTAGGAAACCGAAACTATCATTGACATACATACTAGTCTCAGAGGCATGACTAGGGATCTCTTTGTTTGGTGTTTATCATCCCACACATGTATTAGGGTTTTCCTCCAAATACACATTATTTGGAACTAATACAATTATAGAAAATAACAAGAAACTTAATTATGAAACAGAAACATGAATAATAATACATTTATTATTGCCTCTAGGGCATATTTCTATCATCAAACCGAGGGTGACCCAACCGCTAGGGCAGGTTACTCTGCCGGTCACATTTGGGACGCCGGAGAATTTCCAAATGGAACTAACGTTCGATGTAGCGGATATCCTTCTACCCTACAACGACATACTTGGGCGGTCGACCTTAGCTAAGTTCATAGCTTCCACCCACTACGCCTACAACACTATGAAGATCCCGGCTGCGAAAGGGGTCATGACCATCAAGGCTGATCCTCAGGATGCTCTCTTTTGCATGGAGTAGTCATACTGGGAGACCGCAACGATAGTTTGCTAGGGCTCACGAGACCCTAATGCATTGGGTTGTTCAGTCATGTGGAATAAGCACCTGCCCGAGGATCGAGGCCTCACCAAGAAGATCCCTCTGCTTGAGGGGGGAGGATGCTCCATCACCATTGGAATGTGCCTCACAGACAAATAGGAAAGTGTGCTCGCCACCTTCCTCTGGGATAACACTGATGTGTTTTCTTGGGAACCTGCTGGTCTATCCAGTGTCCCAAGGGAGGTGATCAAGCACCGTCTGGTAGTGAGCTCGGGAGCCCACTTGGTAAAGCAGAAAGTTCAGCGCCAAGCGCAGGACAAGCAAGACTTCATCATCTCGGAGGTTTAGAAGCTAAAGGTGAAGTGGTTTTGTGGCATAAAACAATAAATTACTACATTGGAACACCCAAATGCTCAGGATCTATCTAGGAATAATGCAGTAATGGAGGGAGACGTCGGTAACATATCCTTGTAGACTGTAAGCGTATAGCTCTCATATAGGAACGTTGATGATGTAGTCGTACTTGTCCGACCTCAAGGTCGCAAAGCTCCTCGTGAGTCACCCCTTGTCCAGGTCGTCGTACGATGCTCTGGTTCCACTAATGGTAGCACCCCCGAGGTTTCGCACACGTGCGGTGCAAAACAACGAATCTCGGGCTTTGGCCTGGCTGGAATCACTGCAGCACAACGGTGTGTCGCAGAGTTGTTGTCTATTGCGTGTATAGTCCTTTATTGGGGTTGTGCCACTTCAAAGGAAATGAGAGAGTAAGAGAGAGAGGGGGGAAGAGAGAGAGAGAGAGGGATGTTTCTTCTCTAAGTAAAATGACTTAGAGAATTAATTGTGTGTTTATTCCCACCCATGGGCACCCCTTTATACAGATGGAGGGATGTGTACCCTCCCCAAAGAGTGTCCCATGTGGGAATAAACTAGTGCATAGGAAAAAGGAGGAGGGGAGCCGGGTGGGCCTTTGGCAGTGGCCGGGTGGGCCACCCACATGCGCCGGCCTGGCAGAACAGCAACAAAGTGCACTAGCAGCCAGCAGCATGACCCAGATGGGTCGGCCTCTGTGCGTGGCCCAGCAGTGCACCCGGCGTCCTGCTGCGGTTGAGGCGGTGGGGAGTTGCGGCCAGGTGGGCCTTGGCGTGGCCCACCACATGCCCTCTCGCGCTAGCGTGAACCCCCGCTCCCGGGTGGGCCGGGTGGCTATGGCCCGCAGCGGCAGTCGGCTTCCTACCGCCCATGCAGCGCCTAGCGCCTGCTCGCCCGCCTATCTACCTCGGCCGGTTAAAAACAGCCTAGTAGCGGCTGTTTGCTGTCCCTTCCTAGGTACCTTCCTCCTGGGATGATTCCCTCTGGCGTTTTGGCCCTTTGAGGAAGTTGCCCTATAAAAATTATTTTAATATATATGAATTCATATTTCACATATAATAAATGCTTATTATAAATTTTTATTTATCCAAAACAACTTTTGGTCCTTTTCTGTTCTTTCTCTTTCTACGAACAACTTTGTATCTTTCTTTCTCTTAGAAACGATTCCGGTTCTCTCATTCGTGATTCCATCTTACATGAAGATCTCCAGGCTTCGTAATGCCCTTAAGTGTGTTACCCCTACGGTTTGGGAATGGCACAGTCATGATTGAGACAATCTCAATCAATGATCAATTGCGGTACCGGGATGCCCATAATGACCCCCATGCATTCCATGATACTGCGTCGTGTTGAACCATAAACATCGTATCCCTTTCCCTTGTTGCTTTGATACTTACTTGTCCGAGATCTGATAAACAGTATCATGATATCTTGTTGATAACCCCCAGGAGTAGGGGGTCACTATAGTACCTCTCAATGTTGAAGTAGGGTATCGATCCGCAGGAGCAAGAATGAAAAGCAATATATTCTCTACAACTAAAGTGTCACAAGTTTTAGTTGATTATGCACTAAACGAGTTTAAGGAACAAGGTGGCTGATTTAAGGCATGGAAGTGTAATGTAACAAAGTAAGAATGTAAAAGTCTCCCAATCCTCTTCAATGCAAGAGGACAAGAGAAATGTTTTCTCTTATACGAACAATGTACATGGATTCATGGGTTCACTCAATCCTCTCTCTCCATCTATGGTGATGATCATGTTATAGGTAATAAAAGTACACACGATTGTCATGTTTTAATGGTAACTTTACGGTAGCTACATGTCTTAAAACACATAGTTGAAATAAGTAATCCTTTGTGCTGCTAGGTCACCCTTGTAGTAACGCTAACATTAGGTTATTGTCACACCACACATCATACTTCCCCCTTTTTACCCCTAGATAAAGGATGTTTGGCTGCATTGTGTCACTCAATATATATGCCACTGTCACTCGGCCACCCATTACCTATATACATCATACTTCTTAATGGAAAACATTTCAAACACTATTGCAATGATTCATATATTGTGTGCATTACCACATCTCTCTCATCTACCTCCACCTGGTGGTGTTAATCATCTCATGATATGGATAAACAAGGCATTTTTTATAGACCAAACAATTACATGCATCATAGAATATTTTCAAAGTATGACAAACCATAAAATATCCAACACAACGGTAAATGCATAACAAGTATTATCTCATACCACAATATCCACCATAGGAATTACATAGATAAATCCATACACATGCAAGGCACATCATATGTACTTCAACAATGATCATACATAGAGAGATTAGATCAAGTTACCACCACAAACCCATAGTCCGGGGGTGGACTACTCCCCTCTCATCTTGGAGAGTGACTAGGAGACATTGGTGAATGAGGAGAGGCGGCCGGAGGCGATTCCGGCAGCGGTTACCCCTCCAATCGTCCTACGGGTGGTGACCTGCTGGCTCTCTGTTATTTTGTTTTTGATCTCCACCTCTGTCTGTCTCGAGCAAGGCCGCCAGAGGGTAATATAGATGATTGTAGGTCAAAACAAAGCGAATGGCGGTGAAATCAATGACATCAGAGTTTTGACGGCTGAGATAATACATGTGGCGTGCCCTAAAGTAAATGGTCTTCCATTTTCAGCTTGTTGGGCCCCTATGACCCTACTTTAGCATGTTGGGTTCGTATGAAAATTATCTAACAGGTACCTTTGATCTATATCCGTTTCAAGTTCCCTAGCTCCAGGAAAGTCGAAAACACTAGCATAAGTTTTTTTTGCTAGACAGAGTTAAAATCAAAAGAGAGGGGATTGTTTAGAAAACCCCAAAATCATTAAGAACATTGGTAATAACTACTAATATGATGCAAATATGTGGGAACTCATATCAACAAACTACAACGTTCATGTATGCATTTTACATGTACCACTTGTTCAATCTCATTTCCATCAAGTATTGTTTTACTCGTTCACGTGATACCATCCCAATGACATATGATGCGTAGCTTATGGATATAATTCACCAAGTGAGCCTAGTGTATCTTCCCATCATGCAGCCGAACAAATCCTTATCTTGATACATAGGCCTCAACATGCCCCTGTAGAATACCTGACATACACCTTTATGGTCACCCAGTTATAAACATGATGTTTGATGTAGTCAAACCAGCCTCGGGTGACAATGATTAATATGATCTCACGATCTAAGGACTAAGACACTCCGTTTTAGACAATTGCAACTATGAACTATGTGACATGATCGCGTTGCAACAATCATCGGTGGGTATTTTCCATCATATCATTCTAGATGATATGATTTTATTGTAGTTGGCATAAATACACCATGATTAGGAAACCTTGATCATCAGCTGCTCAATGAACTAGTTAAATAGAGGATACTAGGGACATATGGTTTGTTTATATAGCACACCTGTATCAGTGTTTCCTCTTGATACAGTTATAGCATGATATAAAACTATTATAAAATAATGATAAATGATAATAAACTCCTTTATTATTTGTCTCTAGGGCATATATTGCACTAGAGTACAAATAATCTAGTTTCATTGCTACTAATCATAAACCATATACCATATGTGTTTATTGATCATACTTTCTCATGGAGGACTTCCTATCCTAAATCTATTTTACCGGATTCATAAGGTCCTATTTGCAAATCATTAATATCACCTATTTTAACATTTACACCATTATCATATAATGTGTTTTAGCATTTTGGTGACAGTGTGAGATTTCTGTTTTCTAGTATATATAATGACGGTGTATCATTCAACTGGATTTTTAAGATGTCATGTATAACTTTAAACACACCCAGTCAAAAGTCGAACTTTTTAAACCAAAATTATACTTGCTAAAACTGAAGTATTCAAATATTTTAATATCTACGTAGATTTAATCAAGGTCCAATACTTGCGACTTTCATGTTTAGCCACACTTTTCTGCGTTCAAACTTAACTCTGACTCAGTGATTAACTTAGAAATGTTCTTCAATAAGTGTTCTTCAGCCTTTCGTTCGACGGCGTTAGTTCTTTGCAGACGTCAATGGTGTTTGGAAGATCAATTTTTTTAGGTATGATCTTTTAGATCTTGATTAGTCGGATCGATCTTGGATTATTTTTTATGGTTGTCCCAATGAGGTTTTTCCTCGCAAAATATATCTTGGCTGCTACATCCTCGGCAATGGTGATTCGTACTCTCGCTCACTAGCGATGTTGACCAGACTGTTTGGTCCGTCTTCCCTAAAATACTGGTGTTGGTCCTCCTATCGATGTTGGTTGATTACTCTAATGGTTGCACATGTGCATGTAGCGTTGTCTCTGCAGCTCAAAAAATTATGGAAGAACTCTCGTCGATATTTATAGGACATAGCTTTATGGTTTGGTTTGTTTTTTGTGCAATTGTCTTTAAAAAGTATAAGATTGATATTCGAGAAGAAAGAATTTGAAGATCATGATAGTTCATTTTAAACTTTATTTCGTAATGCTGAAGATAGCTAATGTATCTTTGCTATGTACTACTACCTCCGTTCCATAATATAAGTCTTTTTTAGCAAGCTAAAATAGCTTTCGAAAAAAGATTATATTATAAAACGGAGGTAGTATTTGTAGCGCCTTTCACATAGGTGCTACACATTGGGACTTAGCCCTAGCCGCGCGGCCCCCCTCCCCACCCCGACCCACTCCCTTCCCAGATGCCAGGAACAGAGGAAGAGCCAGGCGGCGGCCCTCTCTCCTCCCCCCTCAAGTCCCTCCCTAAAAACCTACAGATCTGAAGTATTTTGTGGGGGATTTGCTCCCCAATCTCTCCCTCAAGGTATTCTCCTCCGATTCCCTCTTTTTCATCCAAAAAATCTTGCACATTTTAGTCTTATTTGCTTGGAACCCTAGTCTCTAGATGGATTCATGTTTAGGCTGATTTTTTCATGGTTTTTGGTTACTTGTAGTTGTATGCTAGTTGTATTTGTTGGGGAATGGCAATGTGTTGTTGATTTGATTTGTATATGATGGTTGTATATGGATTTGTATAAATGTTCCAATAATATGCTCCCATATCCTTTGTAGTTACTTGTAGAAACTAAAACAATGGCCACCGATGATGGTTGTATATGGATTTGATATTTGGAATATATTTGTAGGATGGTGTGGCTACTTGATGATTACTATGATACAAAACACCGTGCATACTTGATGGTGGAGAAGCATATGGTAATGAAATCTTGTTGGACTTGTTTGTCTTAATTTTTCTATTGATTCAATTGTGTTGGACCCGTAAAGAAGCATAATATTTTGACTTGTATGTATGCAGAAGCTAGGTCCCTTGAAGATTCGCTCTCATGGCGCATCCTCGAGTGAGATGCCGTACGACGAGCGGTACACTCCATACATCCAGCAGCTAGGCCTCCTCCCTTTTATCACGCTTGTGACCCGGTCGACATCGAACCTCAACGCAGCTGCCCTCACCGCACTTGTCGACCGGTGGAGGCCGGAGACGCACACTTTCGACCTCCGGACTGGCGAGATCACCCCCACCCTTCAGGATGTTTCCATGATCTTTGGGCTTCCTATTGCTGGGAACCCTTTGTGTATGAAAACAGATTCTGACGGGTGGCGCAATGAGATGCAGCTACTTATTGGGGGGGCTCCTGTAGAACTTGAAGACAAGAGTAAAGATAGAGTCCCAGCAGGCGCGACATATGCGTGGATTGTGGCGAACTTTGCGCACTGCCCGGAGCCAACCGAGGTTGAGGTGATCGAGACACATGCTCGTGTGTATGTGTGGTATGTCCTCTCCAGGACTTTGTTTGCTGACAGCAGAGGTAGGACAGCTCAGTGGATGTGGCTAAAGGCTCTAAAAAACTTTCATAGCAACATTAGCTGGGGTTCGGCGGCTCTTGCCTACTTGTACCAGCAGGTAATCGCTTGTTCATGTCGCCGCCTTTTGTACACTTCCAATCCACACGTATCATATGCTGACATTTTTACTTTACTTCCATTTGGATGATGCTTGTTGTAGGTCAAGCGCCAACGCCGGAATAGGTGGTGCTATGGTTCTCCTCTCAGTATGGAGCTGGGAACGTTTACCAGTAGGTTGCCTGAAAGAGGTGGGCTACCAACCTTGGCCAGAGTTTGGGAGACACCCTTTACGCTCACCCACTTGGGCTTATAAGTGGGACATCGTGTCGGAGATGACTAGCGATGTTGATGCCATGTACATGAAGTACACAAACGAGCTCAATGCGCTTATGCCCAAGCAGGTAAATTTGTGTCTTTACACCACTTCCTATTGGGGGATACCCCCGGGTAGGGTCATGCCGGGGTATAAAGGCCGAGTTAGCCGAGGTACGGCAAGGTCAAAGCGAATGCTGGCCGAGTCACCGCAAGGCTGGCCGACTTACGGAGTAACCTAGACCGGAGGATGTCCAACTAACTGAGTCCCGGCCAACGTATCTCGTATGCCGGTAGGATTTCTGTAATTGAATGTGGGTACCCGCGTGGCCGGATTAACCAGGCATGATCCAGGTTATATCAGGCTTGCAAGAGAAGGAAGGTATCTCGCTGGTCAAAAGGTGGTCACTGTACACTGGAGCATGAGCGAAGTGGACAGAGGGAAGGACCACCGAGGCGTGGCTGACAAGGGTGACGTGGCTAGTGTCGGATGACGCTGGCGCCGTAGAGGCTCACGTAGCCTCTACATGGCTTACGATGGTGAAAAGTGACCCAGTTGGTTTGCTATTTTGGGAAGAGGCATATTCCTTGGAATATGCCTCCACGTATGCACTCATTGATGACCTAGCCACCCCTTTATAAGGAGGACTAGGGCGTTTGTAGAAGGGGTTGATTCTTGGTTGGTTGGCATTTGAGTAATTGGTTCATTGGAGATAGGTAGTGGTGAGAGTAAGAGAGCTCCTTCTTCCTCCTCTCCCCAATACAGCTCGAGGAGCATTGTAAACCTTGTGAACCTAGTGAATACAAAGCATCTGTGTGTGGAATCACCACACTATCCCTCCCTGGATTCCTCTAGTGCATATTGGCCCCACCTTTAGCCTATCCATGGCATCTGCCGTGACAGCACCACGACAGTTGGTGCCCACCGTGGGGATAGCGGCGCTAGCAGGAGTGAAGATCCGGACGGGAAACATCATCAGCAATGGCGAGCGCATCGTCTCCGGGCTCGTTTAGTGCTTCGGAGCGCTGAACTACGTCAGCGACAATGCGGGTTCCTTCAGCACGTGACCTCTTCCGCGGAATGGCCTCTTCGTCAAGCTTTGCGCCCACAAGATCTACGTCGGCGTCGATGTGTCATGTGTTCACCCATGACACGTCGTCGAAGGAGGCGAGCCACCCCTTAGCGCGGCTTACGGGGCGCATATCAGTCGCTCCCCAGACTACACCGAAGTGATGATGTCGGTGCCAGACGCTGGCGCGAGCAAGGATCCGGCACCAGATCTGGAGGTAACACCCAAGGCACCAAGGAAAAGTAGAGGACCTCCACTAGAGAGGCCAGAAAATGTGCTGCAGCAGGCAATAGATAGATTGACAAGCCCCATAGCACCTGTGGTAGATCCGGCTCAGGCATAGGCCGTGTCAGAGGAAACTAGGCAGAAAATCCTAGAAGGTGCAAAAAAGATAGCTGCGGCTCAGCAGTCGTTGAACATGACGTTGCGCGAGTACGCAAAAGCAAATAAGGTTGATGCTGTCAAGGTGAAAGGGAGAAACCTCATCAGTGAAATGAACAAACAGGGTGATACTAGGGTTGAAGAATCAGAGAACATTGTGTCCATAGGGCTGCCAAAGTATAACACCCCGGCAAAGAACCTCAGAGCAGCAGATGCAGCTGCATCCGAGTTGGAGGGTTTGACGGGTGAAGCCCGGCAGAGACAGCAGGAGAGGGTCAACGAGTTAGTTCGGATCACTAACAGACAGAATGAGGAGTTGCTCAGGGCTAATCCGGAAAGAGCTGGGGCTTCCAAGGTCGTTTATTCGGCAGTGGGAAACCCGGAGAAATCTACTGGAGCTGCATCATCCCCACATGATGGCCCTAGGAGAGAGGAGGTGGTAACCTCGGCAAGGAGAAACAAGCAGATAGTCCCGTATGACCCGGCAAGGGCAGGGAAAGGAAAGGCATCGCAAGGAAATGAGGATCGAGGAAGTGTCAGCCGAGGTGAAGCTGGCCAAGGTAACCGTGACCAAGGCAATGCTGGTTTGAATAACATCGTCAATGGCAATGCCGGACAGCGTAACTCCGCGGGTGCAGGGCAAAACCTACCTCGACAACAACAGGAGCGGAGTGCACCTCGGCAAGAGCAAAATGCTGGCCAAGGTATGCGGCAAAATTGTGCTCAACAAGGGCGAGACAGATACAATGATGGTGATTCGGAAATGGTGAACGCAGGATACCCTAGGCCGAACTATCATGTGATAGGGTCAAGGTTGAGAAGCAGGAACTTGATGCCTGATGACGCCATGTTAAAGCTGGATCAACTTTATAGGTCGGAGCAAATTAAATGTCAAGGTCCTCTAGGTACAGCGTGCTTTGGGCCCCGGAGCATGAAAGAACCCCCGGTACCTAACTTCCAGTTACCCAGAGGCACGAAGACATATGACGGCAGCACCAAGCCGAAGGATTAGTTGATCAATTACGCAACAGCAGTGAAAATTGCCACAGGCAATCTGAGATGGGCAGTGAGATATGTACCCCAGATGCTGGAGGGGCCAGCGAGGGTGTGGTTAAACAATTTACCACCCGGAAGTATCAACTGATGGATTGATTTTGAGGAAATGTTTGTTAGTAACTTCTCGAGCGTGTATCAGAGGCCGAATAGGCCACAGACCCTGGCAATATGCAAGCAAACAATGAAACAAACCGGGAGTTCCTAAACCGATGGTGCACCGTGAGAAACTCGTGTGAAGGTGTGATTTGAGTCTCAGGCCATAGCATGGTTTGTACAAGGGTGCAGATATGCAAGCATGCTGTGGCAAAAGTTGCAAAGGGATATGCCAACTACACTGGCGGAGATGATCCGGATTGCTGATTCGTATGCTTTGGGTGATCCGACTCAACCCCGGCTTATGTCAAACGAGTCAAGTGAGGATTACTACTAGCGAGATGGAGCCGGATAATCCCATCGAAATGATTACCGGGGTAAGAGAAGAGATGATAGACCGGATTACCGTTACAGTTCGCAACAAGTTGCTGCGGTAAACCAAGATCAACCTGGAGCAGGGAGTAATCAGCGTCAGAAAACTGGAGGGCAACAATGGACTCCGAGAAATGATGGCAAGAAAACTTGGACGCCCGAACAAAAGAAACAGTGGCAAGAAAAGAAAGACCGGCCAAGGTATACGTATGAGGCAATGCTGGATCAGCCGTGCAAATTTCACACGCCAAATCCGAGTAACCCGGCGGGTCATACGACCCAGCAATGTGAGTGGATGAGGAAGATAGAACAAAGTGGTTTGGGGAATGCTCAGGAACCTCGGAACGATCAGCCTCCGCAGGAGTTACCCCGGCAGCAATTGCTCTTCGGAGCAAACACGCAACAGTTAATGTTGCCACCACCTCCGCCGAGGTATGAAAACCATGAGAGAAGGGATGCAGTGCATCAGGTGGAAAACCAGCATCAGCCAGATCAAAGATATCCCGGCAATGAGAGGAGAAACAAATACAGAGAGCATCACCAAAGTTACTGCGTGTTTACCACGGAGGAGATGGATAGAAAGAGCTTGCAGCACCGACATATGGAAGTGAATGCGATAATTCCGGTAGTGACGAGGTATATGCCTTGGTCGGATCAGGAAATTACATGGAGTATCAAAGACCATCCCAAGCTCATGCCAAGTCCTGGTTCGTATGCGCTAGTGCTGGACCCAACATTCATTAGGCCAAATATCAATGTGAGGTTTTCCAAGGTGCTAATTGACAATGGCAGCAGCATCAATATTATGTACGTGGATATGATGTGCAAGTTGGGTAGCTCAGAGAACATGCTCCAGGTACGAGAACAACTTTCCATGGTATTGTTCCAGGCATTTCCTGTGAACCCATTGGTAAGGTCCGGGTAGACGTGTTATTTAGCACAAGAGATAACTGCCGAACTGAAAATTTGGAGTTTGAGGTGGTGAACCTAGAGAGCGCGTATCATGCGTTGCTCGGCAGGCCTGCCCTGAAAAAATTCATGGCAAGTGGTGACATCAGTTACCTGGAGATGAAGTTGCTCGGGCCAAATGGAGTAATTACCATATCAGGAGATTACCATCGTTCCATTGAGTGTGCGTCAGCCGGGTCTAACCTGGCTGAGTCACTCGTGATCGCACAAGAAAAGAGAAAGATCCAGGAACTGGCGGCACTGGCTCAGTCCGCACAGCAGTATATGCTGGTGCTGAGTAACCCGCATGGAAGTGTTTCATTTCAAGCAACGAAGGATACAAAGAAAGTGCCAGTAGATGATCTGTTCCCAGAGCGCACCGTAACAATTGGTGCCGGATTAACTGAGAAATAGGAAAGCGAGCTCGTCAACTTCCTCTATGAGAATCGGGATATCTTTGCTTGGTCCACGCAGGACTTGCAAGGTGTTCCAATGGAGTTGGCCGAGCACTCTTTGAATGTGAGACCCGGAGCAAAGCCGATGAGGCAACCTCTTCGCCGCTTCGCCAAAGATAGGAGAAAAGTCATTGGAGACGAGATAGCTCGGCTCCTAGCAGCTGGTTTATCATGGAAGTGCTTTACCCAGATTGGCTATCTAATCCGGTGCTAGTGAAAAGAAGAAAGATGATCCGAATGTGGCGGTGGTTTGGCGTATGTGCATCGATTACACGAACCTGAATAAGGCGTGCCCAAAAGATCCATTCCCACTGCCAAGGATAGATCAAGTCATAGATTATACTGCTGGGTGTGAACTGTTGTCATTCATAGATGCATATTCTGGTTTCCACCAGATACCTCTAAACCCGAATGATCAAATAAAGATTGCGTTTATCACCCCGTATGGGGCTTATTGCTATCGCACCATGCCTTTTGGTTTACGTAATGCAGGGGCAACATACCAAAGATGTATGCAAAAATGTTTACATGATCAAATTGGTCGGAATGTGCAAGTGTATGTAGATGATGTGGTAATAAAAACCAAGGAAAGCAAAACGCTCCTTGATGATATCAGGCAAACATTCGCGAACCTAAGAAGGTTCCGAATGAAGCTTAACCCGTAGAAATGTACCTTCGGTGTCCCGGCTAGAAAATTACTCGGATTTCTTGTCTCTAGCCGAGGTATCGAAGTTAACCCAACTAAAATCCGGGCCATATAGCGATTGGAATTGCCGAAGTGCCTTAGTGATGTCCAGAAGTTCACTGGTTGCCTGGCATCCTTAAGTCGGTTTGTATGTCGGTTGGGAGAAAAGGCACTGCCTCTCTATCAACTAATGAAAAAGTCGGACAAGTTCATTTGGACGTTGTAGGCCAATGAAGCCGTTATCCAATTAAAGAAAATGTTAGCCACTGCACCAGTGTTAGCCTCTCCACTATCAAAAGAGTCAATGTTGCTCTACATAGCCGCAACCAACCGAGTTGTAAGTGCAGTAATTGTGGTAGAGCGCGACGAGTGCAAAGGCCAATATATGATCTGAGCGAGGTATTATCAGCTTCAAAGCAAAACTATCCTCACTATCAGAAGATGTCATATGGTGTGTATATGGCGGCTAAGAAGCTAAAGCACTATTTTGAAGAGCACCCCATCAAAGTAATATGTGAAGCCCCCATATCTGAAATAATGAGCAATAAGGATGCGAGTGGCTAAATTGTGAAATGGGCAATTGAGCTAGCCCCTTATGCTCCACAATATGACCGGAGAGAAGCGATCAAGTCTCAGGCTGTGGCCGACTTTTTTTGGATTGGGCCAAGGTGCAATACGAGCCACCATTGCCAGATCCGAACTACTGGAGGATGCACTTTGACGGATCAAAAACAAAAACTAGGTTAGGCGCCGGAGTTGTGCTTACCTCGCCCAAGCAGGACCAGCTGAAGTACGTGCTGCAGATCCACTTCGCAGCATCAAACAATGTTGCAGAATATGAAGCGCTTGTGCATGGGATCAAAGTGGCAAAAGAAATTGGAATATGCCGGATCCAATGCTTTGGTGACTCCGATCTGGTAGTCTAGCAACTCTCAAGGCATTGGGATGCGTTGGATGCAAATATGGCATTGTACAGATTTCATGTGCAGAAGATATCAGGATACTTTGAGGGATGCGAATTGCACCACGTACCCCGGCTGGAAAATGAGGCTGCCAACATACTGTCGAAACTCGGATCAACCCAACAAGCAATCCCGCCAGTGGTAGCACTAGAGCACCTCAGAAAACCATCTATCAGGCCATCCCCAGAGTCCGAGTCAATCTATATCCCGGCAAATCCAGAATCGTAAGTTGTGCCCATGGAAATTGATGTGGGAAGTGGTTCACGAAACCCGGGGACTGCTTCGGCAAACCTAGGGACTGCTTCGCAAGACCCGGGGACTGCGCAGCGTGATCCGGTTGAGGTTATGTCGGTGGATCAAATGGAAATTGACGAGGAAGTGTTCCCGGTGCGAGCCATACCAGCTTGGGCACTGCCCATATTCCAATTCCTGAAAGATGGAACTTTGCCCAGCGAAGAAGTGCTTTCAAGGCAAACTCAGAGGAGGGCAAAGGCATACACGATTATCAATTCCGAGCTATACAAGAGAAGTGTCACAAATGTCCTCCAACGATGCGTTGACCCAGAGGAAGGACTTGACATCCTCCGAGATATACATCAAGGGGAATGTGGGCATCACGCCTCATCTAGAGCCTTGCTAGCAAAATCTTTCCGGCATGGGTTTTACTGGCCAAGTGCCTTGGAACAAGCAGAGGATCTGGTAAGAAAATGCAATGGTTCTCAGAGGTATGCCACCAAGACGCACATGCCAATGTCGGAGCTCAAGACCATACCAATTACCTGGCCATTTGCTGTATGGTGTTTGGATATGGTTAGCCCGTTTAAACCAGCGAGAGGGAATATGACCCATATCTCGGTTATGGTTGACAAATTTACAAAGTGGATCGAGGTAAAACTGATAAGAAAATGTGATGGAGCCACAGCCGTGAGATTCCTCAAAGATATCATTCTGAGATATGGCTATCCTCACAGTATCATAACAGATAATGGCACCAATTTCGCTGAAGGAGCATTTGCGTGATTCTGCCAAGATAAAAATATCCGGCTAGACATTGCTTCAGTAGCCCACCCCGCATCGAACGGACAAGTGGAGAGATCCAACGGATTAGTATTATCCGGGATAAAACCCCGGCTCATTGAGCCGCTGCAAAGATCAGCGGGGTGCTGGATAGAAGAACTACCAGCGGTACTATGGAGTTTAAGAACAACTCCGAATCGATCAACATGCTATACGCCATTTTTTCTGGTATATGGGGCAGAAGCTGTATTACCAGCCGACATAGAGCATGATTCGCCTAGGGTCACCGAATACACAGAAGCCGAAGTGTGAGAAGCCCAGCAAAATGATGTTGATCTGCTAGAAGAAGCGAGAGAATTGGCATTGTCTAGATCCGCCGTATATCAGCAAAATCTCTGACGCTACCATAGCCGGAAAGTAAACCCCCGAGTTTTCCGGGAAGGTGATCTGGTACTCCGGCTGGTACAACGTACTGCTGGCATGCATAAGTTATCCCCCCATGGGAAGTGCCATTCATTGTAAGCAAAGCATTGCACAATGATTCTTATTATCTCATCGATGCAAAACCACAGGAGAAGAACAAGGCGGACATGTTCGGCGTGGAATCTAAGCGTCCATGGAATGTAGCTCTACTTCGTCCATTATACACTTAACAAAGAAGTGTCTATATCCGAGTTTCTCATATGTTGGTATGTATGCCGGAAATGAGTTTATCAATGAAATCTTGGCACCTCGAGCAGTAACTCGGGGACTGCCTTAGTAATATTTATTGTCATTTGTGTTAGTTATTTATTTTTATGTCGGCTGGCTTAAGTTGCTTCTACCTAAGCCGGATTAGTAGTGTGTGAGCACCAAAAACTCAACTCTTCAACTTGCTGCTGTCCAACAAGAATTGGCTTCATGGCAAGAAAGAGAACAAGTTTGGCAATGTGCAGCACACGAAAAACGACTAAGGAAAGGAATGTAATCGAGCCGACGTTTATTGTTCGGACTAACCCCATGTTTATTTTACCTTTACCATGCTAGATTATTTTGAGCTAATCCTAAAGTTTCCAAGTATTGTTAAGTCAATTTTTGAAACTCGGACTCGTACGTCACAAAACCGAATCAAGGTAGACACGAGGCGAGCCAGAAAATTGGGGAAACAAGAAAATGAAACTCGGGGACTACCCCCAAGTTAATCCGGCATGAGCAACTTAGTAGCAAAATATGATATGTGTGCTTAATACATCTGCACCCGGCATACCAGGGATCTAATGAATTTCAAAGTGTTTTTTCACGCTCATGGAGCAGCAGCAGGTGGAACTCCGGCTTCACCCTCATCATCGTCTTCATTCTCTTCAACATCTGAAGCTTCATCCTCTTCCTCATCTCCCGAACCATCTTCGACGTATTCGTCATCAATAGCGCCAAGGAAACTTGGTCCTTCATTCCATTGATGGATGGGAGCAAATTGGATGAGGTTGTGGGCGCAAGCCTTGCGCCGGGTTACCCAATCTAGGTCAGTCGACCACTTGGATCCGGTGCACAGGCGCTCGACAAGCTTCAGATCCAACTTTTCATACCATGTGAGAACAAAATGGAGGACAGTTGTAGCTCCGGCACGTGCGGCGGATTCCCTCTAGAGGTCAAGCGGGGTCTCGCACTCCATTAACTTGGTAATCAGAGCAGTGGACCCCTCCGGAGCATCTTCACCAGGCCAAAGGGCACGGAAGATCCAGATTGCTGCATCTTGGAGACCCGAACCATAGTTCTTCACGATCTCGATGTGAGAGGATAGGCTGACCAGCAAGTCCTCCATGTCATAGGGAATGTTTTCAGCGCCAAGGCTAGTTGGGGTACCCCTCTGCTGGCGGAACTTGGTAACGGCAGCAACCACAATAGCATCGCCCTCTGGAAATTTGCCTAAAAACAAGACAAGTGAAATAAGTAAAGGAGGTTGACCTGGAGAGATTCACGTCGGCTGAAGGAAAAGAACTTACGAGAGATATGACTGTGGATCCGGGTCAGCTCTGTGGTGCAATCAGCGCACCTCTTCCGGAGTTTCTCAAGTTCAACATTTGCCGACTCAAGCTTGACGTCGGCCTCCTTCAGCAGCTCTTGGTCTTTGGCAAGTTGAAGGTTGAGACGTTCCCGTTCCTCGGTGAAGTCTTAGCCAGCTTTCTCCATCTCAGTTTTGTGGAACGCCTTGAGCTTTTTCATTTCAGCCTTGAGCTTGGCAATTTCATCATCTTTGGTCCGAAGAATGGCAAGTTCATCGTCCTTCTTCTTGAGCTCGGCCTGATGTTGCCCTGCTTGTTCGAGAAAATGCAGCATCATATCAGGCATGGGCACACTATCTTCAAGGGATGCTGCAACGGTGTGTTAACCCGGCAGAGCCGAGGCATAAAATATCTGCCGAGCCAAGAAGAAAAGGAGAGGGAGCGCAGAAGAAGATTAATCAAAACTGACTTACCTTTTATTTGCTCCAAGTTCTTCCTCATGATGGTGTTTTCGGCCTCCACTCCGGCTGTGCAATCCGAATGACAAATTAATTCGGCAGGGAAAGACAAAGAAAGATGGGAAAAAGTCAAAGAGAAAACTTCCCCTTTTGTCGAACTCAGCAAGAAGTACAGAATGTTTCGAGCGCAGCCCCTTGTGTGTGTCCAAAAGGCGCTGAGCTCCGACGATTGGTGGTAACCTAATAAAAGCAAAGTTGACTTAATTGTGTGCATATTCGAAGTGTACAAAATTCGGGCCAAGTGGAACTTAACCCGGCTCTAGGTATGTGCATATTCGAAGTGTACAAAATCCGGGCCAAGTGGAACTTAACCCGGCTCTAGGTGTGTGCATATTCCAAGTGTACAAAATCCGGGCCAAGTGGAACTTAACCCGGCTCTAGGTGTGTGCATATCCAAAGTTACTAAGGAGCTACGCTAGTTTTGTAAGGAGCATCCGGCCGAGTAACAAGTTAATCCCCCGGAGGCTTGGGTACTAATGGGTATATCTCTAAGCATTTGTGCATGCTAAAGAAAAGACAAAGTAGTGTACCTCAATCATCCGGCCGACGAGGTTAATAGCCTTAGCTGATGTGTTCATTTGCGCGCTAAACTCCGCGGGCCCAAACTTCTCCGGAAGATCGTCACTGGGATTGACGAACTCTGCTTTGTTCCAGTTATTGACATATTCAATTAGGGCCAGGGGATAGCATTCTCCGCTAAGCATATGGGGTGCAATCAAACCCTTGGCGTGGGCCTCCCTTCTTTCAACTTGGGCAGCAGCATGGCTGGTGTGCAATGCAAATTGTGTGCTAGCTGACCCGGGGGAGGCATCTTTCTTCGGTGGCGTTTTCTTCGGAAGTATGGACGCGAGCATCCGCTATCCAGCCTCGATGGATGCTGCCCTAGCGGCGTCAGAAGTTTTCATGGCCTTAGGCTGCTGCTGAGAGGTTGACGTTAGAGCTGTGGATTTAGTCTTGGGTGCAGCCTTGGTGCTAACTAGGCCTTCTCGCCGAGTCTTGGAAGACCCGGATGAGGCGGAGGGAGTTGGTGTTGCTGCTGGTACTTGTGTTGCTGCTGTTGGTGCTGGCGCTGGTGCTTGTGCTGGTGATGGTCCTGGCGGGGGTGCTGTTGGTACTTCGGTGGTGGCAGGTTGCGGCTGAGCCGAAGAGGAGCTGGGAGCATCCGCTGCCTCGGCGGACCCACTTCCCCCTGCTCCAAGGTGACCCTCCTCCGGACGAGGTGGGCTAGAACCCGGAGCAGCCACTAAACCCTCCTGAACGGGGCTCAGCGGGAGTGTATCGTCGCCACGAGGGGGAGATGGGTTGTGCCGGAAGGAAGAGGAGATACTGGAGCCGCTCTGAGGAACCTCCACCGCAGCCCTGCCGAATCAAACGACAAATAATAAGTTATAACAAAGGGAAAGCATGTGAATAGCAAAGCACGAAGCAGAGAATTGGACGAAGAAGAAGGTGACTTACTCATCAAAAGACAATGGCTCCTTGGGCTTCCGAGCTCTCCGAGTCGTGACCTTATTCGGAGGCTTGGTGGCGGCTTTGTCTGTAGACTTCTTTCGCCTCTTGGTTGGTTTAGAAGGTCCGGAGGAAGCAGCAGACGCAGCCGCCCATTTCTTTGACGCGGCTAGGACAGACTCACCCGTGGCGAGAGGAGGATCTTCGTGGATCTGCCCAGCCGGGTTAGCTGAAGCCAGAAAGGCGTAAGAAAGCGGTACAACGTCAAATTTTTCCATCACCTCAACGTCGGAATCATCTTCATCATCAGGCCAATCTCTTAAGGAACATCTCCTGATCCGGCTCCTCCTCGTCCGAGACAAGTCAATCCTTCGCCCATTTGAGCGAAGGCTCGGTGCCATCTTCGAGGGTCTGCTGAAGAAATATCTAAGAAGGAAATACAAAAGGATCAGATAAACAACATACTCCGACATAGTATATAACTCGAAAAAACATTGAATCACGAGATTTACCGTGGGAGGAGGCCTGTCCCGGCAATAATGCTCCAATCCCCACTCCCAATCAGCGGAGAAATCCTTGTCAGTTGTAAAAAGGGCCTTGACCCGGCGGAATATCTCTGTGTTGTTCAGCTCAAAGGAATAAGTCTGTTTGGGGTCGAGTCGCCAGCTCATATAGCAAAGCTTGTGTGTGCGCTTCTAGAGAGGGGAGATCCGGCTACGGACGAAAGTGATCATCGTGTCCTTGTTGCGCAGCCCCAAATCCTTTAACTCCTTGAACTGCTTGTTGACTTGATTCGCCAAGACGGTGGGTTTCTTGGAAACCTGGTCCCACAAATCCGGATTGGGAGGACCCGGAGCATAGGGGCTCAGCTGGATTAGGTCTTCATTCGTGCCATTTCTGACATAGAAGAAAGTTCGGGCCTAGCCCTTGCAGGAATCAAGCCCCGTGACCCGGGGAAAAACAGATAGTTTTTGGGGACAAATAGAGGCTACACCGAATTGCGTCAGATGTTTGTCCTCTGGGTCAAGCTGTTTATTCGGAATCACGTTCCTTCCTAGACCGAAGAACCGGATGCAAAGCTCCTTAGTGGGCCACAGACCGACATATCCTTCGATGGTGGAGGCAAAGGAAGAAAGGGATGTGATGGCGTTCGCCGGGAGATGGTGTGGTTGGAGTTTGTAAATATTGAGGAAATCGTGGAAGAAATCGCTAACGGGAAGGCAGAAGCCGTGCTGAAAATGGGAGAGGAACACGACGAACTCACCCATATTGGGTGAGGGAGCAAGCTCCTCGGAGGCGAGGCGGGCAGTCACGCCCTCCGGGATGCGGAGGGTGCGGTATAGCCAGTCCAGTTCGTCCTGGCACACACAGGAACCGGCCCAGGCACCGCGCTCTGCATTTTCCACCCCCTCCTCCATCTCTTCCTCAGTAACGGCGAGCTCTTCTTCGGTCATGTCTAAATCACTATCTTCACCAGCCCAATCGGAGGTGGGGGTAGAGCCTTGGACTGGCACGGACCCTTGGAGCGGCAGCGATGCAGGTGCGAAAAGGTACGGTGCGGCGGCGGCGCTGTTGAGCAGATGCGGCGGTTGCGGCGCTGTCGCTAGGAGGAATAAGAAGAAGAGGCAGAGGGGCGCGAGAAGGGGATAAAGACCAAGGGGCGCGCCCCTCCCCTATTTAACCACGCCCCAGCGGGGTAGTGGGATCATGCGATGCGGTGAGGCCACACGGTGTGGCCGTGTATCTGCCGGATCAGCCAATCAGAGGCAGGCCATAGGAAGGGCCACAGAGCGCAGGGGATCCCACGATGCGACGTGATGATACAGTTAACGAGGAGACATACACGACGTGGCGTGTGCTACCGTAACACCTGACATTAACTGTAGCAGTAACTGACACAGGCCTTTAAAATGAGGCAAGATAATGATTACCCTCCACGCGGGATGTGGGGAACCATACGAGAGAAGGAAGGATAACCCGGAGAACTAAAGGGTGACCCGGCCAGCGAGTGAAAACTCAGAATGTGCCAAGGGAAAGCTAGCCAATGAAATCCGGGCTATAATGTAACTCAGAAGAGGGAGCAAATGGCTCGGTAAATTGAACCGGCTGTGGCCTTAGCAGCTGGAGCTGCTAAGACGCACCAACTGGAGCTGCTAAGACGCACCAGCTTCGGGGACTAATGTTGGGGGGATACCCCCGGGTAGGGTCACGCTAGGGTATAAAGGCCGAGTTAGCCGAGGTACGGCAAGGTCAAAGCGAATGCTAGCCGAGTCACCTCAAGGCTGGCCAACTTACGGAGTAACCCGGACCGGAGGATGTCCACCTAACTAAGTCCCGGCCGATGTATGTCGTATGCCGGCAGAATTTCTGTAACTTGTATGCAGGTACCCGCGTGACCGGATTAACCAGGCATGATCCGGGTTATATCAGGCTTTCAAGAGAAGGAAGGTATCTCGCTGGTCAAAAGGTGGTCACTGTACGCTGGAGCATGAGCGAAGCGGTCAGAGGGAAGGACCACCAAGGCGTGGATGACAAGGGTGACGCGGCCAGTGTCGGATGACGCTGGCGCCGCAGAGGCTCACGTAGCCTCTGCATGGCTTACGATGGTGAAAAGTGACTCGGTCGGTTTGCTATTTTGGGAAGAGGCATATTCCTTGGAATATGCCTCCACGTATGCCCTAATTGATGACCTAGCCACCCCTTTATAAGGAGGGCTAGGGCGTCTATAGAAGGGGTTGATTCTTGGTTGGTTGGCATTTGAGTAGTTGGTTCGTTGGTGATAGGTAGTGGTGAGAGTAAGAGAGCTCCTTCTTCCTCCTCTCCCTAATACATCTCGAGGAGCATTGTAAACCTTGTGAACCTAGTGAATACAAATGCATCTGTGTGTGGAATCACCACACTTTCCCTCCCTGGATTCCTCTAGTGCATATTGGCCCCACCTTTAGCATATCCATGGCATCTGCCGTGACACCACCACGACACTTCCAAGAGTGTTTTACCCACTAGTCGAAATCTACAAGAAACATGTTCTTGTGATATGTTGCAGGTGGAGTGGGAGTCTTATGGTTACTGGGACAATTTTGGTGTTGCTCCCGGGTTTGATTATAACCCGAAATGTTTGGAGGAAAAGAATCTTTGGCTCATGTGTTGTCCATTAATTTGCAATTGGGCGGTTGAGTACCATCTTCCACACCGTGTGATGAGGCAGTTCGGGTTGTTCCAGGCTCACCCTCCCGCATATAAGGACACCGACAAGGAGCTTCATAGGTAAGTTAGCATTAGAACCCTTTTCCTCAATTGCATCGTCGTCTTCTATTTGGTTGTAGTAACAAATTTCTTTGGTGTCCTACAGGTTGGACAGGAAAAGGCAGAGAAAGATCAAGAAGTGGGATCACTGATACATTGCAAATGTATCTATAATTTTTGATGTTCCATGATTGGTTTTATCCACTTTCTTGTGTTTTGTTCCAACTTTGGAGTACTTTTCATATGATTTCTTGGACTAACCTATTAACAAGAGCCACAGTGCCAGATGCCCGTTTTCTGCTGTTTTTGGTTCCAGGAAAGTCAGAAAATCAATATTCTCGGAATTGGTCGGGACAAAAGCCAAAGTTCCTATTTTACCGGAAGACTCACGGAGCCAGAATACGAGACGGAGGAGGGCCAGGGCCTGGCCACACCCCCACCCCCAGGTGCGGGATAGCCCTACCTGCGCCACCAGGTGGTGTGGGCCCCCTGGCACTCCACCGACCTTGCCTCCTTCGCCTATAAGAGCCTCCCGATACCAAAACCCTAAATCGTCAACCAGAAATCCACGAAAAGTTCCACAGCACCATCGCCACCGAAAAGGAGATTCGGGGGACAGAAAGTCTCTGTTCCGGCACCCTGCCGGGACGGGGAAGTGCCCCCGGAGCCATCTCCATCGATCTCCACCACCATCTCCATCACCATTGTTGATTCCCATGATGGGGAGGGAGTAGTTCTCTCTCGAGGCTAAGGGTTCTACTGGTAGCTATGTGCTCATCTCTCTCTCTATGCGTGATCATATTGTAATCATGAGCTTGTAATCTATAGATCTACCTTGCTACTCAAGTGCTTTATTGAATCTCTGCTCTCCCCATGTGTGTAAAAGTGACAGTGTGCACACCATGGTGTCACTTAGGCTAGAGATTACAAATACTTGTTATGAGTTATATTTGGAGTTGGATGTCTTTATGAAATTGTGGTGTTTGTTGGAGCCTTCTAGTGCTCAAGGTGACAGTGTGGGGTTTTCTAGATGGGAAAGGCTTACTTTGAGGAGTGTTGTTATAGCCCTACCGTTGATTAGAGTGTCTAACCGGAGAGTAGTTAAGAGCAGTATCATAAAGAAGAATATATTTATATGAGAGTGTTCACTAGTGAAAGTATGATCCCTAGGCCTTGTTTTTAAGCATTGAAACACCATTTGCTATTAGATCTGTTCATGTTTGCTTGCTTCCATCTTTATTTCAGTTTGTCTTTAGTCTTTTCCACGCCAACAAGCTATTTTATATCACCATTACCACTTATAATTATCCATACCACTTGTATTTCACTATCTCTTCGCCGAACTAGTGCACCTATACACCTGACAAGTATATTGGGTGTGTTGGGGACACAAGAGACTTCTTGTATCTTGATTGCAGGGTTGCTTGAGAGGGGATACCTTTGACCACTTCCTCTGGGTGATCCACTTAAGGGAAAACTTGCTGCTATTCTACAAACCTCTGCACTTGGAGGCCCAACAACTATCTACAAGAATAGAAGTGCGTAGACATCAATCACCATCATAGGAAGTATGTCATGGAGTTCTTGCTATCTGTGGAGCAGGCTCAGCAAACAGAATGGAATAGTGGAAGAGCTCATTGCCCAATTGCATGGAACAACTACCTTTAGTGGTTTCTTGAAAATACTCGTGTCTCCATTTGCCCGCCGTCTTACGAGGAGGAAATATTAGAAGAACCATGTGTATTCGATGAGATTGCCTACAACGAATACAACAAGCTTGTCAGGGAGGGGCACAAAATCCCGATATCTTCCTCGCTCAACTTTGCGGTAAAGTTTTCCTAGCCCTTCCATTACTTTACTTGCCCTTACATTGCTTTATTTCCTAACATATTTGCGTTCTTTACTCCACAGAGAAAGGAGATAAAGAAACATGTTGACGAAACTGAGGACATTCTCCACGATTGGCCAAAGGGAAAAAAGGCAGAAGGCATACTTAAAAACTTCCTCAAGGTATGGTTGAAAATGAAAGGAGTACTTATAGGGAATGTTGTGCTACACGCTTTAACATCTCATTTACTTTATTACAGCGGACGGCCCAAAAGATGCGTCAGTTATCTAACCTATTAGGTTGCCGCGACCCCGAGTACACAACACCGTCAAATTCTAGGTCCAAGTCGATTTCTGACCCAACGACTAATCTTGAGGATGACGAAGAGGAGGAGGCCACCTCGGCAGCACGTACGGAGGATGAGGTATGGGATGACCTTACATTTCTTAACTACATTAAGTGCCTTTGGTTTGTTTGTCGTACATTTCCTTAGGCATATGTTCGTACATGTAGATGCCTCGTATGGAGAATGAGACGGAGGAAGGATACCGGATTCATTCTTCTTACCTATTGAAGCCAAGGAAAGAGTTCACTCGGTGGACACGGGAGGACTTCCGTAACAAAGGGAAGGCTAATGTTGTCGACGACGAGCCACCACGGAGGTCAAGAGCTAGTAGGAGGATGAGGGATCTAGACTATGATGATGATGAAGAGGAGGAAGAAGAAGAAGCGGCGGTGACACATAAGATGGCTCCGAGGAGGGGTCGATGCCCAAAAACGCGTGGACAGAAGTAGTTCTATGCACTATGTGGTGTGCGCTATGTGTTGATGTTGTTCTATGCACTATGTGTTGATCTATGTGATGATTTAGTACTATTGCACTATTTTTTGGCACTATGATGTAGTTGTATTGCACTATGTGGACGGAAGTAGTTAATCTATGCACTATGTGTTGCCACACTGAATATCTCTGTTTTGGCAGTATGAATATCTTTCTGAATGTATCTGTGTATTTGTTTTGTAAATTTGGAGGTTAAACTGAACTGAATTCAGTTCAGAGGCATAGCGCCTACCTGACAGGCGCTATGCATGTGTAGCACCTACCTGCTGGGCGCTACACTTTCGGTTTTTTTTATCCAGCCAATACTGAGAGCAAATCGAGTTGCGCCCGCTGGAAATTTCTCTAAGTCAATGTGTAGCGCCTACCTGATAGGCGCTATGCATGTGTAGCGCCTACCTGCTGGGCGCTACACTTTCGGTTTTTTTGATCCAGCCAATACTGAGAGCAAATCGAGTTGCGCCCGCTGGAAATTTCTCTAAGTCAATGTGTAGCGCCTACCAGACAGGCGCTATGCATGTGTAGCGCCTACCTGTTGGGCGCTACACTTTCGTTTTTTTTGATCCAGCCAATACAGAGAGCAAATCGAGTTGCGCCCGCTGGGAATTTCTCTAAGTCAATGTGTAGCGCCCACCTGACAGGCGCTTTGCATGTGTAGCGCCTACCTGATAGGCGCTACACGTTCGATTTTTTAATCCAGCCAATACAGAGAGCAAATCGAGTTGCGCCCGCTGGGAATTTCTCTAAGTCAATGTGTAGCACCTACGTGACAGGCGCTATGCATTGACTTAGAGAAATTTCCAGTGGGCAAAGTTCGATTTGCTCTCAGTATACTCTCTATATCGGTTGGGGCAACAAAAACCCAAAGTGTAGCACCTATCAGGTAGGCTCTACACATGCATAGCGCCTGTCAGGTAGGCGCTATGCTCCTGAACTGAATTCAGTTTAGTCATTTCTCAATCTGGAGCACAAGGTATACCAGAATTGTATTACAAGTTTGCAAATATAACAGAATTGAGAACACACTCAAAGTTCATCACATACTCATACATGGTGTTTTGCCCTTAAGGGGCTTTACATTCTCAAAGTTCACAACATACTAAAAGGACATTTCATACTCAAATTTCATCACATACTCAAAGTTCATCACATACTCAAAGTTCATGTCATACTCATACACCACGAGCCTCCGCCATGGCCTCCGTCTACAAGTCTAGAACACGAGGCCATTTCCCCTTCTTCTTGCACTCCTCCTCTTCCTCCTAGGAGCGCCATGCCGTTTGACGCTTCCTTTCCCTCTCCGCATCACGAGCCTCCTTAGCGATGCGCTTCTCTTCCTCTTCTTGCTTGCGGCGCTCGTCCTCACGTTGCTTGCGCCTCGCCGCCATCTCCTCGTTACGCACAGCTTCTTGGTACTGACGTCTAACTATTGAACTATCGATCTCTTGGATAGTCTTTGTAGCTTCAGATTGCTCGAGGTATATCCAAGTGTAGTACCTGCATACTGGAGGGGGAGACTACAAGATAAAGAGCATGTTATTAATATGATATGGAATAAAGGTTCTTAAATTAAATTGCTTTGTGCATACTGGTGGAGTCTCATACGGGTTGCAGGTACGCACGGGGGAGCGAGCATAGTTGGCACACATGAAGAACTTTCTTCCCCAAGTATTGGAATTGTAGTTGATGGACTCCTTAACAATGCAATAATCTTCGCACCAACAAATTGGAACCTCCTTTCCATGGGCCTCAGATGTACGATACGCCCTCCGTGGCCTTTCCGCTTGATCGGCGCAAGGTGGCCTAGCATTGGACCTCCTCTTCCTCTCCTCATCTTCCTTCTCCTTTTTCTTCTTCATCTCTTCCTCTTCCTTCTCTTTTTTCCTCTTCCTCTTCCTTCTTCCTTTTCTTCTCTTCCGCTTCATCCTCCTTTTTTCTCAAGTCGCGAGCAAGTTGAGCCACCGAATCGAATTCACGAGCCAATGTCTCCTTCCGCTTCCTCTCTTCCTCTTCCTCAACTTCCTTCCTCTTCCTCTCCTCCTCTTCCACTTTCTCCTTCCTCTCTCTCACCACCGCCAAAGCGTCCGCCCACAACTTTGAGTAGTTCACACCATCCCCATCATTGTTCTTGTTGGCCATACCTATAATAAGAAAAAAGGTAAAAGTTAGTTAAGTAAGCATGAATGTGAACAGTAGTGGTTTGAAAAATATAAGTATGAAAGCTAGTAAAATAAGCATGAAAGGTAGTAAAGTCAGCATAAAAGTGTGATCATTATTTCGGCATACCTATGCGCATACGGATTTGGTCCCGCCAAATAACCTATCATACTAGCTGGATTTGGTCCACGCCCTCTTCCTCTACTAAGCCCAAGTGATCGACCTCTTCCTCTACTAACCCAAGTGATCGACCTCTTCCTCTACTAAGCCCAAGTGATCGACCGCTTTGTTGCCTAGGAGCTTGTTGCCTAGGAGCATGTTGGCTACTTCTCCCTTGGCTTGGCACATGTTGGCTACTTCTCCCTTGGCTTGGCACTTGTTGGCTACTTTGCCCTTGGCTTGGCACATGTTGGCTACTTCTCCCTTGGCTTGGCACTTGTTGGCTACTTTGCCCTTGGCTTGGCACATGTTGGCTACTTCTCCCTTGGCTTGGCACTTGTTGGCTACAAATCAGTTGGCTTGTGCTTGCTTCATTTCCTTTTGCTCTCTTCCTTTGGGTACACGTTCTTGCATTATGCCCTTCAACATTGCACGTTCCACACCGCGCTCTCTCACGAGGCTCTTGGAATTGGTCGTTGCCCGTTTCTTGACCACCACCACTGCCCCATCCATCCATGTCACTCCTAAAGCGTTTTGTAGTGCGTCTTACATGTTTAATCACCTTCCATTCCGGATCGGGCCATAGTTGAATTCCATGGTACTCCGGCCATTGCGATTGGTCTAGGTATGGGTGAAATCGAGGGGCCCATGTCTGCTTAGTAGTCTCGATAGAGAACTCGGACTCTCTCACCGTGAGCGGATTATTATAGTCCAAATGTCGTCTGCGAGCCGCGGTTAGCAAGTGCGAGCACGGAAGATGAAGCAACAATGGCCTTCCGCAAGTGCACTCACAAGTAGTAAGCGAGACCTTGAACGCATGGCCTCCGTGTTGGACACCATCAGCCGTGGTTCCTCCCGGCTCCATAACTTGGTATATATGCTAATCATTATAAAATTCCGTGACAACTTGGGAATCCGCTTTCCTTGACTGAAATTCCATCCATTCGTCAACCTTCGGTGGGAACTTGTATATATGATTGTTCTTGTAGTCTCCCGCAATCTGCCTATCTGTTTCAGCTGAGTATTTTAGGAAACACTCATTCAACATGTCAAATGTATATTGGACTATTGCCGTCACGGGCAATGCACGGACACCTTTGAGCAACTTGTTGAAGCATTCTGCCATGTTGCTTGTCATTTGACCGTACCTTCGGCCACCGTCATCGAAAGCTCATGCCCACTTTCCCATATCTCCAATGTTCCTAAGGAGGAACTCTTTGCCCCCGCATTGAGTTCTCTGTTATGGAACAATTTGTTGTACAAGTTTGAGAAACGGCGCTCCGTGAAAGGGAGACAACAATCTTGTAGATCATCGGACAAGTTCTTACTCTTGCATGCTCTATAGAAGTTTGAAACAAAATGTCTCATGCACCATCGATGGTGCAATGGGACATGTCCAGGAATGTCAAGCATCACCGCATTGAGAATTCCTTGATGACGATCCGAGATAACACATAATTCCCTTTGAGAGGGTAAGACATTGGTTCTCAAAATATGGAAGAACCACTCCCAATTGTCATTGTTTTCCACCTCAACCAAAGCAAACGCCAAAGGAACCAACCGGTTGTTGGCATCGCTACCTATTGCAATAAAGATAGTGCCCTTGTATTGTCCGGTCAAGAAGGTGCCATCAACGGATATAACAGGCCTACAATGTTCAAAAGCCCGAACACATTGCTCGAAACCCCAAAATGCACGTCCAAATACTCGAACGGTTTTTTCCGTTCATTATCCTTGTCTTGTTCCCATAAGGTTCAATGATATGAATCATGCCCGAGTTAGCATTGGCCATCGCTAACAACAACCTAGGGATCCGGTTATAAGATTCATCCCAATCACTGTACAACATCTTGAATGCGGCTTGCTTCGCCTTCCATGCCTTCCCGTACTTCACCTCGTAGTGAAAGACGGCTTTCACAAGCTCCATGACCATCTTGATGCTCATTATTGTAAATGACTTGACGTCATTGGAAATCCTATAGGCAATGAACTCGGAGGTGAGTTGTCGGTGCCCGTGCTTCACATCCTTGCCATCCATCTTTGGGCCTCAGCACATGTGAGTTGATACACAACTAGATATGTGCCAATCGTGACCTCCCTTGAATGGTCTTGCACGCACAATCCAAGGACATCTATCCTGCTCACATTTAACCGTGTAGCGCTTCTTCAAGTCCGAGTGCACCACCGTGTAAGGACGATGATGCTTAACCGAGAAGGCCTTTATCCATTGCTTAAATTCTAGCAAGGTCTTGAATCTCGTTCCGCGAGTAATCCCATTATTCTCTTCATTACCATCTCGGTAAGAACTTGTCCTTGGTCCAAGCACTACACCCTTGCCTCCATCAACCGTGGCTTCATCCGCGAGACTAACATCACTAAATAAAGATACTCGATGGTCCCGCCCCAATACGGTATCATGGATTTCGGCCTTTGTAGCCGTGAACCCCTCCTCGTCAAGTTCTACTTCGGGACCATCATCATCCAAGTCCGATGCATACCCTCGAGCATAGGAGATGTCACGGTCCATGTTATCTTGCGTAATATATTTGTCCAAATCTCCAACATTGTTGTCATGAAGCTCAACCTTATTCTCATCTTGCCCATAATCATCATTGTTCTCTTCCCATACTTCATCTTGGAGAATATCATTTTGCGGCCTGAAAGTTGGGGTGGCCAGGCAACGCGGTACCCAAGTTGATTTTTATCACCGCGATTCGAAAAGTTGGGGCGCCAATTGCTGCGAGGGGTCTTTCGAGTGAATGATGGCAAAACGCAATATTTTCAAATCGCGCATGTTAAGTCAGGATATTCCGTTACACTAGTTCCTGTTGTGCCCCTCCTTCGCCGGTCACTCTTCTTAGCCACCCTGCACGTGTCGTAGGGGCAAATCCATTACTGTACTTTCCTAACTCTCGACACTGAATCTTGTTGTGGTGGTGGCGGTGGTCCCTTTTCTTCCCTTCCCCGACCCAAAATCTGCCGGTGGCAGAGGACCTTTTTTCTCCCTCCCCCGACACTGAATCTGGCGGCGGCGGCCCAGCATGTCTTGCAAGGCGAAGGTTGTAGCTACGTCGTCGACGGAAAAGGGTCCGTCGGGGTCCAAGTCTAGGGCTCAGTGTGTAGCAGCGGCGAGGTCTTCAGCCCCGGTTAGCGAGGAGGCCAGCAAGGATTCTGCTCCCAAGGTACCTACGAGCAGCGGGTTGAAGAGAAAAGCAAGGCCGGCGGTGGATTGTTCGGCTCCAGTGGGCGGATGCAGCACTCAGATCTCAAAGAAAAAAACCCAGGAGAAGAGCGAGAGGTGATTTTTTCTTATTTGTGCCTTATCTTGCAAGTAGATTAGTTACGGCATAATATAATCGAATGAACTGAAATGCACCCCTTTTTAATCAAATCAGGCACAACTTTGATACAAGGGACCTATACGAGTTCATAGTTCATGTTCGGCAATACACTGCAAAACATGATTTTGGTTGCAAGAGGGTTGTGTTTGGGCAAGATGTGCATCTGCTTGTGAATTGCAAAGAGGTTGTGTCTGTTTCGCAGCTGGTAGATATGCTTACCGCTAGAATTCCCTAGGGTTCTAGAGAGAGGACAAAATTGGTGTGGCGCAACATGAATGATACCTATCAGCAAATTGAGCACTCCCATGAGCTTCAGATGGTTTGGGAGTGTTGTGTAGCTGATCGTAAGGTGAAAGTTGAAGCGATGATTGATGATATGTATGCAGATGCTGGAGATCTTGCTGCCAGAGCTTCTACTCCTAGAGAATACAGACCAATTGATGCTGATCTAGATAAGTTCAGTATACGCATAGAGGTGGATTCATACATGGCAAAACTTGATGAGGGAGTTAATAAGCCAGTTTCATCATGTACTGTGGAGATCACTGTCGATTCCTAAAACATAAATCTTGATGAAATGAGAGAGATGATCGGTAAGGAAATCAGTATTGGCCCTAAGCAGATGGCAAAAATCTGGTGGTAGCATCATAAGAAGCAGCAATTCATAGATGTTTTGGATACTGAAGATCTTATGCAGATTATGCGGCGAAAGAAGCGAACCAGGAAGGTGTTCTTCCTTGGTACAATTTCTGATGTTGTTGAACAGGTTATAGTGGATGTAGATGCTGCTGTAGTGGCTGAACAAAATGAGGTGGTCGACGTTGATGAGATCTGATGAGAGCTGCTACCCTGGGCTTGTCATATGGACCGCGGGGTTCCCCTGCCTGTATTTGTAATATTGACTGTTGTTGCATTTAGAGCGTGCTTCTGTGATTATGTTTGTTGAGAGATTGCGATATAATGTTGTGCGAGCTGTTGAGATTTTTGGACATGTCACTCACTGAAACCATCGTTGTTGTAATAAGACATAAGTACATTGTAGTTGACATGATTATGTTTCTTAAGATGACGTACCGTACTTGTTTCTGTTATTATGTTTGTTGGGACATTGTAATGAATGTTTTGTGAAATCATGACTAGACTAGTGATGCATAAATACATTGTAGTTGACATGATTATGTTTCTTGAGATGATGTACTGTACTTGTTTCTGTTATTTTTTTTGTTGAGAGACTGTAATGTAATTTTTTGCGAAACCATGCCAGGACAAGTGATGTGTAAGTACCTTGTAGTCGACATGATTTTGTTTCTTGAGTTGATGTAATATACTTGTTTCTGTGATTACGTTTGTTGAGAGATTGTAAAAAAATGTCATGTTTTGTGAAACCATGTTGTGGTCATGTTTGTTGAGAGATTATAATGTAATGTTTTGTGAAACCATGACTGAAGAAGTGATGCATAAGTACCTTGTAGTTGACATGATTTTGTTTCTTTAGATGATGTAATATACCGGTATGTTTTCGTTAGGCAATGAAATTGGGATGGAGGGAGTGCAGGTTTAATATTTGAAATGAGAATGTGGGAAGAGAATCCATATGAGGCAGGAGACAGTAATCCAGGGAAAGGGCATGGTATCCATTAAACTACTGTAACATGCCAATTTAGTCATTGTTGCAGCGGTAGAAGGGCTGCTCTCTCTCTCTCTCTCTCTCTCTCTCTCTCTCTCTCTCTCTCTCTCTCTCTCTCTCTCTCTCCGACGCCGATGCCGACGCTGTTGCCATCGCCTGCGATGACGCATTCGCCATGTTGTCCTTGAACGGCGAGGACGACCAGTCGAGCAGCGACAGCCTTCTCTCCGACATCGAGTATTCCTTCCACGATGTGAGTTCCTCTGTTTTCTCAGGCTAGGGTTAGGCAATGGTAAATCTCTCGATCTGAGCTCCATATGTGCATGCAATCGTGTTCGATTTCAGCTTTGTGTTTACCTATAGGTACCAAGGACGATCTACGACTCCGAATGGGAGGGCCTAGATCTCGATGGAGATGCCATGTGACCATAGGCTAAAACTGAGGAGATATGTTGCATTCGAAGGTAGTAACACTAGGAGAAGGTTTTTGGGATGTACAAATCAGGTTTGTTTACATTATGTGCAACTATGACATGAAGTAAAATGTATCGTGCATGTTCATAACACTATAGTGTTAGTGTTTTTAGGTTGGCCCGGTGTGTAAAGCAGTAGAGTGGGTGGATCTTGAGTGGCCAGATGCACTTAAGAAATGTTTGGCACAGTTATGGGAGATGTATGAGTTGGAAAGGTCGGGGAGATTTACTGATGTAAGTGATGCAGCTGAAAAAAATTACAAGCTGTCGGTACGAAATAAGGAGCTGGAACAAGAAATCGAGAATTTGCAGTCAGCGCTAACTGACGGAATTGATGGGAGCTTGGTTGTTGGAACTGCAAAGAAGCTTCAGGATAGTCACAAGTTGCTGATTCATAATGCAGAAAAGGAGAGGGATCAGCTCAGGGAAGACAAGAAGAAGCTAGAGTACTGCATTCCGGATCTATTGAAGGAACTGAAGAAGGCACGCGAGGGTGAACAAGGACAGACTATAGAGGATAAAGGAAATTAGAGATGAATAATTTATGTTGTGCCAATGCCTGAAACTAGTTAATTGTAAGACTTGCAGTTGCGCTTTCCGAACTAATCCAAACTCAATCCTCGAGCAAACTAATTTCAGATGAACACACATATCGTGCATAGAGTTAAGTTCACGCTTACAAAATCACCACTACAGAGGATAAACCAGGCAGTTCAGTACTAAATAGACATATGTTGTGTTCAAGCGAGCCTGGGCCGGAGCTGCCTGTTTTCCTCCCTAAGATTGGTCAGCTCCTTCAGTACTATGTCGTGCTTCAGCTGTAGGTTCTAGTGCTCTATCACGGATTGGAGAATTTTGTCTATAGCCATACGATTTTCCTTCAAGATCCCTTTCATGATCTCCGTCTGCTTCCTAGCCGAGGCACGACCTTCACTGTGTACCTTCACCCAGTCGGCGTTTAACACCTTCAGTTTTTGGCCCTTGTCAGAAAGGACCACGACTTCAGCGCGCAGTTGGTCAAAGGCCAGTTTCTGGGAATTTTTCTTCTCCCTTTGGATTGCTATCTTGTCATTTAGCCAGGTCGCCAGGTCCTGGTCGATCTTTCGCCTCTTTCCCTGCAACAAAAATACATAGTATAGTTTGTTCAGTTCACCAGGACAAGCTGGTTGGTTTTGATAATTAACTGAATTGACTAGTGGCACTGTCATAATTTCAAGGAAGAAGCAATCTAGGACTAGTCAAAATTTTATGAATCGACTAGTGGCACTGTAATAATTTCAATTTCAAAGACAAATAAGATTTATCAGCATTTTAGTGTGCTGTGGGTTTTTCCCCATATCACCAAATAGTAGTGGGAGAGTGGCAAACTCATAATGCAGAAACCCATGTCCAAATACATAATGGAAAGAGAACATGGTGTCCATTCATGAACATGAACACCAACACATGTCCAGATAGATAAGGAGTTGCCCTAGGATTCTTATTGCACCCTATAATGGGAAGCAGACATGGGCATTGCTCCCTGAACCCTAAACATTACAAAAGGAGAGGAGGACGAACTGATATTCGTGTCCCCGCTAACGGGAATCAGATTTGGGCATTGCTCTGATACGCCTCCAGACATGCCCTTAGCTCCTCGTTCTCTTTCCGAACACCCTCGAGTACGGTGATCCCTTTGCTCATGTCCACCTTCATCTCCTTGACTGCATCCAGGCAACGGTTCCTGTCATGATAGGCTCGGATGGTAGCCTTGGTTTTCTCGACGCGTCCTCTAAGTGCCTCGCTGACTTCGTCCTGCAGGAGAATGCACCTTTCCACAAGATTCTCCTTATCCTCCGTGAGCTCGTTGATTATCTTGATGGCCTGTTCTTGCCTGTTCAAGTTACGGTCGAGCACTTTCTGCAGCCTAACGACGTCACGTGCAAAATCTAGCGACATCTCCTTCTCCACAGATAATTGCTTGCGTAGGCTCTCATTAGCTTGGGTGAGGGAGCGTGCAAGCTCATGTTGGTTGGCAATCTTGGAACTGATCGCGGCCACCTTGTCAAGGTACTCGGCCTTCGATCACTACATCGTTCATGTTAATTGAAATAGGAATTCTACAATTACACTCAAGGTCCCAGGTGAATACTAATACAGATCAAAAAAATCCCCGTTGAATCTATTGGCCGGAGTGTTAAAAAAAGGACCTAGAGATCTATTCATGACCACGATAAACTAATCCTAATCACAAAAAATCCATAGTGAATCTATGAACAGCGGTATTAAGGAAAGACCAAGAGATCCAATCATTTTCGTGAAAACTAATACAACTTGCAAAAGAAGAAGAAAAACCAATGCGGGGCGGACAGCATCTAAGAAATTCACATCATAACTCGGAGAAATAACAGCGTGGAGATTTGTGATGACCCACAAGTATAGGGGGTGTATCGCAGTATTTTCGAGGGAAATGAAACCCAATTTATAGATTCGACACAAGGGGAGCCAAAGAATATTTATAAGCCTTAACAACTGAGTTGTCAATTCAGCTGCACCTGGAAACAATCTTGCTCATAGCAGTTTATCAGTAGCAACAGCTTTGTAGTAGGAATAGTAAAGTAACAGCAGTAGCAAAGCAAAGACAGTAGTAAAAAAAGCAGTAACAGTGGGATTCGAGTGCGGTAGGCATAGGGATGGATGCACGGGCATTGCATGGACAAGACAATTCACATAGCAATCAGAACATAGGGAAATTGTGGATAAATAATATAAAGCACCCAAGTACTAGACAATCCTAGGCATGTGTTCCATATATAGTCATACATGCTCGCAATGAGAACTTGCACAACATCTTTTGTCCTGCCAGCCCGTTTCAAGCGGGGCCTCTAGGGAACTACTGGCAATTAAGGTGCTCCTTTTAATAGAGCACCGAAGCAAAGCATTAACACCCTGTGAACACATGTGATCCTCATATCAAAGCCATTCCCTTCCGGTTATCCCGATTTCTGTCACTTCGGGGCCATAGGTTCCGGACAACAAAGTGTGTATACAACTTGTAGATAAGACCAAGAACAATACTATCATAATGAATCAATAAAAAGTTCAGATCTGAAATCATGGCACTCGGGCCCTAGTGACAAGCATTAAGCACAACAAGTCGCAACAAAGTCATAAAGCACTAATCAAAGATACTAGGCACCATGCCCTAACAATCTGATGCCATTACATGAACGATCTCATCCAATCCCTACCATCCTCATAGCCTACAGCGGGGGATTACTCACTCATAGATGGGGGAAACATGGATGGTCGATGGAGAAGCGATGGTGATGATGATGGCGATGATCTCCTCCAATTCCCCGTCCCGGCAGGGTGCCAGAACAGAGTTTCTGGTGCTGTTTCATGGAATCTAGTGGTGGCGGCGAAGCGGAACTCCTTTTGGAAAAACGTCGAACCCCCCGAAGTTTTTAGGTCAGAAGGCTCCTTATAGGCGAAGAGAGAGGCCGAGGGGGTGCCTAGGGGGCCCACACCACCCCCTGGCATGGCCTGGCCTGGTCCACGCCACCAGGTGGTGTGGCCACCCCTGGCTCTTCTCCGTCTCGTATTCTGGCTCCTGGAGTCTTCGGGTGAAATATGATTTTTGGCATATTTTCCGGGATTTTTCCTGATAGTTGATTTTCTGCACAAAAAGTAGACACCAAGGCAATTCTGTTGAAAATAGCGTCAGTCCGCATTAGTTGCATCCAAATCACACAAGTATAGAGGAGAAACAATAGCAAAAGTGTTCGGGAAGGTAGATACATTTTGGACGTATCAACTCCCCCCAAGCTTAGCTTATTGCTTGTCCTCAAGCAATTCAGTTGAAAACTGAGTGCGATAAAAGAACTTTCACGAACACATTTGCTTCATAAGATGTAAATATTCTCAGCAATGTGATCAACTACTTAGACAGTTCATAATAAAGAGTATGCAACTGAGTCTACTTAATAGTTATTGCAAGCTATGAAGACATCCCAACTCAAGAATAATAAGTAGCATCAAGCATAAACATAAGCAACATTGCAATGCTCATAGAAAGGTATGATAAAGTGGTATCTCGCTTGCCTTTGATTATGAATGCCAAGGCACCTCTGAAGTTCAAGTGATGACTAGAAGTAAAGATATCAAGGGTACAAGCATCAAAGTCATAACACAAATAATCAAGTAATGGAACAAACACAAAGAATGACAACTATGCTCTCAAGAAAGTTCTCAAAGAATATGTGGAGACTCAACAAGTAGAACAAAAGGTTTTGAATAATTTGAAAGGCTTCCAAATGCTGAAAGTATGGTACTCATTAGCTTTGAGCTCTCATTGCCCCTATCATAAGCACCTTTAAAGTGGTTAAGGTGAAAGTGAGGTCCAATCTGAGTTATATGCTTGACAGACTATAAACTGAAAATCCCAAGTCCCTTGAGTACGAGGGCCACTCCTCATGCTACTCAACTTTAGTTACCGGTAAGTTCTTGTCATCGTAAGTGTGTGCGTATCATTGAGAACCGCCAACAGGGTACCCCTTGCCCGATGATATGGAAGAATCCCCATATCAAAATGACAAGGCAAGAAGACAATGAGTATCTCAGCAATCTTCTTATTTACCATGGGAAAATGGTGCTTTTTTTCTCTCTTTCCTCTTTTCATAAAACTCCCTTTTTTCTTTTTCTCAACAGCTATCTCTCTCTTTTTTATATAAGAAGAATGCTTCATAGATATCATTATGGTTACGCTGCAGGTTTCCACCATGTCAACATGGATTAGACCAGCAGCCCAGGCGTTTCTCTAACACACATACATAACTCCATGGACTTACAAGATCCCCTTTTATTTCACACCAACGACATCCGCAAACAAAAGAGCAAGGTATCAACTGGGTATATATTTACAAGTGTTGAAAGCGTTCCCCGTGACAGCACGGTTCTGCTAATCCCTAGCCTATTTGCAAGCATATAACTTTCATGGAGAGTTCACAATGGTTCAGGTTTATTAAGTGTAGGAAATAAAGTGTGCCATCAAGTTCCTGAGAGCTTTACTAACTAACTTTCTCATAACAAGCAAACATTTTATTCGGAAGAAAACAAGGCATATTGAATATGCACGAAAGTAGCAAATGATGCTAATAGGTAGGTATGGTGGACACTTTGGCAATATTTGGTTTAGGGAGTTGGAAACATGAGTAAAACACTCAGTGGAAGTGAAGGCTAGCAATAGTAAGGGAGCGACAAACAAGAGAGCAATAGCTGTCATTATCATGCTTGCAACAAAACAGGACTACTCATGGCATGAAAGGATTCAAGATCCTCAAGGCAAAATAATTCATCGAGGCTTAACTGATTATTACAGTCATGTGCATGTGTGAACATGTGCCAAGTCAATCAAACGAAACATTCAGAGGAGGATACCACGGTGTCATACCAATTTATGAATAGAGTAATGCAAGCAAACATTCATGTGACATGCTACAAACTATTAGCGAGCTGGAGCTAATCATAAGAAAGCAAGAACTATTAAGCATCCAAAGAAAACATACACTCTACATGAATGGACTAAGCACGCCCACAGTGATGAGTATATGTACAAAAATGAAAAAAAATAGAGTTCGTTACCAGCCTCTTACCATGCCTCAAGTTGTCATTGATCCTCATTATTGCTCTTCAATTGTGTGGCTTGAATAATAATATGAAACTAATATCCACTGAGGACTGCAGAACCCTGAAGCAAACTCGCAAAAACCAAAGAAGAACGACAAATATTTTTGGTGTTTTCGATTTTTAAACAAGAACCAAAAGAGAGAAACAAGCAAAGCAAAATCTTTTTGGGTTTTTCAAATAGTTCAAACAAAGCAAAAAGGGAAAAACAAACCAAGGAAAAAAGAAGAAGCAAACCAAAGAGAAACAACAGAAATATTTTTGGTCTTTTTGTGTTTTTAGAAAGCAAAAGCAAAGAAGAACGAAAACTAAAAAGAGAACGAAAACATGAATATACAAAGTACGGACGAAACATGATATGAAGATGAGTGTGGTGTCAGCGTACCTCCCCCCAAGCTTAGGCTTTTGGCCTAAGTGGGTATCAATCCCTATATGAATAGGGGTTCCAAGCGGGCGGATCTTGGTAAGAATGGTCATAGCTGGGCCCATGAGAAGAAGAGGAAGCTCCCTAATCATAAGCGGGCTGCTGATATGAAGACTCTCCCTCATTTGAGGGCTGGACCGAATCATCCGTGACCTCCCTTCTAGTGTCCTGCTCCTGCTGGGAAAGCTCTCCCAGGTACGTGTCAAGCTCCTCCTCAGTGAGGGACCATCCTTCCCTGTTATCAAGGTTAAACAAAACAGGTGCAGGCAAAAGAACAACACGCTCGGACTTGCTCTTTCTCCAACCAGCCTTGAGAAAGGTTATGTCATAAGATAACTCACTCATACTAGCCCACGAGGAAACAAATTTATGCTGTATCATGGAATTAAGATCAAGCCTCTCTATGGGAAACTGTAGGTCTAGATGATGAGGCACTAAACCATGTAATGCTAGCAAACGAGAAGCAATGAGGCCTCCACAAATTCCACCTTTCTCACGGTTAGCAGCAGGACGGAAAGCTATCAAAGCACCCAAGTTGTAAGACCTATCTCGTCTAAGAGCAGCAGAGATAAATGCTAAATCAAACGAAGATAACTTATTGGCAGTTTTCCTAGAAATAATACACTTGGCAATAAAGTAGGCACAGTAGCGAATGGAGGGAAGATGAATGTTACGGATTTTCTATTCTCCTTCGAGAAGCTACTCCCTTGCAAATTTCTGCATATAAATCCATGAGTGGTTCAGGTCTCTCTTTAATCTTCCTACATGATCCCCATTGAGGTACCTTAATGGCTGCACAAAAATCATCAAGAGAAAGGTTGACATCAATATTGTAGATTTTGTAATGGACCATGGGGTTAGGCAAAGAGTGACTAAATTGGAAATCCTGCACCACAGACATGGTTAGCTTCACAAATTGACAAGGTTCATCTTCCAAAAAGTGCTCTAACCCTGCATTAAAAACCAAAGTGTGGAAATCTTGTAGAATTCCTGCAACTCTCATGAACTCAGGGCATGGATAAATGGAGGGAAAAACTTCCTCCTCCCGGTGGACCCTCATGACCTCAGGCACCCAAAGCTCATGTTGGTTTAGGTGGTGTTTACTCATCTTCTATTCTGAAATTTAAACACCTATTAAACAAGTGATTGCAAAGTAAATATAATGAAGGATTCTACTCATAGGGACTTGCAAGAGTCCTAAACATGCATCAAAACTATATCTCTAAGCATCAAACAAGCTTACAAGCTCTCATAACCAGTCACCTACAGCAGCAAAATACTCAACATATAATCCACTAAACACAAATCTACTTGGACAAGAAGAGGAGTCACATACCAGGGAACAAATGCAACAAATTTCAGCAAGAAAGATGGGCTGAGCAAGGAGATCGAAAAAATCGAGAGCAAGCACAGCAAGAACGCGATTTTGAGCTACGAACTGGAGCTTACTCGGGAAAGAGAAGAAAGTGGCAGGTGAGAGAGGTAGTGGGGGTCCAGGGGTGGCCCACACCAGGGCATGGCGCCACCCAAGGCTGGCTGCGCCACCATGTGGTGTGCCTGCCTGGTGGGTCCCTCTAGTACCTACCAGGTACTCCTCTGCCCCTTTTTTCACGTAAAAATTTAATATGAATTTTCTGGAATTTTTCGAGACACTTTATTTTTGGGCATTTTTCAGAAATAGAAGAATGATTTTTCTGACAGACAAATTTTTTTCTTTTGGAAACATGATGCAAGGACAAAAACAAGGCTAGAACTACAGAAGTTCTAAGATGCAAGCAACTAACAACAAAAAGAAAACTAAACGAAAGCAAAAACTAAAATGCAAAAGATAGAAATAAACAGAGACAATCATAATGAAAACATTGTTTTGTTCAATGGAATCCTTTTGTTAGCAAGGTTGATCAAGTCTTGCTACCAAAACAATTGCATATGAGACAAAACTTTGTACTCCACTAATGATTATGTTACCTTAACCTTGATAGCAATATCCCAATCATAATAGTTTCAAATTTTCCTCTTGGTATGGGACAATATATTTCTCCAACTTGAATGCCTTCAACATGTTCAATTGAATTAAAACCGTAAGTCCTTTCAATCTTCTTGGGGAAATAGACAGTATGTTCCTTGTCATTAACATTGAAGGTCACCTTTCCTTGATTACAATTAATAACAGCTCCTGCAGTATTAAGAAAAGGTCTCCCAAGAATAATAGACATATTATCGTCTTCAGGCATTTCAAGCACAACAAAATCAGTTAGTATCAAGCAATTGTGAGCCACCTGAATAGGTACATCCTCACATATACCCACAGGAATAGTGGTAGATTTATCAGCCATTTGCAAATATATATCAGTTGGTATCAATTTTTCAAGTTGAAGCCTCTTATAGAGAGAGAAAGGCATAACACTAACTCTAGCTCCCAAATCACACAAAGCAGTTCTAACATAACTGTTCTTAATAGAACAAGGGATAGTTGGAATCCCGGGGTCTCCAAGTTTCTTAGGAACCTTACCATTGAAGGAATAATTAGCAAGCAAGGTAGAAATTTCTTCATTAGGGATCTTCCTTTTATTCGAGACAATGTCCTTCATATACTTTGAGTAAGGAGGCAATTTAATAGCATCAGTCAAAGGAATTTGCAAGAATAAAGGCTTCATCCACTCACAAAACTTATTATAGTGTTCATCTTCCTTTGACTTGTGTTTCTTATCAGGGAAAGGCATAGGTTTTTGGACCCAAGGTTCTCTTTCACTACCATGTTTCTTAGCAATAAAATCTTCTTTGGTGTATTTAGTATTCTTAGTGTGGTTTTCAGGTTCTTCTTCAACTTTTTCTTCATTAGGTACTTCATTTTCTTCATTACCACTTTCAGTTTCAGCATCAGAGATAGATATACTATTAGGATCTATAGCAGGTTCAGAGGGTTCTACAATAGTTTTATGTTTCTTTTTTCCTTTTCTTATGAGTAGAACCACTATTTTCAGCTTGTTGAGAATCCTGCTCAATTCTTTTGGGATGCCCCTCAGGATATAGAGGATCCTGGGTAGCAGCTCCACTTCTAGTTCTAATTTCATAAGCATGTTTTTCTTTAGGAGCATTAACTAGCAAGTCGTTTTGCACTTTAACGAGTTGATCTATTTGAGTTTGAACCATTTGAAAGTGTTTAACAATCATTTTAACATCATTAGAGGTTCTTTCCACAATATCTTTCAACTCAACAGTAGCTCTAGTGTTTTCCATTAGATGATTTTGCACCCTTTTATTGAAGTTATCTTGCTTAACAATAAAGATATCAAATTCTTCTAAGCATTGATTAGGAGGTTTCGAGTAAGGGATATCACCTTCATCAAAGTGTTGGAGAGAGTGTACCTCAATACTGGATGAGTAGGAAATAGGCTTACATAATTCTTCTATAGGAGGTAAATTCTTGACATCTGCAGCTTTAATTCCCTTCTCCTTAAGACATTTCTTAGCTTCCTTCATCACTTCATCATTTAATTCAATAACTCCCCTCTTCTTTGATGTTGGGATAGGCACAGGAATAGATGGTTCAGGTACAATTACTTCAGGTATAGCTTGTTTAGGAGGAGTCCAATCTTCATAATTCTTGCTTATTTTAGCCATTAATTCCTCAGCTTCCTTTGGAGTCCTATTCCTGAAAACACAATCAGCACAACTATCTAGGTATGTCATAGATTCTTCCGTTAGTCCATTATAAAATATATCAAGAAGCTCATTCTTAGGTAATGGCCTTCCAGCTTGTGCATGAATCAAAGAAAAAAAACCTTTCCCAAGATTCGGGTAATACCTCTTTTTCTCCCTGTTTAAAAGAAAAAAGTTCCTGCAAAATAGCATGTCTAGCACTGGGAGGAAAATATTTCTGCGGGAAAGTACTAATCAAGCACTCAGGGCTATCAATAGATCCAGGAGGTAAATTACTAAACCAAGTTTTAGCTTCTCCTTTTAGTGAAAAGGGGAAAATCTTAGCAACAAAGTGAGTACGCATCTTAATATCATCAGAAAACAAGCCACTCATGGTAGAAAGTTCATTCATATGTGCTATCGCACTTTCATTCTTAGTCCCACAAAAAGGTTCTTTCTCGAAAATAGCTATGTAAGATAGATCGAGAGAGAAATCATAATCTTCATCTATAATGTTTATGGGAGAAGCAGCAAACTTAGCAGCAGGATATAATTTGGGTCTAATAGTACGCCTCTCAAGGAGACTCTTAGCAGCGCTCCTATCATGGGTGTTCTTACATTCTTTAATAAACTCATCGGTCATCTCAACATAACCATCTTCAATATCATAACTCTCACTAGCCTCAGGTGAGCTAACAGGTGTGGTAGTGTTGTCATTAGGAGTTTCGGTATTTCTAGCTATAGTTCTAGCAATCGTAGCATCTAGGAAAGGACCTAATGAACCACTCTTATCGAGCACACTAGAAGCAGCATCATAAGCATCAGAAGTTTTAGATTCAGCAGTAGTAGCAGTGTGTGTAGCATGTGTATGTGGTGGTGTAAGGAACTTACTCAAAACAGGCGGTGAATCAAGAGCAGCAGAGGTGTTTAGAACCGTACCTCTTCTTGTAGTGGATGGTAAAATAGGAACCTTACCATCACGAGACTTACCCATGATGGATGGATAGCAGCGAACAATAGAGAAACCAAGTGAACTTGATAAATAAAGCTATGCTCCCTGGCAACGGCACCAGAAAATAGTCTTGATGACCCACAAGTATAGGGGGTGTCTCGCAGTATTTTCGAGGGAAGTGAAACCCAATTTATTTATTCGACACAAGGGGAGACAAAGAATATTTATAAGCCTTAACAACTGAGTTGTCAATTCAGCTCCACCTGGAAACAATCTTGCTCACAGCTGTTTATCAGTAGCAACAGTTTTGTAGTAGGAATAGTAAAGTAATAGCAGTAGCAAAGCAAAGACAGTAGTAACAAAAGCAGTAACAGTGGGATTCGAGTGCGGTAGGCATAGGGATGGATGGACGGGTGTTGCATGGACAACCCAATTCACATAGCAATCAGAACATAGGGCAATTGCAGATAAATAAGATAAAGCACCCAAGTACTAGACAATCCTAGGCATGTGTTCCATATATAGTCATACGTGCTCGCAATGAGAACTTGCACAACATCTTTTGGCCTGCCAGCCCGTTTGCAGCGGGGCCTCTAGGGAACTGCTGGCAATCAATGTGCTCCTTTTAATAGAGCACCGGAGCAAAGCATTAACACCCCGTGAACACATGTGATCCTCACATCAAAGCCATTCCCTTCCGGTTATCCTGATTTATGTCACTTCGGGGCCATAGGTTCTGGACAACAACGTGTGTATACAACTTGTAGATAAGACCAAGAACAATACTATCATAATGAATCAATAATAAGTTTAGATCTGAAACATGGCACTCGGGCCCTAGTGACAAGCATTAAGCACAACAAGTTGCAACAAAGTCATAAAGCACTAATAAAAGATACTAGGCACCATGCCCTAACAATCTGATGCCATTACATGAACGATCTCATCCAATCCCTACCATCCCCATAGCCTACAGCGGGGTATTACTCACTCATAGATGGGGGAAACATGGATGGTCGATGGAGAAACGATGGTGATGATGATGGCGATGATCTCCTCCAATTCCCCGTCCCGGTAGGGTGCCAGAATGGAGTTTCTGGTGCTGTTTCGTGGAACCTGGTGGTGGCGGTGGAAAAACGTCGAACCCCCCGAAGTTTTTAGGTCAGAAGGCTCCTTATAGGCGAAGAGAGAGGCCGAGGGGGTGCTTGGGGGGCCCACACCACCCCCTGGCGCGGCCTGGCTTGGCCCGCGCCACCAGGTGGTGTGGCCACCCCTGGCTCTTCTCCGTCTCGTATTCTGGCTCCTGGAGTCTTTGGGTGAAATAGGATTTTTGCCATATTTTCTGGGATTTTTCCTGATAGTTGATTTTCTGCACAAAAAGTAGACACCAAGGTAATTCTGCTAAAAACAGCGCCAGTCCGCATTAGTTGCATCCAAATCACACAAGTATAGTGACGATGGTTTAACTCATTAATGCCCATTGTTATGGACTTAGGTTCAAGGAATTGAGGAGCGCTGGAGATCTCGGTACGGCTAGCAAACAAGCACACAGGTGCGCAAGGTTTACCCAGGTTCAGGCCTCGTAGAGGACCCTACTCCTGCTTGTCTACTCTTGATTGATGATGATCCGAAGGATTACAATGTCGCCGATAGCGGTGGATGCGCAGATTGAATCTGGCGTATGAGAGATCGTAGATCTATCTATTGGGGGAGTTGCGATGTCTAGATCTATTGTGGCGTAGCGTGTTGGGGGAGAGGATAGAAGTTATGTCGTGTCCCCCTCGTTGGACCCTCCTAGCCTTTATATATGGGGAGGCTAGGTCTCAGGTACCAATACGAGTTGGTTACAAGTTAGATTACAACTCTAGTCTTGAGCTTTCCTTGTCTTGTGCGTTTGGGAGTCCGTGTCCATATGGGCTTCATACCAGTCGAACCGTCATAGGCGTCATGGACCTTGGCAATTTGTCGAGTGCGCCTTCCGTCGAGCCGCACCAGGTAGGCTGTAGTTGAGTGCCTATTGGGCATACCCATGTCAGTAGCCCCCGAGTGTCCATGCGAATTGTAGATTCGGATGGAGACTCAGAAGTCTTGAGTCTTGCATTAGGATGACGGAGTCGACAATTATGTCGAGTGCACAGCACTCACCCGGAAGTTCATCGAGTCAGTCGAAATTATAGTAGTTCATAGGGATGATGGTAAACGTGCCTGGTGCGCTCGATGGATCGAGACCAGTTAATTGCTCTAGGGCAAAAACAACGCTACCTACTCAAACTCGAGTCCCTGGACTTGAATTCAGAAATTGCTGGCGTAATTCGACTCATGCCGCGGAGGTCTTATAGAGTTCGAATCCCAGTGTATAAATGTGAGCACTCGACGCGTTTGTCAAGGCATGTTCATCGTACCTGCAGGCACGGATATATCTCTGGTAGTGCGCAGCAGATGCGTTGCAAGGCCTTATTCAGGTCTTATCTTCACGCTGTAAGCGCGGCATCCGAATTTTTTGTCATCGTGGAGATGATTCGGGTGGCCCAGGAGATGTAATCTCTTTGTAGGGAAAATATGAGGCGGAGTCGCCATAGCATTCGAGTGTGGATGTTATCAACACACGGTACGATGTACAAATAATCATAGGGTGCGCGGCCAGCGCTCCCTATGGGAGTAGCCCCTGAGTGCCTGGTTGAGTCGCAGACTCAAGCAGGGACTAAATAACTTTTGCGACTGCTGTCGTCTTTTGTTGTTTGTTTCAGTCGAAGATTCAGGCAGGGACTAAATAACTTTTACGACTGCTATCGTCTTTTGTTGCTTGTTTCAGTCGAAGACTTAGGTAGAGACTAAAACACATTTGCGACTGCTGTCGTCTTTTGTTGCTTGTTTCAGTCGAATATGCTTTCAGCGCTCCCTATGGGAGCAGACTCGACCAGGGACTAAATAACTTTTGCGACTGCTGTCGTCTTTTGTTGCTTGTTTCAGTCGAAGATTCAGGCAGGGACTAAATAACTTTTGCGACTGCTGTCGTCTTTTGTTGCTTGTTTCAGTCGAAGACTTAGGTAGAGACTAAAACACATTTGCGACTGCTGTCATCTTTTGTTGCTTGTTTCAATTGAATATTCTTTCAGCGCTCCCTATGGGAGTAACCCGAAGTCCACAATCGAATCGTAGATTCGAGTGAAGGGTTTTCATGATGCTTGGATATTTCCACAAATTTCTTTCCGTGCGCGGCCAGCGCTCCCTATGGGAGTAGCCCCGAGTCCTTAGTCGAATCATGGATTCGAGTGAGGACTCAGAGCGTGTCACTCGAGGATCTTGTATATGCGCCACCAGCGCTCCAGTTTGGAGTAGCCCCCGAGTGTCTGGCGGAGTCGTAGACTCGGGCAGAGACTCAAGTCTTGTATCTTTGTAGATGTAGTCGCCAATCATGCGAGAAGAAAACATGGGTGAGTCGACGATGCAGATGGAGTCGATGCAGTCACTTTTGTCGGGTGCGTGGCCAACATCGCATGTGTGTAGCATCAATCGATGCAACCATCCGAGGAGGGACTCGACTCGGGTCTTGAGTGTATGTCATAGCTAGCTGTTTTGTCGACTCCTGTTGGAGGACCCGATAGAATAGCTCGACGCAGTCGACATCCTTATAAGCTGCATAAAACATTAAGAATTATGAAGTATATGTATCTTGTAAAGAGTATTTGCTTGTTAGCTTGTAAAGTAAAATTCTGGTGCCAATCGAGTCGACACTTTTGCACTGTATGCTAGGCCTTTTCGTTAGCCTGATTACCCTTAGTCTCAGTGCCTTGCCGAGGTGCTCGGAGTTCAAGGATTCGACAATCAGGCAGAATCGGCTACTCGGGATGTCGCGTATGAGGTGCTCGAGTGCGTGGAGTCGATGGCACATTAGGTTACTCGAAGAGGGCGCAGCCCCAGAGTGTTTCAAGTGCGATTAAAGTAAGAAAGAAAGCATCTCTAATAGAGGGTAACTTAGCTTTATTGGTAGTTATCGTGGTGAATGAGTCGCAAGATCCGATGCGATCGGCGGGTCGTGGGAGTCGAAGATTGTAGCAGCTCATTGTCACGGGAGTCAAGGGAGCCCCCGAGTCACCCAATCTAAAGACCGCAGCGAGTCGTTGAAGTTGAAGATGGTGGTGGGTTACCACAGTGGATTTCCGCAATCGAAGATTGCATTGAGTAGCCACAATCGAAGAACCAAGCGAGTCAGCGCAATCGTAGATCATAGGGGGTCGCCGATGCCAAGGGAGCCCTCGAGTCGCTGGATCCGAAAACCACAACGGGTCGTAGCAGTCGAAGACCATATCGGGTCTCCGGTACCGAGGGAGCCCCCGAGTCGTTGGAGTCGAGGACCGAAGCGGGTCGTACAGCGAAGTCGAAAACACAAATAGGTCGTCGAAATCGAAGACCGTAGCGCGTCGCCGCAGTCGAAGACCGCAACAAGTCGCGTGATGGAGTCGAAGACTTAGTAGGTCGGCGAAATCGAAGACCGCAGCGCGTCGCCGCAGACGAAGACCACAACAAGTCGCGTGATGGAGTCGAAGACTCAGTAGGTCGGCAGAATCAAAGATTGAAGCGGTTCACCGGAGCCGAGGGAGCCCCCGAGTCATTTGATCCAAAGACCGCAATGGGTCACTCGATCTGAAGACTGCAGCAGGTCGCTAGAGCCGAAGGAGCCCTCGAGTGTAGCGTCGAGGTGGTTGATGGAGTCGAAACGACGTTTCATGAGCCGATGCGGTGGACCGGAGTCAACGTGGCAGTGAGTCGCCGAAATCAATGGCGATAGCGTGTTGTCTCAATCGTAGATTGTAGTAGATCGCTAGAGTCGAAGACTGCAGCAGGTCGCGAGATCGACACCGGATGAGTAGTCAACGTGGCGGTCGAGAGTTGTGCAGCGGTCATGTAGTTGATGTAGCAGCGGGTCACGCGGCGGACGTAGTCGACACGGCGGATCGAAATCGCGTGGTGATGACGAATTGCCGCATCTGAATACCATAACGAGCCATAGCAGTCGAAGACCGCATCGGGTCGCCTCATCTGAAGACCGCAGAAGGTTGCCGGAGTCGAAGTATGCGGTGGGTCGCCGTAGAGGAGGGAGCCCCCGAGTGTAGAGTCAACGTGATCACGGTCGATCGAGTTAATGTGACAGTCTAGTCGATATGACAGCGAGTCGCAGGGTAGACGGAGTCGACGCGACGGCGAGTTTGATCGTGCTTAGGAACGAAGTGGATGGCACATATGAATGCCCATATTTGTCTTTCCGCAGATCATAGCTGATCCGAAGGATTTGCCTCGCTCCATGCGCCATGGATTTTTTTATCCAAAGTAAACAAGTCCTGCCCTCCTCGTGTGTGCCATCAGATCATGCTTATAAGCCAGGCGGTGCATGTCCACGTATATTGGCTCTTTTCTTTATCTTTCCCCTTTCTAGAATACTAGAGAACACAAACACATTTCATGGCATCCTTCTGTATTGTTTTCTTTTTTCCTTTCTAGGAATCGTTGCTGTGGTGGATTCTTTCGATGCTTCCAGAAATCTGGTCCATGCGCGTATATGATACCTACTCGGTCAGATCGATCTGGCCCGGCTGAGTACGTAGCCTCAAAACTGATTGCTCCATGGTAACCGACAGTGCTTCTTTGTTTCAAAAATTAATAGGACCTTGGGACTTGCTGCCGTACACATTCGATTTGAAGTCAGATCTCCGCCAGGTCACCCGTTCTATTGGTTCTAGATCAGATCGTCTCCTACTGCAACACATAGCTCATGCCAAGAAAATAATTCCGATTTCATCTAGCTTTCCCTGTCGCACTTGAATTTCTCGGTGGATCGCAAACATGCTTGATTTTTACGACCGCAGAACGCGCGTCCGATGGCGAGCTGATTGCGCGCTAGCGGCGAAGCCGCGACGGATTTATTCCATGAGACTGACGAGTCGTAGATTGCATGTGATGGAGCCGTCGAGATCGCAACATCAGCACTCCCAGTTCCCACGGTCGGCGCCAATTGACGAGGGTTTAACTCATCAATGCCCATTGTTATGGACTTAGGTTCGAAGAATTGAGGAGTGCTGGAGATCTCGGTACGGCTAGCAAACAAGCACACAGGTGCGCAAGGTTTACCCAGGTTCAGGCCTCGTAGAGGACCCTACTCCTGCTTGTCTACTCTTGATTGATGATGATCCGAAGGATTACAATGTCGCCGATAGCGGTGGATGCGCAGATTGGATCTGGCGTATGAGAGATCGTAGATCTATCTATTGGGGGAGTTGCGATGTCTAGATCTATTGTGGCGTAGCGTGTTGGGGGAGAGGATAGAAGTTATGTCGTGTCCCCCTCGTTGGACCCTCCTAGCCTTTATATATGGGGAGGCTAGGTCTCAGGTACCAATACAAGTTGGTTACAAGTTAGATTATAACTCTAGTCTTGAGCTTTCCTTGTCTTGTGCGTTTGGGAGTCCGTGTCCATATGGGCTTCATACCAGTCGAACCGTCATAGGCGTCATGGACCTTGGCAATTTGTCGAGTGCGCCTTCCGTCGAGCCGCACCAGGTAGGCTGTAGTTGAGTGCCTATTGGGCATACCCATGTCATATAGAGGAGAAACAATAGCAAAAGTGTTCGGGAAAGTAGATACGTTTTGGACGTATCAACTTTCTACCTCGCTGAGACATGGAACAGGGCCGAACGGGTCCTGCAACGCCTCTGTCATGGTGGATTCGGGCTCCACGGCTGGCCTGTAATACATAGAAGAGGAAGAGCCAGAAGAAGTAGAAAAACAAGAAGAAGTTGATTAAGATCATGATGGAGAGGGAGATGGAGAAGAAGTAGAACAAGGAGACCGTACCGGGAGGAGCCCTCGCCTGCTATAACATTCAGCGCCATTGTCGGGGGAGATTGGGCCTCGACGAGAGGGTGGGCTTGAGCGGATGGTAGAGCAAGAAGTGCCTCGCGGTGATTTCTCTCCCTTTTCTCCGCGAGGATCGTCGACTGGCCTCTCCCCCTCCTCAGTGGAGCCATGGCTTGCAGGGTGAGTGTGGCGGTGGCAGAAGGAAGGAGATAGTGATTAGTGTGGGAGAAGAGTAAAAGAGTACAGGCCGTGGTCCAGTAGTACTAGTACTAGTATTATACAAGACCACCGTGTAAGGTATACCTTCTCAAAGAAGCCAGGGAGGCAGGGGTAGGGAATCGATGGGACTTGTCTTTATTGTGATGGACACTTCAATGGTCTTCGGCGCCGCCCAAAATCCAGTATATAATAAGGGGAGTGCGAGACAGGTGGTCGTCACGGGAATCGGCGCGCACATCCCGCGTGCGTGTGTCACGTGTTGATGGGGCAATGACGTGCGCAACTGCTGCACGATCACGTCGGCACGTCCAACTCCGTCGAACTCCACGTGACAGGACCGCACGGGATATTTACGAGTCTAGAATACGCTATGCCACTTTTCTTGTGATCAAATTATGTTCAGTACGCGAGATATTACTTCTTTCTTCTTCTTTTTTTGATAATCGACAAATGCATGCATGGACACGACGCACGAAACCGCTGCTCGCCCTTGATCAGATCGGCACCCCACTCTGTGTACCCGCCATCGACCATTCGGAGCAACTACCTCGAGCACGATGCCCCCTCGCCGTGGCAATGGCAGGTCCAAGCCGTCCACTGACTGTCCTGCGTCCCCGGCTCTTCACTACATCGTCCGCGCTCGCGAGTCGCCTGCTGAGGCAGCACGTCATGTCCGACCGCGCCATGATCCATCGACATCGGCACTCGAGGACACCGCGACGTCGAAGCTCGTACCAGCTGCACAGGAGGAGCGTGGGGTACCTGCAGTGTCGGACAAGCGCAAAGTAGCAGCCAGCACGGGGGCACGTGTTGCACCGGCGAGTACGGACAAGAAGACGAACGAGAAGAAGACCAGGAAGAAGAGAGGAGATAGCTATTTGGACGAGTCCGACTCGGCCAACAAGGAGGCGTTCATCGATCAGTTGGAGGCAGAAGCGGAGGAGAGTGACGTGGACCCGTGGGACTACGAAGAGGAGGAGGAGGACTCCGATGAGGAGATAGCGTGTGTATTCGAGGAAGGGGCGGTGTCGAGTCGTCAGAGGAGGACACCGGCGGCGGCGATGGTAGGGACCATGGCGTTGATGAAGACGAGGACAAACCGGAAGACGAAGACCATGGCTTCTTCGAAATATGATCATTTATTTTATTTATTTTAGTTAGATAGATGGATTTTCACTTGTTTATGGAGGTAAAGTATCGGTGGCACGGATAGAGAGGTGGCACGGATTGACCATGCATAAAAAACTGGAGAAGGGAGGGGTTATCCTGCCCATTGGGTCACATGGGATCAACGGTTGGTGGAGACGATCCGCGTGACATCTGTGTCAGCCAATCAGGGGATAGCACCCAGAGTGAGCACATGTATGGGATCTCCACACGTTTGGGCTTTTGTGAGATTTGTGACCGAGAGAGAGGGAAAATCTCTTTTCACAATCCGCCTATGGATCCACCAGTATCATTCAAATGTGTGCTCTTTTTACTAACAACAACCAGAGTCATTGCATGCATGTTCTCTTCAGAGACCACACATGGATCCACCAGTGTCATTGCATGTATATTCTTTTCACTAACAACAACTGGAGTCATTGCATGTGTGTTCTTTTCACATACCACATATGGATCTACCAGTGTCATTGCATGTGTTCTCTTTTCACAATCCACCTATGGATCCACAAGTGTCATTGCATGTGTGTTCTTTTTACTAAAAACAACCAGAGTCGTTGAAATGTGTGTTCTTTTCACATACCACCTATGGATCTACCAGTGTCCTTGCATGTGTGTTCTTTTTAGTAACAACAACCAGAGTCATTGCATTTGTGTTCTTTTCAGATGCCACATATGGATCCACTAGTGTCATTGAAATGTGTGTTCTCTTCAGAGACCACACATGGATCCACCAGTGTCATTGCATGTATATTGTTTTCACTAACAACAACTAGATTCATTGCATGTGTGTTCTTTTCCCATACCACATATGGATCCACCAATGTCATTGCATGTGTGTTCTTTTCACAATCCACCTATGGATCCACCAGTGTCATTGCATCTGTGTTCTTTTCACTAACAACAACTTCAGTCATTGCATGTGTTTTCTTTTCACATACCACATATGGATCCACTAGTGTCATTGAAATGTGTGCTCTTTTCAGATACCACCTATGGATCCACTAGTGTCATTGCATGTGTGTTCTTTTCACATGCCACATATGGACCCACCAGTGTCATTGAAATGTGTGTTCTCTTCAAAGACCACACATGGATCCACCATTGTCATTGCATGTATGTTCTTTTCACTAACAACAACTGGAGTCATTGCATGTGTGTTCTTTTCACATACCACATATGGATCCACCAGTGTCATTGCATGTGTGTTCTTTTCACAATCCACCTATGGATCCACCAGTGTCATTGCATGTGTGTTCTTTTCACTAACAACAACTGGAGTCATTGCATGACTGTTCTTTTCACATACCACATATGGATCCACCAGTGTCATTGCATGTGTGCTCTTTTCACAATCCACCTATGGATCCACCAGTGTCATTGCATGTGTGTTGTTTTTACTAACAACAACCAGAGTCATTTCATGACTGTTCTTTTCATATACCACATCTGGATCCACCAGTGTCATTTTCATGACTATTCTTTTCACATACCACATATCGATCCACCAGTGTCATTGAAATGTGTGTTGTTTTCACAATCCACACATGGATCCACTAGTGTCATTGCATGTGTGCTCCTTTTACTAACAACAATCAGAGTCATTGCATGTGTGTTCTCTTCAGAGACCACCTATGGATCCACCAGTGTCATTGCATGTGTGCTCTTTTTACTAACAAAAACCAGAGTCTTTGCATGACTGTTCTTTTCACATACCACATATGGATCCACCAGTGTCATTGCATGTGTGCTCTTTTCGACACCACCTATGGATCCACCAGTGTCATTGCATGTGTGTTCTTTTTACTAGTCATTGAAATGTGTGCTCTTTTCAGAGACCACCTATGGATCCACCAGTGTCATTGCATGTGTGTTCTTTTTACTAGTCATTGAAATGTGTGTTCTTTTCACATACCACCTATGGATCCACCAGTGTCATTGCATGTCTGTTCTTTTTAGTAACAACAACCAGAGTCATTGCATGTGTGATCTTTTCACATGCCACATATGGATGCACCTGTATCATTGAAATGCGTGTTCTCTTCAGAGACCACACATGGATCCACCAGTGTCATTGCATGTGTGTTCTTTTAAGTAACAACAACCAGAGTCATTGCATTTGTGTTCTTTTCACATACCACATATGCATCCACCAGTGTCATTGAAATGTGTGTTCTCTTTAGAGACCACACATGGATCCACAAGTGTCATTGCATGTGTGCTCTTTTCACAATCCACCTATGGATCCACCAGTGTCATTGCATGTGTGTTCTTTTTACTAACAACAACCAGAGTCATTGTATGACTGTTCTCTTCACATACCACATATGGATCCACCAGTGTCCTTACATGTGTGTTCTTTTTACTAACAACAACTGAGTCATTCCATGACTGTTCTTTTCACATACCACATATGGATCCACCAGTGTCATTGAAATGTGTGTTCTCTTCAGAGACCACACATGGATCCACCAGTGTCATTGCATGTATGTTCTTTTCACTAACAACAACTGGAGTCATCGTATGACTGTTCTTTTCACATACCACATATGGATCCACCAGTGTCATTGCATGTGTTCTCTTTTCACAATCCACCTATGGATCCACCAGTGTCATTGCATGTGTGTTGTTTTTACTAACAACAACCAGAGTCATTTCATGACTGTTCTTTTCACATACCACATCTAGATCCACCAGTGTCATTTTCATGACTATTCTTTTCACATACCACATATGGATCCACCAGTGTCATTGAAATGTGTGTTCTTTTCACAATCCACACATGGCTCCACTAGTGTCATTGCATGTGTGCTCCTTTTACTAACAACAATTAGAGTCATTGCATGTGTGTTCTCTTCAGAGACCACCTATGGATCCACCAGTGTCATTGCATGTGTGTTATTTTTACTAACAACAACCAGAGTCATTGTATGACTGTTCTCTTCACATACCACATATGGATCCACCAGTGTCATTACATGTGTGTTCTTTTTACTAACAACAACTGAGTCATTCCATGACTGTTCTTTTCACATACCACATATGGATCCACCAGTGTCATTGAAATGTGTGTTCTCTTCAGAGACCACACATGGATCCACCAGTGTCATTGCATGTATGTTCTTTTCACTAACAACAACTGGAGTCATCGTATGACTGTTCTTTTCACATACCACATATGGATCCACCAGTGTCATTGCATGTGTTCTCTTTTCACAATTCACCTATGGATCCACCAGTGTCATTGCATGTGTGTTGTTTTTACTAACAACAACCAGAGTCATTTCATGACTGTTCTTTTCACATACCACATCTGGATCCACCAGTGTCATTTTCATGACTATTCTTTTCACATACCACATATGGATCCACCAGTGTCATTGAAATGTGTGTTCTTTTCACAATCCACACATGGATCCACTAGTGTCATTGCATGTGTGCTCCTTTTACTAACAACAATCAGAGTCATTGCATGTGTGTTCTCTTCAGAGACCACCTATGGATCCACCAGTGTCATTGCATGTGTGTTATTTTTACTAACAAAAACCAGAGTCATTGGATGACTGTTCTTTTCACATACCACATATGGATCCACAAGTGTCATTGCATGTGTGTTCTTTTTACTAACAAGAACTGAGTCATTTCATGACTGTTCTTTTCACATACCACATATGGATCCTCCAGTGTCATCGAAATGTGTGTTCTCTTTAGAGACCACACATGGATCCACCAGTGTCATTGCATGTGTGCTCTTTTCACAATCCCCCTATGGATCCACCAGTGTCATTGCATGTGTGTTTTTTTACTAAAAACAACCAGAGTCATTGAAATGTGTGTTCTTTTCACATACCACCTATGGATCCACTAGTGTCATTGCATGTGTGTTCTTTTTAGTAACAACAGCCAGAGTCATCGCATTTGTGTTCTTTTCACATGCCACATATGGATCCACCAGTGTCATTGAAATGTGTGTTCTCTTCAGAGACCACACATGGATCCACCAGTGTTATTGCATGTGTGCTCTTTTCACTAACAACAACTGGAGTCATTGCATGTGTGTTATTTTCACATACCCCATATGGATCCACCAGTGTCATTGCATGTGTGCTCTTTTCACATACCACACATGGATCCACCAGTGTCATTGCATGCGTGTTCTTTTCACTAACAACAAGTAGAGTCATTGCATGTGTGTTCTTTTCACATACCACATATGGATCCACCAGGGTCGTTGCATGTGTGCTCTTTTTACTAACAATAACTGGAGTCATTTGATGACTGTTCTTTTCACATACCACAGATGGATCCACCGGTGTTGTTGCATGTGTGCTCTTTTTACTAACAACAACCAGCGTCATTGGATGTGTGTTCTCTTCAAAGACCACACATGGATCCACCAGTGTCATTGAAATGTGTATTATTTTCAAGTGCCGTCATTGGCCACAAACAATCGGGACGCAGAACTAACCAGCAACCGCTCTGGGCTTCTAGAACACCCGATCCCCGATTGTTAGGCATCGTTGGATCGGGGTGCGTGGACGATAGTGATGTCCTTCGCGAGGGCGATCCGCGAGAAGTCTGTTTTGCGAACTAATTGGCCGTGGCAACTACGCTGGGCCTACGTCCTTGCCCTTATCCCCTTAACCTCGGAGCCGAAAATCAAATCGTGTTCCTTCATTGCCATGGAGAGGGAGAGGCCTAAACTTAGCTTGCACGAGGCTCAGATGTTCGCCCACTACGACATACTCGCGCCGCCGTTCGCGAGGCTTCTGGCCGGCTTCGAGCTCAGCTACGCCGGGGTTCTTGTTGCGCCGCTCTTGCGCGACAACACGTTAGCGAGGCAGATCGAGGAGCGTCACCGCCAGCTGCCGGTGTGGAAGAGGGCAATGGCGTGGTACTCGCGTACGAGCGCGTACTAGAAAAAGCTGTTCAAGAAGGAGCGGGCTGCGTTGATTGAGCTGTGCGGAACCCACCGGCGGGAGATCCACCCGGATCTGCGCAACCCCGAAGGGAGGCAGCGCTTCTGTGCAGTGCATGGGCGTATGACCTCCACCGTTAACGATGCAGCGCGCCGTGAAGAATCCATGAGGAGGAGGAACGCTGCCGGGAACATCGACATCAATTTCGACGCGGAGGAGGCTAGCGGCGACGCGGACAACATCGTCAATGATGGAGACTGCGGGAGCGTCATAGTCGATTAGGGCCACTTAAGCATAAATTAAATCTATGTACGGTATCTTAATGCACTCTTTGGATCTGGGTCACTTGAGTCATGGTCGATTATCGTCATAATCTTTATATGTTGGCCATGTTTTAGTTGTCTTTGTCTTTGAAACTAGTCGATTGAAACTCGTCCGATCCTGAAAATAAAGTTTACGCGTTCCCTGGCATATCTAATGGGACAATACGCTGACTCTGCTCCCAGCACTTGATGGCACAGCCGTAATTTGGAGTGCGCCAGAGGAGAAGGAATCGAGCGTGTTGTAATAGTGTACTACTCCTGTCCATATATAACTGACTTAGTTTTTTAGATATTTAATAAATGTGTCTATACCCAAAACATGTCTAGATACATGTTTTAGGTTTCTCTGTCTTTCAAACTAATCAAAACTCATCAAATTCTGAACAAACAAAGTCATTGCGTTCACACCTAATGGGACAATACGCTGACTCTGCTACTTGATGGCACAGCCATAATTCTGGAGTGCGCGAGAGAAGATGGGAATGCAAGGGAGATGGGAACTAGTAGCCGCGTCCAAACGCAGATAAAAAATTAATGTAATAATATTTAAAAAAATGTAATCTGGTCCACATGACCCCATCACAGACACGTTGCACGCACCAGATATAAATAAAGACGACACGGCTAGTTTAGTTTCAATGATACAATTCAACATAGGACGTTACTGTTCCCACATCTTTCTTTTCCTCTTATTAGTCTGCTAGCCCACGCTGCATTAAGCATCAGTTGATGAGGATAAAAAATGATAAAATGACAAATAAAACAATTTTTAAGCTTACCTTTCATCCGGAGAATCATACAAAGATGAAATTGGCAGGGATTTATTATTTCTCCTGTAGTTAGCCGAAAGATCCTCAAGAACATCCTCAATCACCCCTGCAACTTCTTCATATTCTAATACAACTCCATTATTTGCCCTTTCCTCCCCGTTTCGCTTACCCTTTTGTTTCTTTTCACACCCTTTTCTCGCCGGCATCTCCACTTCTTCATAAATTGGCTGCTTACGTACGTTTTCCTCCAAGTGCACATCACCGTCTTCGCGCTACTCTTCCGCCAGTTCTGGTTGAGAAGCCTCATTTTCTGCCACCGGGGTGTGAACAGGGACAATAGCATGTGTAACTGGGTTTTTGCACAACCTCTTGATATGGCTGAATCCGCCACAACGTCCGCATTTCCTTTTCCTAGCTCCCAGCCTTGGATCTTTATCGGTGGAGGCTTCGATCCTTAGCTTTCTAGGCCTCCCAGGTGGACTCCTAAGAACTGGTGGTTGAAGTTTGAACCCTGGATCGACAATCTCCCAATCATTTTCATCGGCCATAGGTGGTATGTTTTCTGCATAAGTTGCAGCAAACTTGTCCATGGAGAAATAGTTGTCGACATAGTTATCTATTTCAGCTTCGTTACCTCTAAGCTTTAAGATGAAGTAAATTGCATGGTGACATGGCAGACCAGTAATTTGCCACTGCCTGCATGAACAAGTCTTGTTTCCAATGTCTACAGTGTACCTCCGTTCACTTCCACGCTTGTATTCTGCATAAACCTCAGCCAATGTTCTGGAACTTCTGACCACCCTCATCTTTATCGTTCTCATTGCCCTGGTTCTTGCATTCAGTAACATAACCACCTTTGGAACTATTTTATAGCCTAAAAAATTTCTTGCACAAATTCTTTGCCTTAAATCTGTCTTCACCATTATGCACTGTCTTATTGCATCCAACAAAATAACAATTCCAAGGGCCTTCATGCCCGAAATCTTATCATTGAAACTCTCTTCCAAATTATTGCATAAAAAATCCACCTTGCTTAACTCACCAAACTTGCTTCTGGCCCATAGCTTGGTGTGATGTTCTTCAAGGTATTTTTTCACCTTTGGCACCACATACATGTTTTGCAAGTAAGTAGCATGCGTGCTTGGGCTGTATGTGTATGCTGATCGCCACAAGTTCTCTTCAAAGATCTTTCCTTTGAACTTCTTTGTGAAGTTAGTAGTGAGGTGCCGCATGCATTCCCTATGCTCAACCCCAGGAAACACAGCATCAACAGCATTCTCAAGACCCTCGGATGCACCGGTGTGTATCACCAAGCCTTCAGGGTGACCAATCACTTCTCGTAGTCTCTGCATGAACCATGTCCAACTTTCATTTGATTCACCCTCAAGAACAGCATAAGCTACGGGTAGAAGCCAATTATGCGTGTCCAAAGCACAAGCAGAAGCAACATGTCCCCTTGAACTTCCCTGTTAAAGAAGTTGCGCCTATTGCAGAGTATGGCCTGCAGCCGTCTAGGAACCCCTTCCAACATGCCTTCAGGCAGACAAAACATCTCCTGAAGCATATCTTATCTGCCTGCTTATACCTGACCCCCCTCCAGACCTTTTCTCTCCCTTTCACAACCTCGTAATCGATGTCCACAACACTACCAGGTGATGTTTTCTCTACCTGAGCTTTGAAACTATACAACATATGAAAACTGTCATTCCACTTGCCTTGAATGAAGTCTAGAGCCATCTCCTTCCCATCAAAGACTCAGTGGTAAGGAATCAGAATGTTAAACTTTTGCTAATCTTTGCTCTGAGTTCAGCAGGTCCAATGTTATGATCCTGCCTCACCCAGTCAAGTACAGTAGCAGCAATCCACTTGGTAGTCGCCGGTCTAATTTTACCACTTAAAGAAGTATTAGGGAAGTTGTATTTCTTCGTGTTTACTTTGATCTGCATTCAATAAGAATCCAAATAATTCAGAGCTAGTTATCAGCAGAATAAATATGAGAAAGACTGAAACTAAATGTAGCTATTGCAACCTGAAATGGGTGTCCACCCGCATTGGAGATGCATGTAATCTCCATTTACACACATTACTTTTCCTACAGTGCACCCTAAATCTCTTTTGGTCGCTCTTTTCAATGATAAATTCGAACCCAACTCTGATTGCATAGGTTGCAACTGCATATCTGTAGTCCTCCACATTATCAAAGACAGTCCCCTCATCAATTGTAGGATTGTCCCTGTCAAAGTGTATCACTGGGTTGTCCACGTCTTCGTCATCGTATCTACATTCCATTTCCACATCTTCACATTCCTCTTCCTCATCAGTCCCATAGGCAGGCTCAAAGTTCGAATCAACCAAATATTCCCTACTATCCATCCTATCAGGGTCAGCAGCCACGTCTGGATATGCTTTCTCATCATCATCCGCACCCCACACGTTTTAGTGCCTTCATGCTCGCTTGACAAAGCATCATGCTCAAGGACAAGTTGTACAGACGTCCTGCGGTTACCAACACATATCCTTGCCATCACCACGGGACTAGAAACACTAATTGGGGTATGTAGATAAGGAATCACAGTTCTTACCCTTCAATGTGGACGCACGGCACCTTCTCTGGGCTCCATACCTCCAAAGCTCTGCACCCCGCTTCCTCTCCCCCCGTTTCATTGTCCTCTGTGCTCTCCAGACTTGAAGGAGATTCCGTGCTCTCTAGCCGCGCAGGACCCATATCCGTGCACTCAAGACTCGTAGGATCCATCTCCGAGCGGGATCCGGATCACCAGCGTTGTTGGGCCCCTAACCCAACGGCCGAATCTCAGTTTTCGTTTCCAGACGCGCCTGGGCGGTGGGCGGCGGGAAGGAGACAGGGCAGGGAGGGGAGGGGAGAGGACGTGAGGGGATGGCAGGGAGGGGAGGGCGGGAGGACGACGGCCCAATGGGACGATGAGAGCAGTGCACGACTGAGCGGAGTGGCGGCGGCAGGAGCAGAGGAGAGGAGCGGAGCGGAGCGGAGCTGGTTGCGACAAAGCATGGAAAATTGCACAATAATGTGTTGGTTGGCGGCACCAGCCCTCGAACCTGGGACACGAGCCGTCGAAGGTGGAGGAGGCGGGCCCGCCTATCAGAAAACATGCCACCTGTCAACGCACTATGCACGGGGATCACTTCACGGAATTTTTTAGCAGGTCCCACATGTCAGTCTATTTGATCAAAACTTGCATGTAGTGCATGGCTGGTTCACGTGCTAGTTCCGAAAAAAAGCCCGTTGATCCAAACTTGAATTGGGAGTTCCGCTTCTCCCCCCCCCCCTCCCCCCCCCCCCCCCCCCGTCTCCTCGTCTCCTTGCAGTGGCAGTTCCGCTTCGTCTCCCTCGTCTGTTATCCTCGTCTTCTCCTCGCAGTGGTAGTTCTTCTTTCTTCCTCGATCAAAACATTCCCGCACGTAAGCCATGGCCAGTAGCCGGATGAAGAGGAACTGGGCCAATCTCCCGGCCGACCCACTTCGCAAGATCGTCGACTGTTTGCTAGAGAAAGAGGAGTACGTCGACACTTATGCTGCTTGTCAGGAAGTCTGCACTGATTTGCGCCGCACTTTAAGGGTGCCCGAATTCCATCTCAACAACTGGATCATGATAGATCACACACTTCTAGACATTGGCGACTTCACCTTCCTCAACCTCGCCACTGGTCGTTGCTTCAGGAAAAATCTAATGGAGGTCCATCGCAGGTTCACATTCACATCTGATATTTATTGGTATTTTCCATTCTAAACATCTTAGTGCTAACTGATGCCCTCTTCTTCCAAAAGATTCTACTTCGTCGGTGTTTCTCGTGGCGTCATCGTGCTTGCTTAGAGGGTGGAGCCGTACCAGATTCGGCTTCTGAACCCAATCACTCATAAGTCTAACACTGAGTTTCAAGCACACATACCATCTGATCTTATGCAATCTCTCATCATGACGAAGTGCCCGATGATGGTGTTCGTTTGCACTGATTATCTAGATCATATTGCATGGGCCGATGAGAGCACCCCAACGGGGCAAATCAATGGATCATTTGGAGAAGAATTGTATTCGCCACCTCCTGATACGCTTCTAGTCTGCATGACGGCATTTCGAGGGGACGTTATGCATTACTTGAGAATGGAGACATCTTGTCGACCAACATCCAGTTAGAGGAGCGCGCGAGCACTGTCACGATGGCCAAAATAATTTCGGCTCCAGTCTTTGAACAGGTACGCGGAACCTACAAATTTTACCTTGTGGAGTCATATGGTGATCTGCTTCTTGTGTTGAACGGGGATTTCGCCAAAGGGCAACCGGTGTTGTACCGGGTGGACACAGAGAACCGCTCTCTCGAGGCCGTCGGTGACATTGGAAGTTGTGCCCTCTTTGTTGGTTACAATCGTTCTATCTCCATTGACACCAGGTTACACCCCACAGTCAAACCCGGTTGCATATACTACAGGAATTTTATTAGACTGTACGATCATGAGGTTCAAGCCTGGGAAGAGGAACCAACAATGGTAATATATGGCTTAAGTCTGGAACATACACCGAGGCTGTAGCATCCCAATTGTCTAACAATGGTAATGCTTCTTGGTCTAGTAATATAATGGCTACTTCCTACATATAATTGTTGCATCATAATTATATCATGCTCATGTCATCATGCCACCTTGCATTTGAGCATCATATAAAACCCTTTTCTTTTGGTTCTTCTCTCATATGCATTATTAATTGTATTTGCCTCTTGATATTGTATTTGGTTATTGATATATTGTTTAAATGCCCAAGTTGAGTTGGGGGCATATCTTTTATTCAACTCCATCACCTTTCTTTTCACCACCTTATAATTCCACCATCCCATTACCCATGAGCTTGTTTTTCTTTTTCTTTTGATATTTATTCTAGCTCATGTGGGTTGTGATGGATTCAACTATAATTTCTTTTGCTTGGCCTCTATTCCACTTTTTGGGAATGCATAAGAATAATGCCATGTTAATATTATTGTTTTCACAAGAATAAAACATGGCATTAATTATTTTGCATGGGCCATGCAACTATCACCACCATGTGTTTCTCCTTTGGTTATTATTTGATTTTTATGTGGACCATCTTCTTGAGCTCTCTTTTCCTCTAAACCCCTTTCCACCTTGTTTGATCTCTCCTTACCATGAGCCTCAACATCATCACCTCACTTGTGTATGTTCCATACAAGATCATGGGTAACATACCAAAACCCTACCCCACTTTCTAACCACCTTTTTCTTGCTTGAGCTTGTGTTGATCATGAGAAAGCCCTACCACCTTACCCTACCCCTTCCCTCTCTCTCTAACCCCTCTCTCAAGAACCCTAAGCTCTCCTCTCTCTTTCTCTCTAACCCTGGTTCTTATCTAAACCCTCACCTCACCTCTCTCCTCTCACCATGCCAAGGGCCCCTCTCCCTGCCATGCATGCCCTACCCAACTAACCTCTCCAACCTAACAAAACCCTAACCCGAGCCACTATATCTAACCCTAGCCCTAGCTACGTCCTAGCTAACCCGAGCCTCCCTCTCTCTTTTCTCTCCCTTCCTCTATGCCATGCTGGCCCCAGCTGCACCACCACGCCGTCCCCACCTGGTAGCCTCCACCCTACCCTGCCATGCCCTACCTGCCCAGCCCGAGCATGTGCGAGGAAGAGAAGAGAAAACGTGGCCGAAGCCACTTTATCTACCCTGATCCCCACGGCTGCCTCTCCTCTCTCCCTCTCGCTTTACCTCCTTCCTCACGCCTCCTGGCATCGCCCAGATCCACCCTAGAGCCCTGCCTCTCCCCTCTTTCTTCTTCACCGTCGCCAACACCTCTCGCCGGTCAGCCGCCAGCAACACCGCCGCTCCCTCGTTCTGGCGATCGTGGTTGACGTGGAGGTGGTCGAGGCGCTCGAGGAGGATCCCCTGCTTCGCCTTGGACGCGCCAACGAGGAGGAGGAGCACCAGAACCGCCAGTACCCTCGCTGCTCTGCCGCAAACCCTAGATCCGGGACGTCTGCAACCTCGCCGCTCCGCAGCTCCTCGCCTCGATCCGAGCCCTCCATCGAGCCCGCGGTGAGCCCCTGTACCTCCCAGACAACCCCATCTTCGCTGTCGTCGTCTAGCCGCGCCGGACCTTACACCGAACGCCCTCGGTGCGTCATCAGTCGCTGGTGTCTGCACGTTTTTCCGCGCCGCATAGAGCCTCACCTAGCCGCGTTGCTCCCTCCTGTCAACACCCACGTCCTACCGCACTGGTTCCCGCCGCCAAGCGCTAGGCCCAGGTCCCTGGTTCGAGTCCCTGTTCCGCGCCACGCGCAGATCTGCCGCCAGACAATGGAGAAGATCCATAGTACCGCGGCCCCCGTTTTGCAAATACCCCCGCTTCTTTTGCCGCCTCAACCCGCGGTACGCCCAGCCCCACCAGTCAGTCTCCCGTTGCATTTTTACAAAAAGGCGCCTGCATTTTAACCGGCTCAACCCGCGCTCCAGCACGCCCCATCTGTTAGCCGCTGCGGGGTTCGGCCTCTGTCACGTGGGCCCGTAGCCGCTGGCCCATCTATCAGTCGCAGAGGCTAAGTACGCCGCGGTGAGAAAAGTTTTCCATGCGCGTGTGTCCCAGCCAGCAGCTGGCCCACCCGGCAGCGCCTGTGGCTAGGTCTGTCTGAGTGTAAGACGTTTTCTGTTTTTTCTGTTTTTAAATAAACTTTTCAGAAATTGTTTAAATTCAAATTTAAATCAGATTTTAAATAACTTTCAAATTATAAATTCAAATAATACAAATAATATATGTTTTTGAATCAGAAAAATGTGAGGAATTCAAATATGCCATTCAAAATATTGTTTGAACACTTTAAAATTTCGAGGTGATTAAAATTACAAATAAAGGCCCTTTTCTTAATAAATTAATAACTTTAAATCTATAACTCCAAATTTGACAAATAATATGTCTAAATCAATCAGCGCGACGAGCCCATCATATCTATGCAGTCCTTGTTCTGAATTAAAGCATGCATCATATCATTATTAAAAATCTGAACTGTTTATGGCAATAAAATTTGACTAAATAAATAATAAAATGTTTTATTCTTGCACCACACCTCACCCTTGCCATGCTACTTTAATGACATGTAAATTGTGCATCATTCATCATGGCATGCTTGTTTGCTTGTCGCATTTTAATTCATATGCGTGTGCACTTTATTTATGTTGGCCCTTGTTTGTTTGGTTCTTCTTCGGATAGACGCCCAGCAGGAGAATTACCAGGAATCACAGGAGTACTACCCAGATCCATCTCTCGCTGCAACTGAGCTTCCAGGCAAGCACTACCACATGCTTGCATATATATAGTACCTATTGCCTCTATCTTATTCTTGCATCATTGAGTCGCGATTGCATTAAATTGAATCTCAAGTACTGCATAGCTTTTAATTTTAAACCCCACCGAAGCTTGTTCCTCCATCCCATGAGCCATTACTACAGGAGTTGTTTGGGCCATGCGAGTCGTAGAAAAGCATGGGTAGGGTATGTGAGTGTCTGATGGATAACGAGGTACTTAAACAACTTAACCTGAGTAGTAATGGGATAACTAATGAAAGAGGCACCGGTGAGCAATATCTGCTATTTGGTTTTTCATGCTCACTTGTGTCCCGTAGGACCCCGAGTACTTGATTCATGTTCCTTGTTTATTCGCACTATCCACATCCGGGAGGCCTTATGGACCCCCCTAAGCCAGAGCTTGATTCATTCTTATTTCTTGGGGCCACAATTAGTTTGGGGCTTTATTACTATCCTGTACTTATGCCATGTTACTGCTTTATTTAATATTGAAGGAGGAGCACCTGTACTGTTTTGGATCGTGACACGTTTTCGCTGTATCGACAAGCCCAGTCACATTTCGGGTTCCCAGTCATTTACCGCCGTCCACACAAACCTTGAGTCCGTCTCGGAGTCAGCTAGCTTTGTCGCGGGTAGCTTAATGGGGTGGCTCCCTGAAATATTTCTGAATCCTGTGATTGCTTTGTCGTGAATGCCTCGTTGGGTTTTGAGTTGGTTTTTCCGAGGTTGATCGAGTGTGTGTTGCTATTCGTGCACCCCTGCAGGGTAAATCTTTCTGAAAGCCGTGTCCGCGGTTATGGACGACTTGTAGCACAGTTTCTCGATCATAGACAAGTATAACTAAAGTACCGCTTTTAATTTGACTAAGTACTTGACTAGTAAATAGTGAAATACTCATGGAATGGTTAATAAAACTGCCAACGGATGATGGGGGTTATTCGTCCGCTTCCTCGTTGGTAAGCGAGGAGGAGGATGGATCTGATAATTATATTGTTATAACTGTTGTTCTTAATTAACGGACATCCGTCGATCATTGGTTAGGCGAATGGTTAGCGAGTATCTATAGACTTGTTAGTTATTATATTTTGCTGCAATTGCATCACCCCAGGTTGTGTCCCCTTTAGTGGCATAAAGACTTGCTGAGTACCCTAGGGTCTCACACGATAAATTGTTTGATTCAGATGAACAGGTTTACTCGCAAGAAGGATACTGGGTGGAGGAGACAGATGATGTTGGTAACGATCATCCGGTGTAGAGATTCCGGGAACAGGGATTCGTGAGATCTGTGGGCGGGATGTGTTTATTTATGTGGCATCTTATGCCGATTTGCTTCTTATCCGTACTCGGATCTTGTTTCCGCTTCCGCCTGATACTCTGATGTTTGTTGTATGAGGAGCTATCCTAAAATATTATCTCTATCTAGGATATTTGAATCTCGCTGTATGGCGTTGCAATATTTCTATTTCTTTTAGATGGAATGGCTCTGAGGACTGTTGTATGTGGCTTGCATACATACTCATTTGTGTATGTAGTTGATCCCTTCGCCTGCCAATTATGCCGCTCGTTCTTGTCCTGATGTTCTGAAAGTGGTTAGGACGGCCGAAAGGTTTACCGTGAGTGGCCCTGGGCCCCACCGTACTATTTTAACCACTTTCGTTCATCCAGGCATGTAACTAAGAGCGTAATTCACCGAGGTAGTTACAGAGGCCTTACCCTCTAGAAGAGATACTGGCAGCACACTGCAGACGAAGAGAGTTCTCTAAACATGTGTTGCAACACGCGTTAGCCGACGACGACGAAATATATAGGGAAGAATGAATCCTATATTCATCCTAGGTTATTTGCTAGCATTTTTAGGTCTATTTTTCGAAGTAGAAATTTGTACTGTATTTATATTATTTCGATGAGCAGTATGCGTATTAACTTTCAGAAAAAATTGTAATGTATTTAAATTTAGTACTTTCAGAATTCAAAGTATTTATTTTTAGTAGCTTCTTTTAGAATTCTCTGTGTTCTACATGGGCATCAGCTCAGCGTCGGAATTTAGGTTCCACATGGAAAATTGCACAATAATGTGTTGGTGGGCGGCACCACCCCTCGAACCTAGGATGCGCACCGTCGAAGGTGGAGGGGGGGGGGGACCGCTAGTCAGAAAACATGCCACGTCGGCATCCCCTGTTTCTGATGCCCTTCAAAAAAAGAAAACACGCCACGTCGTTATCCCCTGTTTCTGATGGTGTTGCTACACTCGACGGTACATGGTGATATATAAATAATATCGTATAAACATAAAGGCACAGTCGTCAACATTTCTAAAATGAAACCCGGTCCCGTCTCTTACTTGTCCTGGTACATTGCCCAATGAGGTGGATAGCCACGAACGATCTTTTTAATACGTTCGCACTCTTATGCTGAGAAGGGAAATAAAGATTGAGATGTTAATGCAATGAGTGTCGAATTATTACCCTCTAAGGAAATGGAAAATGGTTATTTTCACGCGTGCCCGTAGTCCAAACCTACTGTCAGTCTTTCACTCTCCTTCTCCGACTAACCACCGTTCACCTTGCGCAGCTCCTCCGCGCCGCACCAACTAGGGTAACATGGCCCCGCCTAAGCCGCCGCCACCGCCGCCGCGACAGCCGCCAAAACTGGGGCATTTGGCCCCTCTAAGGCAGGCCATGAAGCTCTACTTCAAGGTCGGTTTCCCATTGCCCTGCCAAGCGGATGATTTCCCTGAATCGGCCGCGGCGGCGACTGTGCCGTCGTCGGCGCCAGATCCGGCAAGCAGGGCCAAGAGAGCGATGTGGAGAAATCGCACGGCGGCATTACGGCATGCTCTAGGCTGTGAGAACAAGGTACGTATCAATCGTTCATGAGAGCATGCCACCTCCGAGGGTACACACCCTCGAACAGGGCAGCGCCAAGGTCTAGGAACTCTCGCGTCCACGCTTCGGCGTGGACTACCTTACCTTAGTGGGGGAGGCTGGGAGCACGCCGTCTGTGGCAAAGAAGCTCCATCCTACGCACCATCGAAGGCCGTACCGTGGTAGCGACCAAGCGTCTACACTCAGCATCCTGAATTGTTCGACAGCCGGAGCCGGCGGCGGGCCTCATCTCAGCCCCGGAATTCAGGTTCGAGTTCACACGGACCTACGATCCCGAGAAGGAGATGTCGAATTTTAGTTTCGAAGAAATCGTTGCGGCGGCGCGGATGGTCCAACTGAACCGAGACTGGCACACACAAATCGCTCGTGCATGAACGATGCAGATTTCTTGTAGTTTGGCAGAAGGCAATAGATCAGTTTGGGTTAAATGATCAAAAAACTTATGTCATCTCAAGGCAATTGGCCAGCCAACTTTTCTTGTGGAGATCTGTAGTTTCTTCAGTGTAGAATAGTTAAGTTCAGACTGGAGAATGGCTTTTATAGATAAAATGCTAACGAATTGTTCTATAAACTAGTAGGAAGTTTAGCCCACTTTTCTGTAGGTATAAGACCCTTTTGTATGGAAGTACTACTGTTGTAAGCAAATACTATCAAGTATCTATTTCCTTCAATTACTAGTCGTGGTTCAATCCAGTTAACTGGCATCTTTTTTATCTCAAACTACAAATTTTGCGTCTGCTGTCTATGCTATAAACCATTTTTTCCCTTGTCTTGTGTTGCCTGCAAAATGGTCCTGCAGTTCAACGTGTTACAAATGTAGCTATCTTGTAATTGAAGAGGAGATGGACTACATTTTCCTGGCATCCACAGAATTGACATTGCTCATTGCCAGACCACCCTCTTTTCATGAGGTTGTCCTTGGTTATTCACATAAATTATAAAGCACGGTGTTCAACTATATCGATTCAAACTATTACACACACACACTACATCAAATTCATTACCCACACATACTACATCGATTCAAACTATTACACACACATACTACTTCAAACTATTACACACACGTACTACATCGTTTCAAACTATTACACATTTTTAGTCTATGCTAACTTCCTGCTACGCTCTCAATACTACAAATTCATTAGCCACACATACCACGGCAATTCAATAGAGCTCTGTCTTCACTCGAGGGAAATCAGAACCACCAGCTCGTCCAAGCCCGGTCCCCCACCAAAACTGTGTCTGCCGTCGTGAAACGGTGGTGGTACTGTGCCATCGATCCTTCCAGGCCAACACTGCAGGCGACGAGGACGCTTTCTGGCAGCCTCTTCGAGGCCCTGAATGCCATGTACCGATTCTAGAACCTCCTCTAGGTGGATGATGACCGGGTGCTTCCAGCAAAGCTGTCGCCCTGTCCTCCTTGGAATCTGCACCTCGTACATCTTAGAAACGGCGTCAGGATCTTTCAGCCACGCCTTTACCTCGATGACCCATCTGTCGCTCGGTGGCACGATTTCCACCAGCTTGCCGCCAAGGCTACTGATGACCTTCTTGAGGGCCTCTGGCTCCCAAGCATCCAATGGGAGGCCATCAAAGTCGAGTTTGGAGAAGAAACGAAGCTGCCCCAAGCGATCGTCCCACCCACAAGCGCGAAGCCAACGCATGAAGCTCATTTTCTCCCCGCGGCACTCGAAAGAACGGGAAGAATGCAGAACGCACTCGGTGTCAGAGTTGTGCTCGAACCGGACGAAAAAATTGAATGGCGGCGCGCATACCTCAAGGTTGACCTCATTTCGTCTGATCCTAAAACGAGACCTGAAAGCCAACAGCAACTCTGTCGGCAACACGGCGGGATGGACGCCCAGCACGGTGGCCATGAGAGCATGGTCATCGAACTGCTGTGCTAGGGCTACCATGCCTAGGGTGCACGACAGCACGGAACTTCCCGAGGCCGGTCGCCGGCCTAGATCGCCTGACGGGACGCGCTCCGTCATGCGAGAAGGACTAGCCAGAGGCGAGATATTAGTCCGGGGATGCGAAGCTCCGATACGGCGGACGATGCAACGACGACGGCTGCGAGCTTCGATTAGAGGCATGGGAGGTTGACCGGACATGGCAGGGACGCAAATTAGAGCAAGTGCGAGCTCCGATCTGAGACGAGCAGCCGGAGCTAAGCAAATGTTATGGGGAGGGGAGCAGGGGAGAAGACCAGAGCAGAGCAAAGAAATAGATCTGGTCCACTCAGGTATCTGGTCCACGCAGGGGTAAGCTAGTCCACGACCGCAAAAGATAACGGGGAATACTGACATGGCAGGCCAAGAAGAGTTGACCTAACGGTGGTATTTGAGTTCAACCGTTTTTCGTCTGGTTCAAATGACCGTTTGGCCGTTAGATTTGTATTCACCCCCATTTGGCCCTTCTGGACAATTGGAAAATCTACTATGGCCCCTCCGCGCGATTGATGACAACTCGGGTACCGCGGTGCGCTCACCCACCAAGTTTGGTACCGCAAACGAACATTCCCTTCATCTTGGTACTTCGAAATTGGGCTCAATGTTTGGGTTAAAGGAGGGTCACTCAATACCTCTTGGTTGAAGGGTGGGGGACTCCTAGAATCCAATGGGGAGACACAACGGTTCAAGTCCAAAGGCAACGAACTATCAACCTTCTTGGTGGCAAATAGCTCAAGAGCCTTGTCTAGTGATTCCGCAAGCACCTCCTTGTATGCAACCCAACGGGCCTCGGAAGAGATACGCATGGTCTTCCAACGGACATGCATTCCCAAACTCACATTATGTCTTCCCTCCAACTCAACAATATCACTTGGGTCCATCTATTGCAATTCTATCCTAACTTGCTTCAAGACCTCGGTGTAGGTTGGAGTACGTTCAAACACCATGTCTAGCTCATTCAGGTCCGGTTCTATATTGCCTTTCAAAAATGCATCCTTGTCCACATGATGAACATGAATAATTCTTGCCATACCTAACACATAAGAGAATATGATCATTAACTACCCATGGCAAGATGAATAAAAATATAGTAGTCACATTATGAAACAATTTATCTAACAAGAACACCATCCCTTACATGAGCAAACCCTAACTCTAACAATAGCCATAACATTCCAATAAACCAAACTCTAACAATCCAAGAACCCTAAACCTAACTAAATGCTTCTTAGACACCATTCTACCCAACATTGGCCAATGAACCCAACAAATTTCCAAACATTTCCTCACAAATCAAATTTCTAGGGTTTCAACTCAAATCCCACCAAAATGAAAGATTTCAATCGGTCAAAACGGAGGGAATAGAGGGAGGGTACCTCTAGCAGCCGGGGAGGGTCGAAATCTACCAAGTGAAGCCTCCAATCTGAGGGATTTGAGTGGGGAGGAGAGAGGGTCGCCGCCTGGCTGTTCTTCCTCTGTTCCTGGCGGCTGGGGAGGGAGTGGGTCAGGGTGGGGAGGGGGGCCGCGCGTGTGGCTGTATGTCTCAATGTGTAGCGTCTATCTGAAAGGCGCTACACATTGGGGCATAGCGCCTAGGCACTGCACGGCCCAGGCTCAACGCCCAGGCGCTACTCGGCCGGTGGGGCCAGGGCGGGCCAGGCGGCCGCCACGCTGGCAGGGACCATAGCGCCTATATCATAGATGCTATACCGTAGAGTATAGCGCCTAGCTGTTGGGCGCTACAAAAAGGGTTAGTGGGTGTGAAATACTTTCGGCTAGAGTTCATTTTGCGAATTTATTTTTTTAAAGGTTATTTTTGTCCATCTTCCCCAGAAAACAAACTTAGGTAGTGTTGTATGAAGGCTAGCTGCACCAGTTCACCGTTCAGGGCTGCACGATGTGATGTCTTATGCTACTCCTATACATCCTTCCTAGCCGAGTGCTCTTATTTTCTTCTCCTATAATAATGAGGTCACCATTGCCAAGAAATTCCCGTGTTCTACCGGTGTTGGCTACCAGAAGCAGGGCCATGTGGACCCACCTTAAAGCTATGTAAGTATGCGCTTGCCCTTTCACCAAATAGGAAACTCCTTTTTCTCTTTACAGTAAATAAGAAACTACCTTAAACGATGTGATCCATGAGCAGGGAATGATGAGTGAAGTGGTAAAACTGTCAAATACAAGGAGGACGGGTAAATAATAAGCATCCGGCGAGTACATGTCCAGAATCAATTAGCCACCTACGCATTTCATTCTAGATTTTTTTTTTCAAAATGGGGTGTGTGACCCCCGGTCTCTGCATAAAAAAAGCATAAGGTCTTTATTGCTTTATTATTAAATAATTAAGAGCATCTTCACTGGCTGCCCCAATATCGTAGCCGGTAGCACGGCAGGCACAACGCTATTGGGGCACTGACACAGACTAGTTTCATTGTGGAAAGGCCGTCCCACACCGACGAGCCCAATAAACATCCCCATATTTGTTTCTAAATATAAAGTATTACATAAAATCAAACAATAATGTAAATATCCAAACAAAGCAAAGAACTAGCAAACAAATCCAAATAAATCCGATTATTACATAGTTTCACACAATAAATTTAAACAAATTATTAAATCATCAGAAAAATAAATTATTCTCGACGAGTTTATTGCATTCTCGGCGAAGTAGTCTGTTCCAGCAACATTGCACAGGCATCCCGGTGCCTCTTCTTGTTCGTCGCCTTCCCTTTCTTCGAACCACCACGGCGAAGGGGTGCATTGATCTCCTCTCGGCGAAGGAGAAAACGACTGATGATCAGCATCTGCTTCTGGTGGTCAGCGGCGACATCAGCATCATCCTTCTTTAATAGCTGGATCATCAACTCGTCGTCGCTGTCCATCGCGGCAAACCGCCGAACACCTTGCGCGTGCCGCGACCGAACATAGTTGACGATGTGCTGGTATGCCAGCTAGTCTGCCCCGATGAATACGTGTGAAGCCTCGACGTAGGGGACCATTGGCAAGTGTACGGAGCACCGGCGGGGGTTTGGGGCGGCAGTTGCTGCGGCAAGAGTGGTCGGGAGAAGTGGCGGTGGAAGAAGATGGTGCGGTGACAGCTTGCCGAACAAGAAGGTGGAGACGGTGGTGGCACTGGATGGGGTAGGCGCGACTGGGGCACGAGCGTGGGAAGGCGGCTGTGTCGGCGGTGATGGCGATTCTGGGGGTGGGAGGCGAGGTCGGGAGAGACGACGAGGATGGGACATTGCTCTATGTGGCTGCTAGATTTGGCCCAGAGCAAATTTCCTACATGGCGTGCATGCTGGCGTCCCCAGGAGAGGCCTTGCACTCTGGGGCTGGCGCGGGTTTTCCGACTATTGTATTGGGCTTGATTTCACACCGGGTCTGCATTGGGGGCACTGGTGGGTGGCCGCTTCTAGGCTTCGCCCCCCATAGGGCTATTGGGGCCGCCGGTGGAGATGCTCTAACAAAGAAACAACAAATAACATACATCACCAAACCCCGAAGCCACCACACAACGGCTAAAAACTCGACAATGGAGGCAAATCGTGTCAACGGGACCGCTCTATGCCTAAAAAGACAACAAGGACACTCCACCAGCTAGGAACCGGTAACAATCGCATACCTCGAGGCGCCCTCTAGGCGGGACCAGAGTGTACATCCGTATTAGCTGCCTCTTAGCGAGCACCTTGTGTGCACGCCATAGAAGCCGTCAACGCCATCGAACCTCTGAACAGTCTTCATGATTAAGATCCGCTTGAACTTTGTCGGTCCTGCTGCCGACGCCACCACGACGCCAAACCGCACCTCCACCCTGCGAGAGGACATCAGCACGCCCGCCGCCGAGACCCCGCTACACCACCCAGACGAGACTCACTGCCGTCGGCGCGGTAGATGAGATATTGCGCCACCAAAAGACCTCCTACAGGCATCTTGAGCTCCAAACCAATGCCCTCAAGAGGGTGAATGACACCGAAAATGTTGTCATCGTCCGATCCAGGACATCCTAGATCTATGGTTTTCCCCGGAGCCTTAGGCATGATGTGGAATTCGCAGCAACGACGCCTTCATCAAGGTAAACGATGTTCGAGAACACCGCCATCGTCGACTCTAACCCGGAGCCCGGCTTTCACCGGCCAACCGCCTCGCCTCGCCTCCAACCCGCCCGCCGTAGCCAAGGGCCAAGCCGTGGGAGAGGAAGGCCACCACCGCCATCCGCCTTCGATCTTCCCGGAGAAGAGGCCGCCATCCGCAGCGCCATCGCCGGAGCAGCCGTACCATGACATGCGGCAGCGCCACGTCCCTGCCCTTTAGCCGGCCCGCTCCGACAGAGAGGCAAGGAGGCGAGGGAGTCCTCGCCACCGCCGGTGCTGGCTAGGCTTTGCCCGGCCACACCCTCTGGCAGCGGCGGGAACGGAGGAAGGAGGATGAGGAGGGGAGCTAGGCGGCGGCGCTAGGGTTTCCCCTCGATCGCCAGGCAGGGGCGATGCGAGGGGGTAGACCAGAAAAAGGCTACCCATCCTAATGCGTCACTCCATTCTAGATTAGTTGAAGTTTTACCTAGTTTGTTCGTAAGTCTAATGTTCTTTTAAGTTTGATCAAGTATATAGAAAAATATGATAATATCTAAGTATATTTTATGCTAAATCTAATAAAATTAGTTTGGTGTCATAAATATGGATACATTTTTTAAGAAGAAAAATATCTGCTGGGTACACATCTTTGCCGAACAACTCCGATATAAAATGATAATATTCCATCTAACATTTCGCTCTCCCTTGATATTTTGCCAACAAAAAGCCCCAGCTGCTAGTTACCCGAATGGGAGTAGTAGATGGAACCAAAGTAAAGTTGCACACCGACACCAACTAAGGGAACTGTCTTCCTAGCCATTAGAGTGATCACATGCGCAAGTCACCCCCGTTTCGGAAAAAAAGAAAAAAAACATGCGCAAGACAACACTACACGTATATATGCTTTGCTTCTGCGTCTTTCAAGCTCTGTCCTACAAAGATTTAGGATCACCACAAACCCTGTCTTTATTTTTGGTGCCTTGGATATCTGGATTATCTACAGCTAATTTTTATTTCAAAGATACGTCCTTAGAGACGTATCGATTTCATAGAAGGAGGGTCAAGAGGCCAAGTTTTACAACGCACGGACACCACACAAAACGCCACTACACACACACCACTCACTCACACAACGCCTACTCTTTGGTGTATTAGAAGTATTGTTTGCTTACCCGGGTGTCCTGCATATTCTGTCAACATCAGTTTTGCTCTCGGTTTATGCTGTTTAAGATACCAATGTAGCTTACCTTAATGTTTTCAGAGAAGTCGTCCGCTAGCCATGAACTTTCATAAGACTGCATTGCAGTTGTTTATGAGTTATTTTTGTATGTCTCATGCAATCCAGTTATTTAGGATTGTGCCCATAGTTGTAATTTTGTTGCTTGCTAGCCGACCCAGGTTGAAACTATAGAGCAGACAAAAGACTAAACTGAGCTTCCTTCTGAACATATACGTCAATACATTTCTTTTTCGCTGAAGATAAATACTACCATGTTTATGAATTGTCCATTTGAGCAAAAAAAATGAAGAACTATTGATTACAAGTTTTGGTTCATAAAACCAGGCCAAATTTATGAACCAAAACTTGTAATCGATAGTTCTTCAAATTTGTTGCTCAAATTTGTTGAGTATATGCAACTGGACACTTCCATATTTTCCACCATGTCGTGTATAAAATTCCATTGCACACCTGACAAGCCACAAGTGATGAAGAATGCTGTCCATCAACTGAAATCTTGGCTCCCTGAGCACATTGTGATCCATATACAGTCGACTGACAGTTAGCACGACACGGCATCTGAGACCACTAAAAAAATGAAACCAGTAGCCAGAACCCAGACAAAGAAGATGCAGCATCCAACGACCACACGATGGATGCTAGGACGATCGAAAGCGCAAACTGACCGCAGGGCAGCCGCCAGTATATCCTGCAGAAGTTCATATCCTCCGCAAAGAGGATCATCACGCTGGCGGAGGCACAGACTCCCGAGAAAGCGAAAACTGACATGATCTGCAAAGAATGGACAGTTATTGTGTGATCACTCAGATAGACCGCTATAGTTCAACATTCCAAAAACCACTTGAGTCAAAAATATTTTTGAAGCATGTTTGAACAGTGCTTGCTAGATATAACAGATTTTATTGGGACAAATGGCAGCCATTAGTTCTATCATAAAAAAAATCTTTTGATAAACTGTACTGTTAGTTAACCAAAATTAATGAAAAGCATATTGGTATTTTTTTCATAGTTTTCTTACGAAAAAGTTCCTGACAAGTGGAACTCATGCTTATCTATTGGCTCAATTCCTTTTTTACCTCCCTTTAAGAGAAGAAGATAGCCTTAATATGACCTGTTGGCACATGTGCTCCATCTAACTTTGCTTATGAATTGACCATTTGAGCAACAAATTTGAAGAACTATTGATTACAAGTTTTGGTTCAATTGTTTCAGTGCATGCATTCAACTAATTAGAACGTAATTGCATTGACAATAGAAGAGATAAAGTGATTGACCTACCCAGTCACCAAAAACAATGAGGCTTACAATTTCCCGGTTGTGAAGATCCTTTTTATTTCTTATAGAGAAGATATCAACACAAGCAAGGGCCAAACTCCAGAGAAGCTGCAGGCCCATCGTAAAATTCATGTAGCTGAAACAAAGAGAGACCATAATGCACCCATTAAGTTAGATGATTCCAAGAATACACACATGGGATCCTGCCCAAGAAATCCAGAACACTAGTCAAGAAGTTTAATATTTGTGCAGTTCCTAATCATAAGAACATGAACTTGATATGGAAAGGAGCACAAAATCAGTCAATAAATGTAACATGTTAACCTATAGAACCTAACTTTAACAATAAGTATTATCACTGAAAAAAAATAGTACATTACATGAAAACATATGGTTTCATTACATGTATGAGCAGATGAACACACACGCAAAGAAAACATGTCCAATATGCCAGTTCTGTTTTGTAACAAGTATGATGTTGCTCTGTAGTCCTTGCAGCTCATATTGAGCTTGGAACTAAATCACGGCCCCTCAAGACCTAGTTCAGAAATCCGTTATCATTAATGGGGTTAGTTCTGTGCTAAAAAGCCTGTATCCTGAACCCAGGTTGGTCTGATAGTGCTCTATGGGAATTAAGTCAAAATAAACCAAGTTCAGGACTAATCTGAGCTGTGGAAATTTGCCAGAACTCCCCATCCAAAAGAAAAATCAGCTAGCGATGAAGTGAGACAGAGAAGAGACTTCCTTCATCTGCTTTTAGTTGATCAGACTTTTTCATTGTTTTGTTCTCCTACTAAAAGATGATCTAAAGATATTCCATGGCCAAGACACGGTTCTAATTAATATAACTGGCGTTCCTCGTCCAGTGGTATGTACTACAAATTGGGAAGATTTTTCTATGACTTGATGGCTGAAGAAAATTTAAAACAGACACCAACGACACAGTCTATCCTTTGTTCAGGGAACTTCAACTATAGAAAAGACTGCAAGAACAAACACACAAACAAAATGAAGAAAGAATTATGCAAGAAAGAAATTCAATGAATTAACTTGAACAGAGCCAAACGCACTAGCATTACAGGACATGTAAGTAAAGTGAAAACAGTGGTGGGGCGAGGAGTACTTACAAGAAAGCGCTGTAGTTGGAGTTGCCGGAAGCGGTGACCATGGCACACATGGATGCGACAGCGAAGACGAACTGCGACACCCGCAGCGCCATGCCGCTCCATGTTCCCGGGCTCCCCACTATGAGCTTCATCCCCTTCCACTTGGTCTTGCTGCGGTCCGGGTTGTGTAGGAGGAGAGCGTGATGGGCGTAGTGGGCTGGAGAAGCCAGCCGGCGTGTGGGCGATGTGATATTTCCTTCCCACCCGAGTTCTCCCATTTCTTTTCTTCTACAAGGATCAGGTCCCCATTGCCAAGAAATTTCCTTCTCCCAGTTTTGGCTAAGGGGAAGCAGGGTCATGTGAACCCAAGTTAAAGCGACGTACACGCGCTTACCCTTGCACCAAATAGGAAATTGACATTTTTTCTTTACAACTAGGAAACGTTGCACCGGGAAAGAAAAATCTACTTTGTAGAGACACAAGGAGTAAGTTATTATAGGTCAAGCAGACGTGTCCACCGCTCTATGGTAAGGCATGCCGTCTCCTGTACTTATGTTCCACCGATTGAAATCTGGCCACCCGATCTACAGACAAAACAATACTTTATAAGACATGATTTTCTTTTGATAAATATTTAATGGTTGATATAAGACAACATATCAAAAAATATTATGAAGTCTAGGCCTCGTAATGGAATTGGTACCTTCCCTGTGTGGTGAAAGACATAAATACCATGCAGATAACCAAAGATTTTGCATGTATGCAAATTAGAAAACAACATTTGGTTTTCATAAATAAAAAACAAATTTGTTTGACTAATATTGTGTAATAACATAAAAAATTGTAAATCAATTCACCGAACTGCATGATCTACTGTACGGACACTTTAGTGTCAGCTTGAGACCACAGTAACTGACTCGCCTCCCTCCGAAAAATAGATAATCGATTCATAATCAAGTCAGGGTTACACATGTACTAATGTACATTGGCAATGTTTTCTTGATTAAAATATAGGGGTCGGACCAAGACGATTACATGCTTCATGAATTTAACATATGAGGATAGACGCTGCCAGCCTCCCTTTTTTTTTTGAGGTTAAAGGCAGTCGATCTGCCGTCCGATTAGATTAGAGAAAAAAGATTGTTATGTACAGGAGGTTCACAAAACCGAATCCTAAACACAAGGCATAGAGGCCACCACCAGAACCAGATAGGTTCCCCTCAGCCCCACCACGCCTACCCACTCTTACATTAGCAATGGTGAGATCGATTTAGTATTTAACAGGATAAAAGATGTTGTAATGGTGCATGGTTGGAACCTAGAGGTATCAAAAGCTGGGGAATAAAAAGATTAGCGACAAACCTTGCCTTGACTGGAAGATCCTCTCGTTCTACTAAAATAATTTGTACCATGTGTTGAGCTAGGAGAGGACCGTGTCTACTTATGCTGTTGCTATACCTTGCTGGATAATACACACGTCAAACATCCGACATGGACATTCAGATCTCAGTCAAAATATACTTAATGAGAAAGAGAAGGATTGTGCAAACCTGTAACAATGGACAAAATTCAGCATTACTGAATATAGATCCACATTAACTTGTGACTTAAGCACAGTAGAAAATGCTGTTGGGCACATTACTGAATATAGATCCACGCTCAGGTGGGAACCAATGCTTACATGCCAAGAATTTAAAATCATATGCATGCACTTTTTGAATGTGTGTATAATTTCTAGCAAATTATACTGACATAGCAATCATACAACAACCATACGTCACCCAATATTGTCCTTCATTCATTTTTCTTGGTTAGTAGCATGAACACCTAGCTTGTTATCATCAGCCAATTAATCGACTTGATTCCTGCTGCGTTACCAAATAACAATGGATGAGTCGATTACCGAAGAGGACGTAGCGAGTATCCTTTTCGAGTTGGACTTTGATAATGAAAGAGGTGCAGTTGGCCTGAAGCATACTATTCGTGGACATGACCAGGAACTGCACCGCGGCGTGAGCGGCGCCTGCCTGCACATACGCGGCTGGTGCGCGGTTCTTCAACGTGTTTTCCAGGAGGAGATCATTGAGTCACGGTGCGGCGTACTTCCGGGAGCAAAATTTTCGGATCTGGGATTACTAAAAGAAAATCGGACCCAAATTCTGGCCACCAGTCCAGGGAGGACTCCCGAATAGAACTCCATGGGTGTTGTCAGGATGAGGCCGCTAATAACCTCGTCGCCAACTGGGGGGATAGACGAGTCTCTGTTTAGGCAGTCCAAGATTGATGTGACGGCTGCTTCCATGGGAAAAAGAAGTCCGGCCATAGCGTGGGAAGATGCTGGAACAGAGGCATTGAGTACGGTGTCCACCCCCCGGCCCCTCCGTCGGCCGCTCCGCTTTTCCCCTCCCAGGCGTGGAGTCCAGCGGTCACCGGGTCCTTTTGCTGCGGCGCCTTCCCGCGTGCGTTTCCGCAGCCCCTTGCCAGTTCAAGGCCTTTCCGGCGGCGAGAAGTGACCAACGCGAGCCCAGCCGGCGGTGGGCAGAGTCCAGCGCCGTAGCCCCTTTCCAGTTCAAGACCTGTCCGGTGGCGAGCAAGGACCAACGCGAGCCCCAGCCGTCGGCGGGCAGAGTCCAGCATGAGGCCCATGGCGGACAGCCGAGGAGAGGATGATCTCTTGTGGTTGTGCGACTGGACCTGGGATTAGCGGCGGCGCTAGGGTACGATAGAAAGAGGATTTGGGGTGGAGGAGAGATGAAACGAGCAGTTACTTGACTTACGAAGTGACATTGGCTGTAATAATTTTTGATTTACCGGTTGCATTAGTGGTAATATGTGGTTTTGAGGAGGGTAAACCGTTTCAAAAAAGTGTAAAAAGATGAGAAACGCTCCTTTCCTTTATTATTATGTATAGATAAATCGTAAACTGCCTTAGAAGATGAGCAGGAGCAGTGAACGATCAAGTAAAACTTACATGAAAGTCATGTAAATAAGCACCCGCCGAGCAGATCACCTCTACTAGCTTGGTATAGGCACTTGAGAAATATTGCGGTACATCGATCTTGTAGGTGAAATTCCAGGTTACGTCGTGCCAAATAATGTGTTTACGACAGTTTCTATTTCTCTTATCTCCGGAATCCAGTTCCTCTCTGTTGGTGCTTTTTTTTGGAGCGCGCGAAAGGACTCCCTGTGTCGCCCTAACCCTAGGAGGCACAGGGGCGACCACGCTGCCGGCCACCGCCCTCTCCCCAAATCCCCTCGTCCCCTCACCGCAGCCAGGAGTCATCTCCGGGCAAATCTCGTGCCTTTGATGACGGCATCAGGGCTTTTCTCGTCGGGCAGCAACCCCACTTTCTCCGCAGTGGCGGTGACGACATCACACGACAGCGGGGCACGTTGTCGCGGTCTCCCATGCGACGAGTCGGGCTGTTAGCGTATATTAGGTGTAGATATTGTATTGTACCCTAATTGATTGGCCCCTTGAGCCTAATATAATACCCGAAACGCCACGACACTATACGTGTGAGGCTTCCCCCAACTCTTCCCACGGTTCTGCATGGTATCAGATAGACCCGGTCCTAAACCCTAGCCGTTGCCGCCACTAACCCTAGCCGCCACCGCTAGACCCTCCTTTTGCTGCCCCCCATGTCGAGCCCTTCCAATCTCGACTCCACCACTGGCGCCATGGTCTCCTCCTCGATCAGCGTCGTCCTTTCCGCAAGTGCACCACGCTAAGTCGGCCCGGTCATCCTCTCCTTCACCGTCGGGAACTACTCCAAATGGTCCATCTACACGAAGGCGACCCTCGGCTACGCTGGTTTGCTTCGCCACAATAACGATCCACCACTAGAAAAACAGCTATCGATGGTTGGATACCTAGTGGCACACTACCTAGGTGATGCGCCACAGATAATTACCTGTCGTGCACCACCACAAGATGCGCCACTGACAAGTCACTTATGTTTGGCGCATGACCAGGATGGTGCGCCACTAATAAGATGGCTCTGACATATCGGTAGTGCACCACCATAATATGGGCCACTGAGAAGCCACTTATCTGTGGCGTATGGCTCAGATGGTGCGCCACTGATAAGTAGCACTTATAGATGGTCCTAACTTATGGCGCATCACCATAGTGGTGTGCCACAAGTAAGTTCTCAAAAAAAACTACGCATACGCACTCACACAACACCTACTCTTAGGTGTATGCTTTTGTGTATTAAAAACATTGTTTGCTTACCAAGATGTCCTGCATATTCTGTCAATATCAGTTTTGCTCTCTGTTTACGCCTACTCTTAGGTGTATTAAAAGCATTGTTTGCGTAGTGTTTTCAGAGAAGTCATCCACTACTCATGAACTTTCATAAGACTGCATTGTTGTTGTTTAGTTACTTGTATAAGTGAGTTAGCTTAGTGTTATTAAGGATTGTGCCCGTAGTTGCAATTTTGTTGCTTGCTAGCTGATGTCTACACACGCTTCTATTCTTGTACACAGTGTTGGTCCTCCAAGTGCAGAGGTTTGTAGAACAACAACAAGTTTCCCTTAGGTGGATCACCCAAGGTTTATCGAAATCAGGAAGGAAGTGGTCAAAGGTATCCCTCTCAAGCAATCCTACAATCAAGATACAAGAAGTCTCTTGTGTCCCCAACACACCCAATACACTTGCCAGGTGTATAGGTGCACTAGTTCAGGGAAGAGATAGTGAAATACAAGTAATATGGATGATTATAAGTGGTAATTGCAATCTGAAATAAGAGTGACAGCAAGCAAACATGTAACAGAACTGATTGTAAACAGTGTTTCAATGCTTAGAAACAAGGCCTAGGGATCATACTTTCACTAGTGGACACTCTCATATAAATATCTTCTCTTCATGATGCTACCCTGAACTACTCTTCGGTTGGACGATGTAGGGCTATAACAGCATACCTTAAAGTTCGCATTCCCTATCTAGATAACCCCTCACTATCACATTGAGCGCTAGATGGTTCCAACAAACACCACAATATTATAAAGACATCCAACTCAAATTATACTCATGCTAAGTATTTATGTAACCTTAGCCAAAGTGCCACACGGTGTGCACACTATCAACTTCACACACGTGGGGATAAGCAGAGATGCATTAAAGCACTTGAGTAGCATAATAGATCTATAGATTACAAAGCTCATGATCTCAATAAGATCACGCATAGAGAGAGAGATAAACCCATAGCTACCGGTAGAGCCCTTAGCCTTGAGAGAGAACTACTCCCTCCTCATCATGGGAGTCAGCAACGGTGATGGAGATGGCAGTGGAGTCGATAGAGATGGCTCGGGGGGCACTTCCCCGTCCCGACAGGGTGCCGGAACAGAGACTTATGTCCCCTGAATCTCCTTTTCGGTGGCGGTGGCGCTGCGGAACTTTTCGTGAAATTCTGATCTTGTATCTAGGGTTTTCGTCCCGGGAGGCTTTTATAGGCGAAAGGGCAAGGTCGATGGGCGCCCGAGGCGGCCACACCACCCCCTGGCACGGCCTGGCCTGACCCACGCCACCAGGTGGTGTGGGCCCCTCGTGGCCCCTCTCGGTCTCATCTTCTGTCTCCATGAGTCTTCTCGTAAAATAGGAACTTTAACTTTTGTCCCATCCAATTCCGAGAATATTTATTTCCGAGATTTTCTGAAACCAAAAAAAGCAGAAAATAGGCAACTAGCACTGTGGAATCTTGTTAATAGGTTAGTTCCAGAAAATGTATAAAACTACCTCAAAGTGTGAGCAGAACATAAGAAAGTAGATATAAAACAATTATTGAACATCAAAAATTATAGATACATTTACGACGTATCAACATCCCCAAGCTTAACTCCTACTCGTCCTCGAGTAGGTAAGTGATAAAAAGTAATTTTTTAGGTGACATGCACCATCACAATCTTGATCAAGGTATTTTTAAAACATTGATAGCTGGGATCATAGTACTCTAACATACACATAAAAGATACAGTTCTAACAATAAGACATAGCAACTATGTTGTAACATGAAAAGATACAAACAAAAGATTTATGAATAACGATGCTTTGAAAGACGTTTGTTTGTTTCACATATAGAACGCATAATGAGAATGGTATTCAGCTTGTCCCTCATGGTGTAGCGAAACATAAATGCATAGGATACCTTCAAAGTTCATAAGGGTGACTAGATACAAATAGTTTAAGAACAAGCAATATCTGTTGAAATATGCCCTAGAGACAAATAGTAGTAAGGACTATTATTATATTTCATATAGTTTATGATTAAGTTTTATATCATGCTATAACTGTATTGAGTGGAAACATCAATACATGTGTGATATACAAACAACCAGGGGTTCCTAGTGAAACTCTAGTCACTGGTTCATTGGTCAACAGATGATCAAGTTTCCTGATCATGTGGCATTTATGCCAGTTGGAAATGAGGTCATCTCATTCGGAGAATGAGATGATGAACCAATACAGAGTACCTAAACATCGTGACCTGACCATGTCACGAAGTTCAAGTTACGATGATTAGAAATGGATCCTCGTAGACTATTCCTTAGACCGTGAGGCTATATCAATCACTGTCTCCCGAGAGTGCTTAGATAGCATCAAACGCCATCTGGTAAAACGGTGGTTATAAAGGTGTGTTCAGGTATTCAAAGGAAACCATAGAGGCAATATATGTCAAGAGCGGGATTTGTCCGTCCATGTGACGGGAAGATACTCAAGGGCCCACTCGGAGAAGTTATATCCAATAGCTGCGCAGCGTGTGATTAGATCACGGGGATATCACTTGTCGGAACGAGTTAAGTAGCATTGTTCCGTAACGAGATTGAACACGACATGGTGATGTCATTGATCAGATCTCGGGCAATGCAAGTATCGAATGACAAAGGGAATAAGACACGACTGTCCCGGTTCAAACGACGAAAGATCTTCGTGGAACGCACAGGGGTCACATGGCCATCCAGGTCCCTCTGTTGATCATTGGTGCGGGAGTGTCCCGACCATGTCTAGAGTGTTCCTGAACCGTGGGGTATCACGCTTAAGGGCTTGATGATGCTTAGGGAGTGTTTATAGGATCGGTAGAATCACCGAAGAAAAGAAGGGAGAAAACCGGAAGGGTTTCGGTAAATCCGGAGGATGTCCGGAGTGGAGGTGGAAGGTGTTCCATGACCACGGAGATTAGATAATGCGTGAATGAATGTTAAATATTGATTTAATCATTTATTCATAATTATTCAATAAAGAGAAAATCAATTAAAAGGTCAAAAAGGCTTAATGGGCCAATTCCAGAGGGAGAGGGCCCATTAGGGAAAGGAGAGAGGGAGAAGGGGCAAGGGGGCTGGTCGGCTAGGCCTAGCCCCCCGCGCAGAGCCCACTAGGGGCTGGCCGGCGGCCTCCTCTCCCCCTCCTCTCCTTTAGTCCCACCCCGGGACTTGAGGGGAGGTAGTACCTCCCCTCCCCCTATATAAAGTGGGGTATTTGGCCTAGAAAATACAACCAATAATCAATAAAGGTCTCCCCACTTTTGGGAGGACCTCCGATTGATATTTTCTCTCTCCCCCTCTCTCTCGTGACCGTGGTCCCAAGTATGGCCTGCGCGAGCGAGAGACATCTTCGCCGCGGAGCGCCGTCACGCTGCGGGATTCGGATCCGGGAGCTCTACTTCCGCAACTGCTGCTGGATCGGGGAAGCGAGAATCGTCGTCAGGCACCAGACGTGTGTAACTCTCCGCGGGGTGTCGCACTTGAGGCACTCAAGTCGTTGGAGCCAGAAGGAGCGCAAGGACTTCATCACGACCTTGAGGTCGGCTTCGGCTCGTCTACATCAACCACGCTCTCCTGAGCGTTGCCAACACTTTTCGGTCTTCGAGGGTAAGTTCGTGAAAAGCCCCTCTCGTTACTATATTACTAATAGATAGGTCCTGGCAGCTTTAGGGGTTCAGGGGCGTAGAGTAAAAATTATTGTTTTTATGCGCGGAACCCCTACAGTGGTATTAGAGCTAGATCTATGCGTAGTAATGCTAGTACGGGTAGAACACACGAGATGTAGCATGTGGGCATTGATTTTTTAGTTGTTACCCTCCCACGTGTACTTGTGTATACCGCAGTAATGCTTGATGAAGCGGCCCCAACCGACTTTACGCGTTCATTCGCGAGACTGGTCCACGCTTGACATACGGCTTGTACCGTATAAAGTGGCTTAGGGGGGTGTCTGTCTCTCTCGCATGAGTTGGTATACCATTTGCAATGGAGGGCCCCGAAAGGGGTGTAGTAGAGACAACTACTTGATCAGCGTTGTGCTGAAGGTTCGTAGGTAAGAACGGTTCTTGTGCGAAAGCCCATTCAGCCACGTAAAACATGCAAAGATAAAGTAGAGGCGTCTAACTTTGTTTTGCAGGGGGGTGTTGCTTTGTGATATGGTTGTGGCAAAGGTAAAGTGATTACCTTTTGTTACGTAGTAGTAGATAGTCACGGAGGTGATGGACTACCACGCCGGAATGACACTGGTACCCTGGTGTCTACGACGCCGGTACCCTGGCGCTGGAACCCGGTGATGGCGGATGGAGATCACGACGTGAAGGACCATATCACATAGCATTTACATTCAATGTTATTGTTTGTATGTCTTATTGTGTGCTAGTATTAGATACTCGACGGTAGCCTAATAAGATGATCCCTGTTCGAATAACCAACGATTGTGTTCCCCCTTAGTATGCACCACCAAGAAAGTTCTTCGGTATGAGGCAGGCCGTGATGATCGGGTGTCAGACATATCTACGTTCACATACAGTGGGTGTAAGCCATGTTGCACAGCGAAAACACTAAGGTTTAGTTGGCGAGCCTACCATGTACAGACATGGCCTCGGAACGCGGATGGTCGAAAGATCGAGCACGAGTCGCATGAATTATGTGACCGACGTTTAGCGTCCACCCTTGAACCCACATTGATGGCCATGATGATCGGGGGAGATGTGGCTGATAGGGGTCATGTTATCACTAGGAACCCTCATTGGGGATAGGTGTTTTTGAGTGGAGTTATTATTAACTCATTTAATTCTAAACTTAGTCTAAATTCCTTTTGCAATTATAAATGTAGATGGGACCTTTCGTGTTGATAATTGAATGGTTAGAAGGAGAGAAGCTCAGATTAGATGGATCGAACTTCTCCATTTGGGTTGCCAGTCTCCATGTTCTCCTTAGCGAGAACGACGTGGTCGACTACATACTCGACGGGATGGATTTGGATATATCCACGGACCTTGAGACCCCAGAGGAGTGGAAAGACCGCTATCTCCGTCGTGAGATGGAAAGACCGCTATCTCCGTCGTGAGACGCCCACCAGACACTTTTGTGCGGGTGGAAAATGAAGTAATACCATTACACAACAGTCCTTGATGGGACCCACAGAACAGATATATATACAACAGCGACTCCATGAGTCAAGAATACAGATATGATATACAAAGATCCAAATCACCTTGAAACGATAGAGCGTCCGACTACGGACAAGATGCGAATAGGGCTAAGAGCCCTGAAGAATAACCAATGGCGTCCATAACCCTGCCCAGGCCAAGCCGGAAGGGTAACCCTGCTAACGACGGTGATCTCAAACCTGCTAAAACAAAAGGGGTGCCGACAAAGGGCAAAGGAAAAAGAGGAGCGTCAGTATTGAGGCCAGTACACGGCGAGGCTAGAATTCAGCGGCTCTCGCCTACATAGGTATGGTGGGCTGAAGCGGCAGCGCAACGGCACTAAACAACCTATAGAGACTCAATACAACTAGCGGTTATCAGAGAGGGATAAGAAAGACCTATTCGGATCCAACCTGAAGCTAACACCAAACTAACCCATCCTGGTATTTTCCCCCTCGAGACCAAAAGAGGAAGTCGGACCAAGGAACTCACACAGTTGGCAGTTTTACTCATTCTATTATAGTTGCAGCAATTACTAATCAGATTTAGATATCATGAGTCATCCTGAAGCATAAGTAGTGGGCAGTTTTAATTAATCATTCCGTTGTAGTTGGATCAATTACTAGTCGGATATAATTGTCCTGAGGAATCCCGAAACCCAGCAGTTGTTGGCACTTTTATCACATTCCATTGGAGTTGCAATACTTACTAGACAGGTATAGTATGACACAGATCACCACAGATCCACCAGTTGTTGGCATTTTTAATATCCATTCCGTGATAGTTGAATCTGATTACTAGTCATATATTAAGTCAAGTTTATAGCACTACTTTAGTTATGCTTGTCTATGATCGAGATACTGTGCTCCAAGTCGTCCATAACCGTGGAGACGGCTTTCAGAAAGTTTTACCCTGCAGGGGTGCACAAATAGCAACACACGCTCGATCAACCTCGGAAAAACCAACTCAAAACCCAACGAGGCATTCATGACAAAGCGATCACATGATTCAGAAATATTTCAGGGGGCCACCCCACTAAGCTACCCGCAACGAAGTTGGCCGGCTCCGAAACGGACTCAGGGTTTGTGTGGACGGCTGTAAACGACTGGGAACCCGAAAGTGTGACTGGGCTTGTCAATACAGCAAAAATGTGTCACGATCCTAAACAGTACAGGTGCTCCATGCACAATCGTAAATAAAGTAGTAACATGGCATAAGTACAGGATAGTAATAAAGCCCCAAACTACTTTTTGGCCCCAAGAAATAGAAATGAATCAAGCTCTGGCTCAGGGAGGGTCCATAAGGCCTCCCGGATGTGGATAGTGCGAAAAATCAAGGAACAGGTTTCAAGTACTCGGGGTCCTACGGGACACAAGTGAGCGAGGAAGAACCAAATAACATCTATTGCCCACCGATGCCTCTGCATAAGTTATATCTAGCATTTTAATAGTTGTAATTAAAGTTATGAACATCTCCACCAATAAACATCTGCCAGCATTCCAACAACTGTGGTACTTGACAACACGAGATCGCACCTGAGCAAGCAACTACGACTCGCAAGGCCAGCTATCTACCAAACACGGGTAATAGGAGGTTTCCAAGGCAATATAGAGGCTGCACGGGATATAACTGGGGTACGGAAACTAAAGCATGGCGACACGGATAGCAATAGATCAACAGGAGGAAATAAAGACTATAAATGCAAAATAGGTAGAAGGGGAGAGATGCTCGCCTGGGAAACACTGCCGAAGGTACATATCCAGAAAACTTGTCGAAGCTCACAACATCTCATCGTCATATCCGGGGAGAAGCAAAACACTAAAAGGAACAAGCGATGCAACAATTACAATTAATGCGGAAGAATCAGCATGATCATGATATGATGCGTGACATGGCAAGTTAATGATGCATCTCATGATGGAATGATGTCGTTTGCCTAGCACAGTGATGATACGACATTGGTAAGACATTTGTAGCAATAAGGAAACAATTCCAATTTTATTTGTCCATTTTATTAATGGATTTCCTTGCGGTAATGTATTATAAATGCATGAAATAAGATGCAAAAGGATGTATCGATAGCATAGTTAGATAGGGCTCGTCGATCTGATCGATTTAGATATACTATTTGGCAAATTTGGAATTACATAATTAAAGTTATGAATTTATTAAGGAAAAGGCATTTATTAGCATTTAAATGATTTCGATAATTTAAATTAGTCAAACATTATTTTGGATGGCATATTTGAAATCCTCGCATTTTTCTGATCAAAAACATATATTACTTGTATTATTTGGAATTACCAATATAAGGATATGCATTATTCTTTATAAAACCTTTTCTAGAATTTATTAATGATCAAAATTGTTAGGGAAACTCTTTATACCGGTGGGCATCCAGCCAAGGTCAATGATAGGTGGGCCTACTGCTCGTGGGGGTTAAAGAAAAGAAAAAGGGTTGGGATGGGGATCGAACCCACAACCTCACGGTAAGGAAAGGAGCCAACACCGGGTGATAACCACTATGCTGGGCTAGCGTTTGTGATAGATTAGGGTAACTTAGCCACAAAAACTGCTTGCGTCGCACCTGGCCAAATTAAAAATAAAACCAAAAGAACATCGGGAGGGGTATTCGAACTTGGGGATCTGGTTCGCTAGTGTAAGGACAGAACCACTGTGCTACTCCTAAGATGTTGCACAAAAGAGGAATCGACAGACTCTATACTGATCCAGCGACGCTTTTGGGCACTTTACTGAAGTATCGACAAACACCTAGTTCTGAATATGCAAAGCACCAGAGGTCTGGTTCATGGCGTCCGCGACGGGCATGTCCTGGACCGGAGGATGAGCGGCTCTAGCATGCTGATTAGGAGGGGGAATCGAAGGTATAGCTCACCGGGAGTGTCGCTGGTAAGGTAGGGGAAGTCGGAGGAGGCCGTGGCGGCCGGAATCGACGATGACCGCCGGTGACCGAAGTTGTGGTTGCGGACAAATCCGACGCGTGCGAGGGCTCCCAGCTCGATTCCTTCCGCGGGGACGGGGAGGAGGACAAGGCGGAGACGAGGACATGCCCAGCTCGGCTTGAGGGCAACCACGGCGGCGAGGCGGCGGTGAGGACGTGCTCGGCCCTCTCTCTCTCTTGTTCACATACATGGCAGAGAGGAAGGGGAAGGAAGAGAGGTGGCGGCGGAAAGAAGAGGGAGGCTAGGGTTCGACGGGACGCCTCCTGGTACTGCCCTTATAGGCCTCGGGGCGCGCGCTGGTCCGTTCATCGCTTGGACAGCAACAGGGTAAGCTCTGGATGCGCTCTGTGAGGAGGAAGACGGCGACAGAGAAAATTCTCCCTCGAAGCGGTATGGGCGGGTGGAGAGGAAGGAAGATGGGCCGGCTGGTGGAGAGGAAGGAGATGGGCCGGGGGACTGCGGCAATGGCTGCAGGTAAGGCAGGCTGGGCTGCTGCTACTCCCTCTCTCCCTCTCTTGTTTATTTCTGTTTTTTATTTTATTTGATTTTTTTGCTTTTGTTTTGTTTCAGATCCAAAGAAGCCAATACATTAACTCTTTTGAAACTTTTGCAAGATGTTGAATAAAGGGGTTTCACCAAGTGAGAGATGAGAGGGAAAAGAGAAAGAGAAAGGGGATGCCCACAAATAAAATCCATTTGGGCATTTTACAAGTATTTGAGGATTAGGGTTTTAGAAAAGAACAAATACATTTACAAATAGCGGATCCTATACTTGGGTCCCAACTTTGTAGAAAACCAAATAGAGAGGTTTTAAAAGGGGAAGGGAGTAATGTGATATCAAGACACAAAAGCAAGATTCCAACAAGTGCAATGCAAAGCAATGCAACACAACCAATGTAACATTTTGTAACATGGTCCATGCAAGGTGGCATGATGCACATGAGCATGCTAAAGATGATGCAACAAAAAATGAAATAACAAGCGATTTTCTAGTAGTGGTTTTAGCGGGGTGCCACAATTCGACACCACTAACAATGGATCTCGCCCTCGAGATCCGCCTCATGGTACCGGGGAGAAGGCTGATGATCGGATTCTTCTCGCTTCGTATAGGTCCTCGCGACACCACTAACAAAGGTTCTTTCTTCGTCTTGAATCGGCGACACCACCAACAAGGGGTCGTTGCTCGCGTTCGTTGAGAGAACACTCCAGAGAAACAAAGACGAAGATAAAGGTCTCAAAGGATAAGGCCACCTTTAACTTCCGTGGAAGGAGTGAAAATTGCATTGATCCTCCAATTCAATGTACAAAGCGAATGATAAGAGTAGTGGTATGGTCATGACTCCATCCCGCACTCAAAACATTACTCTGTACACGAATAGTTGAGTTATGCAATCAACTCTCGAAAACAGACTGAAGATCTCGACAAACGAGGTTCGGAACAAAGGAGTGATGCAGGCTCTGCATCGGATCTGGCGTGGATGATGTCGTCGCGTCGGAAAACTCTAGAAGGCACAAACAAGGAACAAAGAATGGTACCACAGATAAAGGATCACTCAGACAGCATGAAGACCAGATGTAGTAACACCGTGACCAAAAGAGGAAGCGAAACCCTGAAGGTATGACGGAAACCCAACCACGAGAATTCCTGGACTCGAAGAAAGAGAAGAGAGAGGATTCAAAACACGCAGAGGTAAGAGGAGAACAGCAGAGGGGTAAGAAGTAAAACCAGACCTAATCAGATCTATCCAACCGATTTTTGCAAAATAGTTTTGACACTCTACATCGGCCGTTAGCTAGGTTATCCTACAGGCTGGACTTGTGGGGTATCGCAACTGCTGGGCTCTGATACCACTCTGTAACACCCTCAAATCAGCCCTATGCAAGTTTTAGCGCTTCCCGCCAAACCCGCATAGAAACGATTCAAGGACGCCCACCAGGCACTTTTGTGCGGGTGGAAAACAAAGTAATACCATTACACAATAGTCCTCGATGGGACCCACAGAACAGATATATATACAACAGCGACTCCATGAGTCAAGAATACAGATATGATATACAAAGATCCAAATCACCTTGAAACGATAGAGCGTCCGACTACGGACAAGATGCGAATGGGGCTAAGAGCCCTGAAGAATAACCAATGGCGTCCATAACCCTGCCCAGGCCAAGCCAGAAGGGTAACCCTGCTAACGACGGCGATCTCAAACCTACTAAAACAAAAAGGGTGCCGACAAAGGGCAAAGGAAAAAGAGGAGCGTCAGTACTGAGGCCAGTACACGGCGAGGCTAGAATTCAGCGGCTCTCGCCTACATAGGTATGGTGGGATGAAGCGGCAGCGCAACGGCACTAAACAACCAATAGAGACTCAATACAACTGGCGGTTATCAGAGAGGGATAAGAAAGACCTATTCGGATCCAACCTGAAGCTAACACCAAACAAACCCATCCTGGTATTTTCCCGCTCGAGACAAAACGAGGAAGTCGGACCAAGGAACTCACACAGTTGGCAGTTTTACTCATTCCATTATAGTTGCAGCAATTACTAATCAGATTTAGATATCATGAGTCATCCTGAAGCATAAGTAGTGGGCAGTTTTAATTAATCATTCCTTTGTAGTTGGATCAATTACTAGTCGGATATAATTGTCCTGAGGAATCCCGAAACCCAGCAGTTGTTGGCACTTTTATCACATTCCATTGGAGTTGCAATACTTACTAGACAGGTATAGTATGACACAGATCACCACAGATCCACCAGTTGTTGGCATTTTTAATATCCATTCCGTGATAGTTGAATCTGATTACTAGTCATATATTAAGTCAAGTTTATAGCACTACTTTAGTTATGCTTGTCTATGATCGAGATACTGTGCTCCAAGTCATCCATAACCGTGGAGACGGCTTTCAGAAAGTTTTACCATGCAGGGGTGCACAAATAGCAACACACGCTCGATCAACCTCAGAAAAACCAACTCAAAACCCAACGAGGCATTCATGACAAAGCGATCACAGGATTCAGAAATATTTCAGGGGGCCACCCCACTAAGCTACCCGCAACGAAGTTGGCCAGCTCCGAAACGGACTCAGGGTTTGTGTGGACGGCTGTGAACGACTGGGAACCCGAAAGTGTGACTGGGCTTGTCGATACAGCAAAAACGTGTCACGATCCTAAATAGTACAGGTGCTCCACGCACAATCGTAAATAACGCAGTAACATGGCATAAGTACAGGATAGTAATAAAGCCCCAAACTACTTTGTGGCCCCAAGAAATAGAAATGAATCAAGCTCTGGCTCAGGGGGGTCCATAAGGCCTCCCGGATGTGGATAGTGCGAAAAATCAAGGAACAGGTATCAAGTACTCGGGGTCCTACGGGACACAAGTGAGCGTGGAAGAATCAAATAACATCTATTACCCACCGATACCTCTGCATTAGTTATATCTAGCATTTTAATAGTTGTAATTAAAGTCATGATCATCTCCACCAATAAACATTTGCCAGCATTCCAACAACTATGGTACTTGACAACACGAGATCACACCTGAGCAAGCAATTACGACTCGCAAGGCCAGCTATCTACCAAACACTGGTAATAGGAGGTGTCCAAGGCAATATAGAGGCTGCACGGGATATAACTGGGGTACGGAAACTAAAGCATCGCGACACGGATAGCAATAGATCAACAGGAGGAAATAAAGACTATAAATGCAAAATAGGTAGAAGGGGAGAGATGCTCACCTAGGAAACACTGCCGAAGGTACATATCCGGAAAACTTGTCGAAGCTCACAACATCTCATCGTCCTATCCGGGGAGAAGCAAAACACTAAAAGGAACAAGCGATGCAACAATTACAATTAATGCGCAAGAATCAGCATGATCATGATATGATGCGTGACATGGCAAGTTAATGGTGCATCTCATGATGGAATGATGTCGTTTGCCTAGCACAGTGATGATACGACATTGGTAAGACATTTGTAGCAATAAGGAAACAATTCCAATTTTATTTGTCCATTTTATTAATGGATTTCCTTGCGGTAATGTATTATAAATGCATTAAATAAGATGCGAAAGGATGTATGGATAGCATAGTTAGATAGGGCTCGTCGATCTGATCGATTTAGATATACTATTTGGCAAATTTGGAATTACAGAATTAAAGTTATGAATTTATTAAGGAAAAGGCATTTATTAGCATTTAAATGATTTCGATAATTTAAATTAGTCCAACATTATTTTGGATGGCATATTTGAAATCCTCGCATTTTTCTGATTCAAAAACATATATTACTTGTATTATTTCGAATTACCAATATAAGGATATGCATTATTCTTTATAAAACCTTTTCTAGAATTTATTAATGATCAAAATTGTTAGGGAAACTTTTTATACCGGTGGGCATCCAGCCAAGGTCAATGATAGGTGGGCCTGCTGCTCGCGGGGGTTAAAGAAAAGAATACTATTTGGCAAATTTGGAATTACAGAATTAAAGTTATGAATTTATTAAGGAAAAGGCATTTATTAGCATTTAAATGATTTCGATAATTTAAATTAGTCAAACATTATTTTGGATGGCATTTGAAATCCTCGCATTTTTCTGATTCAAAAACATATATTACTTGTATTATTTGGAATTACCAATATAAGGATATGCATTATTCTTTATAAAACCTTTTCTAGAATTTATTAATGATCAAAATTGTTAGGGAAACTCTTTATACCGGTGGGCATCCAGCCAAGGTCAATGATAGGTGGGCCTGCTGCTCGTGGGGGTTAAAGAAAAGAAAAAGGGTTGGGATGGGGATCGAACCCACAACCTCACGGTAAGGAAAGGACCCAACATCGGGTGATAACCACTATGCTGGGCTAGCGTTTGTGATAGATTAGGGTAACTTAGCCACAAAAACTGCTTGCGTCGCACCTGGCCAAATTAAAAATAAAACCAAAAGAACATCGGGAGGGGTATTCGAACTTGGGGATCTGGTTCGCTAGTGTAAGGACAGAACCACTGTGCTACTCCTAAGATGTTGCACAAAAGAGGAATCGACAGACTCTATACTGATCCAGCGACGCTTTTGGGCACTTTACTGAAGTATCGACAAACACCTGGTTCTGAATATGCAAAGCACCAGAGGTCTGGTTCATGGCGTCCGCGACGGGCATGTCCTGGACCGGAGGATGAGCGGCTCTAGCATGCTGATTAGGAGGGGGAATCGAAGGTATAGCTCACCGGGAGTGTCGCTGGTAAGGTAGGGGAAGTCGGAGGAGGCCGTGGCGGCCGGAATCGACGATGACCGCCGGTGACCGAAGTTGTGGTTGCGGACAAATCCGACGCGTGCGAGGGCTCCCAGCTCGATTCCTTCCGCGGGGACGGAGAGGAGGACAAGGCGGAGATGAGGACATGCCCAGCTCGGCTTGAGGGCAACCACGGCGGCGGGGCGGCGGTGAGGACGTGCTCGGCCCTCTCTCTCTTGTTCACATACATGGCAGAGAGGAAGGGGAAGGAAGAGAGGTGGCGGCGGAAAGAAGAGGGCGGCTAGGGTTCGACGGGACGCCTCCTGGTACTGCCCTTATAGGCCTCGGGGTGCGCGCTGGTCCGTTCATCGCTTGGACAGCAACAGGGTAAGCTCTGGATGCGCTCTGTGAGGAGGAAGACGGCGACAGAGAAAATTCTCCCTCGAAGCGGTATGGGCGGGTGGAGAGGAAGGAAGATGGGCCGGCTGGTGGAGAGGAAGGAGATGGGCCGGGGGACTGCGGCAATGGCTGCAGGTAAGGCAGGCTGGGCTGCTGCTACTCCCTCTCTCCCTCTCTTGTTTATTTCTGTTTTTTATTTTATTTGATTTTTTTGCTTTTGTTTTGTTTCAGATCCAAAGAAGCCAATACATTAACTCTTTTGAAACTTTTGCAAGATGTTGAATAAAGGGGTTTCACCAAGTGAGAGATGAGAGGGAAAAGAGAAAGAGAAAGGGGATGCCCACAAATAAAATCCATTTGGGCATTTTACAAGTATTTGAGGATTAGGGTTTTAGAAAAGAACAAATACATTTACAAATAGCGGATCCTATACTTGGGTCCCAACTTTGTAGAAAACCAAATAGAGAGGTTTTAAAAGGGGAAGGGAGTAATGTGATATCAAGACACACAAGCAAGATTCCAACAAGTGCAATGCAAAGCAATGCAACACAACCAATGTAACATTTTGTAACATGGTCCATGCAAGGTGGCATGATGCACATGAGCATGCTAAAGATGATGCAACAAAAAAAATGAAATAACAAGTGATTTTCTAGTAGTGGTTTTAGCGGGGTGCCACAATATCAAAGGGGGTTAAATAGAAGGCACCAAATAAATCGTTGTAGTGTATATGAAGAGACCATTAGCTTAGAAATAGTTAGCACTCAATTAGAATTGGTGAATCATTTGAATTCGTGAAAGTTTTGGGGTTATTCGATATAACCAAAACAATAGCGAATAAGTCCTTGTAGAGTATTCATTGGAAACTTTGAATACGAAACCCATAGCTCAAACCAAAAGGAAAGCAAGATTCGTATTGCTTGGATTTTGGTACATTCTTGAGAAAGCTCTCTTCTAGTGATGTTTCTTAATTATGGAGCAAATGGAAATTAGGGTAAAACACGATGAGGATTCAAAACCCTGCATCAGAGTGTTGAGAAGTGCAACGGACAACGTTCCTGAACGATTCTCTTCACAGAAGGAAAGAATCAATGATTTTGATCATTGTGTTTTTCCTTCCACTATTTTTTTCACTACATGAAGTAGGATTCAAAATGTAAATCCATATCTTGTATGGAGACATTTGTGAATCACTTTTCATGATTTTTGGAATATGACATACCTACGAACTACAAAGGAAATAATGGTAAACTAAATTATGAGAAATCCTAGAAGCAAAATTCCCTTGAGATTAGAAACCAATTCGTTGCTGAATCTCACAAGTAAAGGGGTTACTTGGAATTTTCCCAAATGACTGCAAAGCCATAGTAGGAAAAAGGGGTGAATGACAAAAGCACAATTTGTCAAGTATTGGATGAATTCAAATGAATTTGATTCATATGTGTTAAATGTCTAGTGGATTTAAAACTAGTAAAGTACTAGTATCTCATAGTAAATCTCCAAGTATGATATTTGATCAAAGTATTTTGAAGTTGTTCAAAGTAGTAAGGTGATATGCAATTTGCATAAAATTGAGTGGGAGTTATGAAAGTCTTCCTGAAACAATATGTGATTGACATATTTTTAAGTGGGAGCGACATAAGTCTCAAATTCAAATATGTAGGAACATATTTTGAGTGGGAGCTTATAGGAGTAATTCTTAAGTATGGTAAGGATGAAAGCGCAAATACTTATAAATAATGATTTATAAGATGTAGAAGTTGATGATAGGGGTATTATGATATTATGTAGTATTCCTTAAGGGATTCTGAAAGGGGTTTCGGAATAGAAGATAATTAAGGAACTGGTCCTTAATAACTCAAATTAGGAATAGTGTTAAGTTTAGCATCAATGGTTGAAAGAAAGAAAAGGATGATCGCCATCCACTATGTTAAGACATAAGTTCTATCTTAGAAACCATGATGATAACTTAGCATAACATGTGATCCAAATAAGAAACGTTTGAAAGTGATTAAGTTCGAATCACAGAACGTTGAGCTGAGTTTTGTCCGCAGTGCCTAGTAGAGAACTGTAGACATGTTTTCCAAATCCATAAAGGATGACATATCTTAAAGCATAAAGGGTTATGTTATAAGGGAATATGTTGGAAACTCCTGTAGATACCAATTAAAGTCAAATAGGAAGCAAGGTGAACAAAACATCGAAAGTTGCATAGAGTGCACTAGTGTTTCGATGAATACATTTATAATAATAGATAAGGGTACCATCTAAAGTGTTGTATAATGTTATGGTGGGGCTAGTTCGCTTTTAACGTAGAATGATGTGTCCTAGGGCACAGTGCCCATGAGAAAGCCCCCGAGGTTGATCTAACGTCACTGTAGGCTCCTGGAATCAAGCCTCGCTCTACTGCCATAGCGATGATGCATACACACAGATGCTATCATGTGATGATAAAGTATTAATGTCAATCAAGGTGACATTAGTAAGTTGCAAAGGATTTGGGACTGTAAAGTACAGACCCAAGACTCAACCTCTTCCATGAGCAAGCATGTTCCGAGTACCGGATACTTGGTGCCAATGATTGAGAACAAAATGTAGCTAGTGTATTTGTACTCTAGTGCAAGTGGGAGACTGTTGGAAATATGCCCTAGAGACAAATAGTGGTAAGGACTATTATTATATTTCATATAGTTTATGATTAAGTTTTATATCATTCTATAACTTTATTGAGTGGAAACATCAATACACGTGTGATATACAAACAACCAGGGGTTCCTAGTGAAACTCTAGTCACTGGTTCATTGGTCAATAGATGATCAAGTTTCCTGATCATGTGGCACTTATGCCAGTTGGAAATGAGGTCATCTCATTCGGAGAATGAGATGATGAACCAATACCCAACCTAAACATCGTGACCCGATCATGTCACGAAGTTCAAGTTATGATGATTAGAAATGGATCCTCGTAGACTATTCCTTAGACCGTGAGGCTATATCAATCACTGTCTCCCGAGAGTGCTTAGATAGCATCAAACGCCATCTGGTAAACGGTGGTTATAAAGGTGTGTTCAGGTATTTAGAGGAAACCGTAGAGGCAATATATGTCAAGAGCGGTATTTGTCCGTCCATGTGACGGGAAGATACTCAAGGGCCCACTCGGAGAAGTTATATCCAATAGCTGCGCAGCATGTGATTAGATCACGGGGATATCACTTGTCGGAACGAGTTAAGTAGCATTGTTCCATAACGAGATTGAACACGACATGGTGATGTCATTGATCAGATCTCGGGCAATGCAAGTATTGAATGACAAAGGGAATAAGACACGACTGTCCCGGTTCAAACGACGAAAGATCTTCGTGGAACGCACAGGGGTCACATGGCCATCCAGGTCCCTCTGTTGATCATTAGTGCGGGAGTGTCCCAACCATGTCTGGAGTGTTCCCGAACCGTGGGGTATCCCGAACCATGTCTGGAGTGTTTATAGGATCGATAGAATCGTCGAAGAAAAGAAGGGAGAAAACCGGAAGGGTTTCGGTAAATCCGGAGGATGTCCGGAGTGGAGGTGGAAGGTGTTCCATGACCACGGAGATTAGATAATGTGTGAATTAATGTTAAATATTGATTTAATCATTTATTCATAATTATTTAATAAAGAGAAAATCAATTAAAAGGTCAAAAGGCTTAATGGGCCAATTCCGGAGGGAGAGGGCCCATTAGGGAAAGGAGAGAGGGAGAAGGGGCAAGGGGGATGGCCGGTTGGGCCTAGCCCCCCACGCGGGGCCCACTAGGGGCTGGCCGGCGGCCTCCTCTCCCCCTCCTCTCCTTTAGTCCCACCCCGGGACTTGAGGGGAGGTAGTACCTCCCCTCCCCCTATATAAAGTGGGGTATTTGGCCTAGAAAATACAACCAATAATCAATAAAGGTCTCACCACTTTTGGGAGGACCTCCAATTGATATTTTATCTCTCCCCCTCTCTCTCGTGACCGTGGTCCCAAGTCTGGACTGCGCGAGCGAGAGACATCTTCACCGCGGAGCGCCGTCGCGCCGTGGGATTCGGATCCGGGAGCTCTACTTTCGCAACTGCTGCTGGATCGGGGAAGTGGGAGTCATCGTTAGGCACCGGACGTGTGTAACTCCCCGTGAGGTGTCGCACTTGAGGCACTCAAGTCGTTGGAGCCAGAAGGAGTGCAAGGACTTCATCACGACCTTGAGGTCGGCTTCTGCTCGTCTACATCAACCACGCTCTCCTGAGCGTTGCCAACGCTTTTCGGTGTTCGATGGTAAGTTCGCGAAAAGCCCCTCCCGTTACTGTATTACTAATAGATAGGTCCTGGCAGCTTCAGGGGTTCAGGGGCATAGAGTAAAATTTATTGTTTTTATGCGCGGAACCCCTACAATATCAAAGTTATGAATCAATCAATAAGTTTTGGGACAATGCACATTAAACTAAGGATGACCTCTATGCTCTCTCAATAGGTGCATAAAGATAGAAGATGGAGACTCAACCTAAAAGTAAAAGAAAGGCCCTTCATAGAAGGAAGCAGGGATTCAAGTTTCATAAAGAGCTTCCAAAAATTAAGGTACTTATTAGCTTTTAGCTCTCATTGTACCTATCATAAGCATCTTTAGGTTAAGGTTAAAGTGAACAAATATGAGGATATGCTTGACAAGTTATAAGCTGAAAATCTCATGCCCCTTACTTACGAATACCGTTCCTCATGCTACTCAACTTTAGTCACAAGTAAGTTCTTGTCATTGTAAGTACATGTGTATCATAGAGAACTGCCAACGGGGTACCCCTTGCCTGATGATACAGAAGATTCCCCATATCAAAATGACAAGGCAAGCAGACAATGAGCATCTCAGTGAACCTTTTATTTCCTATTTGCATAAGCTTTTTTTCCTTTTTTTATCTTCCTTTTTTCTTTCTTATTTGCGTAGGTTTTTTTAAAGAGGATGCTTCATAGATTGCTCACTATGGTTATGCTACAGGTTTCCACCATGATTAGGCATGGCTTAGACCAGCCGCCCAGACGTTTCTCTAACACATATACGAACTCCATGAGCCTTACAAGCTCCCCTTTCATTTCACACCATCGGGATCCATAAGCGAAAGAACATGGTATCAACTAAATAAAGTGCAATGTTGAAAGCGTTCCCCATGGTAACATGGTTCTGCTAATTCACAACTTACAAAATGCAAGCATATATGCAACATAGATGGGCACAATGGTTCAAGTTTATTAATTACAAGAAAGTAAAGTGTGCCATCAAGTTTGTGAGAGCTTTAATCACTTGTTTTCACATAACAAGTTTAATTCGGAAGGTAGATAAAAACATGAATATACTTAGAATAGCAATAATGCTAATAGGTAGGTATGGTGGAATCTTAGGAATAACTTGGTTTTATTTGGAGTTGGATGCATGAGTGGAACTCATACTTGGTACATGTGGAGGCTAGCAAAAGACTGGGAGCAACCAACTAAGAGAGAAATAATGGCCATAATCATGCAAAGCGACAAAACATTATTAATCAAAGCATAAAGTGATATTACAAGTCGAAAACTAAATGATCATAGAGGCTATGGTGACTTGGTGTGGTCTTAACATGGTGTGAGCATGTGCCAAGTCAACCCAAATAAAGCATCAAAGGAGAATACCACAATATTATGCTGTTATATGCTAAAATAACGCATGATTCTTTCAAGGCACATTAAGCAATCTCAATTGTTTGTAACAAGTCATGCTACAACAATAATTACTAAGCATAAAGTCAAAGCAATATCAAACATGACATGATAAAGTCTAGGCCACAGTCAAAACAAGCTCCTTTTTGTACCACTTATAAGCATGAACTTTCCTACTCTTTTCCAATCCAAATCAAAAACTGAAGCTAAACACAGTGCTAGCAAAGGAGAACACTCACAGAACAATAAGAGTGAAAACTTGAGTGTTCTAGGCAATGAATAACAGGGTGTGTCTCTCTCTGAAAGAAGTGTGTTGGGATCCAACCAACTTATTTAAGCAAACCAAACAAAATAAAACTAAAAACAAAAAAAAAGACGCTCCAAGAACAACACAATTGTGCATGAAACAATAAAAATGAAGTGTTTGGAAGAAAACCTGAGATTTTATTGATGAAGAAGGGGATGCCTTGGGAAAACCCAAGCTTTGACGCTTGTACTTCTTGAATATTTCTTGGGGTGACACGGGTGGCATCCCCAAGCTTAAGATTTTGTCCTTACTTCATCTTATCACATTGTTCTTCTCTACACTTTAAAATTTCCTTCATACAAAACTTCACACAATCTTCATTAGTAACATTAGTGTACTCAAGATAATAAGTCTTTAGGTTCAGTTTCAACATAAGTAAAACTTCCATTAAAACACAAGCTACTGTAGAAATTCCTTATAAAAGCTCAAGTGATCAAATAGAACTTAAAAAGAAACCGATTACGAGGCAAATACAAATAATGACAGAAATCTGTGAAAACAGACCAGCAGGTAAAAACCGATTTTTACGAAGACCTTATCTTGCTCAATCTGAAAAGTGTTAAAATTACGAAAGTTAGATAACAACCTGGGGCAGAAGCACAAAAAAATTACAGCTCAATCTGATGTTCAAAGATTTTTCTCGAATTTTTACAGTGAAGCACAAAAATCTGTTTCGGGACAGCAACTTTCCCAAGTCTTACTTCTCTCACATTAGAGGTTACTCTTGGCACAAAAACCACACAAAAAGAATAAGGAAAGGTTATTACAGAAGTAATAACTTCCAAGACTCCACAAAATAAAAACCTGCTGAATAGAAATTTGGGTTATCTCCCAATAAGTGCTTTTCTTTAACGCCTTTGAGCTAGGCATGATAATTTCCATGATGCTCCCATAAGAAATATGAATTTAGAGTAAAAGAGAGCATCAAGAAGCAAATATGGAACACATTTAAGTCTAACCCACTTCCTATGAAAAATAATCTTGTAAAGAAACAAGTCATGAAAGCACAAAGCAACAAGCATAGGAAAGCAAAACAAGTGCAACTTCAAAATTTTCAACATAAAAAGGGGAAACTTAATATTGTTGAGATACATAAAACCATGTTTCCCTCTCTCCTAACAACTTTCAGTAGCATCATGAATAAAATTAACAATATAACTATCACATAAAACATTCTTATCATGAGCCACATGCATAGAAGAACTAATACTTCCCACATAAACATAGTCATTCTTATTAATTGTAGTGAGAGCAAATTCAACAAAATAGCTATCATTATTATTCTCATCACCATAATCATCAAATATAGGAGGCATATTATAATCATAATTAATTTTCTCCTCAATAGTAGGTGGACTGAAAATATCATATTCATCATTGCAATCATCATATATTGGAGGCATAGTATCATCAAAGTAAATTTTCTCCTCCATGCTTGGGGGACTAAAAAGATCATTTTCATAAAAACTAGCTTACCCAAGCTTAGACTTTTCCATAACATCAGTAACAAAGGTGATAAAAAGATTCATACTAATAACATTGCTATTAGCATGCAAAGAGAGTTTCATGGGTTTTTTAATTTCCTTTTCTAACCATTTATGTTCTACCTCGGGAAAAATACTAAAAAGTCTAATTTTTTTTGTTTTCCATATAGCCTAACTAGTGAAAATAAAAACAAGAAACAAAAAGATATAATTGCAGAATCTAAAGGAAATAACTTCGAGCACTCACACACCAGCAACAATATTAGAAGATAGCTTAGTAGCCAGAGGATGTGAGTACCTTTTACCTTACCTCCCCGGCAACGGCGCCAGAAAATAGCTTGATATCTAGGCACGCTTCTATTCTTATAGACAGTGTTGGGCCTCCAAGTGCAGAGGCTTGTAGAACAGCAGCAAGTTTCCCTTAAGTGGATCACCCAAGGTTTATCAAACTCAAGGAGGAAGTGATCAAATGTATCCCTCTCAAGCAACCCTGCAATCAAGATATAAGAAGTCTCTTGTGTCCCCAACACACCCAATACACTTGTCAGGTGTATAGGTGCACTAGTTCGGCGAAGAGATAGTGAAATACAAGTAATATGGATGATTATAAGTGGTAATTGCAATCTAAAATAAGAGTGGAAGTAAGCAAACATGTAACAGAACTGATTGTAAACGGTGTTTCAATGCTTAGAAACAAGGCCTAGGGATCATACTTTCACTAGTGGACACTCTCATATAAATATCTTCTCTTCATGATGCTACCCTGAACTACTCTCCGGTTGGACGATGTAGGGCTATAATAGCACACCTTAAAGTTCGCATACCCCATCTAGATAACCCCTCACTATCACCTTGAGCGCTAGATGGTTCCAACAAACACCACAATCTCATAGAGACATCCAACTCAACATATACTCATGATAATTATTTATGTAACCTTAGCCAAAGTGCCACACGGTGTGCACACTGTCAACTTCACACACGTGGCGATAAGCAGATATTCGTTAAAGCACTTGAGTAGCAGAATAGATCTATAGATTACAAAGGTCATGATCTCAATAAGATCACGCATAGAGAGAGAGATGAACACATAGCTGCCGGTAGAGCCCTTAGACTAGAGAGATAACTACTCCCTCCTCATCATGGGAGTCAGCAACAACGATGGAGATGGCAGTGGAGTCGATGGAGATGGCTCCGGGCGCACTTCCCGATCCCGGCAGGGTGCCGGAACAGAGACATTTGTCCCCCAAATCTCCTTTTCGGTGGCGGCGGCGCTGCGGAACTTTTTGTGGAATTCTGATCTTATATCTAGGGTTTTCGTCCCGGGAGGCTTTTATAGGCGAAAGGGCAAGGTTGGTGGGCGCCCAAGGCGGCTACACCACCAGCTGGCATGGCCTGGCCTGGCTCGCGCCACTAGGTGGTGTGGGCCCCTCGTGGCCCCTCTCCGTCTCGTCTTCTGGCTCCGTGAGTCTTCTAGTAAAATAGGAACTTTGGCTTTTGTCCCATCCAATTCCGAGAATAATTCTTTCCGAGCTTTTCTGAAACCAAAAATAGCAGAAAACAGGCAACTAGCACTGTGGCATCTTGTTAATAAGTTAGTTCCAGAAAATGTATAAAAATACCTCAAAGTGTGAACAAAATATAAGAAAGTAGATATAAAACAAGTATGGAATATAAAAAATTATAGATACGTTTACGACGTATCACTAGCCGACCCAGGTTGAAACTATAGAGTAGACAAAAGACTATACTGAGGTTCCTTCTGAGGGACTTCCTTTCTTGGAGAGAGAGCGGAGCGACCCATGCGAAACCCCTACCCGCAACCCCCGCTGGCGGACACTCCGGCGCCGACGCCCACCCCTCGTCGTTGACTACCCCGACAACGACGCTCACCTCCCCCATGCCTAACCCCTCTCCCAACGGCAGTGAGGCCAACAGGCGCGGCCATGAGGATAGGTGGCGCTGCGGCCGTGATTCTGACATAGATGAATCGCCGCGTTCCTACAGGGATGCCCTCACCGGTGAGCTGTCTCCGGAGGAGCGCGAGCCTCGCCGGATGCGGCTCGAGCCCATGTCGAAGATCCACCCCGAGCCCAGATTGATAGCCATAGACAAACTTGACAATACCAACGACTCCATTGAATACGACAACAACCAGCCATGGGAGCAGCCGAAGAAGAAGCGCCCCCGTGGGCGGAGCGCCGGAAAAAAGGTGGCAGCGAAGGCGGCGCGCCCAGTGCGTGACGCCGGCGCCTACGCGGCCAATGACGAGTTCTGCCTACTCTGCTCGGAGCTAGGCCACCGGGCCGCGGATTGCGAGACAGGGCCGGTGTACCACCGCTATGGGCACGCAAGGCACATGTCACACGAGTGCCATCTGCCGCGACCGTGCACTCCCCCGACAGCACTGACGAGCCTGCTCGCAAGCGTCCGGCCAACGGTGCCCTAGGCTCCTCGGTGGTGCGCCATGATCGTCTGCCCACGCGGATGGACAGGCCCGCGCCCGGCCAAGAGCGCCATGCACCCTGTCACGCAAGGCCTGCCCCGGTTTAGGCGTTGAGCAACACGCGCCGCCAAGCTCCAGCCACGGCGTCGGCCCAAAGACAAGGGCTGCCGTTGCAGCCCTAGGCAGCGATGCCGACAGAGACGACCCACCAAGCTGCCAGCCCCCCACAAGCGTGACACCATCCTACGAACCAGGGGGCGCTCACCATGCGTGGAGTGTCTGTGCGGCACGATGAGCGCACGATGGTGGTGCTGTTACCGCTGGAGAATCGTCTGGACACCGGTGGTCGTGCCGCCGTGGTGTAGACTCCCAAGTGGCTAGCAAAAGATTGGGAGCGACCAACTAAGAGAGCAATAATGGTCATAATCATGCAAAGCGACAAAAAATATTAATTAAAGTATAAAGTGATATTACAAGACAAAAACTAAATGATCATAGAGGCTATGGTGACTTGGTATAGTCTTAACATGGTGTGAGCATGCGTCAAGTCAACCCAAATAAAGCATTTAAAGGAGAATACCACAATACTATGCTTTTATATGCTAAAACAACGTATGATTCTTTCAAGGCAGATTAAGCAATCTCAATTGTTTACAACATGTCATGCTACAACAATAATCACTAAGCATAAAGCCAAAACAATATCAAGCATGGCATTATAAAGTCTAAGTCACAGTCAAAAACAAGCTCCTTTTACCACTTAAGCATGAACTTTCCTACTCTTTCCTAATCCAAATGAACTTTATTTGAAAACTAATGTATGAATGAGAGGGTCCAACCAATTTATTCAAGAAAACTAAGCAAACAAAAACTAAAAACAAAACGAAGACGCTCCAAGAACAACACAATTGTGCATAAAACAATAAAAATGAAGTGTTTGAAAGAAACCTGAAATTTTTATTGATGAAGAAGGGGATGCCTTGGGCATCCCAAGCTTTGACGCTTGTACTTCTTGAATATTTCTTGGGGTGACACGGGTGGCATCCCCAAGCTTGAGCTTTTGTCCATTCTTCATCTTATCTCATTACTCTTCCCTACACTTTAAAATCTCCTTCATACAAAACTTCACACAGTCTTCATTAGCAACATTAGTGTACTCAAGATAATAAGTCTTTTGGTTCAAATCCAACATAAGCAAAACTTCCATTAAAACAAAATCTACTGTAGCACTTCCTTTAAAAAGTTCAAATGATCAAAGAGAACTCAAAGAAAAAGAGATTAAGAGGCAAATGCAAATAATGGCAGAAATCTGTCAAAATAGACAAGCAGGTAAAAACCAATTTTTTGAAGACCTTATGTTGCTCAAATCGTAAAGTGTTGAACTAACGAAAGTTGGATAACAACCTGGGGCAGAAGCAAAAAAATTACAGCTCAAACTGATGTACAGAGATTTTTCATGAATTTTTTGGGACATCAACTTTCCCAAATCTTTCTTCTCTCTCATTAGAGGTTACTCTTGGCACAAAAATCACACAAAAATGATAAGGAGAGGTTATTACTAAAGCAATAACTTCCAAGACTCAAGAAAACTATTGGGTTATCTCCCAAGAAGTGATTTTCTTTAACGCCTTTGAGCTAGGCATAATAAGCAAGAAAAGAATCAAGTATTCTTAAATGAGGAGGCATTAAAACCAAATTTCTTGCCCTTACCTCTCTTACTTTTATTCTTATCCTTGGGGAATGTATGATTGTTTGGTGGAGAAGTAAAGTGCATGATTCCCTTTTCCACATCTATCATTGCTCCAAAGAGTTTAAGTAGGGATCTTCCAAGTGTAATTTGTCCTTTTTCTACACATTTAATAACAAGATAATCAGTAGACACCACTTTCCCTAGAATCTTTGTAAACACTCCTTCAGCTATTCCAATAGGTAATATTATGGCATTATTAGCAAGAGATATTTCTTCTCCCCCTTCAGCAAGTCCCCAGAGATTTAAAGATTCATAGATATCTTTAGTCACAAGGCAGAATTCATACATGATATCAGAACGAGCATAAAAAGTTTCATTATTTATAACAACTTTTACTATAGGAAGCTATTTTGAAGATTCAGAATTTATTGGAACATATTCATGATGCTCTCTAAGCATGTTATAGCAATCTTTTAAACTAGCTGTGTTGACCTCAAGAGTGTTTAATCTAGCAAATATGTTTATGCAGGAGGAATCAGATTTGCTAGGCAAGCTATATGTTGAGACCAACTTATTTATGCCATTAAAAGCTTCATCCTCATTGAATTGGAGGAAATCTCTTCCTACTACAGCATCCAAAGCATATCTATAGCATAGAGCAGTCCCAAAGTAAAAACTGCTAAGAAACAAGCTTACAGTCATTTTAGGTTTAGTTTTTGCACGTAAATCAGAGATTCTGGACCAAGATTCTTTGAAACTCTATTCAATTCCTTGTTTGAAAGTAAAAATCATTTCCTCAGGTGACATAGTGATTGGACCAATGCTAGACATAATAGCAGCTAGAAATAGAACTATTTTTTTGTGTGTTTTTGATAAAGAAAGCAAACTAGTACAACTAATTTTTTGTGTGTTTGATAAAGAAACAAGCAAACAAAGCAGAAATAAACTAAGAAAAAGGCTTGATGATCGGCTCAACACGTCGATCTCATTAGGGAACCCCAAGAGGAAGGTATGATGAGCACAGCAGTAAGTTTTCCCTCATTTATGAAACCAAGGTTATCGAACTAGTTGGAGCAAGGAAACACCTCCAAGGTGTTGTTTCCAACTTGGAATCCTGCACAACACAACCACATAACTTTGCCCCCAACTTACAGTGAAGTTTTCAATCTCACCGGTTTTGCTGAAAACAAAGGATTAAATGTATTGTGTGAAAGATAGTAATTTCTTACAGAAAGTAAACAGAAAATAGTAAATAGTAGATTGATGGTAAAAGAATGGACCGGGGTCCGTAGTTCACTAGAGGTGATTCTCCTTAAGATAGATGACATGTTGGGTGAACAAATTACAACGGGGAAATTGATAGACACCGAGAAAACATACATGCATATACTAATCATCTTGACTCCTATGAGATTTGATTGGGCATTACAACATTATACATAGATTGTAATCCAACTGCATCTATGACTAATAATCCACCTTCAGGTTATCATCTGAACCCCCTCCAGTATTAAGTTGCAAGCAACAGATAATTGCATTAAGCAAAGTGTGTAAACTAAACAATATGATTGTTCTATGAATAAAGGATTGCTGTTTTCTCCCTAGTAGCAACAACACATCTAGTATCTTAGAGATTTTTGTCACTTCCCTAGATTCCTAGAGGCATGAACCCACTATCGAGCATAAATACTCCCTCTTGGAGTTGCTAGCATCTACTCGGCCAAGATAGCTACTAAGAACAGAAAGCATGCAAGATCACAAATAACAAAGACATAATAGAATCAATAATCAATATGAAATAGCATCTTAATATCCATCGGATCCCCATAAACACAACATGTAAGATTACAAATAGATGATCTTGATCATAAAAGGAGCTCACAAGATCTAGACATGGTAGCACAAAGGAGAAGAACCAACCATCTAGCTACTACATGGACCCGTAGTCCAGGGATGAACTACTCATGCATCACACCAGGGGCAGTCATGGTGACGAAGAAGGCCTCCAGGGTGATCTCTCCCCTCCGGCAGGATGCTGGGAAGAGCTTTAGATCCCTCCCAATCTAGGGATGGAGATGGCGGTGGCTACAGACTCTTTCGTGGAAATTTGATCGGGTGCTTAGGGTTTTCGTCCCGGAGGCAATATATAGGCGGAAGGGCAAGGTCGGTGGGGTACCAGGGGGGCCACACCATCCCCTGGTGCAGCCTGGCCTGGACCGCACCACCAGGTGGTGTGGCCAGCCCCTGGCCCCTCCCCGTCTTGTCTTCTGGCTTCGTGAGTCTTCCAGTAAAATATTGACTTTGGCTTTTGCCCGGTCCAATTCCGAGAATATTTCTTTTCCAGCTTTTCTGAAACCAAAAACAACAGAATACAGGCAACTGGCACTGTGGCATCTTGTTAATAGGTTAGTTCCAGAAAATGTGTAAAAATACTCCAAAGTGTGGACAAAACACAAGAAAGTAGATATAAAACAAGCATGAAACATCAAAAATTGTAGATACGTTTGCAACGTATCAATATGTATGATATATGCCACTTGCACTGTCTTTCATTGGTTATTTCTGACCATTGTCCACTATTGTTAGACTGCACGCCCGTCGCGGCAGGCAGGAAACATTTCCAGTTTGAGCAGTTCTAGATGAAGTTGGATGGGTTCATTGAGGTCATGGACTCATCTTGGACAACCATCGACTGTGACCCTGACCCCTACCTGCGGCTTGTCTCTAAGATGAAACGCACGGCATGATAGCTCACGAGCTGGACAAACAAGAAGGTTGGATCGGTGAGACTGCAGCTTATGACAGTGCAGGAGGTGGTATATCGACTGGATGTCGCTATGGAATCTAGACAACTCATTGCAGATGAGCGCGCACTCCGCGCTAAGCTTAAGCACACATACCTAGGGTTAGCCTCCCTAGAGCGCGACAACGCAATAAGGTGGCATGGCTGAAAGAGGGAGATGCAAACACTGCATTTTTCCATCAGCACGCTTCTTATCGGAGACAAAAGAATGTGATTCGTAGCCTTCAGGTCGATGGTGCAGTTGTGGTGGACCATGCGGCCATGGATGAATCCACTCACAATCACTTCCAGTCTCTACTAGGGACTTTGGTTGACTGATAATTCTCGCTCGACCTAGATTTTCTAGGTACGCATGCTGAGGACCTCTCGGAGATGGATGCACCCTTTTCAGAGGAAGATGTGTGGGATGTTCTGAAGCGACTACCTCATGGTAAGGCGCCAGACCCAAATGGATTCACAACGGAATTCTTATAGTCCCGCTGGCAAACGGTCAAGGCTGACTTTATGTTGGCCTTCGACAAATTACATACACTAAACAGGCGCGGCTTTCAAGGACTTAATCAAGCCTTGATCACTCTACTGCCCAAACGGTGTGACGCGGTAGTGCTGGGAGACTACATCTGATTAGCCTAATACACATCTTTGCCAAGCTGGCAGCAAAGGTGTTAGCATCGAGGCTTGCCCCTACACTGGGCGCCCTGGTGGTCTTGAACCAATGCGCCTTCATCTAGAAACACTGCATTCATGATAACTTCATGTTGGTTCAGCAAACAACTAGACTTCTATATAGGCTGAAGGAGCCGCGAGTCATGCTCAAGCTAGACATAGCTCGAGCTTTCGACTCAGTGTCGTGGGCATTGTTGTTCGAGCTGCTGTGTAAAGTAGGGTCTGGCCCCATATTTCGAGAGCTGGTGGCCATCCTACTGTCGACAGCCAACACACGGGTGTTGCTCAACAGCGAGCCAGGGCCCCCATTTGGCATCGTCGAGGCCTGAGACAAGGAGACCCCTTGTCACCGATGTTGTTCTTCTTGTTCATCAACTCGCTCAATAGGATGCTGGCTAAGGCTAAAGAGATAGGGGTGCTAAGACGGGTGGCACCTCGCGAGTTGGTGACGCCATTATCTCTCTATGCTGATGATGTGGTTATCTTCTGTCACGCCGGTGGAGCAAAATTGCGCGCGATACACGCCATACTCGCTCTCTTTGGAGAGACATCAGGGTTGCGAACCAACTTTTCTAAGTGCTCAGTGACCCCTATTACATGCACGAACGAGGAGGCCGAGAGAGCGGCAGGTATCATGGAGTGCCAATTGGCACCCTTCCCTGTCAAATACCTTAGCATCCCTCTGTCGGTGCAGTGTCCATCAACAGACACACTCCAACCCCTAGTGGACAGTATAGCAGACCGCCTACCATCATGGAAAGCCTCCATGATGACGAAGGCTGGAAACTTGGCTCTCGTAAAGTCAGTACTTAAGTGATCCCCATACACCAAATCATCTTACTTGGGCTTAACAAGAAGACCCTAAAGTAGATCCAAAAGATCTGCAGGGGCTTCCTTTGGGCCGGAAGGGCGGACGCGAAAGGAGTACATAGCCATGTCAACTGGGACAGGGTTTGCAGACCCCTCAAGTACGGTGGCTTGGGGGTTCCAGACCTAGGCCGCATGGCCATTAGCCTCAGGACGCGATGGATCTGGAGGATGCACACCGATCCGATGCGGCCTTGGCGTGGGCTCGATATGCGCTTTTCCAACACAGAGCTTCAGGTCTTCAACGCCTCCACTACGATGGTGGTGGGTGATGGCTCATTGGACCTATTCTTGACAGGTAGATGGCTCGACAGCGAGAAGATCGAGGAGATAGAGCCGGACCTCATGGCGCTGATCCCGAAATGCACTCGTAAGAGCCGCAGGGTGAGGGAGGTGCTTCTGCAGCGCCGATGGATCATGGACATCCAGGGGCCGATGAGCTCTCTAGCCCTATGGAAGTATGTAAAGTTGTGGATCAGGATGAGAGACTTCACTCTGTCGGATGGGACTGACACCCTACGCTGGAGGTGGACGACGGATGCAAAATACTCCTCCAAGTCTTATTACGATTTCCTATTCAAATGAGCTATACTGATGAGTTCTTGGAGGCTCAACTAGCACACATGGGCCCTACCAGGGGTGAAGTTCTTTGTCTGGTTAGCTTGCCAAGACCACTGCTAGACGGGTGAGAGGCTGGCGGGACAAGGGCTTCAACACCCACCTCGCTACCCCCTGTGCGACCAGACGACAAAGAGGATGAAGCACCTACTTGTTGGATGCCCATTCTCTAGATCGGTCTGGCACGAGGTGTTGTCATGGATTCGATCCATGGCTGCCTCCCTAGAGGAGGATGAGGCGGATTTCGTCGAATGGTGGCTAAAGGTGTGCTAATCTACCCCCCATGCCTTGCGCAAGGGAACTTTCGTCGCAACGTGGTGGCCATCGATAGCGCCTCTCCGAACTTAGGAGGGCTCCTGGACACGATTCAATCTGAGGCTCTATCTTGGGCTAACGTTGGAGCAAGGGGGCTACATGTCCTGATTCCGGCCACCTAGGTCTAGTGGGTTGTGTTGTACGGGATGTGCGCTTGTAATAAGCGTGTAAATATTTGTACGAACTCTCTTTTCTATCAATGCATCGATACGCAAGCTTTGCGTTTTCGCAAAAAAAAGTTTCCTTCTGAACATATATGTTAACACATTTCTTTTCGCTCAAGAGAAATATATGCAATTGGACACTTCATGTTTTCCACCATGTCGTCTATAAAATTCCATTGCACACCTGATAGGCCACAAGTGATGAAGAATGATGTCCATCAACTGAAATCCTACTACCCTGAGTAGGGTTGAAAACGGAACGAAAACGGACGGAAACATGCGTTACCGTTTGTGTTTCCTCTTCTGTCGTCGGAATCGAAAGCGAAACGGAAACTCCGGAAACGAACACGGAATCAGAAATCATCGGAAACGAATATGGAACGGATACGATATGAAAACGGACATTTGTCGGAATATAATAGTGGCGTAATATCATGGTCTATACACCAAAAAGAACATATCATAGACAAAGAATAGCTCACAACTTCGACAATCGACAATTGAACATAAAGTAACATACATAATTCAACACTTCAACAAGCATATAAGTTCACATAAATAATTTCGCATAAATGCCAAGACATTCACATAATTAATATGTAGCCTAGGCCGGTTGCATGTATTACGTAGACCCTGCATATATTTTATGGCCCAACAAGAGCAAAGAAAATCACTGAAGCAAAGTACTATTTTGTACATGGGTCTATCTAATTATGTTTTCGGAAAGTTTCCGTATTTTTTTATCCGGAATTTCCTTATCGTTTCCGTTTCCGCCAGAAATAGCCCCTCGTTTTCTTTTCCGTTTCCATTTAGAATATTCCGTTTCCGTTCCTTTTCCGCAAAATGCCGTTTCCGTTTCTTTTTACCTCTCCGTTTTTTTTTCTCCGGAAACGAACGGAAGTTTTCTTACCGTTTTTAAGCCTGAGCACATTGCGCTCCACATACTGTTGACTGACAATTAGCATGGCACGGCAACTGAGACCACTAAAAAAATGAAACCAGTAGCCAGAACCCAGACAAAGAAGATGCAACATCCAAAGACCACACGATGGAAGCCAGGACGATCGAAAGCACAAACTGACCGCAGGCCAGCTGCCAGTATATCCTGCAGAAGTTCATGTCCTTCGCGAAGAGGATCATCACGCTGGCAGAGGCAGAGACTCCCGAGAAAACGAAAACTGATATGATCTGCAATGAATGGACAGGTTGTTGTGTGATCACCCAGATAGACCGCTATAGTTCAACATTCCAAAAACCGCTTGAGTAAAAAATAGTTTTGCAGGATGTTTGAATTGTGCTTGCTAGATATAACAAATATTTATGGGACAAATAAATATTGTGCTTGGCAGTCATTAGTTCTATCATAAAAAAATAATCTTTTGATAAAACTATATTGTTAGTTAACCAAAATTAATGAAAAGCATATTGGTATTTTTTTTCATAGTTTTCTTGCGAAAAAGATCATGTCAAGTGGAACTTTTTTTTCGAGAAAACGCAATAGACTATTGCGTTTCATTGCATTGAAAAGGCAGAGTTCAGAATTACAGTCCTCCTAGGAGGGAGATCGATCCAAAGGCAAAAAAAAGATACACTCAGTGAACATCCCATGTCGTTGGCCAAACATCACGCAGGCCCTTGGCACCGGCTAGCACCCAAGCCGCCGCTTCCTCCTTGATCTTGCTCAGCAGGTTCGGCAGGGAAGATTGCGCTCCGTTGAATGCGCAATCGTTCTGGTGCTTCCAAACCATCCAGGGTGTCAATAGGGTGATGGTCGCCAGCCCTTTCCGCATCGGTTTGGGCAGGCTCGAATGCGCGTCACTCCACCAGTCAGTGAGGTTGGCCTCGTCGCTCAGAGGTTGGCATGGCAACTTCAGCCAGGACAGGACCTCATGCCATACATGCCGAGAGAAGGGGCAAGCAATGGTGAGGTGGTGCATCGTCTCCGGCAGCTGATCGTATATCAGGCATTTAGCATGGTGCTGAAGCCCACGACTTGCGAGGCGGTCGGCAGTCCAGCATCGGTTGAGCGCAGCTAGCCAATGATAAAACTTGACTCGCGGTGGCGCCCAAGTCCGCCAAATTAGCTTGCAGCTTTGGGACAGCATCGAGCCGTGGAAGAGGGCTCTGTAGCAAGATTGCGCCGAGTAGACGCCGTTCGCTGTCCACTTCCAGATGAGGCGGTCAGGTTCGATGGTGAGCTCGGTGTGCGCGATGGCTTGCCAGAGGCAAAGGTACTGGCCGATCTCATGCACGCCCAGCACACCCTGGATATCCCTGGCCCAACTGTTCGCCTCGAGCCCTGCCGCCACGGTTCTGATCTTGCGTCGCCGCTTGGGGATGCAGGCATAGAGCTGCGGCGCAATCTCACTGACTGCGCGCCCATCCATCCATCGGTCTTTCCAGAAGAGGGCGGTCTGGCCATTGCCAACGGCCATCGTGGTGGATGCAAAGAAGACGGCGCGCTCTGCCGCCGGGAAGTGCAAATCCAAGCCATGCCAAGCTCGCTGATCATCCGTGCGAGAGAACCACTGCCAGCGCAGGCGAAGTGCGTGACCAGTTCTCTGCAGGTCAGGCACACCGAGGCCGCCATGCGAGGTAGAGTGGCAAACTCGATCCCAGTTCACATGGCAGCTGCCGCCGCTGGCTTCCTTGCGACCCTCCCAAAGGAAGCCGCGCTGGATACGCTGGAGCTGCTTGTGGATTTTCTTGGGCGGACCCAGCACTAGCAGCTGGTGCAAGGGAATCGCGCTAAGGACGGCCTTGATGTATGCGAGCCTCTGGTGTCAAGTGGAACTCATGCTTCTCTATTGGCTCAATTCCTTTTTTACCTCCTTTTAAGAGAAGAAGATATCCTTAAAATGACCTGTTGGCACATGTTCTCCATCTAACTTTGCTGAGTCTATTTGAGCAAGAAATTTGAAGAACTATTAATTACATGTTTTGGTTCAATTGTTTCAATGCATGCTTTCAACTAATTAGAACGTAGTTGCATTGTCAATAGAAGAGATTTTTTTTGGATAAAGTGACAATAGAAGAGATAAAGTGGTTGACCTACCCAGTCACCAAATACAATGAGGCTTACAGTCACCCAGTTGTGAAGATCCTTTTTATTCCTTATAGAGAAGATATCAACACAAGCAAGGGCCAAACTCCAGAAAAGCTGCAGGACCATCGTAGAAGTCATGTAGCTGAAACAAAGAGAGACCATAATAAACCCAGTAGGTTAGATGATGCCAAGAATGCACACATGGGCTCCTGCCCAGGCATTTCAGAACACTAGTCAAGAAGTTTAATATTTGCACAGTTCCTGATCACAAACATGAACTTGATATGGAAAGGAGCACAACAACAGTCAAGAAATGTAACATGTTGATCTATAGAACCTAACTTTAACAGTAAGTATTATCACTGCAAAAAAATGCATTACATGTATGAGCAGATGAACATACACGCAAAGAAAACATGTTCAATATTCCAGTTCTCATAACAAGTATGATGTTTCTCAGTAGTCTTTGCAGCTAATATGGAGCTTAGAACTAATCCTGTCCCCTCAAGACCAAGTTCAGAAATCCTAGCAAACCCTTTGAGAAAACTAGCTAGGAGCTTGTGGGAACCAGCAAAATGATTAATTTCGAATATCATATTCCTTTGAAGAAAAATAGCACATAGCAATGGTGCGCATACATGCATTTTTCCATATAACATATTTAGAGAAAGCGAAGACCGTGTTTCTATTATGTAGAGTATATGATATGTTATCATTAATGGGGTTAGTTGTGTGCTAAAGCCTGTGTCCTGAACCCAGGTTGGTCAGTAAAGATAAACCAAGTTCAGGACTAATCTTAGCTAGTGGAACTTTGCCAGAACTCCCCATCCAAAAGAAAAATCAGTTATCGACGAAGTGAAACAGAGAAGAGACTTCATTTATCTGCTTTTCAGTTGATTAGACTTCTTCGTTGTTTTGTTCTCCTAGTAAAAGATGATCTAAAGATATCCCATGGCCAAGGCCCGGTTCTAATTAATATATATGGTGTTCTTCTTCCAGTGGTATCTACTACAAACTGGGATTTTTTTTTGTATGATTTGATGTCTGAAGAAAATTTTATATGCCTTTGTTCAGGGAACTTCAACTATAGAAATGACTGCAAGAACAAACACACAAACAAAATCAAGAAAGACTTACGCAAGAAAGAAATCCAACGAATTAACTTGAACAGAGCCAAACGCACTAGTATTGCAGGACATGTGAGTAAAATCAAAACAGTGGTGGGTGGAATAATAAGAGTACGTACCAGAAAGCGCTGTAGTTAGAGTTGCCTAAACCGGTGACCATGGCACAAATGGATGCTGCGGCGAAGACGAACTGCGACACCCGCAGCGCCATGCCGCTCCATGTCCCTGGGCTCCCCACTACGAGCTTCATCCCCTTCCACTTGGTCTTGCTGCGGTCCGCCTGTCCGGGTGTGTGCAGGAGAGTGATGAGTGCAGTGGGGTGGAGAAGCTAGCCGACGAGTGGGCGATTTGATTCTCTGTGTCCTCTTGCAATTTCTTTTCTTCTACTCCCTCTTATCTAAATTAATTAATTTGGATTTGTCTAGATTTAGATGAACTTAGACATATTTTAGTGCTAGATACATTCAAATCTAGACAATTCAAGTCAATTAATTTGGATCGGAGGAAGTATAAGATCAGGTCCCCATTGCCAAGAAATTTCCGTCTTCTCCCAGTTTTGGCTAGGGGGAGCAGGGTCACGTGAACACAAATTAAATCGAGGTACGTACGCGCTTACCCTTGCACCAAATAGGAAATTGACATTTTTCCTTTACAATAAATCGTAAACTGCCTTAAAAGATGATCCAGGCGGAGCAGTGAACAATCAAGTAGTAAAACTTACATCAAAAGTCATGTAAACAAGCACACGCCGAGTAGATGACCTCTACTAGCTAGCTTGGTATATAGGCACTCCAGAAATACTACGCTACACATCAGGTAGTAGGTGAAATGCCAAATAATGTGTTTACCACTGTTTATGTTTCTCGTATCTCCGGAATCCAGCTCCTCTTTTTTTTTTTGTTCTCCTAGTGTCCTTTCCAAGCGCGTGATTATCTTCCACCGTTGCCCTGCTAGAATAGCGTTTTCTGGCATTTTTTTTTAGAAAAAGAGGTTGAAAGTCTCGTACATGCTTTATAGTGATGCATGCATCCATCTTTACGTTGCGTGCATCAACCGATGCAGAGGCCGGGTTTCACTTTCCTCTCTGCAAAAGTAATATTCATCTTTATTAAATTAGTTTATAGTTGATGAGTCATCAACAAGCAAACTACATCATCTAAAAGCATGAAAAATATATAACACAAACAAGTATTGTATATCATAAATATTGTAAGATTAAAAATTAACACCTACAGCTAAGTCTACTTCTTCTGTAGCAACATCTTCAAGAAGAGAAACATGTTCTCGCTTCATTGCCAATCGGGAAAAGAATTATCGTCCTAGTTGTGAAGACTAACATATGAAGGCTAGCACATCAGCAAGAAGCTGAGGCCTTAAAGAAGGTAAGGATGCAAGTTTGTCGTTGTTGAGCTTAACGAAGTAAGACCATGAGAGCATCTCCAGCAGATGCAGCATATATTCGGTAGGGGTGAAATGGGGTAAACCACATCCCATTTTCCCTTTTCCCCACGCGTAGAAGCCCTCGCTGCTGTCGCCGCCCCGCTTCGATTTTGGCCTCCTCCGTCGCCGGTCGTCAAACTGCCGCCACCTACCACCTCCCAGCCACCCCTCCTAGCCATGGCCGGCAAATCGTGCCGGAATTTGGCCGGACAAAGCGGTGGTTCCGCGCGGTGCGGAGGGAGCTCCGACGTGTGAGCTCGCACACCACCGTCGAGCGGGGAGGAGGTGCGCCAGCGCCGGTCCTAACAGCCGCACGTGCGGCGCCTGCTCGCGCATCTGCTCGACCTCCCCAATGTGGTTCGGGTTCGGGTTTGCGCCGGCTGCGCATGATGCTGAGGCGGGAAGCGCTCGTGCGGCTGCGAGCGGTGGCCCGTGCCTCCGCGCGCCATCGCCGCGGGTGCGCGCGCTGCTACCTCTCCCGTGCTAGCCCCTGCTCCTTCCGCTCCTGTCGACGATTACAACTCGGACGACAAGAGCGAGGAGCTCTTGATGAACGAGTCGAAGTTCAACTCCCTCTGCACATGGCTCACCGACACCGTGGACCGCTCGAGGCATCGCCACCTCGCTCGCATCGTGTATAAGTGTGATCTTCACCGTGCCATCCGCCTCTCCGCCCGAGAGCACCAGGCGCGGCTCGGCTTCCTCGTCGTCGACTGCACCGACAACGACACCACCGATTCCAACGATGAGTAAGCGTGTGACGGAGGCGCCATAGATTCTCTGGTGAGTAGGTACCGCCGGTGGAGCTCCATAGATGCTAGGTCTAGTCTGGATGCAGGGTGCAACATCAATTTTTGATGTACATATATCGATCTCGATGATCAAAACCTCCCATATATCTGAATCTGGCGCTAATATGTGATGTTTTTAAATATGCAGTTCGGATCTAATGTATCTAGTCTGCCTGAGTGTTTTTCGTGCTGGAAACATGGTTTATGATATATCCCATACGTGTTTTGCAGTACCGCAGGATGCGATATCTGCTAGAGATGCTCTGATAAGAGTTTCCACCCTAGGCATGAAGCGGCACTCAAATCACCATCTTATTAACGAAACTTCCCATCATTTTGGCAACCAATAATCCAGTTAGGCCTAACTGGCACTAGAGGATGGGTGGGATAATTTTAAACCTTAGACTACTGCCCCAACCATTAGGGTGCCGCCCATGTCACAAAGAGGTTTTGCCCACCGCCACCCTACACATGTGCGATGTGCCCTGCAACATCCATAAGGACCTAGGTCACTGCTCTGGCATCCTCCGTGTGAACTAGCTCGACATAGAATTGCCCTGAAGAACCTGCATGTCCAAGAGTCCTCCAAGGGAAACACGTGCAGGATCTAGCCAGCGGTGAATACATGGCACCATGTCACATGCCGATGGGGAGCTAAAGTTACTGTTGGCCCCAATGCATGTTAAATGCATCTATGTTCTTTATACTTTATTGTGCTATGTTCCATCATACTTAAATCATATATGTTGTTATATTCATTTTTTAGAATGAGTTTGGAGATTTTCCTAAAAGATCTTTTTTTATTTTGGTTATAACTCTATAGGCAGGAAAACCATGTTTTGTGTACTTTTGAATTTCAAGGACCTTTACGGACACAAAATGACCTAGAATTTTTTCTACCAAGTTATTATAGAAGATCAAGACCTTGAGCGACTGAACCTGACATAATAAGGGCTAAGATGGCATCCACGACGAGAATATCATTTTACGGCCCGAAAGTTGAGACGCTAGTGCATCGCAGTACCCGAGTTGATTTTAATCACCGTGATTCGAAAAGTTGGGGCGCCAATTGCTAAGAGGGGTGTTTCGAGTGAATGATGGCCAAACCCAATATTTTCAAATCGCGCTCGTTAAGTCAGGATATTCCGTTACACTAGTTCCTATTGTGCCCCTTCTTCGTTGGTCTCTCTTCTTAGCCACCCTGCACGTGTCCTAGGGGCGAATCTATTACTGTACTTTCCTAACTCCCGACACTAAATCTGGCTGCGGTGACGGTGGTCCTTTTTCTTCCCTACCCTGACCCTGAATCTGCCGGCGGCCGAGGTCCCTTTTTTCCTCCCCCGACAATGAATCTGGCAGCGGCGGCCCAACATGTTTTGCAAGGTGAAGGTTGTAGCTACGTCGCCAACTGATCCGGGTCCGTCGGGGCCAGAGTGTGGGGCTCAAGGCGAAGAAGCGACGAGGTCTTTAGACCCTGTTAGCAAGGATGCCAGCAAGGATTCTGCTCCCAAGGTACCTATGAGCAGCAGGTTGAAGAGAAAAGCAAGGCCAGCGGCGGACTGTTCAGCTCAGTGCAGGCCTGTACAGGAAGCATGTTCAGGATGTGCGACAACACAGGGCCTCCAAAAAGTTAGGGCCTCTGATTTTTGGTTTCATGTAGCGTTAGCAGTACTAATTAGAATTAACTGCAATTAAGAGCCAACTTAATATCCTGGAGGTTTACCCATCCCAATACACCCGCCATGTGGAAATCTCAACGGACATCTCCCCCTCTCTCTCTCTATACTCTTTACCTTTCACCTTCCCAATCACATATCACGTGAATTAATTAACCTTTACTTGGTATATGAATTAACCTCACGCGATTATCCTCTTTTATTTATAAGAACACGGAGAAAACCTAGCTCTATTTTTCATATTCTCCTCTCCTCCCCTATCAAATTTCTTGTTGATGTCCATCCCCATGGTAAATCTATTCGTACAAATTAATTGATCACTCGGTCTCTCTCTCTTGTTTTTGTTCTCCTGTGTAATCGTCGAGAATTGGAGTGAGGGGGCCACATCGGACTATTGGGGACGTCAGATTAGATACTTTGTGCTGCCTGGTTGCTAGTAGAGTAGCTCAACATTCGCGTCGCCTCCTCCCCTTACTCTCCATGTACTTCAATTCTGATACATTTATTTATTCTTGCTATGTTTGTGCAAAAAGGTGGTGTTTGATTTTTCTACAACGTCTTCTACGAGAGATACAAAAAGAGAAGAATGATTTTGGCAAAAGTATCACATGTTTCTTCTGAGATTTGTATCATAGATGTTGAAAGAATGTAACGTTTCGATTAGCGGATAAACTAGGAGATCTGATCATTGCGTTTGGCAAGGCAAGTTTTATGAGGAAGCATATTATAGCCTTTTCTTCTACATAATTTTTTTTAGCTAATTAAAAAGTTATAACTAGGATCTGCTATTAGATTTTGCACAGGGCCTCCATTTTGTTAGGTACGGCCCTGCTCCGGTGGGCGGATGCGGCACCCAGATCTCGAAAAAAAACCCGGGAGAAGAGAGAGATGTGAATTTTTCTTATATGTGCTTTATCTTACAAATAGATTAGTTACGGCATAATAGAATCGAATGAACTGAAAAGTTCCACTCTTTAATCAAATTAGGCACAGTTTTGATACAAGAGACCTATATGATTTCACAGTTCATGTTCGCTATTACACTTCAAAACTAGATTTTGGTTGTGAGAGGGTTGTGTTCAGACAACATGTGCATCTGCTTGTGAATTGCAAAGAGGTTGTGTCTGTTTCGCAGCTGGTAGATATGCTTCATGCTAGGATTCCCTAGGGTTCTAGACAGAGGACAAAATTGGTGTGGCGAAACATGAATGATTCCTATATGCAAATTGAGCACTCCCATGAGCTTCAGATGGTTTGGGAGTGTTGTGCAACTGATCGTAAGGTTAAAGTTGAAGCGATGATTAATGATATGTATGCAGATGCTGGAGATCTTGTTGCCAGAGATTCGGCTCCTAGAGACTACAGACCAATAGATGCTGATCTAGATAATTAAGTTCAGTATATGCTTAGAGGTGGATTCATACATGGCAAATCTTGACGAGGGAGTTAATAAGCCAGTTTTGTCATGTACTATGGAGATCACTATCGATCAGTGACCAACATAGCAGTCAGGACATCTTTCAGTGGACCTGGTTGGATAAACTTCTTGAATGATCATGACATGCAATACGTAGACAAGATAAAGATCTTTCTCATGCATCAAGAAGCCGTAATCTACTACATGTACACGCCCCCCGACGATGATATCCAGCAGTAAGCTAGCTATGTAGTTGAGACCATCCTTATATGTCGTTTACTCTATACATATATTATTTTTTGACTTCTTCTCAATATATGTAGATTGGATTATAGCGAAGAAGCGTGCAGCAACTATGGTCAACATAGTTGGCATTGCATGGACAGGAAGATCACCATACCACTCCCTACGAACTTTGGTGTTAGGACGGTATGTTCTCGGAAATTCATATGGAGAATGTAAATATATATATGTTTAATGAAAATCACAACTAATTGTTCTGTCCTATGATTTTACTCAGTCAATCCCTTGCGGTGCACGACATGGCTTCATGGACCATCTCCATAGAAGCATGGATGAGGTTGCCGTGTTTATTGTCACTTTGATGCATCATAATCACCCCAATAGGACGTACCAGGTTAGAGTCACCAACAAGAAGATCCGGACATATTTTAGTGGTCCTGGATGGAACAGACTCCTCATTTTATACGACGACATGAAAGAGGGATGGGAGTTCAAGTGTTTGCTCAGTCATACTTATGGCATCATTTATTTCACTTGATTTCCTCCCGACTCTTCCGATGAGGGTGAAGATAAGTGAACTCTAGATAATGCTATATAAACCAATGTCCCAGCTATATTGAACATTTGGTGGATACTACTACTGTTTCCTGTGTTAATATGTATTTTGCTGTCATTATGCTGTATAATATGTATTCCTGTATTCATCTGTGTATTCTGTCTATTTTTTTGCTCTGATACATAATACTACCGGTGAACAAATTGTATTACCCCTAGCGAAGGGATGTGTGCCAGTGTTAGGGGACATTATCCCCGACGAATGGGCTACTCGCTGGTGGTATTATCAGTTATCGCCGGTGAATCATATGGTTCGCTGGCTGTAATGCATTACCGTCGGCGAGATGGTCACCGATGAACAGGTACTCGCCGGTGGTAGGCCATTTTGGTGCACCGGCAGTGATCCTTTCCCTACTAGTGAGTGTTGCACTATTTACTACTCATGTTTTAGTCAAATTAAATGTGGTACTTTAGTTATAGTTATCTATGATCGAGAAACTATGCTCCAAGTCGTCCATAACCGCGTACACGGCTTCCAGAAAGATTTATCTTGCAAGGTACACAAATAGCAACACACGCATGATCAACCTCGGGAAAAAACAAATAGAAAGCAACGGGGCCTCACGACAATGCATTTACACGATTCATAAATTATTTCAGGGGGGGCACCCCAATAAACTACCCGCAACAAAGTTGGCCGGCTCCGAGACGGACCTATGATTTGTTTTGATGGCTGTAAATGACTAGGAACTCAAAAGTGTCATTAGGCTTGTCGATATAGCAAAAACGTAGCACAATTCCTAAACAGTATAGGTGCTCCACGCGCAATCGTAAATAAAGCAGTAAAGCATGGCCTAAGTACAGAATAGTAATAATGTACCAAACTAGTTTGTGGCCCGAAAAAATAAAGTGTGAATCAAGTTCAGACAAAGGGGATTCATGGCCCCACATGCGAATAGTGCGATAGTCAAGGAACAAGTACCAAGTACTCGGGACCTACAGGACATAAGTGGGCGTGGAAGAACCAAATAACAGTTATTGCCCACCGGTGCCTCTTTCTTTAGTTATCCTATTACTACACGGTTTAAGTTGTTTAGGTACCTCGTTATCTAAAGACTCGCACAAATCCTACACATGCAATTCTACGACTCGCATGGCTCAAACAACTCCTGTAGTAATGGCTCATATGATGGGGGTACAAGTTTCGGTGGGGTTTAAAAGTAAATGCTATGCAGTACTTAAGATTCCAAAATAATGCATTCGTGACTCAATGATGCAAGAATAAGATAGAGATATAGGTGCTATACGTATGCAAGCATGGGGAAATGCTTGCCTGTCGGATCAGTAGTGGGGTAACAGAGATCCGGATAGTACTCTTGGTTCTCTAGATAGTTCCCTTGCTCGGCGTATGTCCGAAATAAGAGCCAAACACAGAATGGTCATACTAAATAAACTGCGCAATCATATGAATATATGTGACAAGCAAACAAGATATGCCATGATGGAATGATGCACAATTGTATGGTATAACATAGCATGGCAACGGTGAGGTGTGGGAACATTAATGAAGCACTTTAATAAATTATTTAGGAATGTTTTGCTTTCATAAACCTTGCAGTAACTTAATGTTTATATAATGCATGCTTCAATTCATATTATAGAATGCATAGTTAGAACAGGCTCGTCGCGCCGATCGATTTAGATATATTATTTATTGAATTCGAAATTACAGATTTAAAGTTATGATTTAATTAAGAAAATAGGTATTTATTAGTATTTAAATTATTTAGAAATTTTAAATTACTCAACTAATATTTTAAATAGCATATTTAAATTTCTCATGTTTATTTGATTCAAAAACATATATTATTTGTAATATTTGGAATTATGAATTTGAAACAATTATTAAATTCAAAACAATTTAAATTAGGGTCAAAGGTTAAAGGTTTGACTAGATAGAGTTGACTCTGATCAAATTTAAATTTAGGGTTTAATTCATATTTAAATTTGATTCATATTCACTTTTGAAGATTTTGTCAAATTCGAATTATTTAAAAAGATGTGAATTTATTCATATTAAATCAATTTTTGGAATATTTATTATTTAGAAAAACGCTGGGACTTTTGTTACACAGGGTTGTCTACCCACAGCCGCCGACAAGTGGGACCACGGGCTGCGGGGTCTCAACGTGTGCGCGGCCAGCGGGGTGGCAACACGTGGCCGAGCCAGGGACGTGTGGCCGAAATTCAGGAAGTGTAGGAGGTTTTGTAGGAAAACGTCATGAGGTTGTCTGAACTGAACTACTGAATTCCTCGGCAGCGGTAAAAACCAGCGACTTGCAGGGAAGGACGGGAGGACTATGGTGGATGAAACTGGGCATGCATGTACTTGTTTTGAAGAGGATTCCTAGGGCTACAAAATGGTACAAGTATCTCAGGCTAGGGAGATCTGTAGTGTCGGCTAGGACAACCGGAATAGAGGTCCGCGGTGGTGTCTGCTACTGCTGCTGTGGCCCGACGCTGCGCACGGTGAGCGGCTGCTGTGCGCGCGCGGCGAGCGGCACGGCGTAGCGACGAGGTAGGTTGATGTGGGGTCTTGGGGATCAGGGACGCGTGGCAGTGTTCCACGATTCACGCGAGCTCGCGGGGAGACCGACAACGAGGTACTCTGCGGCCGGCGGTGGCAAGTGGCACACACACCGGGCGTTCGACGGAAGGCGGCGGCGCTACAGGAAACGAGGGAAGGGGGACCATGTCTAGGAGATCTCTAGTGCTCACCTGGTTGCGTCGGTGTAGGTGCTGAAGCGAGGGGTGGAGTAGATCGAAGAGGGGGCAGCGGTGCTGGCAACTCAGCATTTTGCGGGCACGGCGGCGGTGAGACGGTTCCCGGCGAGATGGTGCCTTCTTCTCCGTGTGCCCAGCGATAGCGGCGGTCCAGATACCTTGCCCAACTCCCGTGCTCCTCTTCTCCGTCTCTCTAACGCCAGATAGACACTAGGCCGACTAGGGTTTTAGGTGGTGCAAGGAACGGCCATGGCTAGGGCTTGGGGTTCTTGGGGAGGAAGGAGGGACGATTTCCTCCAGATCTCGATCAGGGTTAGGTGGATGAGGAGCCCATGCTGGTGCTGCTACTTTATGGGTAGAGAGCGAGAGGGGGAGGACGACACGGCTCGGCTTGACCCTGTCCTTGCTCGGCTGGCGCTCGCACGTGATCCAGGAAGAAAAACAGTGGCAGTTCGATGCGTGCTGGGCTCAGGTGCAGGGAGAGAGAAGTGCAGCCGGGCTGGTTGTGTCCGTGCGGGCTGGTACTGCTCCTCGGCTACTCTTGGTTAGTCCAGGGAGGAAGCAAGGGTAGCCGCCGGGTCTGATGAGGTTTGGATAGGGTGTGGATCGTGTAGATAGATCAAAGGGGTTGGTTTTTAGCTATTTATTAGGAATATGACTAGCTTGGAAGGATCGAGGTGGTGTAGGTTTTAGCTAGGTTTCTTTTATTCTTTTTTATTTGTCTTCATGTATTTAAACCATGCAATATGGCTAAGCCATTTAAAATGGCTCAACAAGATCAAGTAAACCAAAGATGGAGCAAAAGATGAAAAGGCTGTGGAAAGATTGATGTTTATTTGAATTTGATCAAGCTTATTTAAATCCAAAGCAAGCTCTTCACAATTTCAAAGTAAAACCCGAAAGAGAAAAGATGGTGCAATTTGCATGGGCCATGCAAGTGAAATGAATGCATGCTCTAGTTTGTGAAATTCTCTAACTGATCATGCAATTCAAGCAAGCTTTCAAGATTGAACAAAACCACCAAATGTTTATGGAAGATCTCTAGCACTTATGTTGCATTTAAATCATGATCATGCATGAATAAAGGATGGCCATTGCTAGTGTGTATGATCCACTATATATTCATAGAGCCACCATAAATTCAAGTATGAACATAATTCAAATGAAACCACATGGAAGAATTCAATGATGAATTTCTACCCAAATTGCATGCAAAGGTGGCCATGGGGCTCCACATACTTAATATTATGAAAACAACAAGAGAACATATGTGTAAGTATGTAGAACTAGAAACAGATCCATCTTATTACATATGAGCTAGACAAAAACCAAAAGAAATGCAATGCTCATATATAGTTTGGATGGTGAAATTATAAGGTGATGCAAAAAGGTGGTGGAGTGAAGAAAAGATATGCTCCCAACTCAACTTCGACATGAAGCAATATATCAAGAAGAAAATACATTATTATGTCAAGAGGCAACTACAATATATAATGCATATGGGATAAGCACCAAATAGAGAGTTTTTATATGATGCTTAAATGCAAAGTGGCATGATGATATGAGCATGATATAGTGATGATGCAATTAATGATACGTAGGAAGTAGCATTATATAGACTAGGCAAGTAGCATTACAATTGTTAGACAATTAGGATGCTACACCTTATTGAGTTCCAACACAGTTTCCCAACGTTTTTATTACTTGTTTACTTTATTTTTTTATTGCTTTCTTGCACACAAACATAAAACTTTTTAAACACCCTTTACTTTAAATAAAGGCAGCTTACAAGTATCCTTTGGTAGATGGTGACGAGGGGCATAAAGTCCTTAACCAAATAGCTCCGTGTGTGTTCGATACTCTTATTTGTAAAATAGCTACAATCGATGTGTGCTCTTGCAGTCATCAGTCGGCTGGCCCATGGATCCTCCTCTCCCATCTCCTTTGTTTAGTCCCACATTGGAAACCCTTTAAGGAGTGTACACACCCCTCCATATATATAAAGGGGTGCCCATGGGTGGAAATAAACACACAATAAATCTAATAATTCTCTAAGACATTTTTCTCGGAGAATTCTCTCTCTCTCACGTGTGGTTCCCAAAGTTTGGAATTGCACGTCGTTGGGCTACAAAGATTAGCCAGAAGATCTACTTCCGCACTCTCGGCAGGGATCCGCGTACCAGAGGTTGTCGTCGTACACCGTATGTGTGCAAAACCACGAGGATGCTGCTATTAGTGGCACCTTGGATGCCGTGAAGCGGACTGCTGCACGATGGAGAAAGGGGTGACTTACAAGGAGCTTCGCGACCTTGAGATCGACTATGAGTACGACTATGCCAACCACGTTTCCCTCGGAACGTTAACTGTTTTCGGACTAAAAGGGTATGTATCTGAAAACTCTACCGTTATAGCATTACTCCTAGATAGATCCTGTCAGTTAGGTGTATTTGCGTAGAAAATTTTGTATTTTCTATTCCGAACCCCTTCATGGTTTTCGTACAGTTCCACACACCAATATCGCAAAAATGTTAAAATTACTGCACAGGCTAAATATTAAATTGGAGTTCCTTCTAATAAAAATATAATGTAAGAAGAACCACGACGTATAAAATTGCATTGCACACATGACAAGTCACAAGATGTATAACCGAAGCATATTCCCTTCATGTTATTAATTGGTTTCACATCACTACATCTATGAAAGTGGAGAGTTTCAGCGCTGCAGGAGTGCCTCCACGTCAGTCCGTGCTACTGTAGAACCGGAAAATTGGGACTTCTATAGTGTTTGGGCTGGTTCGGTGGTGGGATGATTTCTCACGCTGAGAGCTCTCCGCGTGTTAGATAGCCACGTCGTTCCTTTCTTTTAAAACCAGCCAGCCTCTAGAGATATCTACCAGATGGGTCACGTCTTCCCTGGCCACCGCCTATCCCCACGCCGCTTTACCGGCCGCTCGAGAAGTGGATGCGCTCGAAACTGCTGGAAACATGTCCTATCTTCTCTCTCATGCTATCTTCATCTTCATTGCCGCCGGTCCACCACCACCACTCTCCCCTACAGCCACCGGCCACCTCACCCCTGGCCGCCGCGCGACACGCCCTCCTTCCTCTTCCAAGGAAACCGACGACGCGGACGAGGACCGATCTCGGCGCCCCTTCTCCTCCCCATGGCATTGTACACGGGGAGCGAGTTCTATGCCGGATGCCGGATGCAGGACGTCGACGACCACCTGGATCCCCGCGTAGCAGCCGATTCGTCGGCTCCGCATCACCGGTCGTTCCCACACGCTACTCCAGCCCACGCCCCGTGATGGTCCGGACGTCGCTTCCCCATGTTACCCGGCGGAGCGGCTGGATTGGAGTGGTTGTCGTGCCTTGCCGCTGTGGTTCCCACTTCCCACAGCTTCCCGGTGTATGCCGCTTCGACGAGGTACTGGACGCCACGCGGGAGCTCTCCGCCGGCGCCACCGGCGAGCTCAATTCCCTGGTGATTTTTCACAACTCTAAGAAGCAACGGCCAAGCATGCGGGTACGTCAAGAACGCCATGTGCAAGTGGTCGCGCCGATGGCTGTACAGCATACCGGTGAAACGAAGATACAATCCGTAAGCTGAGCTGTGAAATTCTATGCGATTTACATCTCCTGACTATTTTTCCCTTTGCTAGTTTATATCTCTTCTTATCTATATATACCTGTCCCCTTCTATAGGTGAAGGGCATGGAAGACACCGTGCAGAACAACTCGAGAACTAAGGAAATTTCTATGGCAGATATTCAGCAGACCTCACGAGCATGTGCACACCTGCACTGCACTTACATTATCGAACATGTTTCACTGTCTGAAGTACTACCAGCAGATACAGTGATCGATGCTATTGCAGAGAGGCTGGCAGTATCTCGAAGTATGACCGTTCACCAATCAACGGATGAGAGAATGGTCGTATCTTTTCCATGTGCCTACCGTTCTCGACAGGAGATAGATTGATTTATTCGCGAGCTATCACAGTTTGCCGTCAAGCATATCTTACTATAAAGTGTGTGCCCCTGCATATGTGGACAAGCACAGTTATGGAACAAGTGTTCTTCTCTCCATACTGTGCTCTAGAATATATTGAACAGGAGACCAGGTCCATGGATGATCTATCTGCTTTCACATGCATATTGCGCTGCCAAAAATCAATACCAATACCAGATGAAATCACTGTCAAGGTGCCTCAGGATAGGTTATCCGCAGACTCTGTTTTGTTTGTCAATAAATACGAACTTCTTTTGCATAAAGCCCAGTATATCCATGGTGTGACAGAAGGGGCAGATATGAGAGGAAGCTACCACTACATCTATCGCATAGTGTCACCGACTGAATGTTATATTTCACCAAGAGTGTTCGATGTTAGAAATATGCAAAGATTTTGCTTAGCAGTAGTGCTACTCCCTGCACCTGGCACCTACTCTGCAGAGATTTCGGTTAGCTGTTTTTATGTATCTTTTTGCAATAGTGAAATTTTAGAGAGCCTTTTTAGAGAAAAACGCCAATTCAGTCTATGAAGTTGCCGCGAATGTGCGTTTTGGTCACAAACTTGCAAATCGTGAATTCCGCATCACGAAGTTGCCACACGTGTGCAATCTGGTCAGACCGTGTGCAATCGGTGTTCACTATCAGGGAATACCTCCATAACTGCCTTTATTAGTCCTTTTTGCTTGTCACTCATAACTGTCAAATAAGTATAAGACATCTCCTTCACATTCCACACCCTTTCACATGTGTGCTCACCAACATATTCCTTCACAACAAATTTCTCTGTCCTATTGTCTTCTGACACTACAATCTTCCATGTGCACAAACCTGCAGGTGCCATCCCTTCACAAAATGCTTCCAGTCTAGAATTGTTTCTTGTCTTCTTGATTTGTACTCTTTCTTTTATTGCATATTCTTTTATTGCTTCCCGTACTTCCTTCATGGAAGAGAAAGCCATCAACAACTTGAACACGGGATTTTGCATTTCAGTTTCCGGAACAAAATTCCTTGTCTTGAAATTTATCTTGACCTCATCCTCGTTGTGAGGCAGCTGTAGGTCAAAATCTTCATCTACTCCATCAGAGAAATCTAGTTCATCAATTTTCTTCCCCATCAATTGGTCTTCAACATCACTGTCAACAGCCTTCTCAAATTCACTATCATCAGCTTCACTCTCATTGTCATTGAGATCAAAGTCAGTATCAAAAAGATCTGAATCAGATGCTTCATTTGATGCATCACCTACACCACACAAAGACAACAAAAATCCCCTTTTTAATAAATCGGCCAGAGATAATTTTACTTGGATTCTAGAACATTTAACATCTAAATTATACATCTGAACAAAAGTCAGATTGATCGTGACTGAAGTAACTGGACGAAAATTCAAAAGCTCATACAGGGAAACTACAGGAATGAGAAAAGGACATACAACTCAATTGTGGATGAAGGAACAAGAAGAAAAGTCAAAAGGACATACAACTTGATCGTGGACATCCGCACTTCCGGATCAAACGCTAATTTGGTCTATGAATGCATCTAGTATTTAGAGACCTAAATCAGTCAAGACCGTACTGTTTTGCGGAGAGGCGGCGCTAGGATCTCGTCGATGCACGGGCGTGGGCTCAGGATTGGACTGGGTTGCGTTTCCGTTGGGATCTGGTGGCGCACCAACCATCTTCCTCGACAGCGGTCGCGCCTCCGTCGCAGATCTATCGAGGGGCGGTGGTAGACTTCGAGTCGCCCAGACGCGAACTGCTCCCGTGCGTGGCCTTCTGATTGTGTTTTTTTTACCTGGGCTGCTCTGGCTGGAGGCGGTATACTGATCTGGGAGGGTGTTTTTGTAAATGCCGATGGCGCCATCACGGTCTAACCAGATTGCACGTGCGTGGCAACTTCGTGATCTGGAATTCACGATTTGCAAGTTTGTGACCAAAGCGCACATCCGCGGCAACTTCATAGACTAAATTGGCGTTTTCTCGCCTTTTTATATAAGGATAAAAATGAAATCTAAGCAAATGTTATATGTTCAGAGGCCAATAGAGAATGCCCTTGACTACCATTAGTTCTCTTTAATTTTTATTTGTCTCCGACACACAAACTCTGTTAAAAAATTATCAGATGCTCTTACTTCATAGTCATCTGTAGCAATATGTACATTCCTATTAGACTTCTTGACTGTACTGACCTGAAGCCATGGAAAGTGCAGTTTCAATTAGCTACTATTGACAATACTTTATGCTAAATCGACAATGTTGTTTGTGCTCATGTGAGGTTCCATTAGTCCAGTATATATTATTTTCTGGGGACTTTGGTCTGTTCTCCTAGGTAGACCACATTAATTATCTACATAAAATCTCAAGATTTTCGTTTCAGCCTTCGAAATTGAAAATATTTTATCATGACTCTTTAAATTCAGAGGAACAGTGGAACTTCATACTTAGGTTAGCACGATATTGTTCAATCCCGCCTTGCATTGTCTAGGGTGCAGGACAGACATCCAAGATTTCAACTTGCCTAGATGTTCAAATGAGAACCGAGGGCATGTACTAATGCAGTTTTTGATGGCACGTCACACATTCATACAAGAACCGTGAGCTCTATATTGTGTCATTATACTGCGTTAGCTCTATCGTTATCATTCCACGTGAATCCTCTCATATGGCATAATCTACATTATCATGTGTAAGGGGGCACGAGCTCTAGTGGAAATTAGTCGACATTAACATAGTCTGGTAAGCTGACAACCTATTTAGTCGATTCTATGTTGTAGATTAGTAGTCATATACGTAAACGGTTGAGTAGGGTTTACTGTATCACTATTATTCTATTCTAACTATTGAGACACCTCACTTCTCTATTAGTTTCTCATGATCCACCCATTTGTGCGTAATACCTCTAGTATTGAGAATTTTAAACTAGAAACAATGAACTTTGATGCAATCCTGCATTTTCTACATATTTGTTTTGCTTCCGATGCCCATTTGGCTATTATTGAGGTTGCTGAGGAAATTATTCTCCATACTGTTATGGATGGTTCACATATGACTGCTATGACAAATCTCGATTTCTTAAATCATATAGTGTTTTATTATTTATTATCAGATTGATCCTGCAATGAGAAGTCTCGGTAACTCAGACAGGATGAATGCATCAACGCCCATCTATGTTTTCATAGGCATTTGCCGAATTCACTGAAGCGGGAAATTAAGAGAAGGTAGCTGTGGAATGTACTTTGGTTTGGCCCTGAAGATATAAAATATACCATATGATCTTTTTTGTTCACCTACATGTTTTAGTTTTTGTCTGAAGAGATTTTTTTTCTGCAATTCTGATTATAAAATGGACATATTTTCCTGCATATGAGCTACTCCCTCCATCCTGAAAAGGTATTTGTTCTGTTTGCTTAAGGTAGATGAATTTAAAAAATCTGCTACCTGCTACTGTTGTTGTTATGTTGTTCAGGCGAGGTGGGAGTAGGAATGACAAGCCATAATACTTGATGTTTCATTGGAGAAGGAAATGATCAAGAGGGGGTAAAAGATGAAGGGAGATATCATTTTCTCCCACACACTTTTGATCTGATATCTATCTGGTGTTGTGTGAGTGTTTTTTTCTTCAAACTCATTCTTTGTAAGTTTTCTATTTTTTCCATCTATAGATATATGCAGCTTTACGACCTCCTAAAGTAGTCACAAGAACACATTCTTATGAAATCTGGATTCGCTGTTTGCTTTGAATAGAGAGCTCATGGTTGTTTTGTTGCTACAGATGGCTGACGATTACCTGCTCAATAATGGCGATATATGGTGCGACATTTAGCAAATTGGGCTATTAATCGTGATCTAACTGAGTGTTACCCGCTGAATATTTTCATAGCAATTGTTGCAAGAACTACAACTTATGTTCGGTAAGAATGGGTAGTTTTTATTATCTTCTATTAATTATACATGACTCCATTCCTAAAAGAGCAGACTTGTCCAAAGATTGCAACAACATAGAACTATCCATGGTGTCTTTTTAACAAAACTTGTGTTTTCTCACGGGCACTACTTCTATATTGCTCTATGGAGAGTAACATGAAGGAATGGCTTAAAGATAGGTTGAATTGATGAAAGCGGTTTACCAACTACACGGAGTAGAAATATAGTGTATCGCGAAGTGATTAATGGACCTATAGCAGCGATCATCAAACCATTGCTGCAACTGTTTGTAAACACTTGACTGTACTCTAAACATTTCACATTTGTTTGTTTTTGGTGCTTCTCCTCTCTATAAATCATGATGGTTTTATCTTCTTGCAGTTTTCACTCCTGAGTTAACATGACGGATGTTTTGCCGATGTTTTGCTATGTATTTTGGATGAAATCACTTTCACCTATTTTTTCTACTAGGTTTCTGTTGCGATCATATGTACTTTACGATCTATGTTTTCTCCCTCTATTCTTAGCCTTATGAGATAACGACTGTTGTATGTCAAAATATGTTTGCTGTTATGTGGTATGAGTAGCTATGGATGTTTTGCTCTACTACTTTCTTTGTTCATCAACACCGTACATAGGATTGTATGCATCCATAAGATTCTCTCCGCATCTTAGGAATTTGTACACAAGAATGATTATGGTTGGCCGACCAAACAATCATGTGGAGGACTTTTTTTAAGGAAACCCCCAACAAAATTGTTCCAGATTCTTAGCAAAGAATGATCTTATGCCATGGGAGCGCTGCGCCAAATTCCCTAGTCATCTTAACAAAGTGCAATCAATCAACACGCTGATTATAAACACGCGAGATCACTAGGAAAGTGAAGCCTGAAGCCTGAGCATGGAGATAAAATATGTAGCCGCCAACAACGATGTGATGAATCCCATGACGACCGAGAGCACCATTTGACCGCACGCCACCTTTTTGCAGAAGTCCTCATCCCCCACATAGAGAGTCAACGCGCCGGCGGAGGCAGCAGTGAAAGTGAGAATCGCCAGGATCTGCAATGCATTCAAAATAGTTCTGAACAACCAGCTAGACCTTGCTAGTTCAGTAAAAAAATGATTTTGCTGGATATCTAATAAATGTATCCGTTAGGTACATACTAGATTAAAAAACTTCGGTTTAGCTCACACAAACAAACAAAAGACTTACAGTTGGTTAACAAGATTAATGCAAAGCACATTAGTGTAGTTTTTCGTCGACCCCTTACTCAGAGATGTTTTCAGGACAAGTGAATGGTACTTACTTGTGAATCAGTGATTTACTTACCCCGTCAACGACAACAAGGAAGATTACACACGCACGTGGATGAATATCTTCTTTATTCCTCATGGCATGGATATCAAGACAAGCAAGGATAAAACTCCATAGAATTTGCAGGTCCATCATACTCTTCAAGCAGAGTAAACAAGTATAAACCCTGATACACCAAGTAGGTTAGGTGATCTCAAGAATACACATATGAGCTCACATGCCCAAGCAATTCTGAACACTAGTCAAGAAATTAAATATTTTATGTACTCCCTCCTATTGAAAATATAAGCAATAATCCATATGATTTAATCCGAATAATAAAGTGATAAAATATGATCATACAGACAGTACCAAAACTAATCATGCAGATCAACAAAGTAGATGAACAGATTACATCTAAATAAGATAAACCTACCACATCTACACCGAATGCTAGAATAAGGAACTCTAGTAGAATCTGAAATAAGAAGTTCAGTATTTCGTACGGTAGAGCAGTGGAAGCAACGGCCGCGGCGGTAGCAGCAGCAGTAGCTGCAGCGGTGGTAGCAGTGTCGTCAGCCATGTCATCGATGTAGAGGCTGCTGATGTCCGAGAAGAAGTCCTCGTCCGGGAAGGAGTCGTCCGTGATGGCATCAGTTGTCGCGTGGAAGCACTCCCCAAAAACCTGATCGCCCCTCACCCGTACAGGTTCACAAGAAGGCGGGTTTCCGGAGGCCTACTATCCTGATCTGCGGTGCACGCCGCAAGCCGGGATAGGAAAGAAGAAGGCGGCGACGCAATAGACTGGAAGGAGACGCGTGTGGTAAGCGATGCCGATTAGGTTTAGCGCAGACGCTTATATAGTGCAGGTTAGGGCGATCGGGGGACTCAACCCACGTCCGAGTCGGTAACAGCCCACGTCCCATAAAGACTGGAAACGACTGACTAATTAACGCATTCATTAATGACTCGTAATTAATCCAAGATTAATTTTCCCGACTAGCAAAAATAAAGCACGGCTCGGCGAGATTCCCGCAACCCGCGGCGCGGCGCGCGCGCGTCGTGACGAGGCGGGCGGCGTCGGAGGAGGAGTGCGCGAGAGCTGCTCTTCTTCTCACACCTTAGTGAGTGGTGGAACAGCCTAGTATATAAGGAGGTGTAACTCTCATTCAACTAGCAATGTGGGACTAAACTTTGACATCACTAGCACAACCATACGCTGCCATGCACAAATAGGCCAAAGAGAATTTTAGAATTTGTCTAATGGGCCAACAGCCCAAAACTCATCAAATTCCAACAATCCCCCACAAAGTCTCATTGGCACATCTCCTCATTTCCATTCCAGAATATTGTTTTATATACCGGTATGTAGTGGATACTGTTAAGTTGAACTTTCACGTTAAACTTCATGCTACACTAGCGAGCAACTTGAATAGTGGACTATGCCTTGAACTACAAGTTTTCTGTACACTAGTTTCACACAAAATCTAGACCAGTACTGGGCTGCCGCTGGGCTTCCCCGCAGTTTGGAGCTTATGCGTCATACTCCAGGGCCTTTCATGAGTTTATTAGAGAGCACCCAACTCTCACAGACTGCGACGTTTGACAGTCAGACTCATATAGGTGTGTTCCTCAATAGATGTTCTGCAGGACAACATCTCTGCTTAGAAAAGCCACTTAGAACACATTAAGATAAATATCAACCTGCCATGCAGAATAAGAGAGTATTAAATCTTTATGGAGATGTAAATATAATACGGGCATACTCTCCTCTCAGCTAAACAATAGCTTGTCTCCTAGCTCTAATTCACGGGATCTCCGATCACATAGAGTGGGTTGCCACTACGAAGAACTCATTGTGTGGGTCTCAAACCCATCTCCCTCGATGCATTATCTATCACATTACGTGATAGGCCCTTTGTGAAGGGATCTGCCAAGTTCTTAGATGTTTGGATATAATCCAACACAATAACTCCAGAGTTTCTCAGTTTCCTAACAGATTTCAATCTCCTCTTCACATGCCTTGATGACTTCATATTATCCTTAGAACTGTTTACTTTGATGATCACAGTTTGATTATCACAGTTCGTCAGGATGGCGGGTATTGGTTTTTCAACCACAGGTAAGTCCATCAAAAGCTTACGAAGCCAGTCTGCTTCAATAGTGGCTATGTCTAATGCTATGAGTTCCGCTTCCATAGTTGACCTTGTTAAGATGGTCTGCTTGCAAGACTTCCAGGAAACAGCGCCACCACCAAGTGTAAATAAATAACCACTTGTGGCCTTAATCTCATCAGCATCAGACATCCAATTTGAATCACTATAACCCTCAAGTACCCGTGGATACCCAGTATAGTGAATACCATAACTCGTAGTGCCTTTAAAATAGCGCAAAACTCTCTCAAGAGCATGCCAATGATCATCTCCAGGATTTGACACAGATCGACTCAGTTTTCTTATAGCAAAGGAGATGTTAGGTCTCGTAGCGCTGGCTAAATACATGAGCGAGCCAATGATTTGAGAATAACTCAATTGATCTTTAGCATTCCTTCGATTCTTTCGAAGTAGCACACTTGGATCATAAGGCGTTGGAGAAGACTTGTAGTCGCTATACCCAAAGCGACTCAATATCTTTTCCACATAGTGGGACTGAAGCAGTGTAATCCCACCATTGTCATCCTTCAGTAGCTTGATGTTTAAGATTAGATCAGCCACTCCCAAGTCCTTCATCTCAAAGTAGTGAGATAGGAACCCTTTGACCTCCTCAATAACAGCGAGGTTGGTCCCGAATATCAATATGTCATCGACATAGAGACACATAATAACTCCCTCGCCCCCACCATGGGGAATGTTCGTTTGCGGTACCAAACTTGGTGGGTGAGCGCACCGCGGTACCCAAGTTTCCATCAATCGCGTGGAGGGGCCATAGTAGATTCGCTAATTGTCCAGAAGGGCCAAATGGGGGTGAATATAAATCTAACGGCCAAACGGTCGTTTGAACCAGACGAAAAACGGTTGAACTCAAATACCGCCGTTAGGTCAACACCTCTTGGCCCGCCATGTCAGTATTCCCTGTTATATTTTGCGGTCATGGACTAGCTTACCCCTGCGTGGACCAGATCCCTGAGTGGACAAGATCTATTTCTTTGCTCTGCTCTAGTCTTCTCCCATGCTCCCCTCCCCATAAAATTTGCTTAGCTCCGGCTGCTCGTCTCAGATTGGAGCTCGCACTTGCTCTAATTTGCGTCTCCGCCATGTCCGGTCACCCTCCCACGCCTCTAATCGAAGCTCGCAGCCGTCACCGTTGCATCGTCCGCCGTATCTGAGCTTCGCGTCCCCGAACTAATATCTCGCCTCTGGCTAGTCCTTCTCGCACGGTGGAGCGCGTCCCATCGGGGGATCTAGGCCGGCGACCGGCCTCGGGAAGTTGTGTGCTGCCGCGCACCCCAGGCATGGTAACCCTGGCACAGAAGTTCGACGACCATGCTCTCATGGCCACCGTGCTGGGTGTCCGTCCCGCCATGTCGCCAGCAGAGTTGCTGTCGGCTTTCAGGTCTCGTTTTGGGATCAGACGAAATGAGGTCAACATTGAGGTATGCGCGCCGCCATTCGATTTTTTCATCCGGTTCGAGCACAGCTCAGACACCGAGCGCGTTCTGCATTCTTCGCATTCTTTCGAGTGTTGCGGGAAGAAAATGAGCTTCATGCGTTGGCATCGCGCCTGTGGGTGGGACGATCGCTTGCGGAAACTTCGTTTCTTCTCCAAACTCGGCTTTGACGGCCTCCCATTGGATGCTTGGGAGCCGGAGGCCCTCAAGCAGGTCGTCAGTAGCCTTGGAGGCGAGCTGGTGGAAATCGTGCCACCGTGCGACAGATGGGTCATCGAGGTAAAGGTGTGGCTGAAAGATCGTGACGCCGTTCCTAAGATGTACAAGGTGTATATTCCAAGCATGGCAGGGCGACAACTTTGCTGGAAGCACCCGGTCATCATCCACCTAGAGGAGGTTCTGGACTCGGTACATGGCATTCAGCGCCCCGAAGAGGCTGCCAGAAAGCGCCCTCGTCGCCTGCAGTGTTGGCCTGGAAGGATCGATGGCACAGGACCGCCACCGTTTCGCGACGAGGCACACAGTTTTGGTGGGGGGACCGGGCTTGGCCGAGCTGGTGGTTCTGATTTCCCTCGAGTGAAGACAGAGCTCTAGTGAATTGCCGTGGTATGTGTGGCTAATGAATTAGTAGTATGGAGAGTGTAGCAGGAAGTTAGCATCGACTAAAAATGTGTAATAGTTTGAATCGATGTAGTACGTGTGTGTAATAGTTTGAAGTAGTATGTGTGTGTAATAGTTTGAATCGATGTAGTATGTGTGGGTAATGAATTTGATGTAGTTGTGTGCGTGTAATAGTTTGAATCGATGTAGTTGAACACCGTGCTTTATAATTTCTGTGAATAACTAAGGACAACCTCATGAAAAGAGGGTGGTCTGGCAATGAGCAATGTCAATTCTGTGGATGCTAGGAAAATGTAGTCCATCTCCTCTTCAAGTACTCCCTCCGTTTCAAAATATAAGATGTTTTAGCTTTGTGAATGGAGCGTGTCTAGACATCTTTTAGTGATGGTGCTTTCTAAACCTAGATGAACCTACATACTAAAAGGGGACTAGGTACACTTCATTCACAAAGCTAAAACATCTTATATTTTGAAACGGAGGGAGTACAAGGTAGCTACATTTGTAACACGTTGAACTGCAGGACCATTTTGCAGGCAACATAAGACAAAGGAAAAAAGGTTTACAGCACAGACAGCAGACGCAAAATCTATAGTCTAGGATAAAAAGATGCCAGTTAACTGGATTGAACCACGACTAGTAATTGAAGGAAATAGGTACTTGATAGTATTTGCTTACAACAGTAGTACTTCCATACAAAAGGGTCTTATACCTGCAGAAAAGTGGGCTAAACTTCCTACTAGTTTATAGAACAATTCGTTAGCATTTTATCTATAAAAGCCATTCTTCAGTCTGAACTTAACTATTCTACACTGAAGAAACTACAGATCTCCACAAGAAAAGTTGGCTGGCCAATTGCCTTGAGATGACATAAGTTCTTTGATCATTTAACCCAAACTGATCTATTGCCTTCTGCCAAACTACAAGAAATCTGCATCGTTCATGCACGAGCGATTTGTGTGTGCCAGTCTCGGTTCAGTTGGACCATCCGCGCCGCCGCAACGATTTCTTCGAAACTAAAATTCGACATCTCCTTCTCGGGATCGTAGGTCCGTGTGAACTCGAACCTGAATTCCGGGGCTGAGCTGATGCCCGCCGCCGGCTCCGGCTGTCGAACAATCCAGCATGCTGAGTGTAGACGCTTGGTTGCCACCACAGTACGGCCTTCGACGGTGCGTAGGATGGAGCATCTTTGCCACAGACGGCGTGCTCCCAGCCTACCCCACTGAGGTAAGGTAGTCCGCACCGAAGCGTGGACGCGAGATTTCCTAGACCGTGGCGCTGTGCTGTTCGAGGGTGTGTACCCTCGGCGGCGGCATGCTCTCATGAACGATTTGATACATACCTTATTCCCATTGCCTAGAGCATGCCATAATGCCACCGCGCAATTTCTCCACATCGCTCTCTTGGCCCTGCTTGCCGCATCTCGCGCCAACGACGGCGCAGTCGCCGCCATGGCCGATTCAGCACATTCGGGGAAATCATCCGCCTGGCAGGGCAATGGGAGACCGGCCTTGAAGTAGAGCTTCATGGCCTGCCTTAGAGGGGCTAAATACCCCAGTATCGGCGGCTATCGCGGCGGCGGCGGCTTAGGCGGGGCCATGTTACCCTAGTTGGTGCGGCATGGAGGAGCTGTGCAAGGTGAACCGTGGTTAGTCAGAGAAGGGGAGTGAAAGACCGACAGTAGGTTTTGACAACGGGAACGCGTGAAAATAACCATTTCCCATTTCCTTAGCGGGTAATAATTCGACACTCGTTGCATTAACAGCTCAATCTTTATTTCCCTTCTCAGCATAAGAGTGCTAACGTATTAAAAAGATCGGTCGTGGCTATCCACCTCATCGGGCAATGTACCAGGACAGGTAGGAGACGGGACCGGGTTTCATTTTAGAAATGTTGACGACTGTTGTAACACCCTCAAATCGTCCCTATGCAAGTTTTAGCCCTTTCCGGCAAACCCGCATAGAAACGATTCAAGGACGCCCACCAGGCACTTTCGTGCGGGTGGAAAATGAAGTAATACCATTACACAACAGTCCTCGATGGGACCCACAGAACATATATACACATCAGCGACTCGATGAGTCAAGAATACAAATATAATATACAAAGATCCAAATCACCTTGAAAATGATAGAGCGTCCGACTACGTACAAGATGCAAATGGGGCTAAGAGCCCTGAAGAATTACCAATGGCGTCCATAACCCTGCCCAGGCCAAGCCGGAAGGGTAACCCTGCTAACGACGGCGATCCCAAACCTGCTAAAACAAAAGGAGTGCCGACAAAGGGCGAAGGAAAAAGAGGAGCTTCAGTACTGAGGCCAGTACATGGCGAGGCTAGAATTCGGCGGCTCTCGCCTACATAGGTATGGTGGGCTGAAGTGGCAGCGCAGCGGCACTAAACAACCTATAGAGACTCGGTATCACTGGCGGCTATTAGAGAGGGGTAAGAAAGACCTATTCGGATCCAACCTGAAGCTAACACCAAACAAACCCATCCTGGTATTTCCCCCTCGAGACCAAACGAGGAAGTCGGACCAAGGAACTCACACAGTTGGCAGTTTTAATCATTCCATTATAATTGAAGTGCTTACTAGTCAGATATAGATAGCATGGGCTGTCCTGATAGCATAAGTAGTGGCCAGTTTAATTACCATTCTGTTGTAGTTGGGACATTTACTAGTCAGATATAATTGTCCTGAGGAATCCCAAAACCCAACAGTTGTTGACACTTTTATCTCATTCCATTGGAGTTTCAATACTTACTAGGCATATAGCATGTCACAAAACAACCCAGATCCACCAGCTGTTGGCATTTTTAATATCCATTCCGTTATACTTGAGCTGATTACTAGTCACATATTAAGTCAAATTTATAGCACTACTTTAGTTATGCTTGTCTATGATTGAGATACTGTGCTCCAAGTCGTCCATAACCGCGGACACAGCTTTCAGAAAGTTTTACCCGGCAGGGGTGCACAAATAGCAACACACACTCGATCAACCTCGGAAAAACCAACTCAAAACCCAACGAGGCATTCACGACAAAGCGATCATAGGATTCATAAAATATTTCAGGGGGCCATCCCACTAAGCTACCCGCAACGAAGTTAGCCGGCTCCAGAATGGACCCAGGGTTTGTGTCAATGGCTGTAAAAGACTGGGAACTCGAAAGTGTGACTGGGCTTATCGATACCGCAAAAACATTCCACGTTCGAAAACAGTACAGGTGCTCCACGCACAATCTTAAATAAAGCAGTAAAGCATGGCATAAGTACAGAATAGTAATAAAGCCCCAAACTACTTGTGGCCCCAAGAAATAGAAATGAATCAAGCTCTGGCTCAGGGGGGTCCATAAGGCCTCCCGGATGTGGATAGTGCGAAAAATCAAGGAACAGGTATCAAGTACTCGGGGTCCTATGGGACACAAGTGAGCGTGGAAGAACCAAATAATATCTATTGCCCACCGATGCCTCTGCATTAGTTATATCTAGCATTTTAATAGATGTATTTAAAGTCATGATCAACTCCACCATAAACATCTCCACCATAAGCATCTGCCAGCATTCCAATAACTGGGGTACTCGACAACACGAGATCGCACCTGAGCAAGCAACTACGACTCGCAAGGCCAGCTATCTACCAAACACAGGTAAAGGGAGGTGTCCAAGGCAATATACAGGCTGCATGAGATATATCTGGTACGGAACACTAAAGCATCGCGACACGGATAGCAATAGATCAACAGGAGGAAATAAAGACTATAAATGCAAAATAGGTAGAAGCGGAAATAATGCTCGCCTGGGAAAACACTGCCGAAGGATCATAACCGGAGAACTTGTCGATACTCGCATCAACTCATCGGCCTAGTCCGCGAAGAAGCAAACACTAGAAGAAACACCGGATGCAATATTTAATACTACGGCAGAAGATCCGGCATGATTATGATATGCATGCGAGATGAACAATTTGATATGCGACAGTCGATAATGTCATATTATAAAAATAATGGGGGTCTCGGATAGGGAATCACATTAGGGTTCGGCGAACTTGGGCTCCGAGGGGTACGGGGTTCGACAGGGTTCGACGAGGGGAACGGTTCGACCGGCGGAAGTAGATCTTGTCGCATCCCGGAAGGAGTACTTAGTTTGGCGTCGGGGCGCATCGGATTCGCCTGGGTCGGTCTTGGCATCCGGGGTGAAGAACTTGGCGTCCTCGAGGAAGTACTTGGCGTATCCGTGTCGACGACCTTGGCGTCCGGGTTCTCGGGAATCACATCTGGGAAGGAGTACTTGTCGCATGTGGTCTTTGGGTTCAGGGTCTTTGGTTTGGGGAAGAAGGTCTTGAGTGGGCATCGTCTTCGGTTTCCGGGATGGATGTCTCGGTGCTCCATGTAGAAGAATTCGGGGTGCGGTATCGGATCGGTCTCGGAAATCCGGGATGGAGAGCTTGCAGTCCGTGAAGAAGATTTCGTCGAGGTATCCTGCCTCACCACACGCCCACCACATCGAGGCACACCAGTAGTACCATACATCACCACATGTGGTAACACCACTTGTACAGCAGAGAGCCAACACGGCAGGGACACGGTCAATGCCAAAAGCATCAGAACTACCCCCCCGCAGGTAGCCTTGAAGGGACAGAAAAACACGGCTAGGGCGACGCTGGCGCGGGGTCGAGGAGATGCCCGGGCGGGGAACGGTGCCGCGGATGGCCCGAGACAAGCGGTGGCAGGGATCCCCGTGGCGGCGGCGGGGAACGCAGGTGCAGGCGGGGACAGGCGGAGGAGCGGTGATGACAGCGGGTCGACGATGACCCAGGGCCACGGGCGCGGTGCATAGGACAGCCGGGGCCGGCACGGCCGGGGTTGCTGAGGCTGCAAAGAGGAGGCGGCCAGACGCGGGCGAAGACATAAGGGAGGCAAAGCTTGCTTAAAAAAAGGGCGACGGCGGAGGAGGGAGTCGACGAGGAGGGGGTCCTCACGGGATGGCGAACGTGCAGGCGCGGGGTCGACGTGGCCGGAGCGGAGGGGTCGTAGGAGCGGCCGCGACAGCTGCTGATGGCCAGAGCCGAGGACGAGGCGGCCGACGGCGAACTGGCGCTCTACCGGCGAGGCAGAGCCGAGCTGGACGTCGGGGAGGAGAACGGTAAGAGGCTCCAGTCGGGGAAGTACGCCGGGCTTGGGGCGGAGGCGGGGCCGGCGAGCTGTGCGGCGGCGGGGGAAGATCTCGGCGAGCCCGGCGGCGCCAGAGGGGAAGGTGGAGGCGGCGTACGACGACCAACGGCGAGGGAGCGCGGGGCGGGCGGCGAGGGGCGAGGAACATGGTGGCCGAACCGGCATCCCTGGTGGCGGGGTAGCGCGGGACTTGGGGTGGGGCGGAGGAAGGCCGGCGGCGGCGGGCGCCTGGGAAGGAGGCGGGGTCGGTCGGTGGTGGGGAACGAGGAGGAAGGAAGAAGACACGGACGGGTTGGCGTGCAGGGGTGGGCCTGGAGCGGGCGTGTCGTATGCCTGGGGAGGGGCGCGCAGGAGGGGTTTGTTGGGAGCGGGGCCAGGGGTGGTTGGGTGAGCGGGAGAGGAGGGTCTGGTGGGTGGGACCCGCGCACGGTAGGTGGCGATGGGGCAAGTGGATAGGACAGGAGGGTGGGTCGGCCAGGGGAGGTTGGTGGCGTGATGGAGATGGGGAGTGGACCAGATGGCGACGTGGGGCTGCTGGTGGGTGAGGTGGCGCCCGGTGATTGGCTGGGGTGAGGTGGCTGGGGGCTGGGTAGATTAGGATTAGGTAGGGATAGTTTAGACTTAGGGTTTGGAGGTGGCCGGCCGGGCTTTCGGGCCTAGCGGGCTGCCTCCCAAAAATAAACAAATAATTTTATTATTTAAAACGGGGCTTTTCAAATCCATTGATAGACAAAACGAAATATTCCGGACAAGCCCGGTATTTTTGATTTGAATTAAAGACGGGGTATTTAGAAAACAAAAATAGTCTTTTCGAAAATAGTTTTAGACAAAACCATGCAAGATGATGACGATGCTCAAATGCAATGTGGCATGATGACATGAGCATGCGGTGATGACGATGCAATGCACAAAAACAACGCGATTTTCTAGTAGTGGTTTTGCGGGGCACCACAATTCGACACCACTAACAATGGATCTCGCCCTCGAGATCCGCCTCAAGGTACCAGAAAGAAGGTTAGCGATCTGAATCTTCTCGCTTCATGTAGATCCTCGTGACACCACTAACAAGAGGTCGTTGTCCGTGATCGCCGAGAGAACACTCCGGAAACAAAGGGCAAAGGCAGAGGTATCAACAAATAAAGCCACCTCTGGCTTCCGTGGACGGAGTAAAATTGCTGGATCCACCGATTCAACAACAAAAGCGAATGATAAGAGTAGTCGGATGGGGATCAGTCCATTGTGCACCCAAACCATTACTCTGCACACAAATCGGAGAATTATGCAACCAACTCTCGGAATTAGACTGAAGATCTTGACAATCGAGGCTCGGAAACAAAGGAGTGAGGCACACTCTGTATCGGATCTGGCGTAGATGATGTCGTCGCGTCGGAAAACACCGGAAGGCACAAACAAGGAACAAAGAATGGTACCACAGATGAAGGATCTCTCATATAGCATGAAGTCCGGATGTAGAAGCACCGTTACGAAAGGAGGAAGCGAAACCCTAAAGGTACGACAGAAACCCAACCACGAGAATTACTGGACTCGAAGAAAGGGAAGAGAGCATATTCAAAACACGCAGAGGTAAGGGGAGAACATCAGAGGGGTAAGGAGTAAAACAGACCTAATCAGATCTATCCAACCAACTTTGCAAAATAGTTTTGACACTCTACTTCGGCCGTTAGCTAGGATATCCAACAGGATGGACTTGTGGGGTATCGCAACTGCTGAGCTCTGATACCACTCTGTAACACCCTCAAATCGGCCCTATGCAGTTTTAGTCCTTTCCGCCAAACCCGCATAGAAACAATTCAAGGACCCCCACCAAGCACTTTCATGCGGGTGGAAAACGAAGTAATACCATTACACAACAGTCCTCGATGGGACCCACAGAACATATATATACATCAGCGACTCCATGAGTCAAGAATACAAATATAATATACAAAGATCCAAAGCACCTTGAAAACGATAGAGCGTCCGACTACGGACAAGATGCAAATGGGGCTAAGAGCCCTGAAGTATTACCAATGGCGTCCATAACCCTGCCCAGGCCAAGCCGGAAGGGTAACCCTGCTAACGACGGCGATCTCAAAACTGCTAAAACAAAAGGGGTGCCGACAAAGGGCGAAGGAAAAAGAGGAGCGTCAGTACTGAGGCCAGTACACGGCGAGGCTAGAATTCGGCGGCTCTCGCCTACATAGGTATGGTGGGCTGAAGCGGCAGCGCAGCGGCACTAAACAACCTATAGAGACTCGGTATCACTGGCGGCTATTAGAGAGGGGTAAGAAAGACCTATTCGGATCCAACCTGAAGCTAACACCAAACAAACCCATCCTGGTATTTCCCCCTCGAGACCAAACGAGGAAGTCAGACCAAGGAACTCACACAATTGGCAGTTTTAATCATTCCATTATAATTGAAGCGCTTACTAGTCAGATATAGATAGCATGGGCCGTCCTGATAGCATAAGTAGTGGCTAGTTTAATTACCATTCTGTTGTAGTTGGGACATTTACTAGTCAGATATAATTGTCCTGAGGAATCCCAAAACCCAACAGTTGTTGATACTTTTATCTCATTCCATTGGAGTTTCAATACTTACTAGGCATATAGCATGTCACAAAACAACCCAGATCCACCAGCTGTTGGCATTTTTAATATCCATTCCGTTATACTTGAGCTGATTACTAGTCACATATTAAGTCAAATTTATAGCACTACTTTAGTTATGCTTGTCTATGATCGAGATACTGTGCTCCAAGTCGTCCATAACCGCGGACACAGCTTTCAGAAAGTTTTACCCAGCAGGGGTGCACAAATAGCAACACACACTCGATCAACCTCGGAAAAACCAACTCAAAACCCAACGAGGCATTTACGACAAAGCGATCATAGGATTCATAAAATATTTCAGGGGGCCATCCCACTAAGCTACCCGCAACGAAGTTGGCCGGCTCCAGAATGGACCCAGGGTTTGTGTCAATGGCTGTAAAAGACTGGGAACTCGAAAGTGTGACTGGGCTTGTCGATACCGCGAAAACATTCCACGTTCGAAAACAGTACAGGTGCTCCACGCACAATCTTAAATAAAGCAGTAAAGCATGGCATAAGTACAGAATAGTAATAAAGCCCCAAACTACTTGTGGCCCCAAGAAATAGAAATGAATCAAGCTCTGGCTCAGGGGGGTCCATAAGGCCTCCCGGATGTGGATAGTGCGAAAAATCAAGGAACAGGTATCAAGTACTCGGGGTCCTATGGGACACAAGTGAGCGTGGAAGAACCAAATAACATCTATTGCCCACCGATGCCTCTGCATTAGTTATATCTAGCATTTTAATAGATGTATTTAAAGTCATGATCAACTCCACCATAAACATCTCCACCATAAGCATCTGCCAGCATTCCAATAACTGGGGTACTCGACAACACGAGATCGCACCTGAGCAAGCAACTACGACTCGCAAGGCCAGCTATCTACCAAACACAGGTAAAGGGAGGTGTCCAAGGCAATATACAGGCTGCATGAGATATATCTGGTACGGAACACTAAAGCATCGCGACACGGATAGCAATAGATCAACAGGAGGAAATAAAGACTATAAATGCAAAATAGGTAGAAGCGGAAATAATGCTCGCCTGGGAAAACACTGCCGAAGGATCATAACCGGAGAACTTGTCGATACTCGCATCAACTCATCGGCCTAGTCCGCGAAGAAGCAAACACTAGAAGAAACACCGGATGCAATATTTAATACTACGGCAGAAGATCCGGCATGATTATGATATGCATGCGAGATGAACAATTTGATATGCGACAGTCGATAATGTCATATTATAAAAATAATGGGGGTCTCGGATAGGGAATCACATTAGGGTTCGGTGAACTTGGGCTCCGAGGGGTACGGGGTTCGACAGGGTTCGACGGGGGGAACGGTTCGAAGGATCGGTCTCGGACAACGGAAGTAGATCTTGTCGCATCCGGGAAGGAGTACTTGGTTTGTCGTCGGGGCGCATCGGATTCGCCCGGGTCGGTCTTGGCGTCCGGGGTGAAGAACATGGCGTCCTCGAGGAAGTACTTGGCGTATCCGTGTCGACGACCTTGGCGTCCGGGTTCTCGGGCATCGCATCCGGGAAGGAGTACTTGTCGCATGTGGTCTTCGGGTTCAGGGTATTTGGTTTCGGGAAGAAGGTCTTGAGTGGGCATCGTCTTTGGTTTCCGGGACGGATGTCTCGGCGCTCCATGTAGAAGAATTCGGGGTGCGGTATCGGATCGGTCTCGGAAATCCGGGATGGAGAGCTTGTAGTCCATGAAGAAGATTTCGTCGAGGTAGCCTGCCTCACCACACGCCCACCACATCGAGGCACACCAGCAGTACCATACATCACCACATGTGGTAACACCACTTGTACAGCAGAGAGCCAACACGACAGGGACACGGTCAATGCCAAAAGCATCAGAACTGCCCCCCCCCCGCAGGTAGCCCTGAAGGGACAGAAAAACACGGCTAGGGCGACACTGGCGCGGGGTCGAGGAGATGCCTGGGCGGGGAACGGCGCCGCGGACGGCCCGAGACGAGTGGTGGCAGGGATCCCCGCGGCGGCGGCGGGGAACGCTGGCGCAGGCGGGGACAAGCAGAGGAGCGGTGATGACGGCGGGTCGACAACGACCCAGGGCCGCGGGCGCGGTGTAGAGGACAGCCGGGGCCGGCGCGGCCGGGGTTGCTGAGGCTGCAAAGAGGAGGCGGCCGGACGCGGGCGAAGACATAAGGGAGGCGGAGCTTGCTAGAAAAAAGGGCGACGGCGGAGGAGGGGGTCGACGAGGAGGGGGACTCGCGGGGTGGCGAACGTGCAGGCTAGGGGTCGACGTGGCCGGAGCGGAGGGGTCATAGGAGCGGCCGCAGCAACTGCTGATGGCCAGAGCCGAGGACGATGCGGCCGGCGGCGAACTGGCGCTCTACCGGTGAGCCACATGCCGAGCTGGACATCGGGGAGGAGAACGGTAAGAGGCTCTGGTCGGGGAAGTACGCCGGGCTCGGGGCGGAGGCGGGGCCGGCGAGCTGTGCGGCGGCGGGGAAAGATCTCGGCGAGGCCGATGGCGCCAAAGGGGAAGGTGGAGGCGGCGTACGACGACCGACAGCGAGGGAGCACGGGGCGGGCGGCTAGGGGCGAGGAACGCGGCGGCCGGAGCGGCATCCCTGGCGGCGGGGTAGCACCGGACTTGGGGTGGGGCGGAGGAAGGCCGGCGGCGGCGGGCGCCTGGGAAGGAGGCGGGGTCGGTCGGTGGTGGGGAACAGGAGGAAGGAGGAAGACGCGGACGCGTTGGCGTGCAGGGGTGGGCCTGGAGCAGGCGTGTCGTACGCCTGGGGAGGGGCGCGCAGGGGGGTTTTGTCGGGAGCGGGGCCAGGGGTGGTTGGGTGAGCGGGAGAGGAGGGTCTGGCGGGTGGGACCCGCACGCGGTAGGTGGCGATGGGGCAAGTGGATAGGACAAGAGGGTGGGTCGGCCAGGGGAGGTTGGTGGCGTGATGGAGATGGGGAGTGGACCAGATGGCGACGTGGGGCTGCTGGTGGGTGAGGTGGCGTTGGCAGGGTGGGGTGGCGACCGGTGATTGGCTGGGGTGAGGTGGCTGGGGGCTGGGTAGATTAGGATTAGGTAGGGATAGTTTAGACTTAGGGTTTGGAGGTGGCCGGCCGGGCTTTCGGGCCTAGCGGGCTGCCTCCCAAAAATAAACAAATAATTTTATTATTTAAAACGGGGCTTTTGAAATCCGTTGATAGACAAAACGAAATATTCCGGACAAGCCCGGTATTTTCGATTTGAATTAAAGACGGGGTATTTAGAAAACAAAAATAGTCTTTTCGAAAATAGTTTTAGACAGAACCATGCAAGATGATGACGATGCTCAAATGCAATGTGGCATGATGACATGAGCATGCGGTGATGACGATGCAATTCATAAAAACAACGCGATTTTCTAGCAGTGGTTTTGCGGGACGCCACAACTGTGCCCTTATGTTTATATGATATTATTTATATGCCACCATGTACCGTCGAGTGTAGCAACACCATCAGAAACAGGGGATAACGACGTGGCGTGTTTTATTTTTTTAAAGGGCATCAGAAACAGGGGATGCCGACATGGCATGTTTTCTGACTGGCGGGCCCGCCCCCTCCACCTTCAATGACGCGCATCCCAGGTTCGAGGGGTGGTGCCGCCCACCAACACATTATTGTGCAATTTTCCATGTGGGACCTGAATTCCGGTGCTGAGCTAATGCCCGTGTCGAACAGAGAGAATTCTGAAAGAAGCTACTAAAAATAAATACTTTGAATTCTGGAATTACTAAATTTAAATACATTACAATTTTGTCTAAAAGGTAATACGCATTCTGATCATCGAAATAATATAAATACAGTACAAATTTCTACTTCGAAAAATAGACCTGAAAATGCTAGCAAATAACCTAGGATGAATATATGATTCATTCTCCCCTATATATTTCATCGTCGGCGGCTCCCGCGTGCTGCAATACATGTTCAGAGAACTCTCTCCGTCTGTAGTGTGCTGCCAGTATCTCGTACAGAGGGTAAGGCCTCGGTGTATGTTCCAGACTTAAGCCAAATATTACAATTGTTGGTTCCTCTTCCCAGGCTTGAACCTCATGATCGTACAGTCTAATGTAATTCCTGTAGTATATGCAACCGGGTTTGACTGTGTGGGTGTAACCTGGTGTCAATGGAGATAGACCGATTGTAACCAACGAAGAGGGCACGACTTCCAATGTCGCCGACGGCCTCGAGAGAGCGGTTCTCCGTGTCCACCCGGTACAACACCGGTTGCCCTTTGGCGAAATCCCCATTCAACACAAGAAGCAGATCACCATCTGACTCCACAAGGTAAAAATTGTAGGTTCCGCGTACCTATTCAAAGACTGGGGCCAAAATTATTTTGGCCATCGTGACAGTGCTCGCGCGCTGCTCTAACTAGATGTTGGTTGACAAGATGTCTCCATTCTCAAGTAATGCATATACTTCCCCTCGGAATGCCGTCATGCAGACCAGAAGCGTATCAGGAGGTGGCGAATACAATCCTTCTCCAAATGATCCATTGATTTTCCCCGTTGGGGTGCTCTCATCGGCCCATGCAATATGATCTGGATAATCAGTGCAAACGAACACCATCGTCGGGGACTTCGTCACAATGACAGATTCCAGAAGATCAGATGGTATGGGTGCTTGAAACTCAGTGTTAGACTTATGAGTGATTGGGTTCAGAAGCCGAATCTGGTACGGCTCCACCCTCTGAGCAAGCACGATGACACCATGAGAAACACCGACGAAGTAGAATCTTTTGGAAGAAGAGGGCATCAGTTAGCACTAAGATGTTTACAATGGAAAATACCAATAAATATCGGATGTGAATGTGAACCTGCGGTGGACGTCCATTAGATTTGTCCTGAAGCAACGACCAGTGGCGAGGTTGAGGAAGGTGAAGTCACCAACATCTGGAAGTGTGTTATCTATCATGATCCAGTTGTTGAGATGGAATTCGGGCACCTTTAAAGTGCGGCGCCAATCGGTGCAGACTTCCCGACAAGAAGCATAGGTGTCGACGTACTCCTCTTTCTCTAGCAAATAGTCGGCGATCTTGCGAAGTGGGTCGGCCGGGAGATCGGCCCAGTTCCTCTTCATCCGGCTACTGGCCATGGCTTACGTGCGGGATTGTTTTGATCGAGGAACAAAGAAGAACTACCACTACGAGGAGAAGAAGAAGAGGAGAACAGACGAGGGAGATGAAGTGGAACTGCCACTTCGAGGATACGAGGAGACGAGGGAGAAGAAGTGAAACTGCCACTTCAAGTTTGGATCAACGGGCTTTTTTCCGGAACTAGCGTGTGGACCAGCCATGCACTACATGCAAGTCTTGATCAAACAGACTGACATGTGGGACCTGCTAAAAATTCCGTGAAGTGCTCCCCGTGTATAGCGCGCTGACAGGGGGCATGTTTTCTGACAGGCGGGCCCACCTCCTCCACCTACGACGGCGCGCGTCCTAGGTTCGAGGGATGGTGCCGCCCACCAACACATTATTGTGCAATTTTCCATGCTTTGTCGCAACCAGCTCCGCTCCGCTCCTCTCCTCTGCTCCTCCCACCGCCACTCCGCTCAGTCGTGCACCGCTCTCGTCGTCCCCTTGGGTCGTCGTCCTCCCACCCTCCCCTCCCTGCCATCCCCTCACGTCCCCTTCCCTCCCCTCCCTGCCCTGTCTCCTTGTCTCCGCCCACCGAGCAGACGCGTCTAGAAACAAAAACCGAGAGTCGGCTGTTAGGTTAGGGGCCCAACAACGCTGGTGATCCAGATCCCGCTCGGAGATGGATCCTGCGAGGCTTGAGAGCACGGATATGGGTCCTACGCTGCTGGAGAGCACGGAATCTCCTTCAAGTCTGGAGAGCACAAAGGACAACGAAACAGGGGGAGTGGTAGTGGGGTGCAGAGCTTTGGAGGTATGGAGCCCGGAGAAGGTGCCGTGCATCCACATTGAAAGGTAAGAACTGTAATTCCTTATCTGCGTACCCCAATTAGCATTTATAGTCCCGTGGTGATGCCAAGGATATGGGTTGGTAACCGCAGGATGTCTATACAGCTTGTCCATGAGCATGATGCTTTGTCAAGCGAGCATGAAGGCACTGAAACGTGTGGCGGTGTGGATGATGATGAGAAAGCATATCCAGACGTGGCTGCTGACCCTGATAGGATGGAGAGTAGGGAATATTTGGTTGATTCGAACTTTGAGCCTGACTATGGGACATATGAGGAAGAGGAATGTGAAGATGTGGAAATGGGATGTAGATACGACGACGAAGACTTGGACATGCTAGCGATACACTTTGACTGGGACAATCCTACAATTGATGAGGGGACTGTCTTTGATAATGTGGAGTACTGCAGATATGCAGTTGCAACCTAAGCAATCAGAGTTGGGTTTGAATTTATCATTGAAAAGAGCAACCAAAAGAGATTTAGGGTGCACTGTAGGGAAAGTAATGTGTGTAAATGGAGATTACATGCATCTCCAATGTGGGGTGGACATCCATTTCAGGTTGCAATAGCTACATTTAGTTTCAGTCTTTCTCATATTTATTCTGCTGATAACTAGCTCTGCATTATTTGGATTCTTATCGAATGCAGATCAAAGTAAACACGAAGGAACACAACTGCCCTAATACTTCTTTAAGTCGTAAAATTAGACCGGCGACTACTAAGTGGATTGCTGCTACTGTACTTGACTGGGTGAGGCAGGATCATAACATTGGACCAGCTGAACTCAGAGCAAAGATTAGCAAAAAGTTTAACGTTCTAATTCCTTATCACTGAGTCTTTGATGGGAAGGAGATGGCTCTAGACTTCATTCAAGGCAAGTGGAATGACAGTTTTCATATGTTGTATAGTTTCAAAGCTCAGGTAGAGAAAACATCACCTGGTAGTGTTGTTGACATCGATTACGAGGTTGTATAAGCAGGCAGATAAGATATGCTTCAGGAGATGTTTTGTCTGCCTGAAGGCATGTTGGAAGGGGTTCCTAGATGGCTACAGGCCATACTTGGCAATAGGCGCAACTTCTTTAACAGGGAAGTTCCGGGACATGTTGCTTCTACTTGTGCTTTGGACGCGCATAATTGGCTTCTACCCGTAGCTTATGCTGTTCTTGAGGGTGAATCAAATGAAAGCTGGACATGGTTTATGCAGAGACTACGGGAAGTAATTGGTCACCCTGAAGGCTTGGTGATACACACCGGTGCATCCGAGGTTCTTGAGAATGCTGTTGATGCTGTGTTTCCTGGGGTTGAGCATAGGGAATGCATGTGGCACCTCGCTACTAACTTCACGAAGAATTTCGAAGGAAAGATCTTTGAAGAGGACTTGTGGCGATCAGCATACACATACATCCCAAGCACGCATGCTACTTACTTGCAGAACATGTATCTAGTTCCAAAGGTGAAAAAATACCTTGAGGAACATCACACCAAGCTATGGGACAGAAGCAAGTTTGGTGAGTTAAGCAAGGTGGATTTTGTATGCAATAATTTGGTAGAGAGTTTCAATGATAATATTTCGGGCATGAAGACACTTGGAATTGTTATTTTGTTGGATGCAATAAGACAGTGCATAATGGTGACGATAGATTTAAGGCAAAGAATTTGTGCAAGAAATTTTTTAGGCCATAAAATAGTTCCAAAGGTGGTTATGTTACTGAATACAAGAACCAGAGCAATGAGAACGATAAAGATGAGGGTGGTCAGAAGTTCCAGAACATTGGCTGAGGTTAATGCAGAATACAAGCGTGGAAGTGAATGGAGGTACACTGTAGACATTGGAAACAAGACTTGTTCATGCAGGGAGTGGCAGATTACTGGTCTGCCATGTCACCATGCAATTTACTTCATCTTAAAGCTTAGAGGTAACGGAGCTGAAATAGAAAACTATGTCAACAACTATTTTTCCGTGGACAAGTTTGCTGCAACTTATGCAGAAAACGTACCACCTATGGCTGATGAAAATGATTGGGAGATTGTCGATCAAGGGTTCAAACTTGAACCACTAGTTCTTAGGAGGCCACCTGGGAGGCCTAGAAAGCTAAGGATCGTAGCCTCCACCAATAAAGGTCCAACGCTTGGTGCTAGGAAAAGGAAATGCGGATGTTGTGGCGGATTCGGACATATCAAGAGGTTGTGCAAAAACCCAGTTACACATGCTATTGTCCCTGTTCACACCCGAGTGGCAGAAAATAAGGCTTCTCAGCCAGAACTGGCGGAAGAGAAGCGCGAAGATGGTGATGAGCACTTAGAGGAAAACGTACGTAAGCAGCCAATTTATGAAGAAGTGGAGATGCCGGCGAGAAAAGGGTGTAAAAAGAAACAAAAGGGTAAGCGGAACGGGGAGGAAAGGGCAAATAATGGAGTTGTATTAGAATATGAAGAAGTTGCAGGGGTGATTGAGGATGTTCTTGAGGATCTTTCGGCTAACTACAGGAGAAATAATAAATCCCTGCCAATTTCATCTTTGTATGATTCTCCGGATGAAAGGTAAGCTTAAAAATTGTTTTATTAGCCATTTTATCATTTTTTTATCCTCATCAACTGATGCTTAATGCAGTGTGGGCTAGCAGACTAATAAGAGGAGCATAAAGATGTGGGCACAGTAACGTCCTATGTTGAATTGTATCATTGAAACTAAACTAGCCGTGTCGTCTTTATTTATATCTGGCGCGTGCAACGTGTCTGTGATGGGGTCACGTGGACCAGATTACATTTTTTTTAAATATTATTACATTAATTTTTTATCTGCGTTTGGACGCGCCTACTAGTTCCCATCTCCCTTGCATTCCCATCTCCTCTCGCGCACTCCAGAATTATGGCTGTGCCATCAAGTAGCAGAGTCAGCGTATTTTCCCATCAGGTGTGAACGCAATGACTTTGTTTGTTCAGAATTTGACGACTTTTGATTAGTTTCAAAGACAAAGAAACCTAAAACATGTATCTAGACATGTTTTTGGTATAGACGCATTTATTAAATATCTAAAAAACTAAGTCAGTTATATATGGACAAGAGTAGTACACTATTACAACACGCTCGATCCCTTCTCCTTAGGCGCACTCCAAATTACGGCTGTGCCATCAAGTTTTGGGAGCAGAGTCAGCGTATTGTCCCATCCGATATGCCAGGGAATGCGCGAACTTTATTTTCAGGATCGGACCAGTTTCGATCGACTAGTTTTAGAGACAAAGACAACTAAAACATGGCCAGCATATATAGATTATGACGATAATCGACCATGACTCAGGTGACCTAGATCCAAAGAGCACATTGAGATACCGTACATAGATTTAATTTGGGAAAATTTTCTACAAGACACCGTTATTTTCTGGCATTTGCTAAAACACACCGCTCAATTGTAATGGTACCTGGCAAAGACACAATCGGACGGTGTATTACAGCAAATGACAGAAAATAACGGTGTCTTGCAGCAAATTTTCCCATTTAATTTATGCTTAAGTGGCCCTAATCGACTATGACGCTCCCGCAGTCTCCATCATTGACGACGTTGTCCGTGTCGCCGCCATCCTCCTCCGCGTCGGAATCAATGCCGACGTTCTTGGCAGCGTTCCTCCTCCTCATGGATTCTTCACGGCGCGCTGCATCGATAACGGTGGAGGTCGTACGCCCAGGCACTGCCCAGAAGTGCTTCCTCCCTTCGGGGTTGCGCAGATCCAGGTGGATCTCCCGCCGGTGGGTTCCGCACAGCGCAATCAACGCAGCCCGCTCCTTCTTGAACAACTTTCGCCAGTACGCGCTCGTACGCGAGTACAGGGCCATTGCCCTCTTCTGCTCCGATAGCTGGCGGCGGTGCTCCTCGATCTACCTCGCCAACGCGTTGTCATGCAAGAGCGGCGCGACAGGAACCCTGACGTAGCTGAGCTCGAAGCCGGCCGGAAGCCTCGCTAACGGCGTCGCGAGTATGTCATAGTGGGCAAACATCTGAGCCTCATGCAAGCTGAGTTTGGCCTCTGATGTGAACTCGAACCTGAATTCCGGGGCTGAGCTGATGCCCGCCGCCGGCTCCGGCTGTCGAACAATCCAGCATGCTGAGTGTAGACGCTTGGTTGCCACCACAGTACGGCCTTCGACGGTGCGTAGGATGGAGCATCTTTGCCACAGACGGCGTGCTCCCAGCCTACCCCACTGAGGTAAGGTAGTCCGCACCGAAGCGTGGACGCGAGATTTCCTAGACCGTGGCGCTGTGCTGTTCGAGGGTGTGTACCCTCGGCGGCGGCATGCTCTCATGAACGATTTGATACATACCTTATTCCCATTGCCTAGAGCATGCCATAATGCCACCGCGCAATTTCTCCACATCGCTCTCTTGGCCCTGCTTGCCGCATCTCGCGCCAACGTCGGCGCAGTCGCCGCCGTGGCCGATTCAGCACATTCGGGGAAATCATCCGCCTGGCAGGGCAATGGGAGACCGGCCTTGAAGTAGAGCTTCATGGCCTGCCTTAGAGGGGCTAAATACCCCAGTATCGGCGGCTATCGCGGCGGCGGCGGCTTAGGCGGGGCCATGTTACCCTAGTTGGTGCGGCACGGAGGATCTGTGCAAGGTGAACCGTGGTTAGTCAGAGAAGGGGAGTGAAAGACCGACAGTAGGTTTTGACAATGGGAACGCGTGAAAATAACCATTTCCCATTTCCTTAGCGGGTAATAATTCGACACTCGTTGCATTAACATCTCAATCTTTATTTCCCTTCTCAGCATAAGAGTGCTAACGTATTAAAAAGATCGGTCGTGGCTATCCACCTCATCGGGCAATGTACCAGGACAGGTAGGAGACGGGACCGGGTTTCATTTTAGAAATGTTGACGACTGTTGTAACACCCTCAAATCGTCCCTATGCAAGTTTTAGCCCTTTCCGGCAAACCCGCATAGAAACGATTCAAGGACGCCCACCAGGCACTTTTGTGCGGGTGGAAAATGAAGTAATACCATTACACAACAGTCCTCGATGGGACCCACAGAACATATATACACATCAGCGACTCGATGAGTCAAGAATACAAATATAATATACAAAGATCCAAATCACCTTGAAAATGATAGAGCGTCCGACTACGTACAAGATGCAAATGGGGCTAAGAGCCCTGAAGAATTACCAATGGCGTCCATAACCCTGCCCAGGCCAAGCCGGAAGGGTAACCCTGCTAACGACGGCGATCTCAAACCTGCTAAAACAAAAGGAGTGCCGACAAAGGGCGAAGGAAAAAGAGGAGCTTCAGTACTGAGGCCAGTACATGGCGAGGCTAGAATTCGGCGGCTCTCGCCTACATAGGTATGGTGGGCTGAAGTGGCAGCGCAGCGGCACTAAACAACCTATAGAGACTCGGTATCACTGGCGGCTATTAGAGAGGGGTAAGAAAGACCTATTCGGATCCAACCTGAAGCTAACACCAAACAAACCCATCCTGGTATTTCCCCCTCGAGACCAAACGAGGAAGTCGGACCAAGGAACTCACACAGTTGGCAGTTTTAATCATTCCATTATAATTGAAGTGCTTACTAGTCAGATATAGATAGCATGGGCTGTCCTGATAGCATAAGTAGTGGCCAGTTTAATTACCATTCTGTTGTAGTTGGGACATTTACTAGTCAGATATAATTGTCCTGAGGAATCCCAAAACCCAACAGTTGTTGACACTTTTATCTCATTCCATTGGAGTTCCAATACTTACTAGGCATATAGCATGTCACAAAACAACCCAGATCCACCAGCTGTTGGCATTTTTAATATCCATTCCGTTATACTTGAGCTGATTACTAGTCACATATTAAGTCAAATTTATAGCACTACTTTAGTTATGCTTGTCTATGATTGAGATACTGTGCTCCAAGTCGTCCATAACCGCGGACACAGCTTTCAGAAAGTTTTACCCGGCAGGGGTGCACAAATAGCAACACACACTCGATCAACCTCGGAAAAACCAACTCAAAACCCAACGAGGCATTCATGACAAAGCGATCATAGGATTCATAAAATATTTCAGGGGGCCATCCCACTAAGCTACCCGCAACGAAGTTGGCCGGCTCCGGAATGGACCCATGTGTCAATGGCTGTAAAAGACTGGGAACCCGAAAGTGTGACTGGGCTTGTCGATACCGCGAAAACATTCCACGTTTGAAAACAGTACAGGTGCTCCACGCACAATCTTAAATAAAGCAGTAAAGCATGGCATAAGTACAGAATAGTAATAAAGCCCCAAACTACTTGTGGCCCCATGAAATAGAAATAAATCAAGCTCTGGCTCAAGGGGGTCCATAAGGCCTCCCGGATGTGGATAGTGCGAAAAATCAAGGAACAGGTATCAAGTACTCGGGGTCCTATGGGACACAAGTGAGCGTGGAAGAACCAAATAACATCTATTGCCCACCGATGCCTCTTCATTAGTTATATCTAGCATTTTAATAGATATATTTAAAGTCATGATCAACTCCACCATAAACATCTCCACCATAAGCATCTGCCAGCATTCCAACAACTAGGGTACTCGACAACACGAGATCACACCTGAGCAAGCAACTACGACTCGCAAGGCCAGCTATCTACCAAACACAGGTAAAGGGAGGTGTCCAAGGCAATATAGAGGCTGCATGAGATATATCTGGTATGGAACACTAAAGCATCGCGACACGGATAGCAATAGATCAACAGGAGGAAATAAAGACTATAAATGCAAAATAGGTAGAAGCGGAAATAATGCTCGCCTGGGAAAACACTGCCGAAGGATCATAACCGGAGAACTTGTCGATACTCGCATCAACTCATCGGCCTAGTCCGCGAAGAAGCAAACACTAGAAGAAACACCGGATGCAATATTTAATACTACGGCAGAAGATCCGGCATGATTATGATATGCATGCGAGATGAACAATTTGATATGCGACAGTCGATAATGTCATATTATAAAAATAATGGGGGTCTCGGATAGGGAATCACATTAGGGTTCGGCGAACTTGGGCTCCGAGGGGTACGGGGTTCGACAGGGTTCGACGGGGGGAACGGTTCGACCGGCGGAAGTAGATCTTGTCGCATCCCGGAAGGAGTACTTAGTTTGGCGTCGGGGCGCATCGGATTCGCCCGGGTCGGTCTTGGCATCCGGGGTGAAGAACTTGGCGTCCTCGAGGAAGTACTTGGCGTATCCGTGTCGACGACCTTGGCGTCCGGGTTCTCGGGCATCACATCTGGGAAGGAGTACTTGTCGCATGTGGTCTTTGGGTTCAGGGTCTTTCGTTTGGGGAAGAAGGTCTTGAGTGGGCATCGTCTTCGGTTTCCGGGATGGATGTCTCGGTGCTCCATGTAGAAGAATTCGGGGTGCGGTATCGCATCGGTCTCGGAAATCCGGGATGGAGAGCTTGCAGTCCGTGAAGAAGATTTCGTCGAGGTATCCTGCCTCACCACACGCCCACCACATCGAGGCACACCAGTAGTACCATACATCACCACATGTGGTAACACCACTTGTACAGCAGAGAGCCAACACGGCAGGGACAACGGTCAATGCCAAAAGCATCAGAACTACCCCCCCCGCAGGTAGCCTTGAAGGGACAGAAAAACACGGCTAGGGCGACGCTGGCGCGGGGTCGAGGAGATGCCCGGGCGGGGAACGGTGCCGCGGATGGCCCGAGACAAGCGGTGGCAGGGATCCCCGTGGCGGCGGCGGGGAACGCAGGTGCAGGCGGGGACAGGCGGAGGAGCGGTGATGACAGCGGGTCGACGATGACCCAGGGCCACGGGCGCGGTGCATAGGACAGCCGGGGGCCGGCACGGCCGGGGTTGCTGAGGCTGCAAAGAGGAGGCGGCCAGACGCGGGCGAGACATAAGGGAGGCAAAGCTTGCTTAAAAAAAGGGCGACCGGCGGAGGAGGGAGTCGACGAGGAGGGGGTCCTCACGGGATGGCGAACGTGCAGGCGCTGGGGTCGACGTGGCCGGAGCGGAGGGGTCGTAGGAGCGGCCGCGGCAGCTGCTGATGGCCAGAGCCGAGGACGAGGCGGCCGACGGCGAACTGGGCTCTCTACCAGGCGAGGCAGAGCCGAGCTGGACGTCGGGGAGGAGAACGTAAGAGGCTCCAGTCGGGAAGTACGCCGGGCTTGGGCGGAGGCGGGGCCGGCGAGCTGTGCGGCGGCGGGGGAAGATCTCGGCGAGGCCGGCGGCGCCAGAGGGGAAGGTGGAGGCGGCGTATGACGACCAACGGCGAGGGAGCGCGGGGGCGGGCGGCGAGGGGCGAGGAACATGGCGGCCGAACCGGCATCCCTGGTGGCGGGGTAGCGCGGGGACTTGGGGTGGGGCGGAGGAAGGCCGGCGGCGGCGGGCGCCTGGGAAGGAGGCGGGGTCGGTCGGTGGTGGGGAACGAGGAGGAAGGAAGAAGACACGGACGGGTTGGCGTGCAGGGGTGGGCCTGGAGCGGGGCGTGTCGTATGCCTGGGGAGGGGCGCGCAGGAGGGGTTTGTTGGGAGCGGGGACAGGGGTGGTTGGGTGAGCGGGAGAGGAGGGTCTGGCGGGTAGGACCCGCGCACGGTAGGTGGCGTTGGGGCAAGTGGATAGGACAGGAGGGTGGGTCGGCCAGGGGAGGTTGGTGGCGTGATGGAGATGGGGAGTGGACCAGATGGCGACGTGGGGCTGCTGGTGGGTGAGGTGGTTGCAGGGTGGGGTGGCGACCGATGATTGGCTGGGGTGAGGTGGCTGGGGGCTGGGTAGATTAGGATTAGGTAGGGATAGTTTAGACTTAGGGTTTGGAGGTGGCCGGCCGGGCTTTCGGGCCTAGCGGGCTGCCTCCCAAAAATAAACAAATAATTTTATTATTTAAAACGGGGCTTTTGAAATCCGTTGATAGACAAAACGAAATATTCCGGACAAGCCCGGTATTTTCGATTTGAATTAAAGACGGGGTATTTAGAAAACAAAAATAGTCTTTCGAAAATAGTTTTAGACAGAAACCATGCAAGATGATGACGATGCTCAAATGCAATGTGGCATGATGACATGAGCATGCGGTGATGACGATGCAATTCATAAAAACAACGCGATTTTCTAGCAGTGGTTTTGCGGGACGCCACAACTGTGCCCTTATGTTTATATGATATTATTTATATGCCACCATGTACCGTCGAGTGTAGCAACACCATCAGAAACAGGGGATAACGACGTGGCGTGTTTTATTTTTTTAAAGGGCATCAGAAACAGGGGATGCCGACATGGCATGTTTTCTGACTGGCGGGCCCGCCCCCTCCACCTTCAATGACGCGCATCCCAGGTTCGAGGGGTGGTGCCGCCCACCAACACATTATTGTGCAATTTTCCATGTGGGACCTGAATTCCGGTGCTGAGCTAATGCCCGTGTCGAACAGAGAGAATTCTGAAAGAAGCTACTAAAAATAAATACTTTGAATTCTGGAAGTACTAAATTTAAATACATTACAATTTTGTCTAAAAGGTAATACGCATTCTGATCATCGAAATAATATAAATACAGTACAAATTTCTACTTCGAAAAATAGACCTGAAAATGCTAGCAAATAACCTAGGATGAATATATGATTCATTCTCCCCTATATATTTCATCGTCGGCGGCTCCCGCGTGCTGCAATACATGTTCAGAGAACTCTCTCCGTCTGTAGTGTGCTGCCAGTATCTCGTACAGAGGGTAAGGCCTCGGTGTATGTTCCAGACTTAAGCCAAATATTACAATTGTTGGTTCCTCTTCCCAGGCTTGAACCTCATGATCGTACAGTCTAATGTAATTCCTGTAGTATATGCAACCGGGTTTGACTGTGTGGGTGTAACCTGGTGTCAATGGAGATAGACCGATTGTAACCAACGAAGAGGGCACGACTTCCAATGTCGCCGACGGCCTCGAGAGAGCGGTTCTCCGTGTCCACCCGGTACAACACCGGTTGCCCTTTGGCGAAATCCCCATTCAACACAAGAAGCAGATCACCATCTGACTCCATAAGGTAAAAATTGTAGGTTCCGCGTACCTGTTCAAAGACTGGGGCCAAAATTATTTTGGCCATCGTGACAGTGCTCGCGCGCTGCTCTAACTAGATGTTGGTTGACAAGATGTCTCCATTCTCAAGTAATGCATATACTTCCCCTCGGAATGCCGTCATGCAGACCAGAAGCGTATCAGGAGGTGGCGAATACAATCCTTCTCCAAATTATCCATTGATTTTCCCCGTTGGGGTGCTCTCATCGGCCCATGCAATATGATCTGGATAATCAGTGCAAACGAACACCATCGTCGGGGACTTCGTCACGATGACAGATTCCAGAAGATCAGATGGTATGTGTGCTTGAAACTCAGTGTTAGACTTATGAGTGATTGGGTTCAGAAGCCGAATCTGGTACGGCTCCACCCTCTGAGCAAGCACGATGACACCATGAGAAACACCGACGAAGTAGAATCTTTTGGAAGAAGAGGGCATCAGTTAGCACTAAGATGTTTACAATGGAAAATACCAATAAATATCGGATGTGAATGTGAACCTGCGGTGGACGTCCATTAGATTTGTCCTGAAGCAACGACCAGTGGCGAGGTTGAGGAAGGTGAAGTCACCAACATCTGGAAGTGTGTTATCTATCATGATCCAGTTGTTGAGATGGAATTCGGGCACCTTTAAAGTGCGGCGCCAATCGGTGCAGACTTCCCGACAAGAAGCATAGGTGTCGACGTACTCCTCTTTCTCTAGCAAATAGTCGGCGATCTTGCGAAGTGGGTCGGCCGGGAGATCGGCCCCAGTTCCTCTTCATCCGGCTACTAGCCATGGCTTACGTGCGGGATTGTTTTGATCGAGGAACAAAGAAGAACTACCACTACGAGGAGAAGAAGAAGAGGAGAACAGACGAGGGAGATGAAGTGGAACTGCCACTTCGAGGATACGAGGAGACGAGGGAGAAGAAGTGAAACTGCCACTTCAAGTTTGGATCAACGGGCTTTTTTCCGGAACTAGCGTGTGGACCAGCCATGCACTACATGCAAGTCTTGATCAAACAGACTGACATGTGGGACCTGCTAAAAATTCCGTGAAGTGCTCCCCGTGTATAGCGCGCTGACAGGGGGCATGTTTTCTGACAGGCGGGCCCACCTCCTCCACCTACGACGGCGCGCGTCCTAGGTTCGAGGGATGGTGCCGCCCACCAACACATTATTGTGCAATTTTCCATGCTTTGTCGCAACCAGCTCCGCTCTGCTCCTCTCCTCTGCTCCTCCCACCGCCACTCCGCTCAGTCGTGCACCGCTCTCGTCGTCCCCCTTGGGTCGTCGTCCTCCCACCCTCCCCTCCCTGCCATCCCCTCACGTCCCCTTCCCTCCCCTCCCTGCCCTGTCTCCTTGTCGCCGCCCACCGAGCAGACGCGTCTAGAAACAAAAACCGAGAGTCGGCTGTTAGGTTAGGGGCCCAACAACGCTGGTGATCCAGATCCCGCTCGGAGATGGATCCTGCGAGGCTTGAGAGCACGGATATGGGTCCTACGCTGCTGGAGAGCACGGAATCTCCTTCAAGTCTGGAGAGCACAAAGGACAACGAAACAGGGGGAGTGGTAGTGGGGTGCAGAGCTTTGGAGGTATGGAGCCCGGAGAAGGTGCCGTGCATCCACATTGAAAGGTAAGAACTGTAATTCCTTATCTGCGTACCCCAATTAGCATTTATAGTCCCGTGGTGATGCCAAGGATATGGGTTGGTAACCGCAGGATGTCTATACAGCTTGTCCGTGAGCATGATGCTTTGTCAAGCGAGCATGAAGGCACTGAAACGTGTGGCGGTGTGGATGATGATGAGAAAGCATATCCAGACGTGGCTGCTGACCCTGATAGGATGGAGAGTAGGGAATATTTGGTTGATTCGAACTTTGAGCCTGACTATGGGACATATGAGGAAGAGGAATGTGAAGATGTGGAAATGGGATGTAGATACGACGACGAAGACTTGGACATGCTAGCGATACACTTTGACTGGGACAATCCTACAATTGATGAGGGGACTGTCTTTGATAATGTGGAGTACTGCAGATATGCAGTTGCAACCTAAGCAATCAGAGTTGGGTTTGAATTTATCATTGAAAAGAGCAACCAAAAGAGATTTAGGGTGCACTGTAGGGAAAGTAATGTGTGTAAATGGAGATTACATGCATCTCCAATGTGGGGTGGACATCCATTTCAGGTTGCAATAGCTACATTTAGTTTCAGTCTTTCTCATATTTATTCTGCTGATAACTAGCTCTGCATTATTTGGATTCTTATCGAATGCAGATCAAAGTAAACACGAAGGAACACAACTGCCCTAATACTTCTTTAAGTCGTAAAATTAGACCGGCGACTACTAAGTGGATTGCTGCTACTGTACTTGACTGGGTGAGGCAGGATCATAACATTGGACCAGCTGAACTCAGAGCAAAGATTAGCAAAAAGTTTAACGTTCTAATTCCTTATCACTGAGTCTTTGATGGGAAGGAGATGGCTCTAGACTTCATTCAAGGCAAGTGGAATGACAGTTTTCATATGTTGTATAGTTTCAAAGCTCAGGTAGAGAAAACATCACCTGGTAGTGTTGTTGACATCGATTACGAGGTTGTATAAGCAGGCAGATAAGATATGCTTCAGGAGATGTTTTGTCTGCCTGAAGGCATGTTGGAAGGGGTTCCTAGATGGCTACAGGCCATACTTGGCAATAGGCGCAACTTCTTTAACAGGGAAGTTCCGGGGACATGTTGCTTCTACTTGTGCTTTGGACGCGCATAATTGGCTTCTACCCGTAGCTTATGCTGTTCTTGAGGGTGAATCAAATGAAAGCTGGACATGGTTTATGCAGAGACTACGGGAAGTAATTGGTCACCCTGAAGGCTTGGTGATACACACCGGTGCATCCGAGGTTCTTGAGAATGCTGTTGATGCTGTGTTTCCTGGGGTTGAGCATAGGGAATGCATGTGGCACCTCGCTACTAACTTCACGAAGAATTTCGAAGGAAAGATCTTTGAAGAGGACTTGTGGCGATCAGCATACACATACATCCCAAGCACGCATGCTACTTACTTGCAGAACATGTATCTAGTTCCAAAGGTGAAAAAATACCTTGAGGAACATCACACCAAGCTATGGGACAGAAGCAAGTTTGGTGAGTTAAGCAAGGTGGATTTTGTATGCAATAATTTGGTAGAGAGTTTCAATGATAATATTTCGGGCATGAAGACACTTGGAATTGTTATTTTGTTGGATGCAATAAGACAGTGCATAATGGTGACGATAGATTTAAGGCAAAGAATTTGTGCAAGAAATTTTTAGGCCATAAAATAGTTCCAAAGGTGGTTATGTTACTGAATACAAGAACCAGAGCAATGAGAACGATAAAGATGAGGGTGGTCAGAAGTTCCAGAACATTGGCTGAGGTTAATGCAGAATACAAGCGTGGAAGTGAATGGAGGTACACTGTAGACATTGGAAACAAGACTTGTTCATGCAGGGAGTGGCAGATTACTGGTCTGCCATGTCACCATGCAATTTACTTCATCTTAAAGCTTAGAGGTAACGGAGCTGAAATAGAAAACTATGTCAACAACTATTTTTCCGTGGACAAGTTTGCTGCAACTTATGCAGAAAACGTACCACCTATGGCTGATGAAAATGATTGGGAGATTGTCGATCAAGGGTTCAAACTTGAACCACTAGTTCTTAGGAGGCCACCTGGGAGGCCTAGAAAGCTAAGGATCGTAGCCTCCACCAATAAAGGTCCAACGCTTGGTGCTAGGAAAAGGAAATGCGGATGTTGTGGCGGATTCGGACATATCAAGAGGTTGTGCAAAAACCCAGTTACACATGCTATTGTCCCTGTTCACACCCGAGTGGCAGAAAATAAGGCTTCTCAGCCAGAACTGGCGGAAGAGAAGCGCGAAGATGGTGATGAGCACTTAGAGGAAAACGTACGTAAGCAGCCAATTTATGAAGAAGTGGAGATGCCGGCGAGAAAAGGGTGTAAAAAGAAACAAAAGGGTAAGCGGAACGGGGAGGAAAGGGCAAATAATGGAGTTGTATTAGAATATGAAGAAGTTGCAGGGGTGATTGAGGATGTTCTTGAGGATCTTTCGGCTAACTACAGGAGAAATAATAAATCCCTGCCAATTTCATCTTTGTATGATTCTCCGGATGAAAGGTAAGCTTAAAAATTGTTTTATTAGCCATTTTATCATTTTTTTATCCTCATCAACTGATGCTTAATGCAGTGTGGGCTAGCAGACTAATAAGAGGAGCATAAAGATGTGGGCACAGTAACGTCCTATGTTGAATTGTATCATTGAAACTAAACTAGCCGTGTCGTCTTTATTTATATCTGGCGCGTGCAACGTGTCTGTGATGGGGTCACGTGGACCAGATTACATTTTTTTTAAATATTATTACATTAATTTTTTATCTGCGTTTGGACGCGCCTACTAGTTCCCATCTCCCTTGCATTCCCATCTCCTCTCGCGCACTCCAGAATTATGGCTGTGCCATCAAGTAGCAGAGTCAGCGTATTTTCCCATCAGGTGTGAACGCAATGACTTTGTTTGTTCAGAATTTGACGACTTTTGATTAGTTTCAAAGACAAAGAAACCTAAAACATGTATCTAGACATGTTTTTGGTATAGACGCATTTATTAAATATCTAAAAAACTAAGTCAGTTATATATGGACAAGAGTAGTACACTATTACAACACGCTCGATCCCTTCTCCTTAGGCGCACTCCAAATTACGGCTGTGCCATCAAGTTTTGGGAGCAGAGTCAGCGTATTGTCCCATCCGATATGCCAGGGAATGCGCGAACTTTATTTTCAGGATCGGACCAGTTTCGATCGACTAGTTTTAGAGACAAAGACAACTAAAACATGGCCAGCATATATAGATTATGACGATAATCGACCATGACTCAGGTGACCTAGATCCAAAGAGCACATTGAGATACCGTACATAGATTTAATTTGGGAAAATTTTCTACAAGACACCGTTATTTTCTGGCATTTGCTAAAACACACCGCTCAATTGTAATGGTACCTGGCAAAGACACAATCGGACGGTGTATTACAGCAAATGACAGAAAATAACGGTGTCTTGCAGCAAATTTTCCCATTTAATTTATGCTTAAGTGGCCCTAATCGACTATGACGCTCCCGCAGTCTCCATCATTGACGACGTTGTCCGTGTCGCCGCCATCCTCCTCCGCGTCGGAATCAATGCCGACGTTCTTGGCAGCGTTCCTCCTCCTCATGGATTCTTCACGGCGCGCTGCATCGATAACGGTGGAGGTCGTACGCCCAGGCACTGCCCAGAAGTGCTTCCTCCCTTCGGGGTTGCGCAGATCCAGGTGGATCTCCCGCCGGTGGGTTCCGCACAGCGCAATCAACGCAGCCCGCTCCTTCTTGAACAACTTTCGCCAGTACGCGCTCGTACGCGAGTACAGGGCCATTGCCCTCTTCTGCTCCGATAGCTGGCGGCGGTGCTCCTCGATCTACCTCGCCAACGCGTTGTCATGCAAGAGCGGCGCGACAGGAACCCTGACGTAGCTGAGCTCGAAGCCGGCCGGAAGCCTCGCTAACGGCGTCGCGAGTATGTCGTAGTGGGCGAACATCTGAGCCTCATGCAAGCTGAGTTGGCCTCTCCCTCTCCATGGCGATGAAGGAACACGATCTGATTTTGGGCCCCGAGGTTAAGGGGATAAAGGCAAGGACGTAGGCCCAGCGTAGTTGCCACGGCCAATCAGTTTGCAGAACAGACTTCTCGCGGATCGACCTTGCGAAGGACATCACTATCGTCCACGCACCCCGATCCAACGGTGCCTAACAATCGGGGATCGGGTCTTCTAGAAGCCCAGAGCGGTTGCTGGTTAGTTCTGCGTCCCGATTGTTTGTGGCCAACGGTGGTAGTTGAAAATAATACACATTTCAATGACACTGGTGGATCCATGTGTGGTCTCTAAAGAGAACACACATCCAATGACTCTGGTTGTTGTTAGTAAAACGAACACACATGCAATGACACTGGTGGATCCATATATGGTATGTGAAAAGAACACGCATGCAATGACTCCAGTTGTTGTTAGTGAAAATAACACACATGCAATGACACTGGTGGATCCATGGGTGGATTGTGAAAAAAAACACATGCAATGACACTGGTGGATCCATAGGTGGTATGTGAAAAGAACACACATGCAAGATGACTCTGGTTGTTGTTACTAAAAAGAACACACATGCAATGACACTGGTGGATCCATGGGTGGATTGTGAAAAGAGCACACATGCAATGACACTGGTGGATCCATGTGTGGTCTCTGAAGAGAACACACATTTCAATGACATTGGTGGATCCATAGGTGATATGTGAAAAGAACACACATGCAAAATGACTCTGGTTGTTGTTAGTGAAAAGAACACACATGCAATGACACTGGTGGATCCATAGGTGGTATGTGAAAAGAACACACATGCGAAATGACTCTGGTTGTTGTTACTAAAAAGAACACACATGCAATGACACTGGTGGATCAATGTGCGGTCTCTGTAGAGAACACACATTTCAATGACACTGGTAGATCCATAGGTGGTATGTGAAAAAAACACAGATGCAAAATGACTCTGGTTGTTGTTACTAAAAAGAAGACACATGCAATGACACTGGTGGATCCATAGGTGGTATGTAAAGAGAACACACATGCAAAATGACTCTGGTTGTTGTTACTAAAAACAACACACATGCAATGACACTGGTGCATCCATGGGTGGATTGTGAAAACAACACACATGCAATGACACTGGTGGATCCATAGGTGGTATGTGAAAAGAACACACATGCAAAATGACTCTGGTTGTTGTTACTAAAAAGAACACACATGCAATGACACTGGTGGATCCATGTGTGGTCTCTATAGAGAACACACATTTCAATCACACTGGTGGATCAATATGTGGTATGTCAAAAGAACACACATGCAATGACTCTGGTTGTTGTTAGTGAAAAGAACACACATGCAATGACACTGGGGGATCCATGTGTGGTCCCTGAAGAGATCACACATTTCAATGACTCTTGTTGTTGTTAGTAAAAAGAACACACATGCAATGACACTGGTGGATCCATGTGTGGTCTCTGAAGAGAAAACACATGCAATGACACTGGTTGTTGTTTACTAAAAAGAACACACATCCAATGACACTGGTGGATCCATGTGTGGATTGTGAAAAGAGCACACATGCAATGACACTGGTGGATCCATATGTGGTATGTGAAAAGAACACACATGCAAAAATGACTCTGTTGTTGTTAGTGAAAAGAACACACATGCAATGACACTGGTGGATCCATAGGTGGTATGTGAAAAGAACACACATGCAAAATGACTCTGGTTGTTGTTACTCAAAAGAACACACATGCAATGACACTGGTGGATCCATGTGTGGTCTCTGAACAGAACACACATGCAATGACACTGGTGGATCCATATGTGGTATGTGAAAAGAACACACATGCAATGACTCTGGTTGTTTTAGTGAAAAGAAAACACAAGCAATGACTCTGGTTGTTTTAGTGAAAAGAAAACACATGCAATGACACTGGTGGATCCATGTGTGGTCTCTAAAGAGAGCACACATTTCAATGACTCTTGTTGTTGTTAGTAAAACGAACACACATGCAATGACACTGGTGGATCAATGTGTGGTCTCTGAACAGAACACACATGCAATGACACTGGTTGTTGTTACTAAAAAGAACACACATGCAATGACATTGGTGGATCCATAGGTGGTATGTGAAGAGAACACACATGCAGAATGACTTTGGTTGTTGTTAGTGAAAAGAACATACATGCAATGACTCCGGTGGATCCATGTGTGGTCTCTATAGAGAACACAAATTTGAATGACACTGGTGGATCCATATGTGGTATGTGAAAATAACACACATGCAAAATGACTCTGGTTGTTGTTAGTGAAAAGAACACATGCAATGACACTGGTGGATCCATAGGTGGTATGTGAAAAGGACACACATGCAAAATGACTCTGGTTGTTGTTACTAAAAAGAACACACATGCAATGACATTGGTGGATCCATGTGTGGTCTTTGAAGAGAGCACACATTTCAATGACTCTGGTTGTTGTTAGTAAAAAGAACACACATGCAATGACTCCAGTTGTTGTTAGTGACAAGAACACATATGCAATGACACCGGTGGATCCATGGTTGGATTGTGAAAAGAACACACATGCAATGACACTGGTGGATCCATAGGTGGTATGTGAGAAGAACACACATTTCAATGACTCTGGTTGTTGTTACTAAAAAGAACACACATGCAATGACACTGGTGGATCCATAGGTGGATTGTGAAAAGAGCACACATGCAATGACACTGGTGGATCCATAGGTGGTATGTGAAAAGAACAGACATGCAAAATGACTCTGGTTGTTACTAAAAAGAACACACATGCAATGACACTGGTGGATCCATAGGTGGTATATGAAAAGAACACACATGCAATGACTCTGGTTGTTGTTAGTGAAAAGAACACACATGCAATGACACTGGTGGATCCATTGGTGGTATGTGAAAAGAACACACATGCAAAATGACTCTGGTTGTTGTTACTAAAAAGTACACACATGCAATGACACTGGTGGATCCATAGGTGGATTATGAAATGAACACACATGCAATGACACTGGTAGATCCATAGGTGGTATGTGAGAAGAACACGCATGAAAAATGACTTTGGTTGTTGTTACTAAAAAGAACACACATGCAATGACACTGGTGGATCCATGTGTGGTCTCTGTAGAGAACACACATTTTCAATGACATTGGTGGATCCATATGTAGTATGTGAAAAGAACACACATGCAATGACTCTGGTTGTTGTTAGTGGAAAGAACACACATGCAATGACACCGGTGGATCCATAGGTGGTATGTGAGAAGAACACACATGCAAAATGACTCTGGTTGTTGTTACCAAAAAGAACACACATGCAATGACACTGGTGGATCCATAGATGGATTATGAAATGAACACACATGCAATGACACTGGTGGATCCATAGGTGGTATGTGAGAAGAACACACATTTCAATGACTCCGGTTGTTGTTACTAAAAAGAACACACATGCAATGACACTGGTGGATCCATAGGTGGTATGTGAAGAGAACAAACATGCCAATTGACTCTAGTTGTTGTTCCTAAAAAGAACACACATGCAATGACACTGGTGGATCCATTGGTGGATTGTGAAAAGAACACACATGCAATGACACTGGTGGATCCATAGGTGGTATGTGAAAAGAACACACATGCAAAATGACTCTGGTTGTTGTTACTAAAAAGAACACACATGCAATGACACTGGTGGATCTATGTGTGGTCTCTGTAGAGAACACACATTTCAATCACACTGGTGGATCCATATGTGGTATGTGAAAAGAACACACATGCAATGACTCTGGTTGTTGTTAGTGAAAAGAACACACATGCAATGACACTGGTGGATCCATGTGTGGTCTCTGAAGAGAGCACACATTTCAATGAATGTTGTTGTTAGTGAAAAGAACACACATGCAATGACAATTGTGGATCCATGGGTGGATTGTGAAAAGAACATACATGCAATGACACTGGTGGATCCATATGTGGTCTGTGAAAAGAACACACATGGAATGACTCGAGTTGTTGTTAGTGAAAAGAACACACCTGCAATGACACTGGTGGATCCATAGGTGGATTGTGAAAAGAGCACACATGCAATGACTCCAGTTGTTGTTAGTGAAAAGAACACACCTGCAATGACACTGGTGGATCCATAGGTGGATTGTGAAAAGAGCACACATGCAATGACATTGGTGGATCCATATGTGGTATGTGAAAAGAACACACATGAATGACTCTGGTTGTTGTTAGTAAAAAGAACACACATGCAATGACACTGGTGGATCCATAGGTGGATTGTGAAAAGAGCACAAATGCAATGACATTTGAATGGTACGGGTGGATCCATAGGCAGATTGTGAAAAGAGATTTTCCCTCTCTCTCTGTGTCACAAATGTCACAAAAGCCCAGACGTATGGAGATCCCAAACATGTGCTCACTCTGGGTGCTATGCCCTGATTGGCTGACATAGATGTCACGTGGATCGTCTCCACCAACCGTTGATCCCATGTGATCGAACGGGCAGGATAACCCCTCCCTTCTCAAGTTTTTTATGCATGGTCAATCCGTGCCACCTCTCTATCCGTGCCACTGATACTAAACCCCCATAAACAAGTGAACATCCATCTATCTAACTAAAATAAATAAAATAAATGATCATATTTCAAAGAAGCCATCGTCTTCGTCTTCCGGTTCGTCCTTGTTTTCGTCAACGCCATGGTCCCCGCCATCGCCGCCGTCAGTGCCCTCCTCTGAAGACTCGACACCGCCCCCTTCCTCGAGTAAGTGCGCCATCTCCTCGTCGGAGTCCTCCTCCTCTTCATAGTCCCACGGGTCCACGTCACTTTCCTTCGCTTCTGCCTCCAACTGATCGATGAACGCCTCCTCGTTGGCCGAGTCGGACTTGTCCAAATAGCTATCTCCTCTCTTCTTCCTGGTCTTCTTCTCGTTCCTCTTCTTGTCCGTACTCGTCGGTGCAACACGCCCCCCCATCCTGGCTGCTACTTTGCGGTCGTCCGACGCTGCAGGTACCCCATGCTCCTCCTGCGCGGCCGGTACGAGCTTCGACGTCGCGGTGTCCTCGAGTGCCGATGTCGATGGATCCTGGTGCGGTCGGACATGACGTGCTACCTCACCAGGAGACTCGCGAGCGCGGACGATGCAGCGAAGAGCCTGGGACGCAGGACGGTCAGTGGACGACTTGGACCTGCCATTGCCACGCGCGAGGGGGCATCGTGCTCGAGGTAGTTGCTCCGAATGGTCGATGGCGGGTACACAGAGTGGGGTGCCGATCTGATCAAGGACGAGTAGCGGTTTCGTGCGTCGTGTCCACGCGTGCATTTGTCGATATCAAAAAAAAAAGAAGAAGAAAGAAGTAATATCTCGCGTACTGAACATAATTTGATCACAACTAAAGTGGCACAGCGTATTCTAGACTCGTAAATATCCCGTGCGTCCCTGTCACGTGGAGTTCGACGGAGTTGGACGTGCCGATGTGATCGTGCAGCAGTTGCGCACGTCATTGCCCCATCAACACGTGACACACACACGCGGGATGTGCGCGCCGATTCCCGTGACGACCACCCGGCTCGCACTCCCCTTATTATATACTGGATTTTGGGCGGTGCCGAAGACCATTGAAGTGTCCATCGTAATAAAGACAAGTCCCATTGATTCCCTACCCCTGCCTCCCTAGCTTCTTTGAGAAGGTAGACCATACACAGTGGTATTGTATATTAGTATTAGTACTACTGGACCACGGCCTATACTCTTCTCCCACACTAATAATCACTATCTCCTTCCTCCTGCCTCCGCCACACTCACCCTGCAAGCCATGGCTCCACTGAGGAGGGGGAGAGGCCGGTCGACGATCCTCGTAGAGAAAAGGGAGAGAAATCGCCACGAGGCACTTCTTGCTCTACCAGCTGCTCAAGCGCACCCCCTGATCGAGGCCCAATCTCCCCCGACAATGGCGCCGAATGTTCTAGCAGGCGAGGGCTCCTCCCGGTACGCTCTCCTTATTCTACTTCTTCTCCATCTCCCTCTCCATCATGATATTAATCAGCTTCTTCTTGTTTTTCTTCTTCTTCTGGCTCTTCCTCTTCTACGTATTACAGGTCAGCTGTGGAGCCCGAATCCACCACGACGGAGGCGTTGCACGACCCGTTCAGCCCCGTTCCATGTCTCAGCGAGGTAGCAAATCTCCACGTTGTTATTTCTCCGAGTTATGATGTGGAATTCTTAGATGCTGTCCGCCCGCATTGGTTTTTCTTCTTCTTTTGCGAGTTGTATTTGTTTTCATAAATATGACTGGATCTCTTGGTCTTTCCTTAATACCGCTATTCATAGATTCACTATGGATTTTTTGTGATTGGGATTAGTTTATCGTGGTCATGAATAGATCTCCAGGTCCATTTTTTAACACTGTGGCCAATAGATTCAACGGGGATTTTTTTGATCTGTATTAGTATTCACCTGGGACCTGGAGTGTAATTGTAGAATTCCTATTTCAATTAACATGAACGATGCAGCGATCGAAGGCCGAGTACCGTGAGAAGGTGGCTGCGATCAGTTCCAAGATTTCCAACCAACATGAGCTTGCACGCTCCCTCACCCAAGCTAATGAGAGCCTACACAAGCAATTATCTGTGCAGAAGGAGATCTCGCTAGATTTTGCACGTGACATCGTTAGGCTGCAGAAAGTGCTCGACCGTAACTTGATCAGGCAAGAACAAGCCATCAAGATAATCAATGAGCTCACGGAGGAGAAGAAGAATCTCGTGGAAAGGTGCATTCTCCTGCAGGACGAAGTCAACGAGGCACTCAGTGGACACGTCGAGGAAACCAAGGCTACCATCCGAGCCTACCATGATAGAAACCGTTGCCCGGATGCAGTCAAGGAGATGAAGGCGGACATGAGCAGAGGGATCACCGTACTCGAGGGTGTTCGAAAAGAGAACGAGGAGCTAAGGGCATGTCTGGAGGCGTACCGGAGTAATGCCCAAGTCTGATTCCCGTTAGCCGGGACACGAATACCAGTTCGTCCTCCTCTCCTTTTGTAATGTTTAGGATTCAGGGAGCAATGCCCATGTCTGCTTCCCATTATAGGGTGCAATAAGAATCCTAGGGCAACTCCTTATCTATCTAGACATGTGTTGGTGTTCATGTTCATGAATGGACACCATGTTCTCTTTCCATATGTATCTGGACATGGGTTTCTGCATTATGAGTTTGCCACTCTCCCACTACTATTTGGTGATATTGGGAAAAACCCACAGCACACTAAACTGCTGATAAATCTTATTTGTCTTCGAAATTGAAATTATGACAGTGCCACTAGTCGATTCATAAAATGTTGATTAGTCCTAGATTGCTTCTTCCTTGAAATTATGACAATGCCACTAGTCGATTCAGTTAATTATGGAAACTAACCAGCTTGTCCTGGTGAACTGAACAAACCATACTATGTATTTTTGTTGCAGGGAAAGATGCGAAAGATCGACCAGGACCTGGCGACCTGGCTAAATGACAAGATAGCAATCTAAAGGGAGAAGCGGAATACCCAGAAACTGGCCTTTGACCAACTACGCGCTGAATTCGCGGTCCTTTCTGACAAGTGCCAGAAACTGAAGGAGTTAAACGCCTACTGGGCGAAGCTACACAATGAAGGTCGCGCCTCGGCTAGGAAGCATACGGAGATCATGAAAGGGATCTTGAAGGAAAATCATATGGCTATGGACAAAATTCTCCAAGCCGTGACGGAGCACTGGAACCTACAGCTGAAGCACGACATAGTACTGAAGGAGCTGGCCAATCTTAGGGAGGAAAACAGGCAGCTCCGGGCTAGGCTTTCTTGAACACAACATATGTCTATTTAGTACTGAACTGCCTGGTTTATCCTCTGTAGTGGTGATTTTTTAAGCGTGAACTTAACTCTATGCACGATATGTGTGTTCGTCTGAAATTAGTTTGCTTGAGGATTGAGTTTGGCTTAGTTCGGAAAGTGCAACTGCAAGTCTTACAATTAACTAGTTTCAAGCATTGGTACAACATAAATTATTCATCTCGAATTTCCTTTATCCTCTATAGTCTGTTCTTGTTCACCCTCGCGCGCCTTCTTCAGTTCCTTCAACAGATCCGCAATGCAGCACTCTAGCTTCTTCTTGTCTTCCCTGAGCTGATCCCTCTCCTTTTCTGCATTATGAATCAGCAACCTGTGACTATCCAGAAGCTTCTTTGCAGTTCCAACAACCAAGCTCCCATCGATTCCGTCAGTTAGCTTTGACTGCAAATTCTCGATTTCTTTTCTAGCTCCTTATTTCGTACCGACAGCTTATAATTTTTTTCAGCTGCATCACTTACATCAGTAAATCTCCCCGACCTTTCCAACTCATACATCTCCCATAACTGTGCCAAACATTTCTTAAGTGCATCTGGCCACTCAAGATCCACCCACTCTACTGCTTTACACACCGGGCCAACCTAAAAACACACACACTATAGTGTTATGAACATGCATGATACATTTTACTTCATGTCACAGTTGCACATAATGTAAACAAACCTGATTTGTACAGCCCAAAAACCTTCTCCCAGTGTTACTGCCTTCGAATGCAACATATCTCCTCAGTTTTAGCCCATGGTCACATGGCACTTCTCCATCGAGATCTAGGCCCTCCCATTCGGAGTTGTAGATCGTCCTTGGTACCTATAGGTAAACGCAAAGCTGAAATCAAACACGACTGCATGCACATATGGAGCTCAGATCGAGTGATTTACCATTGCCTAACCCTAGCCCGAGAAAACGGAGGAACTCACATCGTGGAAGGAATACTCGATGTCGGAGAGAAGGCTGTCGCTGCTCGACTGGTCGTCCTCGCCGTTCAAGGACATCATGGCGAATTCGACTGTGACGGCGACGGCGTCGGCGAGAGAGAGAGAGAGAGAGAGAGAGAGAGGAGAGAGAGAGAGAGAGAGAGAGAGAGAGAGAGAGAGAGAGAGAGAGAGAGAGAGAGGCCCTTCTACCGCTGCAATGATGACTAAATTGGCATGTTACAATAGTTTAATGGATACCATGCCCTTTCCCTGGATTACTGTCTCCTGCCTGATATGGATTCTCTTCACACATTCTCATTTCAAATATTAAACCTGCACTCCCTCCATCCAAATTTCATTGCCTAACAAAAACATACCAGTATATTACATCATCCAAAGAAACAAAATCATGTCAATTACAAGGTACTTATGCATCACTTCTTCAGTCATGGTTTCACAAAACATTACATTATAATCTCCCAACGAACATAACCACAACATGGTTTCACAAAACGTAACATTACAATCTCTCAACAAACGTAATCACAGAAACAAGTATATTACATCAACTCAAGAAACAAACTCATGTCGACTACAAGATACTTACACATCACTTGTCCTGTCATGGTTTCACAAAACATTACTTTACAGTCTCTCAACAAACAAAATAACAGAAACAAGTACAGTACATCATCTCAAGAAACATAATCATGTCAACTACAATGTATTTATGCATCACTAGTCCAGTCATGGTTTCACAAAACATTACATTACAATGTCCCAACAAACATAATAACTGAAACAAGTACGGTACGTCATCTTAAGAAACATAATCATGTCAACTACAATGTATTTATGTCTTATTACAACAACGATGGTTTCAGTGAGTGACATGTCCGAAAATCTCAATAGCTCGCACAACATTATATCGCAATCTCTCAACAAACATAATCACAGAAGCACGCTCTAAATGCAACAGCAGTCAATATTACAAATACAGGCAGGGGAACCCCGCGGTCCATATGACAAGCCCAGGGTAGCAGCTCTCATCAGATCTCATCAACGTTGACCACCTCATTCTGTTCAGCCACTACAGGGGCATCTACATCCACTATAACCTGTTCAACAACATCAGAAATGGTACCAAGGAAGAACACCTTCCTGGTTCGCTTCTTTCGCCACATAATCTACATAAGATCTTCAGTATCCAAAACATCTATGAATTGCTGCTTCTTATGATGCCACCACCGGATTTTTGCCATCTGCTTAGGGCCAATACTGATTTCCTTACGATCATCTCTCTCATTTCATCAACAGTTATGTTTTTGGAATGGACAGTGATCTCCACAGTACATGACAAACTGGCTTATTAACTCCCTCATCAAGTTTTGCCATGTATGAATCCACCTCTATGCGTATACTAAACTTATCTAGATCAGCATCTATTGGTCCGTATTCTCTAGGAGTAGAAGCTCTGGCAGCAAGATCTGTAGCATCTGCATACATATCATCAATCATCGCTTCAACTTTCACCTTACGACCAGCTGCACAACACTCCCAAACCATCTGCTGATAGGTATCATTCATGTTGCGCCACACCAATTTTGTCCTCTTTCTAGAACCCTAGGGAATTCTAGCGGCAAGCATATCTACCAGCAGTGGTGGAGCTAGCTCGCTGTAGGAGCCCGGGCAAGGCCTATTCCCAGCGCCACTGGGCCGGAGTTTGCCAAGCTAAACCTCACTAGTAATCCATTTATTTAACAAGATGCATTGTGAAGATGCTCCAGCTGAGCGCGGGCAGCTGCCCGGGGTCGCCGGGAGCTAGCTCCGCCCCTGTCTACCAACTGCGAAACAGACACAACCTCTTCACAATTCACAAGTAGATGCACATCTTGCCTGAACACAACCCTCTCGTAACCAAAATCAAGCTTTGTAGTGTACTGCCGAACATGAACTGTGAACTCATATAGGTCACTTGTATCAAAATTGTGCCTAATTGATTAAAAAGGGGAACATTTCAGCTCATTCAATTCTATTATGCCGTAACTAATCTACTTGCAAGATAAGGCACAAATAAGAAAAATTCACCTCTCGCTCTTCTCCCGGGTTTTTTCTTCGAGATCTGAGTGCTGCATCCGCCCACCGGAGCCGAACAATCCACCGCCGGCCTTGCTTTTCTCTTCAACCCGCTGCTCGTAGGTACCTTGGGAGCAGAATCCTTGCTGGCCTCCTCGCTAACCGGGGCTGAAGACCTCACCGCTGCTACGCGTTGAGCCCCAGACTTGGGCCCCGACAGACCCTTTTCAGTCGGCGACGTAGCTACAACCTTCTCCTTGCAAGACATTCTGGGCCACCGCCGTCGGATTCAGTGTCGGGGGAGGGAGAAAAAAGGTCCTCCGCCGCCGGCAGATTTAGGGTCGGGGAAGGGAAGAAAAGGGGCCACCGCCACTGTCGCAGCAAGATTTAGTGTCGAGAGTTAGGAAAGTACAGTAATGGATTTTCCCCTATGACACGTGCAGGGTGGCTAAGAAGAGTGAGCGGCGAAGGAGGGGCACAGCAGGAACTAGTGTAACGGAATATTCTGACTTAACGGGCGCGATTTGAAAATATTGGGTTTGGCCATCATTCACTTGAAAGACCCCTCTCAGCAATTGGTGCCCCAACTTTTCGAATCACGGTGATAAAAATCAGCTTGGGTACCGCGTTGCCGGGCTACCCCAACTTTCGGGCCGCAAAATGATATTCTCCCCACCATGGCGATAGTACACACACTTATCCGCTTCGTTTACAACAAAGCCTTCAGCGGTTAAAGTTCTTTCAAACTTCTTGTGCCACTACTTAGGAGCTTGCTTAAGACCATATAAAGACTTCACTAACTTACACACCTTTCCTTCTTGGCCATCTAATACAAATCCATCAGGCTGCTCCATATAAATTTCCTCATCTAGCTCTCCATTTAGAAAAGCTGTCTTAACGTCCATTTGATGAACGAGAAGACCATGTGAGGCAGCCAAGGATAGTAGTACTCGAATAGTGGTCAATATGGCTACAAGTGAGTAGGTATCGAAGAAGTCTTCACCTTCTTTCTAGGTATAACCCTTGGCCACAAGACGTGCCTTGTACTTTTCAATAGTACCATCAGGTCTAAGCTTTTTCCTGAACACCCACTTACATCCTACAGGTTTGCACCCATAAGGACGATCAGTGACCTCCCAAGTTCCATTAGGTAAGATGGAATCCATCTCACTACGGACAACTTCTTTCTAGTAGTTAGCATCTTTGGATGCATAGGCTTCTGAAATAGAGGTGGGAGTATCATCCACAAGGTACACAATGAAATCATCACCAGATGACTTTGCAGTCCTTTGTCTCTTGCTCATTTTAGGAGCTTCATTGTCGTCCTCCATAGGATCATCATAGTGTTCTATCGGCATAGTGGGTTCAGGAATTATAACAAATTCCTGACTAGATGAACTAGTCATCTCCTGATTTGATGAGCTAGACATACCTTTCATGGAAAAGATGTCCTCAAAGAAAGTCACATCATTCGACTCCATAATCGTACCAACATACATGTCGGATACCTCAAATTTTACAATCAAAAATCTATAGCCAATGCTATGAAAAGCATATCCCAGAAAAACACAATCCACGGTTTTGGTCCAAGCTTTCGCTTCTTGGGTATTGGAATATTGACTTTCGCCAAACATCCCCAAGTTCGTAAGTAAGAGAGTTTAAGCCTTTTCTTCTCCCATTCCTCAAATGGAGTCATGGTTTTATCCTTTACGGGAACACAGTTTAGGACATGACACGCAGTCATTAGCGCCTCCCCCCACCATTCCTTGGAAAGACCCGATGTATCTAATATGGCGTTAACCAAATCCGTTAGAGTGCGGTTCTTTCTTTCAGCCACCCCATTTGACTGAGGTGGGTAGGGAGGCGTCCTCTCATGGATAATATCATGTTCCGTATAGAATATATCAAATTCATTTGAAAAGTACTCTCCACCACGATCCGACCTTAACCGCTTGATTTTAAGATCAAGTTGGTTCTCTGCTTCAGCTTTATAGTTTTTGAAGTAACTCAAAGCTTCATCTTTAGATTTCAGAAGATAAACATAGCAGCATCTAGTGGAGTCATCAATCAACGTCATAAAGTATCTTTTTCCACCTCATGTCAACACACCATTCATCTCACAAAGATCTGAATGTATAAGTTCCAGATGTGCTAAGTTTCTCGGTTCCGCAGCCGTATGAGACTTGCGGGGTTGCTTTGCTTGCACACAAACTTGGCACTTAGAACCTTTGACAGTGGTAAATTTCGGAATTAAACTCATATTGGCTAGCCACGTCATGTAACCAAAGTTAATATGACAAAGTCATGAAAGCCAAATATTGGAATCATTATCATTGCAAACATGATTAATAACTTTAGTACATGAGTCTGACAAAGATAAGCGGAACATACCTCCGCACTCATAACCCTTTCCAACAAATTGTACATACTTAGAAATTACAACTTTATTGGTCTCAAACACCAACTTAAAATCATCTGGACATAGAAGCGATCCGCTGACGAGATTATTATTGATGGAGGGAACGTGATGCACATTCTTCAGCTGTACGGTCTTCCCCGAAGTAAACTTTAGATTTACCGTACCAACACCATGAACAGAAGCACATGAGCCGTTTCCCATCAGCACGGCGGAAGTCCTTGCGACCTGATAAGAAGAGAACATGGATATATCATAACATACATGTGTATTAGCACCCGTGTCAATCCACCAATCAGGAGAATGACATACTGAAAGAATGGTAGGCAAAATACCGTACCCAACGTCCTTCATCTCAGTATCGCTAATAACAACATTAGCGGTCTTGCCGATGTTCCCATGTTGCCGCTTGTCAAAGCGATTAGGGCAACTAGGAGCCCAATGATCAGGATCACCACAGACGTGGCAAGAGCCTTTCTTCTTATCATTTTTCCTCTTAAAGTTGGTTGAGTGAGTGGCATTATTCTTACCATCAAGATTCCCTTTGCCATCAGATTTGTTCTTATTCTTGAACTTGTGGGATTTGAAGTTTTTCTTATGTACCAGATTGGCACTAGAAGCTCCCTCAAGTACTCGAGCACGTGTGTCCTTTGCTCTCCCCTTCTCTTCCATATGAAGAGACCCAATGAGATCCGTAACGAAAAACTCTTTTCTCTTATGTTTCAAAGAAGTAGCAAAGTTCCTCCACATAGGAGGAAGCTTGGCAATAATGCCTCCGGACACAAACTTTTCCGGTAAGGTACACTTGAATTGCTCAAGTTCTTTGGCAAGTGATTGTATCTCATGAGCTTGCTCAACGACGGATTGCTCATCAACCATCTTGTAGTCATAGAATTGCTCCATGACATACAACTTAGTGCCAGCGTCCAAGACCCCAAACTTGGCCTCGAGCGCATCCCACGCGTCTTTGCCATTATCAAATGACATATATGGGTCAACAATGTTGTCCCCAAGAATACTGAACAAAGCCGCCATAAACATGGTATCGGCTTTCTTAAAGGCCGCTTCTTGCTCAGCAGAAAGATCTCCTTCAGGTTTGCCAAGAGTGGCGCTATAGCAGTTTAGGTTTTTAAACCATAGAATTGCTCTCGCGCGCCATATCTTATAATGCATACCATCAAACAAAGGAGGCCTAGTAGCCGCGGCTACACCGGTAGAATTCAGTTGCCTATAATCAGGTTTTTGGATTATTGGATTATTGAAAATATAAGCAATAATCCATATGATTTAATCCGAATAATAAAGTGATAAAACATGATCATACATACAGTACCAAAACTAATCATGCAGATCAACAAAGTAGATGAACAGATTAGATCTAAATAAGATAAACCTATCACATCTACACCGAACGCTAGAATAAGGAACTCTAGCAGAATCTGAAATAAGAGTTCAGTATTTTGTATGGTAGAGCAGCGGCAGTAGCAGTAGTAGCTGCAGCGGTGGTAGCAACGTCGTCAGCCATATCGTCGATGTAGAGCCTGTTGATGTCCGGGAAGAAGTCCTCATCCGGGAAGGAGTCGTCCGTGATGGCGTCAGTAGTCGCACGGAAGCGCTCCCCAAAAACCTGATCGCCCCTCCTGTACAGGTTCACAAGACGGCGGGGTTCCGGAGGCATACTGTCCCGATCTGCGGTGCACGCCGCAAGCCGGGATGGGGAAGACGAAGGAGGCAGCGCAATAGACTGGAAGGAGACGCGTGTGGTAAGAGATGCCGATTAGGTTTAGCACAGACGCTTATATAGTGGAGGTCAGGGAGATCGTGGGACTCAATCCACATCCGAGTCGGTAACAGCCCACGTCCCATAAAGACTGGAAACGGCTGACTAATTAACGCGTCCGTTAATGACTCGTAATTAATCCAAGATTATTTTTCCCGACTAGCAAAAATAAAGCACGGCTCGACGAGATTCCCGCAACCCGAAACCCGCAACCCGCGGCGCGCGCGCGTCGTGATGAGGCGGGAGGCGTCGGAGGAGGAGTGCGCGAGAGCTGCTCTTCTTCTCACACCTTAGTGAGTGGTGGAACAACCTAGTATATAAAGAGGTGTAACTCACACTTAACTAGCAATGTGAGACTAAACTTTGGCATCACTAGCACAGCCATACGCTGTCATGCACAAATGGGACAAAGAGAATTTTAGAATTGTCTGATGGGCCAACAGGCCAAACTCACCTAATTCCAACATCTCCATCCGGAAATAAGTGATTTGAATTTGGCTAGATTCATATCTATCTAGATACGGTTTAGTGTATAAGTACATGTAAATCTAGATGAATTCAAGTCACTTATTTCTGGACGGGGGAGTAGACCCTTATCTCAATTACATGATCTTGATATGGAAAGATAAATCTTCGCACGCGGGCGGCACACGTACAACAGTCACGAAATGTAACATGTCGACATGTAAAAAACCTGTACTATTTAACAAACCCTACAGGTAATGAAAAACATAAGGCTTCATTATTACAGTTATAAGCGACACACAGTAAAAGGAAAACATGTCCAATATCAGTTCCATTTTCTAGCAAGTACTGGTGTTGGCTAATCCGGGTCCCTCAGCAACCTATAGGTTCGGAAATCCTAGAAAACACTCCGGGAAGACTAGAAAATGCGTAGACGAGCAAATTGATTAATTTCACATAGGAGTACATATTCCTTTCAAGAATAGGAGCACATAAGCACTCATGCGCACATAAGAGTCCATCATATCTATAGAAAGCGAACAGCTGTATTCCAGCTATGCACGCGTATTATTCGTTATCATTAAAAAAAATTGGGAAAGGGGATAAAACCCCGGCATCTTCAATTGCCAAATCCTGTATTCTGAACCCAGGCTGGTCTATTATTACACTGATCTATGTGAACTGAAGTCCAAATTAACCAAATTCGGGACTAGCCTTGTCCCCATCCAAGAGATATAAATAAATCAGTTTATGGACGAAGTGAGACAGAGATGACATTTTCCTTTCTCCACGTTCCAGTAAATTACATAGACTTGTTCCTTGTTTTGTTCACCCTACTAAAAGAAGTTGTAAAGGTTTTTTATGGCCAAGACACGGAACTTCTAATTAGTGTAAATAGTGTTATCTTCTACAAATTAACTTGGCAGTGTCTTGTAATCCACTGCAGGGTATGAGTTTATCACTGAAGGAAATTCACAATAGACACCAACACAATCAGTTCTGTTCAGGCAACTTAAAGACTACACACAACAACAAGTGGAGAGAGAATTACCGGATCAAGAAAATCGAGGAATTATACTGGTCACAAAGGCAAACGCACCAGCATTGCATGATACGGGAGAAAAACAGAATTAGTAGTAGTGATGGGGGGTGGGGAGGGAGGAAGTACCAGAAGTCCAAGTCCGAGAAGTCTAAGACAATGATGGCACTGAAGCACGCGAAGGCGAAGACGCACTGCCACACCCGCAGCGCCATTCCGCTCCATGTCCCTGGGCTCCCCACTATGAGCTTCATCCCCTCTTCCATGGCCATGCTGGATGCTGCGGCCCTGGGGGTTGCACAAGAGAGCAGAACGCAGTGTGTAGGGATTTGGAGAAGCCGGCGAGTAGTAGGCGATGTGATATCTCTGCTCCAGCCAAGGGCTCTTCTTATGGAGTACAAGAATCAGGTCCCCATTGCCGAGCAATTCCCGTATGTCCTCCCAGTTTTGGCTAGCGGAAGCAGGGCCACGTGAACCCAAGTTACAAGGACGTACTACGCGCTTTACCCTTGCACCAAATAGGGAACGACTGTCATTTTTTCCTTGGCAGTATAAATAGTAAATGGCACCAAGTAATGTCACGCTGCATCATGGATTCATGGCAAGTGTTGTATCTCCTTATTATTTCGGTGACACGTACACCTTTTGTCTTCTTTTTTTGGCAATTCAGTTCCTTTCTGTTTCTCCTATTACTCTCTAAGCGCCTGCACTAGCAAAGATTATCTTCCGCCGGTGCCTATAGCTAGAATAGAATTGGTGCTAGGCTCGGTATACCGATGCTTTTACATTGGCTTAGGACATACTCCTGTATACAAATAAGTGTACTTCTAACATTTGTCATAAGTTAAATTTAATAAGTGTACTTGGAGTTTCACAAAATAGTCCATCTATTTTATAGTGTGACAACATTGGAGTAACGTTCTTTCTTCGAATCCAGTTTTTCATACTCGTACCAAACATAATAAAGTAGATTTCACTTTGTTCGAGAAAGGGTTGCGCAGAAGCTATTACAGATAAGAATCGTTTCCTCCAAGGATCGGATAGCTGATATTTTTACCAAGCCGTTACCACTTCCGTTGTTTCAAGCTTGTAGAAACAATCTCCATCTTCATAGACTAGTTGAGATTGAGGGAGGGCGATAGAATATGTTGTTTTGTGATTCTTTGGAATCGGTTAAATATCTTTTTATTTCATGCCCTTTTGCTCGTATTATTTAGCGTAAGATTTATTATACTTATAATATGTCTCCTTCTTCCAATATTACGAATATGTTTGGAAATTGGTTGAATGGAGTTAATAAGAAGAACAAGACTCGTTTACGCATTGGCGTTTCGGCTATATGTTGGACCATTAGGACGACGTGAAATAACATTGTGTTTAACAAACAATCTGGTACTAATATTATGCAGGTTATTCGTTTGGCGGCGCGCTGGATACAACTGTGGTCATACCTTCTCCCGGAGGACCAGCGAGAGCCTATGGTCACTGGATGATCCTGGTTTCTAACGGTCGCTCAGGACTGTTATTTTCGGATTACTAGATGACAGCATTCTAGTAGACTCCAAGATGGATAGATATATGTTGTTTATCCTGTTTCGGTGGTTGATATTTGTCTCAACCTTAGCTGATTCATGATTGTAAGACTATATACTGTATACATACTGTACCCAGCTTTGTATATGTACCTGTTGTAACTCGTGTACACTCTGATATAAATATGAGGCAGACCGAGAGAGGTCGGGAAATCACCCTACCAATACAATCTTTCTTTCCGCTTTTCCGCTCCTTTGGAGCTAATGGGGATGCAGGTGCTGGTATTATTTTGTGTGATCATAATGGTGGAATCATCATGTCATCTTGCCAGCAATTATTTTCATGGAGGGATTCACTTGACGCGGAGCTGAATGCACTCCTAGAGGGTTTATCTCTATCCTTACAATGGTGTATTCAGCCTACAGTAATTGAAGTCGGTTGTTTGGAGATTGTCAAGCTTTTAAGGAGTAAGGAGGTTGATCGATCGGTCTACTCACGATGATAGAAGAAATCAAGGCCTTGTTCAAAGGATCACCAGAATTGTATTACTCATATTGAGAGATGTCAGAAATCTAGTAGTCAATTTTTGGCAAACTCCCTCTCTCGCAGTTGATTCCCCCAAAAAACGGTATCCTGTTCTCCACCACCAAGCCGGAAGACAGGCACGCCATCATCAAACACAGGAGCGGGGACATAACCAGTTGCTCCTGAGCCGGCGAGCAATGCAGCGGCTGACTTCAAGGGCCTCATGAAGGAGGTTAGAATAATGCCGGAACCCTTTACCGGCTTTTTGATAGGCCATGCGCTGACCTTGGATGTCGGACGACTATGACCCGCTGCCGAGGTGATGCTCAAGAAGATAGCCTCCCAACTCCACTGCTGCCTGGCACAACAACTTGCGGAAAATGCCAGTAGCAAAGGGTTCTTTACCAAACCCAATAGTGCAGCCCGACCGACCGACTCACCACACCTGCCACGGGTAGGAGACAGACCGCAAAGAAGATCAGCTTAGCGCAGAACCCACGAACCCTTTATCCATAGATGTCTCTCGCTGCTGCAACTTAGCGAATCATCCCTTCGAATGTTTGTACTCCCTCTATCTATATATCTGTGGAGTTTTAGCTTTGGACACTCGGATTAAGGATTTGTTTGAACAATATATGCTACTTATGTGGTGCCGTTTTCTCTTTCACTCGTGCATGTGTTTGGCGTGCAACGCATCAGATATCTTATTCCGTAATCCTAAATAAAGGATGCGGTATAACGATTCATGCTTTTAGTCAACTACTCTTTGTTACGTAGAACTTAAATTTCAAGGTAGCATTCCCAAAAAGAATACGTATTGCATGGTACACTAGTCAAACACCAACGTTTCACTAATTCTTAGCTGTCTGAATTACATGATGCGTGATTAGGGATGTAAGCGGCGCCCCACTTAATCCTGCATAATACTTGTGGTTGGGTGGCTAGGAGAGTGGTTATACCCCCAGTCCAGCAGTGTTCTAACCTCAAGTTTGACACTGTGTGTTGCATAAAAGGCAGAATATTCTTTCAGTGAGAGGCGACGTTTTCATCGACAGCGAGGTGTCCATGATGACTCCGTCAATCTCAAGACCTGATCCGCCAGCTCAGTCTCTCGGAGGTGCTAATAGGGGTAGGGTGTGCGTGTGTGCGTTCATAGGGGTGGGTGGATGTACGTATTGTGAGCGTATTTGATTGTACTGTGTTTCTCAAAAAAAAAAGTTTGCTTTAAAAAAAATAACTAGTTGAATAAACGGGAATTGCGGATGCTGTTTAGACTCCATTTACATCCCTATTTGTGATGCGCTCTACCTTCATCAATTCTCTCTTGCGAACCTAACTGCTACTGATATTTTCTTCTTTTGGAGTCAGGTCCCCATTGGCAAAGGAACCCAGTGCGTGTTCTCCTTAATCGTGGCTACCTGAATCCGGCCAGGCCAGGCCATGTGAACTAGTAAAGTGACGCGGTTAGGGTTGCACCCAACAGGAAACTGCCTTCCGATCGTTCCTAGCTATACCAGATCGAGTGAAATCATATACTCCCTCCGTCCAGAAATAATTAATTTAAATTTATTTAGATTTAAATGTATCTAGTAGTGTATAGATGTATTACAAATTCAAGTAAATTATTTCTAGACCGAGGTAGTACTAGTAGACGAGACACCACTAGTGATCGAGCTGCCCGCAGATGTTGCAAAATCAGGTTCACATGCATGCATCGTATGTATGCTCAGTGCCGAAGCACATGTTACTCATTGTATCTTGGTCCATTAATAGCTTTGCCTAACCATCGTGCATCTACCAACAATCCTTAATCGAAAATTTGTGAGCAGGCCTACTCCTACATACCTAAATCTAAGTGGTGTGCATCTTGTAGATTGCACACTAATATCATTGTGAATACATGCATGGTGTCAAGGATAAGTGATGATATCATTGTAAACACGCACAGTGCACACAGGTCAAGCAAGCAAACCTTTTTTCCCATTGATTGACACATGCATGGAGTTGTAGAGACAAGAAGCCCCTACTCCTCAGCTTTGGTTAATTACCAGAAGTGGAGGAGCAGGTGGAACCCAAGTAAAGGTTTTACACTAACACCAAAATAAGGCAACTGTCTCCGTGGCCACCAAAGTGATCACATACACGAGACAAGACTACACGTACACCTCCACATGCTTTGCTTCCCCTTGTCACTAAGCCAGGTTCACACGTACCAAAAGCCAGCTATCTCATCATGTGTCTTTCGGCATCCCACAAAGATTTCAAATGGCATCTTACCTGCGCTTGGTTACACACACATCTCACCTGCGCACCTGAAGAGCTTAACTTCCGAGTGGTCCATCCTTCATGCTTGGTGATCCACCTACCTAGAGCCCATCACCTCATCACCTTCGAAGCCCTAATCCTAGCACAAGAGTGAGGAAGCGAGCTGTGTAACATGTACACATGGGAGAGGGGTGTGTGGCTTCATCACGTCTAGGTGATACGATGCGAACATGGTATAGGAGGCGAACTGAGTGCCGTTTCGGCTAGGCAAACAGGTTCGGGCAGGGAGGGAAAAAAAGGCCAACACAACCGATCAAAATAAAAATGCTAAACTGGTTTATTAAAGGGCCTACATAGTAGAAAAAGGGTTTGTCGTCCGAAGCACTAGTCTCGGTCCAGACACGGCGGATGCACCTCGTTCCCCTGAAGATTGTACCACCACTAATTCGTCCCCGAGCATCCCGAATCGTCGACATGGTCTCCGTTTCCCCACTTCGTCCGCCTCGTTCCGGCGTCGATTCCGACGGTTCCACTACTCCTCTAGCCACCCTAACCCCTCTATGACCTTTCCGGTGAGCTCCGCTTCCTCACGGCCTACTCCGCGGTCACCCTCTCCCTTCCAGTTGGTCTGCCGACATTGACCGTCGTCTTCCTCCGCAGGTGATCGTCGCCAGTGCCTCTCCGGTGAACCCTGCGATGCCCCTTTCTTGTTCCCTGCACATAGCAGCGTCGAACACGCGCTTCCACGAGCCTATCGCGTCCCTGTCAGCCGAGACCGAACTCATCCTGGGCTCCCTCCATCGCACGCCATGGCCCCAGACCCCTGTTCTGGCCAGTTTGTATCATATCATTGTGGTGGGCAGGCTGGATCGTGTGCGTGCGGGAATGACATGTACGTACAAGTCACGATCTGTATACCTCTACACGGGTAATATTCTGTTTGGATACGAGTTTGGGTTTACACGTGGACGTATTTGTATGAGTTTAGGGGGAGGGGTAGTACTGGATCAAACCCCAAATAAAATAATTATATCAAAGGGGTAAAATTGGTAAAACTTTGACTAAATTGGGTAATCCGAATATATGAAAACTAATGAATGGGTTTATTCATGCCAAAGTGGAAGTATATATGAGGTAGCAGCTGTAGTGCACCCTGCAATATAATTCATTATGTATTAGATATTAGTCGAAGTTTCTAGGTTAGTAGCAGTTTTTCTAGTTATCAGTAGTGTGTTTTGTCTAGTTAGGGAGTGGGGTTTGCAACAAGAGAGTTGCCTCAACGACGACGCCTTCGAGAAGATAATGATGCATGACACCTACGTCGGTGGATCCAACCATAGAACTTAGATCACGTGTTTTCACCTAAAAAGGTGTCTCGACAATTTCTAGTCAATTTCTACAACAAGGGAATACCGCATGAACACCGACATTGCGAAGGAAAAAAATGTATGGCCATTGCTTGTTGTTCGGCACATAAGGTCCGGGGCCTCAACATAGTTCCCTTTATTGCTCCGGTTCTCTCAAACTCTGTTTCATACATATGTCTCTTGTATGTTTTCGATATGTGTGGGTCTGTACAGTTGTGATACGGTGAAATAAATACACACGAACACTGAAAAATGTTGAAATTGCAGCGCAGGCTAAAGATTAAACTGAAGTTCCTTCCGAAAATGACAATGATCACGTTGGTTGAAGAAAATGGCGTGTATAAAATGCATTGCACGACAATGACAGTCACAAGATGAATAACCGAAGCATTTTCAGGCACCATCCGTTACACTTCATGTTAATATAAGGTTCCACATCATCTGAACAACAGTGCAATCGATCTACCGCCCTGACGATTAACAACGTGAAGCTGATAATAAACTCGTGAGATCCCTAGGAAATAAAGCTATCCAGTAGAGAGAGCATGGAGAAAACAGATGTAGCCTCTATGCAAAACACCATGAATGCCTGGTGGATCGAACGCGTGACTTGACCGCACACCACCTTGGTATACCTCGTGCAGTAGTGCTCGCCGTCCCCCAGAATGGCAGCCGCAGCACAGGCGGAGGCATAGACTGCTGCGAGAGTGAGAAAAGCCATGATCTGCAATGCATCCACAATCGTTTTTGAGAATTGCTAGTGCAGTCAAAAATGATTTTGCATCATATCTGAAGTGTGTCCGTTCGATGTAGCAACTTCGGCTTAGCTCATACAGACAAAAAAAAAACACTTTCACTAACTATACAGTTTTTCATCCCTTGCTCTCGAAATGTTCGCAGGACAAGCGAACGATATTTCTTGGTTATTGCGAAATAAAGTAAATTGGAAAATTAAGGCCATGCCCAGTTATACTTACGCAGTCACCGAGAAGCAAGAGGATTAGAAGCCCCCGTTTGTGGAGATATTTTGTATTCCTCATAGCATAGATATCAACACAAGCAAGGGCCAAAGTCCACATAATCTGCAGGAGCATTGTAGTATTCATGAAGCTGAAAACAAAGAGAGACCATTATGGTAGATTAATAACTCAAAATTAACCAAGTTCAGGGTTAGTCTTGGCTCTGGGAACTTTGCAAAAAGTCCCCGTCAAAAGATAAATCAGCCTTAATCCATGAAGCCAGACAGAGAAGGCACTTTTCACTTGGTTAGACTTTTCCTTGTTCGTCTGTTCTTCTACTATAAACAAAACTAAAATAATCGATAGCTAAGACACGATACTAACTAATATATATAGTGTTCCTCGCCCAATGGTATGTACCACAAATCGGGCAGCTTTTTGGGTGAAGAAAATTCACAATAGACACCAACACAATCGATTATATTCTGTCAACGTGCCCTTATAGAACTGAAAAAGAGAAAACACACACACACAAAAAAAATGAAGAAAGAATTTCCAGAGCAAGAAAAACAGCGAACTGAACAGATCACAGAGCCAAACGTTGCAGGATTTGAGAGGAAAGAAAATTTGGTTGTGATGGGGGAGCCGGGGAGGAAGTACCAGAAGGCATTGTTGTTGACTTGTTGGAGAAGCCGAGAGCGGTGACCATGTCACGCAGAGGGATGCGACGGCGAAGGCACACTGCGACACCCGCAGCACCACTCCTCTCCACGTCCCTGGGTGCAGAGCGCAGCGTGTGGGCGAGTGGGCGATGTGATATTTTTCTACTCCGGCCGAACGCCCTTCCTTCTCTTCTTCTATAAGGGTCAGGTCCCCATCGGCCATTGCCAAGCAATTCCCGTGTTCATCCGGCCGGTTTTGGCTAGCGGGAGCAGGGCCATGTGAGCCCAAGTTAAAGCGACGTGCTCCGCGCTTGACCCTTGCACCAAATAGGGAACTGCCTTTTTTTGTTTGCAGTAGGTAGTGCACTGCCTTAACCGATTATCAAGGAGTAGTGACTCATGAGTAACACTGCGAAATACGTAGTACATCCGCCGATAGGCACTAAGAAGAAATGTCACGCTACATCTGGTGGGAGTAGTCCTTTGCTAATGCTACGTCGCGTCATGGCAAATGGTGTGTTTTTTTTATCGCTTGGCACGTACGGTTTTTTTCTTTTTTTTTTCTTTTCACAATTCAATTCCTCTCCGTTTTTCCTACTCCATTCTCCAAGCACGCGTGCACTAGCAAAGATTATCTTCCACCGGTGCCTAGCTAGAAAAAGGTACTAGTGCTAGCTTGATAGCTTGTGTACCTGTAATTTTCAAAACTTTCTTTTTAGAACCCGCTGGATGTCTGCGCGTCTGATCAAGAGGGAAACAAAGATCCAATAATTACAACCTGTAAGACAACCTCTAACAGATCCCTTAAAACACGTGGAACCTTAAAATAACCGTCAATTTACAGTTTTTTTTGCCAAAATAGTGGATCAATCAGACACCGCATACGAGACCGGCCTTTAAATTTTTTAAGGGGGCGGAAAAAATACACCCTCGATACAAGGGTTCGGAGGCCAACCCGACGTCGCCCCATATCATGCCTTTACTTTGCGGGGAGGAGGGGGACATTTTCGCGCCCTAATTTCCCAACTCCCCTTCCGCCACCGCCGATCTCCGTCTCCCCGCGAGTTAATTGGATAAAACTACCACAATTGGGGCTGTCGGGACGAGTCAGTACCACTTTCGGTAATTTTTGCGAGTCAGTACCAGTTCTGAGTCATAGCATTGCAAATTGCAGTAAATTTCGTCTAACAGCATTTTAACACGCTTTCTGACGGCTGGGGCTCAGTTGTCAATGCTGAGTTGGCGCCACATGTCTGAGAGGAGCTAAGGTGGAAGTGGGGCCCACCTGTCAGCCATATTTTATTTTATTTTTTATTTTTCTCTCCTATTTTACTATTTACCGTCAGTGGAGCTGAGGAGACCAGATGAATCGATCGAGGCGGCGCAACCGCGGAGCCTCCAGCGGGTCCGCGCGAACCTCCGCCTTCCCGACCGACCCTTCACGGCCCCGTCCACCGACTACGATGCCGGCGTCCCGCGCCCTCCGCCTCGACCTCCCCTCCTCCAGTGTCCCGCGCCCCGACCTTGTGCCGACAACGACCTGCGCGCCGGCGACCCCGAGTTGCACGCGCTCTGTCAAATCCCCCTGGTCTCCTCCTCCCCACCCAGCCGGAGACTGAGAGAGCGATTGAGGGGGCCGTGGAGCCCTAGCGAGCCATGGACGCGCCGCGGCGGGAGAGGAGGCACCACCGGAAGAGCGCGGCGGCGGCGGGCAGGGGACAGCGGCTGTAGTGTGGGCGGCGTATGGGGACATGTTCGGGGGCCTTCCGCGGTTTGGGGCCGCCGCCGCTGGACTATGCGGAGGTGTTCGGGGGTGTCGCCGCCACCTGCTCCATACTCTACCTCGATCTACCGCCATCTCCATCACCGACAACGGCAGTGTTGGAGGCTTCTCCGGTCGTGGGTGCGACGTGGGCGACTACAACGAGATCTTCGGCTGTTTCGGGTTCGCCGACTTCGCGGGCGCCCCACGAGGAGCTGTTCGGCGGGCGGATCGGAAGAGGAAAGCCGATGGAGGAAGAAGAAGGTGGATGGGGGAAAATAGGGAGGCTGACGGGTGGGACCGACTGATAGTAAATAGTAATATAGGAGAGAAAAATAAAAAATAACATAAGATCTGGCTGATAGGTGGGCCCCACTTCCACCTCAGCTCCTCCCAGACACGTGGCGCCAACTAGCCTGTCAGAAAGTGTGTTAAAATACTGTTAGACGAAATTTAGTGCAGTTTGCAACGCTATGACTCAGAAGTAGTACGGACGCGCAAAAATTACCGAAAGTGGTGCTGACTCGTCCCGACAACCCCAATTATGGTAGTTTTATCCAATTAACTCTCTCCCCGCCCCGCCCAGCCTCCCCGCGCCACTCGAGCTAGGCCATGGATGTTCCGCAGCCACCGCCACTCCCTAGCAAGGTCATTCCGGCGCAAGAAACCCATCCACGGCCTCCGCCAGATATGGTGACTGCCGCCACTCTCGGCCCACTTGAAACCGTGTCGGCGATAGGCTCTACCTAGAGGAAGTGCACGCGGCAGGGTTTCCTCATCATCCAGGGTGGTGGCGTGCCCGCTGCCCCCACCACAGCGACCACAGGCACTCCGTCGAAGCACAAGAAGTCGGCGCCGAAGAAAGTGAGGAATGCGGTGCCCAAACGCGAGGTTGTCGCCATGTCGATTCCCGAGAAGCAAGCTCGATCCCATACAGCCGCCACCACGAGGTATGAACCATTCGGCCCCTTCCAAAATATTTCAAATTCAGCCATTTCGAGTAATTGTTCCAATATGATGCATTGTAGCACCAATTTGCACGATGAAAGTTCCTACATAGTTTGTGAATATGTTGAATGAAAATTCGGTCGAGTTGGAACCCTCGCAAGTTTACAACAAGGTGTATGCTGGTGTGGATGGTGTCGGTTATGACGAGGATGAGGTGGAGGTTCAACGGTTCCCATCCACAAGAGAATGATGAACTACACCCAATTGGAAGATGTGATATTGATCAAAGCGTGGGAGAGTGTGTCTCTCAATGTCGTGACCAGCACCGATCAAACCAGGGAGAGGTATTGAAAAAAGATTGAGGACAAATTCTTTCAATTCATGCCACCTCTTCCTAGCACGGTTCCATGCACCTATCGATCACTCCAACGTCGTTGGGATGTCATCAAAAACACTTGTAGCCGTTGGAGCGGATGCTTGGAGCAAGTACGTGGTGCACCGCCATGTGGTATAGATGAAAGTGACTATGTGAGTCTTCGCATATTTTCAATTCATTTGTGTGCATATTTGGAATACATTTGTGTGCATCTTTCCAATTCATTTGGTGTTTGCATCTTCTAGGAACGAATTGCAAAAGAATGGTACCTAGAAATGATGGCTTCCAAGGTCAAGCCATTCAACCTTGAGCATTCTTGGACTTTGCTCAAAACAAGCGACAAATGGAAGTTGAGGGAGCAATAAGCTCCACCAAAAAGAGGCTCACTCATTCAATTGGATGATGAAGAAGATAATGATGCTCCACCAGGAGGAAGAAACAAGGGCAAGCCTGAGGACAACAAGATGGCGAAGGAGAAGCTAAATTAGCAAGCCGAGAATTGAAGTTTGAGGGATAAGATTGATCACATGGTGCACTCAAACGAGATGATGGTGCCCAAGACATTGGAAACAAATATGATTTTGGATGAGAAGAAAACTCAAGAGAAGCAAGCAAGGTGGCAAGCACTCTGGAAAGATGGGTTGCGCAAGGTTGCCGTTGATGGGAGAAAAGGCATTGCCGAGAGAAACAAGGCCATGGCCAAGCTACTTGCCGAGGAAAACAAGATCATGTCGATGGACCAAATCATCATGTATAGCATCACTTAGAGTGGCATGATGAGCATGATGATGCAAGGAGAGGCATCATGGAGAGACGAAGCGAAGCGGCAAGGGGAAGATGCCATGCTCGGCCTAGGTATGATGCTACTTCTAGTGGTGATGCTCCAGGTAGTGGTGGCGCCAAAGCTTGATGATCGCTTTATTTCATGATGTTTTGTGGTATTTTGGTTGGTCTTGTGCAACGGGGTTGCGAGATGATGTGTTAAACTTGCATAATTGTCGCGTTTGTATTTTAAAATTGTCATATTTATAGTAAAAATGTCGAAACTGTCACAATTCTGCATATCGTGTTTAAGGTCTGAGAGTTCGCGCCAGCCGCGCGAACCGCAAAATCGCGATTTTCACAGCTCTTATCCGCATTTTAAAGCCCCGCGTTTTAAAGGGTCTGCTAGAGATGCTCTAAGAGGCCGCACACCCATGGTCTGCAACTTTGTGCAGCCATCCACCTCCTAACATACGCTACTCGATCTCTCCCAGATGCCCACCTCTACAACGAGAATATCATTTTGTGGCCCGAAAGTTGGGACGCCCAGGCAACGCGGTACCCAAGTTGATTTTAATCACTGCGATTTTAATCACTGCGCCAATTGCTGAGAGGGGTCTTTCGAGTGAATGGTGGCCAAACCCAATATTTTCAATCGCGCCCGTTAAGTCAGGATATTCCGTTACACTAGTTCCTGCTGTGCCCCTTCTTCGCCGGTCACTCTTCTTAGCCACCCTACATGTGTCATAGGGGCAAATCAGTTATTGTACTTTCCTAACTCTCGACACTAAATCTTGCTGCTATGGCGGCGGTGGTCCCTTTTCTTCCCTTCCCCGACCCTAAATCTGCCGGCGGCAGAGGACCTTTTTTCTCCCTCCCCCGACACTGAATCCGACGACAGTGGCCCAACATGTCTTGCAAGGCGAAGGTTGTAGCTATGTCCCGACTGATTCGGGTCCATTGGGGCCCAAGTCTGGGGCTAAACGCGTAGCAGCGGCAAGGTCTTCAGCCCTAGTTAGCGAGGCGACCAACAAGGATTCTGCTCCCAAGGTACCTACAAGCAGCGGGTTTAAGAGAAAATCAAGGCCGGTGGTGGATTGTTCGTCTCCGATGGGCGGATGTAGCACCTAGATCTCGAAGAAGAAAACCCGGAAGAAGAGCGAGAGGTGAATTTTTCTTATCTGTGCCTTATCTTGCAAGTAGATTAGTTATGGCATAATAGAATCAAACGAACTGAAAATTCCCCTTTCTAATCAAATTAGGCACATCTTTGATACAAGGGACCTATATGAGTTCATAGTTCATGTTCGGCAGTACACTACAAACTTGATTTTGGTTGCGAGAGGGTTGTGTTCGGGCAAGATGTGCATCTACTTGTGAATTGCAAAGAGGTTGTGTCTGTTTCAAAGCTGGTAGATATGCTTGCCGCTAGAATTCTCTGGGGTTCTAGACAGAGGACAAAATTGGTGTGGCGCAACATGAATGATACCTATCTGCAAATTGAGCACTTCCATGAGCTTCAGATGGTTTGGGAGTGTTGTGCAGCTGATCGTAAGGTGAAAGTTGAAGTGATGATTGATGATATGTATGCAGATGCTGGAGATCTTGCTGCTAGAGCTTCTGCTACTAGAGAATACCGACCAATAGATGTTGATCTAGATAAGTTCAGTATACGCATAGAGGTGGATTCATACATGGCAAAACTTGATGAGGGAGTTAATAAGCCAGTTTTATCATGTACTGTGGAGATCACTGTCGATTCCAAAAACATAACTCTTGATGAAATGAGAGAGATGATCGGTATGGAAATCAGTATTGGCCCTAAGAAGATGGCAAAAATCCGGTGGTGGCATCATAAGAAGCAGCAATTCATAGATGTTTCAGATACTAAAGATCTGATGCAGATTATGCGATGAAAGAAGCGAACCAGGAAGGTGTTCTTCCTTGGTACCATTTCTGATGTTGTTGGACAGGTTATAGTGGATGTAGATGCCCCTGTAGTGGCTCAACAGAATGAGGTGGTCGACGTTGATGAGATATGATGAGAGCTGCTACCCTAGGCTTGTCATATGGACCACGGGGTTCCCCTGCCTGTATTTGTAATATTGACTAATGTTGTATTTAGAGCGTGTTTCTATGATTATGTTTGTTGAGAGATTGCGATATAATGTTGTGCGAGCTGGTGAGATTTTCGGACATGTCACTCACTAAAACCATCGTTGTTGTAATAAGACATAAGTACATTGTAGTTGACATGATTATGTTTCTTAAGATGACGTACCGTACTTGTTTCTGTTATTATGTTTGTTGGGACATTGTAATGTAATGTTTTGTGAAACCATGACTGGACAAGTGATGCATAAATACATTGTAGTTGACATGATTATGTTTCTTGAGATGATGTACTGTACTTGTTTCTATTATTTTGTTTGTTGAGAGATTGTAATGTAATGTTTTGCAAAACCATGTCAGGACAAGTGATGTGTAAGTACTTTGTAGTCGACATGATTTTGTTTCTTGAGTTGATGTAATATACTTGTTTTTGTGATTATGTTTGTTGAGAGATTGTAATGTGATGTTTTGTGAAACCATGATGTGATTATGTTTGTTGAGAGATTGTAATGTAATGTTTTGTGAAACCATGACTGAATAAGTGATGCATAAGTACCTTGTAGTTGACATCATTTTGTTTCTTTAGATGATGTAATATACTGGTATGTTTTCATTAGGCCATAAAATTGGGATAGAGGGAGTGCAGGTTTAATATTTGAAATGAGAATGTATGAAGAGCATCCATATTAGGCAGGAGACAGAAATCCAGGAAAAGGGCATGGTATCTATTAAACTATTGTAACATGCCAATTTAGTCATCGTTGTAGCGGTAGAAGGGCTGCTCTCTCTCTCTCGCCGACGCTGACACCGACGACGATGCCGTCGCTGCGATGACGCATTCGTCATGCTGTCCTTGAACGGCGAGGACGACCAGTCTAGCAGCGACAACCTTATCTCCGACATCGAGTATTCCTTCCACGATGTGAGTTCCTCTGTTTTCTCGGGATAGGATTAGGTGATACGTCCATAACGTATTTATAATTTTTGATGGTTTTATGCTAATAATATGCCTTTGACACTCCTTTTTGTATAAAGTTTATGATTTGTTTGGACTAACCTACTAATAGTTTCAAAAGTGCACAATGTTCTTGTTTTACACTTTGATGTGTAGGAATTACCAAGAATATAAGTGGAAACCTTGTTGGAGTCAAATTGGGATTTTCCAGAAATCTGTCTCAGAAATCTTTTTAAAGATGATCACGTTTCGGTTCGAAGACGGCGTCAAACGGAAAACTGTTAAACAACAAAGTTGTTAGAAATTTCGCGACAAACGTTCTAGATATAAAATTTAGGTGATTCCGAGTCCGGACGGGCATTTTAGGCCCGATTTACTGCAGCCTAAGATGGGGTGACGGAAATCCGAAAAGCTATATAAAAAGAGGAAATCTAATTCGCCTAGGGCATCTCCACCCACGAATTTGCAGCCACCAAAGCCACGTTTTTGCCTCCTCCATGGATCCCATCTCCATGGGGGAGAGCTCCTAAGAAGCCATGAAGGAAGGGGGCTAAGGGGCGGTGCTCCCCCATGATACCGGCGGCGGGGATGGAGTCCCCCGCGCCGCCGCCGCCGCCGCCCTCTTCACCATCTTCACCGCCATCTCCATCACCTAATCCTCCTAGTATGCAGTGGTTCATCCTCCCACACACCTCTGTACCGACCTATGTAAACATGGTGTTTGATGCTATTAGTTATAATCCTATGATCTATGTCATGTTTGAGTAGTTTTTTGTTCTTAGATTGAATGGTTGAACGTCTTTGGTTCATTAGAGTTGTATGTTGATATGGTACAGTCCTTTGGTGTCCATTATATTTGTGCGCGCATAGATTAAACATCATAGGGTTTGTAGTATGTGTAAGAGGAAGGGGGAAGTTCTGCCGGAGTGATAGAAACCTGAGGACGCGAATCAGAATGTTGCACGTATGGGAGTAAGAGGACCATTAAACTTAAGGCTATGGTTGGGGAAGCCTTAATGCATTGATTAGTACTTACGGATGTTTGCTAATAATCCAATCATATAGTATATGTAATTCCAAGTAGTGAAGCGCATGTATATTTAGCCTCTCCCACATAGAAAACTGCATCGAAGACAATGAACCTGATCTATTCGCTATTTAAACTTGGACAAAGACACCACAATTACCACCACTATTCCACACTCATGGTTCTGTTAGTTTAGTGTATTTTATTGCTGCAGCAACTATCTTTACTTTCTTGTTATTTATTATCATGCAAAGCTATCTCTATTACTCATATTATTGCTCTGGTTTTATTTCCTAGATAATGCAAACGTTTAGTGTGCGTAGAGTTGTGTCAGTGGTTGATAGAACTTGAGAGAATATCTATCCTACCTTTAGCTCCTCGTTGGGTTCGACACTCTTACGTATCGAAAAGGCTACACACGATCCCCTATACTTGTGGGTTATCAAGACCTTTTCTAGCGCCGTTGCGGGGGAGAAATAGCGTGTGGGTGAATATTCTTGTGTGCACTTGTTTTCTTTATCTCTAAGTAGGTTTTACTTTCAGTTTTAAGTTGTTCTCTATCTTAGTATGGATAAGAAATGCGAATTACAAAAAAAATTAGTTGTACTTGTTACCTAAAAACGTTTTAAAAAAGGAAAGTGATTGGAAAGATGAGTAATGGTTAAGTGGGGGTCGACCTTGAACACTTGTGTTCATGCCTATGAAACCAAAACAAATCTTTCCATGGAAGCTTTTCAGTTCAAAACTTGTAGGAATGCATGAAGCCTTGAAAAAGAAAGATATTTCTGGTATTGAGCTTAATGCTTATTCATTCGAAAATACTTGAATCTTGATCCTATGCCTAATTTAAAGGCATTAAAGAAAAATACTTATTGGAAGATAACCCAAACGTTTTAGTTGAGTCTTGGAAGTTATTGCTTCAGTAATAACCTCTTCTTATACTTTTTATTTGCCTTTTGTGCTAAGAGTAACCTCTAATGAGAGAGAAGTAATGCTTGGGAAAGTTGCTGTCCCGAATCAGATTTTTGTGCTTTGCTGTAAAAATTTGTGTAAAACCTCTGTATGTCGGTTTGAGCTGTAATGTTTTGTGCTTCTACCCCAAGTTGTTATCTAACTTTCGTTAATTCAACACTTTTCGATTTGAACAACAGAAGGTCTTCGAAAAATTGGTTTTTACCTGTTGGTCTGTTTTGACAGATTTTTGCCATTATTTACATTTACTTCTTGTTGATTCCTTTTTGAGTTCTTTTTGGGGAATTGAGATTTTTGAGGGAAGTGCTACAGTAGCTTGTGTTTTAATGGAAGTTTTATCTGTGTTGGAACTGAATCCAAAGACTTATTATCTTGAATGCACTAATGTTGCTAATAAAGGTTGTGTGAAGTTTTGTATGAAGGAAAAATTTCAGGTGTCTGGAAAGAATGATGTAATGAGATGAAGAATGGACTAAAGCTCAAGCTTGGGGATGCCACGTTTGTCACCCCAAGAAATATCCAAGAAGTACAAGCGTTAAATCTTGGGGATGCTCAACGCATCCCCTTCTTCATCAATAAAAATCTCAGGTTCTTCTAAACTCTTCATTTTTATTGTTTCATGAACAATTGTGTTGTTCTTGGAGCGTCTTGGTTTTCGTTTTTGGTTTTTGTTTGCTTGGTTTGCTTGACTAAATTGGTTGCCCCCCTCTTTCATACATTAGTTTTCAAATAAGTGTGGTTTGGATTGGAAAAGAGTAGGAAAAGTTCATGATTAAGTGGTAAAAGGAGCTCGTTTTTTACTGTGGCCTATGCTTTGTCATGTCATGCTTGATATTGTTTTGGATTTATGCTTAGTGATTTTTGCTGTAGCATGACATGTTATAAACAATTGAGATTGCTTAATGTGCCTTGAAAGAATCATGCGTTGTTTTAGCATATTAAAGCATAGTATTGTGGTATTCTCTTTTGATGCTTTATTTGGGTTGACTTGGTGCATGCTCACACCATGTTATGACTATCCCAAGTCACCATAACCTTTATGATCCTTTAGTTTTCGACTTGTAATATCACTTTATGCTTTAATTAATGATGTTTTGTCGCTTTGCATGATTATGGCCATTATTGCTCTTTTAGTTGGTCGCTCCCAGTCTTTTGCTAGCCTCCATAACCAAGTATGAGTTCCACTCATGCATCCAAATCCAAATAAAACCAAGTTATCCCAAAAATTCAACCATACCCACCTGTTAGCATTTGCTATTCCAAGTATATTCATGCTTTTATCTACCTTGTGAATTAAAATTGTTATGAGAAAACTAGTGATTAAAGCTCTCATGAACTTGATTGCACATTTTACTTTTCTTGCCCCTAATAAACTTGAACCATTGTGTCATCTATGTTGTATATGCTTGCACTTATATGTTGGGGATTAGCAGAACCATGCTGTCATGGGGAACGCTTTCAACATTGCACTTGTACATTGTACCTAGTTGATGTCATGCTCTTTTGTCTATGGATGTCGTCGGTGTGAAATGAAAGGGGAGCTTGTAAGTCCATGGAGTTATGTATGTGTGTTAGAGAAACGTCTGGGCCGCCGGTCTAATCCATGCCTAATCATGGTGGAAACCTGCAGCGTAACCATAATGAGCAATCTATGAACCATTCTTCTTATAAAAAAGAGATAGAGATTGAGAAAAAAGAAAAAAAGAGATGAAAAGAGGAAAGAGAGAAAAAAGCACCATTTTCCCATGGTAAATAAGAAGATTGCTGATATTCTCGTTGTCTGCTTGCCTTATCATTTTGATATGGGGATTCTTCCGTATCATCGGGCAAGGGGTAACCCGTTGGAGGTTCTCTATGATACACATGTACTTACTATGACAAGAAATTACCGGTAACTAAACTTGAGTAGCATGAGGAGCGGCCCTCGTATTCAAGGGACATGAGATTTCCAACTTATACTTTGTCAAGCATATACTCCATAGTTTGTTCACTTTAACCTTAATCACTTCAAGATGCTTACGATAGGGCAATGAGAGCTGAAAGCTAATAAGTACCATAATTTTTGGAAGCTCTTTATGAGACTTGAATCCCTGCTTCCTTCTATGAAGGCCTTTCTTCCACTTTTATATTGAGTCTTCACCTTCTATCTTTATGCACCAATTAAGAGAGCATAGTTGTCATTCTTAGTTCTATGTGCATTGTCCCAAGACTTGTTGATTGATGCATAACTTTGATATTGCTTGTTCCTAAACTATTTGTATCTAGTCACCCTTATGAACTTTGAAGGTGTCCTATGCATTTATGTTTTTCTACTCTATGAGGGACAATCTGAATACCATTCTCATTATGCTTTCTTTATGTGTAACAAACAAACATCTTGCAAAGTATCGTTATTCATGAATCTTTTGTTTGTGCCTTTTCATGTTACAACATAGTTGCTATGTCTTATTGTTAGAACTCTATCTTTCATGATTCATGTTTAGAGTACCTTAATCCCAGCTATCAATACTTTTACAATAATGATGATCAAGATTGTGTTGTTTGCATATCACCTCAAAAATTATATTGTTTTTATCGTTTACCTACTCGAGGACGAGCATGAACTAAGCTTGGGGATGTTGATACGTCCATAACATATCTATAATTTTTGATGGTTTTATGCTAGTAATATTCTTTTGACACTCCTTTTTGTATAAAGTTTATGATTTATTTGGACTAACCTACTAATATTTGCAAAAGTGCACAATGTTCTTGTTTTACACTTTGATGTGTGATGGCTCGTGGTTGATGTAGAGCTCGTTGGGAACCCCAATAGGAAGGTATGATGATCACAGCAGCAAGTTTCCCTCAGTTAAAACCAAGGTTTAATCGAACCAGTAGGAGCAAGGAAAACCCCAAAGGTGTTGCTAGCTGAGCCTTGGCAGGGCGCACTACCGGTGCTATTAGCAATGTGGAGACCTGCACAACACAACCACAGAACTCTATCCCCAACTTGCGATGAGGTTGTCAATTTCACTGTGTTTTTCTGAAACAAAGGATTAAACGTATCGAATGGAAAGAAGTAATAGTTTGCAGAAAGTAAACACAAAGCAGTAACAATTTATAGATTGTATGTAAAGAAAAGGACCGGGATCCATAGTTCACTAGAGGTGGCTCTCCTTAAGATAGATAACATGGGTGAAAAAATTACAGCGGGGCAATTGACAAACATCGAGAAAGGAATACATGCATATACTAATTATTTTGACTCCTTTGAGACTTGATTGGGAATTACAACATTATACATAGACCGTCATCCAACTACATCTATGACTAATAATCCACCTTCAGGGTATCATCCGAACCCCCTCCAGTATTAAGTTGCAAGCAACAGATTATTTCTTGGAGTTGCTAGCTTCTACTTGGCCAAGATAGCTACTAACAACGGAAAGCATGCAAGATCACAAATAACAAAGACATGATAGAATCAATATTCAATCTGAAATAGCAAATATCCATCGGATCCCCGCAAACACAACATGCAGAATTACAAATAGATGATCGTGATCATGAACGGAGCTCACAAGATCTAGACATGAAAGCACAAAGGAGGAGAACCTACCATCTAGCTACTACATGGATCCGTAGTCCAAGGATGAGCTACTCACGCATCACACCGGAGGCTTGCATGATGATGAAGAAGGCCTCCAGGGTGAATTCCCCTCTCTGGCAGGGTGCCGGGAAGAGCTTCAGATCCCTCCCGATCTAGGGATGGAGATGACGGCGGCAACAGATTCTTTCGTGGATTTTTGATCGGGTACTTAGGGTTTTCGTCCCGAGGGCATATTATAGGTCGAAGGGGAGGCCGAGGGGGTGTCGGAGGTGGCCAGACCACCCCCTGGCGCGGGCCAGGCTAGGCCACGCGGCCAGGTGGTGTGGTGCCCCCTCGCCCCTCTCCGTCTCGTACTCTGGCATCTGATGACTTCCGGAAAAATAGGCACTTTGGCTTTTATCCTGTCCAATTCTGAGAATATTCATTTTCTAACTTTGGAACCAAAAACAGCAGAAAACAGGCAGCTGGCACTATGGCTCTTGTTAATAGGTTAGTCCAAGAAATCATATGAAACGTATTGCAAAGTGTGGACAAAACACAATAAAGTGGATAAAACCAAGCATGGAACATCAAAAAATATAGATACATTTGCAATGTATCAACATCCCCAAGCTTAACTCCTGCTCGTCCTCGAGTAGGTAAGTGATAAAAAGAAAGAATAATTTTTGAGGTGACATGCACCATCAGAGACTTGATCAAAGTATTTATAAAACATTCAAAGCTGGGATCATAGTACTTCAATCATAGCATGAAATACAAAGTTCTAGCAATAAGACAAAGAAACTATGATGCAACATGAAAATGCACAAACAAAAGATTCATGAATAACAATGCTTTGCAAGACGTTTGTTTGATTCACATAAAGAAAACATAGCAAAATAGTATTCAGCTTGTCTCTCATAGAGTAGCAAAACATAAAAGCATAGGACACCTTCAAAGTTCATAAGAGTGACTAGATACAAATAGTTTAAAGCAAGCAATATCAAGTTATGCATCAATCAACTAGTCTTGGGACAATGCACATAGAACTAAGAATCGCCACTATGCTCTCAAAGTAGGTGCATAAAGGTAGAAGGTGGAGACTCAATATAATGGTGGAAGAAAGGCCTTCATAGAAGGAAGTAGGGATTCAAGTCTCATAAAGAGCTTCCAAAAATTATGGTACTTATAGCTTTCAGCTCTCATTGCCCCTATCATAAGCATCTTTAAGGTGATTAAGGTTAAAGTGACACAACTAAGAGGATATGCTTGACAAGTTATAAACCGAAACCTCATGCCCCTTACTTACGAAGACCGATCCTCATGCTACTCAACTTTAGTCACGAGTAAGCTCTTGTCACTATAAGTACATGTGTATCATAAAGAAACGCCAATGGGGTACCCCTTGCACATGATACAGGAGCTATCCCATAAGCAAAATTACAAGGCAAGGAGACAATGAGCATCTCATCGATCTTTTTATTTGCTATTTGCATAAGTTTTTATTGAGGATGCTTCATAGAGTGCTCATTATGGTGATGCTGCAAGTTTCCACCATGATTCGGCATGGCTTAGGCTAGCGGCCCAGGCGTTTCTCTAACACACATACAAACTCCATGATCTTACAAGTTCCACTTTTATTTCACACAGCCGGGATCCATAAGCAAAAGAACATGATATCAATGGGGTACAAAGTACAAGTGCAATATTGAAAGCGTTCCCCATGATACATGGTTCTGCTAATTTCAACTTATAAAGCGCAAGCATATACGCAACAAAGAAGGACCCAATGGTTCAATTTTATTAGATGCAAAAAAGTAAAGTGTGCCATCAAGTTCGTGAGAGCTTTAATCACTAGTTTTCTCATAACAAGTTTAATTCGGAAGGTAAACAAAAGCATGAATATACTTGGAATAGCATAATCTAGTAGGTAGGTATGGTGGACTCTTTGGAATAACTTGGTTTAGGGAGTTGGATGCATGAGTGGAACTCATACTTGGTTGTGGAGGCTAGCAAAAGACTGAGAGCGACAAACTAAGAGAGCAATAATGGCCATAATCATGCAGAGCGACAAAACATCATTGATCAAAGCATAAAGTGATACTACAAGTTGAAAACTAAAGGATCATAAAGGCTATGGTGACTTGAGGTAGTCATAACATGGTGTGAGCATGCGCCAAGTCAACCCAAATAAAGCATCAAAGGAGAATACCACTATACTATGCTTTAATATACTAAAACAATGCATGATTCATCCCAGGCACATTAAGAAATCTCAATTGTTTATAACAAGTCATGCTACAGAAAAGAATACTAAGCATAAATCCAAAACAAAATCAAACATGGCATGACAAAGCATAGGCCACAGTCAAAAATAATCTCTTTTTACCACATAAGCATGAACTTTCCTACTCTTTTCCAAACCAAACCAAACTATTTGCAAACCAATGTATGAAAGAGGGGGTCCAACCAATTTATTCAGAAATAAAGTACACCAAGCAAACAAAAAACCAAAACAAAAATGAAAAAGAAGACGCTCCAAGAACAACACAACTGTGCATGAAACAATAAAAATGAAGCGTTTGGAAGAAACCTGGGATATTTATTGATGAAGAAGGGGATGCCTTGGGCATCCCCATGCTTTGACGCTTGTACTTCTTGGATATTTCTTGGGGTGACACGCGTGACATCCCCAAGCTTGAGCTTTAGTCCATCCTTCATCTCATTACTCATTCCTTCCATACACCTGAAATTTTTTCCTTCATACAAAACTTCACACAATCTTTATTAGCAACATTAGTGCACTCAAGATAAAAGGTCTTAAGATTCAGTTCCAACACCAAATAAAATTCCATTAGAACACTAGATACTGTAGCACTTCCCTTAAAAATCTCAATTCCCCAAAAGAACTCAAAAAGGAACCAACAAGAAGCAAATGCAGAAAATGGCAGAAATCTGTCAAAACAGACCAGCAGGTAAAGAAGAATTTTTTCGAAGCCCTTCTGTTGCTCAAATAAAAAAGTGTTAAACTAACTAAAGTTAGATAACAACCTGAGGAAGAAGCACAAAAATTCACGCCTCAAAAAGGCCTTCAGAGATTTTACACGGTGTTTTAAGGTTAAGCACAGAAATCTGTTTCGGGACAGCAACTTTCCCAATCATTACTTCTCTCTCATTAGAGGTTACTCTTGGCACAAAAAGCAAATAAAAATAATAAGAAGAGGTTATTACTGAAGTAATAACTTCCAAGACTCATCTAAAACTTTTGGGTTATCTCCCAATAAGTACTTTTCTTTAACGCCTTTAAGTTAGGCATGATAGTTTGAGAAGATGCTCACATAAAAAATATGAATTGAAGTAAAAGAGAGCATCAAGAAGCAAATTCAAAACACATTTAAGTCTAACACACTTCCTATGCATAGGAATCTTGTATTCAAATAAATTCACAAAGAACAAAGTGATAGGCATAGGAACATAAAACAAAAGTAACTTCAAAAGTTTCAGCACATAGAGAGGTGTTTTAGTATCATGAAAACTTCTACAACCATATTTTACTCTCTCATAATAATTTTCAGTAGCCTCATGAATAAACTCAACAATATAACTATCACATAACACATGGTTTTCATCAAAAGAATCCACATGAACATAACATTCATCCTCCTCTGGTAAGCATGGGGGACAATCAAATAAGGTAAGGGGTAAAGAGTTACTCTCATTAGAAGGTAGGCATGGGTAGATCCATTCTTATATCTTTTGTTCATCACTATCCTCCTCTTTTTCATCTAATGAACTTTCAAGTTCAACAATTTCTTCTTCCATAGGCTCCTGCAAGGCATTAATCTCTTCCATTTGTGGAGAGCATCTATTAAGATATTCTAGAATATAGCCATTTCTTTCCTTGTATTTATAAAAGAAAAATTTAAGTATATCATAAACCTCATATTTATAATGTGCATCATCAATATTTTCAAGCAAATAAGCAAGTTCGAATGCACCCTTCTAAGCAATAAATTCTTCAATTTGTTCAACATCATAAAAGTCATAATTTCTTTTAACATAAGAAGATATGGTAACATTATCATTATACTCACATTGAAAAGGGAGGTGTTTATACCTCCTACAGTAACAAGATTTGTCAAAGCAATAAGTAACATTATAAGTAGAGCACACGTTTCTAGCAATAATATTCAATTTATCAATTTGTTCCCATAAGTGTTTCCCTTTTTGTGACAAGCGGTGTTCCTTATAATAATATTTTTGTTCTTCCGTGAACTCACCTTGCCAATAAGATTCAGTTTCAAAGAAACCAACAATTGATAGAAAGAATGATAAAGCAAGACAATAACAGACCAATGAAAATAACAACTATAGTAGGAACTAATTTTTGTGTGTGTTTTTGATAAAGAAACAAGCAAATAAAGCAAAAAGAATCTAAGCTAAACAAAAATAACAAAGTAAAGAGATTGGTTATGAGGGACTCCCCTTGTGAAGATGTCCTTGACTCCCCGGCAACGGCGCCAGAAAAATTCTTGATGGCTCGTGCTTGATGTAGAGCTCGTTGGGAACCCCAAGAGGAAGGTATGATGAGCACAGCAGCAAGTTTCCCTCAGTTATAAAACCAAGGTTTAATCGAACCAGTAGGAGCAAGGAAACACCCCAAAGGTGTTGTTAGCTGAGTCTTGGCAGGGCACACTACCGGTGCTAGTAGCAACGTGGAGACCTGCACAACACAACCACATAACTCTGTCCCCAACTTGCGATGAGGTTGTCAATCTCACCGTGTTTTGCTGAAAACAAAGGATTAAACGTATCGAGTGGAAAGAAGTAATAGTTTGCAGAAAGTAAACACAAAGGAGTAACAGTTTATATATTGTATGTAAAGAAAAGGACTGGGATCCATAGTTCACTAGAGGTGGCTCTCCTTAAGATAGATAACATGCTGGGTGAACAAATTATAGTGGGGCAATTGACAAACGTCAAGAAAGCAATACATGCATATACTAATCATCTTGACTCCTTTGAGACTTGATTGGGAATTACAACATTATACATAGACCGCCATCCAACTGCATCTATGACTAATAATCCACCTTCAGGTTATCATCCGAACCCCCTCCAATATTAAGTTGCAAGCAACATATTATTGCTTTACGAATTGTGTGTAAAGTAAACAATACGATTGTTCTATGAACAAAGGATTGTTGTTTTCTCCCTAGTAGCAACATCACATCTAGTACCTTAGATATTTCTGTCACTTCCCCAGATTACTAGAGGCATGAACCCACTATCGAGCATAAATACTAACACTTGGAGTTGCTAGCATCTACTTGGCCAAGATAGCTACTAACAACAGAAAGCATGCAAGATCACAAATAACAAAGACATGATAGAATCAATAATCAATCTGAAATAGCATCTCAATATCCATCGGATCCCCGCAAACACAACATGCAGAATTACAAATAGATGATCGTGATCATGAACGGAGCTCACAAGATCTAGACATGAAAGCACAAAGGAGGAGAACCTACCATCTAGCTACTACATGGATCCGTAGTCCAAGGATGAGCTACTCACGCATCACACCGGAGGCTTGCATGATGATGAAGAAGGCCTCCAGGGTGAATTCCCCTCTCTGGCAGGGTGCCGGGAAGAGCTTCAGATCCCTCCCGATCTAGGGATGGAGATGACGGCGGCTACAGATTCTTTCGTGGATTTTTGATCGGGTACTTAGGGTTTTCGTCCCGAGGGCATCTTATAGGTCGAAGGGGAGGCCGAGGGGGTGTCGGAGGCGGCCAGACCACCCCCTGGCGCGGGCCAGGCTAGGCCACGCGGCCAGGTGGTGTGGTGCCCCCTCGCCCCTCTCCGTCTCGTACTCTGGCATCTGATGACTTCCAGAAAAATAGGCACTTTGGCTTTTGTCCTGTCCAATTCCGAGAATATTCATTTTCTAACTTTGGAACCAAAAACAGCAGAAAACAGGCAGCTGGCACTATGGCTCTTGTTAATAGGTTAGTCTAAGAAATCATATGAAACGTATTGCAAAGTGTGGACAAAACACAATAAAGTGGATAAAACCAAGCATGGAACATCAAAAATTATAGATACATTTGCAATGTATCAACATCCCCAAGCTTAACTCCTGCTCGTCCTCGAGTAGGTAAGTGATAAAAAGAAAGAATAATTTTTGAGGTGACATGCACCATCAGAGACTTGATCAAAGTATTTATAAAACATTCAAAGTTGGGATCATAGTACTTCAATCATAGCATGAAAGACAAAGTTCTAGCAATAAGACAAAGAAACTATGATGCAACATGAAAATGCACAAACAAAAGATTCATGAATAACAATGCTTTACAAGACGTTTGTTTGATTCACATAAAGAAAACATAGCAAAATAGTATTTAGCTTGTCTCTCATAGAGTAGCAAAACATAAAAGCATAGGACACCTTCAAAGTTCATAAGAGTGACTAGATACAAATAGTTTAAAGCAAGCAATATCAAGTTATGCATCAATCAACTAGTCTTGGGACAATGCACATAGAACTAAGAATCGCCACTATGCTCTCAAAGTAGGTGCATAAAGGTAGAAGGTGGAGACTCAATATAATGGTGGAAGAAAGGCCTTTATAGAAGGAAGTAGGGATTCAAGTCTCATAAAGAGCTTCCAAAAATTACGGTACTTATAGCTTTCAGCTCTCATTGCCCCTATCATAAGCATCTTTAAGGTGATTAAGGTTAAAGTGACACAACTAAGAGGATATGCTTGACAAGTTATAAACCGAAACCTCAGGCCCCTTACTTACGAAGACCGATCCTCATGCTACTCAACTTTAGTCACGAGTAAGCTCTTGTCACTATAAGTACATGTGTATCATAAAGAAACGCCAATGGGGTACCCCTTGCACAGATACAGGAGCTATCCCATAAGCAAAATTACAAGGCAAGGAGACAATGAGCATCTCATCGATCTTTTTATTTGCTATTTGCATAAGTTTTTATTGAGGATGCTTCATAGAGTGCTCATTATGGTGATGCTGCAAGTTTCCACCATGATTCGGCATGGCTTAGGCTAGCGGCCCAGGCGTTTCTCTAACACACATACAAACTCCATGATCTTACAAGTTCCACTTTTATTTCACACAGCCGGGATCCATAAGCAAAAGAACATGATATCAATGGGGTACAAAGTACAAGTGCAATATTGAAAGCGTTCCCCATGATACATGGTTCTGCTAATTTCAACTTATAAAGCGCAAGCATATACGCAACAAAGAAGGACCCAATGGTTCAATTTTATTAGATGCAAAAAAGTAAAGTGTGCCATCAAGTTCGTGAGAGCTTTAATCACTAGTTTTCTCATAACAAGTTTAATTCGGAAGGTAAACAAAAGCATGAATATACTTGGAATAGCATAATCTAGTAGGTAGGTATGGTGGACTCTTTGGAATAACTTGGTTTAGGGAGTTGGATGCATGAGTGGAACTCATACTTGGTTGTGGAGGCTAGCAAAAGACTGAGAGCGACAAACTAAGAGAGCAATAATGGCCATAATCATGCAGAGCGACAAAACATCATTGATCAAAGCATAAAGTGATACTACAAGTTGAAAACTAAAGGATCATAAAGGCTATGGTGACTTGAGGTAGTCATAACATGGTGTGAGCATGCGCCAAGTCAACCCAAATAAAGCATCAAAGGAGAATACCACTATACTATGCTTTAATATACTAAAACAATGCATGATTCATCCCAGGCACATTAAGAAATCTCAATTGTTTATAACAAGTCATGCTACAGAAAAGAATACTAAGCATAAATCCAAAACAAAATCAAACATGGCATGACAAAGCATAGGCCACAGTCAAAAATAATCTCTTTTTACCACATAAGCATGAACTTTCCTACTCTTTTCCAAACCAAACCAAACTATTTGCAAACCAATGTATGAAAGAGGGGGTCCAACCAATTTATTCAGAAATAAAGTACACCAAGCAAACAAAAAACCAAAACAAAAATGAAAAAGAAGACGCTCCAAGAACAACACAACTGTGCATGAAACAATAAAAATGAAGCGTTTGGAAGAAACCTGGGATATTTATTGATGAAGAAGGGGATGCCTTGGGCATCCCCATGCTTTGACGCTTGTACTTCTTGGATATTTCTTGGGGTGACACGCGTGACATCCCCAAGCTTGAGCTTTAGTCCATCCTTCATCTCATTACTCATTCCTTCCATACACCTGAAATTTTTTCCTTCATACAAAACTTCACACAATCTTTATTAGCAACATTAGTGCACTCAAGATAAAAGGTCTTAAGATTCAGTTCCAACACCAAATAAAATTCCATTAGAACACTAGATACTGTAGCACTTCCCTTAAAAATCTCAATTCCCCAAAAGAACTCAAAAAGGAACCAACAAGAAGCAAATGCAGAAAATGGCAGAAATCTGTCAAAACAGACCAGCAGGTAAAGACGAATTTTTTCGAAGCCCTTCTGTTGCTCAAATAAAAAAGTGTTAAACTAACTAAAGTTAGATAACAACCTGAGGAAAAAGCACAAAAATTCACGCCTCAAAAAGGCCTTCAGAGATTTTACACGGTTTTTTATGGTTAAGCACATAAATCTGTTTCGGGACAGTAACTTTCCCAAACATTACTTCTCTCTCATTAGAGGTTACTCTTGGCACAAAAAGCAAATAAAAAGAATAAGAAGCGGTTATTACTGAAGTAATAACTTCCAAGACTCATCTAAAACTTTTGGGTTATCTCCCAATAAGTACTTTTCTTTAACGCCTTTAAGTTAGGCATGATAGTTTGAGAAGATGCTCACATAAAAAATATGAATTGAAGTAAAAGAGAGCATCAAGAAGCAAATTCAAAACACATTTAAGTCTAACACACTTCCTATGCATAGGAATCTTGTATTCAAATAAATTCACAAAGAACAAAGTGATAGGCATAGGAACATAAAACAAAAGTAACTTCAAAACTTTCAGCACATAGAGAGGTGTTTTAGTATCATGAAAACTTCTACAAATAGATGATCATGATCATGAACGGAGCTCACAATATCTAGACATGAAAGCACAAAGGAGGAGAACCTACCATCTAGCTACTACATGGATCCGTAGTCCAAGGATGAACTACTCACGCATCACATCGGAGGCTTACATGATGATGAAGAAGGCCTCCAGGGTGAATTCCCCTCTCCGGCAGGGTGTCGGGAAGAGCTTCAGATCCCTCCCGATCTAGGGATGGAGATGACGGCGGCTACAAACTCTTTCATGGATTTTTGATCGGGTACTTAGGTTTCGTCCTGAGGGCATCTTATAGGCCGAAGGGGAGGCCGAGGGGGTGTCGGAGGCGGCCAGACCACCCCCTGGCGCGGGCTAGGCTTGGCCGCGCAGCCAGGTGGTGTGGTGGCCCTCTGGCCCCTCTCCGTCTCGTACTCTGGCATCTGATCACTTCCGGAAAATTAGGCACTTTGGCTTTTGTCCCGTCCAATTCCGAGAATATTCATTTTTTGACTTTCCCGGAACCAAAAACAACAGCAAACAGGCAGCTGGCACTATGGCTCTTGTTAATAGGTTAGTCCAAGAAATCATATGAAAAGTACTCCAAAGTGTGGACAAAACACAAGAAAGTGGATAAAACCAAGCATGAAACATCAAAAATTATAGATACATTTGCAATGTATCAATGTGTAAAAATTACCAAGAAGAGAAGTGGAAACCTTGTTGGAGTCAAATTGGAATTTTTCCAGAAATCTGTCTCAGAACTCGTTTTGAAGATGGTCACGTTTCTGGTCGAAGACGGCGTCAAACGGAACAACAAAGTTGTTGGAAATTTTGCTACAAACGTTCTGGACATAAAATTTAGCTGATTCTGATTCCGGACGGGCCTTTTAGTCCCGATTTACTACAGCCCAAGATGGGGTGACGGGAATCCAAGAAGCTATATAAAGGGAGGAAACCTAATTCGCCCAGGGCATCTCCGCCCACGAATTTGCAGCCACCAAAGCCACGTTTTTGCCTCCCCCATGGATCCCATCTCCATGCGGGAGGGCTCCCAAGAAGCCATGAAGGAAGGGGCTAAGGGGCGTTGCTCCCCCATGATACCGGCGGCGGGGATGGAGTCCCCCACGTCGCCGCCGCCCTCTTCACCATCTTCACCACCATCTCCATCACCTAATACTCCTAGTATGCAGTGGTTCATCCTCCCACACACCTCTGTACCGACCTATGTAAACATGGTGTTTGATGCTATAAGTTATAATCCTATGATCTATGTCATGTTTGCGTAGTTTCTATGTTCTTAGATTGAATGGTTGAATGTCTTTGGTTCATTAGAGTTGTATGTTGATATGGTACAGTCCTTTGGTGTTCATTATATTTGTGCGTGCATGGATTAAACATCATAGGTTTTGTAATATGTGTAAGAGGAAGGGGGAAGTTCTGCCGGAGTGATAGAAACCTGAGGACGCGGACCGGAATGTTGCACGTATGAGAGTAAGAGGACCATTAAACTTAAGGCTATGGTTGGGGAAACCTTAATGCATTGATTAGTACTTATAAAAATCTAATCATATAGTACATTTAATTCCAAGTAGTGAAGCGCATATATATTTAGCCTCTCTCACATAGAAAACTGCATCGAAGACAATGGACCCAATCTATTCGCTATTTAAACTTGGACAAAGCCACCACAATTACCACCACTATTCCACACTCATGGTTCTGTTAGTTCAGTGTATTTTATTGCTGCAACCACTATCTTTTCTTTCTTGTTATTTATTATCATGCAAAGCTATCTCTATTACTCATATTGTTGCTCTAGTTTTACTTCCTAGATAATGCAAACGTTTAGTGTGCGTAGAGTTGTATCAGTGGTTGATAGAACTTGAGAGAATATTTATCCTACCTTTAGTTCCTCGTTGGGTTCGACACTCTTACTTATCGAAAAGGCTACACACGACCCCCTATACTTGTGGGTTATCATTAGGCAATGGTAAATCTCTCGATATTAGCTCCATTTGTGCATGTAATCGTGTTCGATTTAAGCTTTGCGTTTACCTATAGGTACCACAGACGATCTACGACTCCGAATGGGAGGGCCTAGATCTCGATTGAGAAGTGCCATGTGACCATGGGATAAAACTAAGGAGATATGTTGCATTCAAAGGCAGTAACACTGGGAGAAGGTTTTTGGGCTGTACAAATCAGGTTTGTTTACATTATGTGCAACTGTGACATGATGTAAAATGTATCGTGCATGTTCATAACACTATAGTGTGTGTGTTTTTAGGTTGGCCCGGTGTGTAAAGCACTAGAGTTGGTGGATCTTGAGTGGCAAGATGCACTTAAGAAATTTTTGGCACAGTTATGGGAGATGTATGAGTTGGAAAGGTCGGGGAGATTTACTGATGTAAGTGATGCAACTGAAAAAAATTACAAGCTGTCGGTACGAAATAAGGAGCTGGAACAAGAAATCGAGAATTTGCAGTCAGAGCTAACTGATGGAATCGATGGGAGCTTGGTTGTTGGAATTGCAAAGAAGCTTCAGGATAGTCACAGGTTGATGATTCATAATGCAGAAAAGGAGAGGGATCAGCTCAGGGAAGACAAGAAGAAGCTAGAGTGCTGCATTGCGAATCTGTTGAAGGAACTGAAGAAGGCGCGCGAGGGTGAACAAGGACAGACTATAGAGGATAAAGGAAATTCGAGATGAATAATTTGTCCTGCAGGCTTTCCGAGCTAACTGATGGAACCAATGCCTGAAACTAGTTAATTGTAAGACTTGCAGTTGCGCTTTCCGAACTAAGACAAACTCAATCCTCAAGCAAAGTAATTTCAGACGAACACACATATAGTGCATAGAGTTAAGTTCACGCTTACAAATTCACCACTGCAGAGGATAAACTAGACAGTTTAGTACTAAATAGACATATGTTGTGTTCAAGCGAGCCTGGCCTGGAGCTGCCTGTTTTCCTCCATAAGATCGGCTAGGTCCTTCAGTACTATGTTGTGCTTCAGCTATAGGTTCCAACGCTCTGTCACGGATTGGAGAACTTGGTCTCTAGCTATACGATTTTCCTTCAAGATCCCTTTCATGATCTCCGTCTGCTTCCTAACCGAGGTGCGGCCTTCACTGTGTAGCTTCACCCAATCGGCGTTTAACTCCTTCAGTTTCTGGCACTTGTCAGAAAGGACCACGAGTTCAGCGGGTAGGTGGTCAAAGGCCAGTTTCTGGGATTTCTGCTTCTCCCTTTGGATTGCTATCTTGTCATTTAGCCAGGTCGCCAGGTCCTCGTCGATCTTTCGCCTCTTTCCCTGCAACAAAAAATACATAGTATGGTTTGTTCAGTTCACCAGGACAAGCTAGTTAGTTTCCATAATTAACTGAATCGACTAGTGGCACTGTCATAATTTCAAGGAAGAAGCAATCTAGGACTAATCAACATTTTATGAATCGACTAGTGGTACTGTCATAATTTAAATTTCAAAGACAAATAAGATTTATCTGTAGCTTAGTGTGCTGTGGGTTTTTCCCAATATCACCAAATAGTAGTGGGAGAGTGGCAAACTCATAATGCAGAAACCCATGTCCAGATACATAATGGAAAGAGCACATGGTGTCCATTCATGAACATGAACACCAACACATGTCCAAATAGATAAGGAGTTGCCCTAGGATTCTTATTGCACCCTATAATGGGAAGCAGACTTGGGCATTGCTCCCTGAACCCTAAACATTACAAAAGGAGTGGAGGACGAACTAATATTCGTGTCCTCGCTAACGGGAATCAGACTTGGGTATTGCTCCGATATGCGTCCAGACATGCCCTTAGCTCCTCGTTCTCTTTCCAAACACCCTCGAGTACGGTGATCCCTCTGCTCATGTCTACTTTCATCTCCTTCACTGCATCCAGGCAACGGTTCCTGTCATGGTAGGCTCGGATGGTTGCCTTGGTGTCCTCGATGCGTCCTCTGAGTGCCTCGCTGACTTCGTCCTGCAGGAGAATGCACCTCTCCACGAGATTCTTCTTCTCCTCCATGAGCTCGTTGATTATCTTGATGGTCTGTGCTTGCCAGTTCAAGTTACGGTCGAGCACTTTCTGTAGCCTAACAACGTCACGTGCAAAATCTAGCGAGATCTCCTTCTACATAGATAATTGCTTGCATAGGCTCTCATTAGCTTGGGTGAGGGAGCGTGCAAGCTCAGGTTGGTTGACAATTTTGGAACTGATCGCAGCCACCTTGTCGCGGTACTCGGCCTTCAATCGCTGCATCGTTCATGTTAACTAAAATAGGAATTCTATAATTACACTCTAGGTCCCAGGTGAATACTAATACAGATCAAAAAAATCCACGTTGAATCTATTGACCGTAGTGTTAAAAAAATGGACCTAGAGATCTATTCATGACCACGATAAACTAATCCTAATCACAAAAAATCCATAGTGAATCTATGCACAGTGGTATTAAGGAAAGACCAAGAGATCCAGTCATATTCATGAAAACTAATACAACTCGCAAAATAAGAAGAGAAACCAATACGGGGCAGACAGGATCTAAGAAATCCACATCACAACTCAGAGAAATAACCCCGTGGAAATTTGATACCTCGCCGAGACATGGAACGAGGCCGAACGACTCCTGCAATGCCTCCGTCGTGGTGGATTCGGGCTCCACGGCCGGCCTGTAATACCTAGAAGAGGAAGAGCAAGAAGAAGAAGAAAAACAAGAAGAAGTTGAATAAGATCATGATGGAGAGGGAGATGGAGAAGAAGTAGAACAAGAAGACCGTACCGGGAGGAGCCCTCGCATGCTAGAACATTTGGCGCCATTGTCAGAGGAGATTGGGCCTCGATAAGAGGGCAGGCTTGAGCGGCTGGTAGAGCAAGAAGTGCCTCGTGGCGATTTCTCTCCCTTTTCTACGCGAGGATCGTCAACCGGCCTCTCCCCCTCCTCAGTGGAGCCATGGCTTGCAGGGTGAGGGTGGTGGCGGCAGGAGGAAGGTGATAGTGATTAGTGTGGGAGAAGAGTCAAACAGTATAGGCCGTGGTCCCGTAGTACTAGTACTATTATACAAGACCATCGTGTACAGTCTACCTTCTCAAAGAAGCTAGGGAGGCAGGGGTAGGGAATCGATGGGGCTTGTCTTTATTGCGATGGACACTTCAATGGTCTTCGGCGCCGCCCAAAATCTAGTATATAATGAGGGAAGTGCGAGTCGGGTGGTCATCACGGGAATCGGCGCGCACATCCCGCGTGCGTGTGTCACGTGTTGATGGGGCAATGACACGCGCAACTGCTGCATGATCCCGTCGGCATGGCAAACTCCGTCGAACTCCACATGACAGGCATGCACAGGATATTTACGAGTCTACAATACGATGTGCCACTTTTGTTGTGATCAAATTATGTTCAGTACGCGAGATCTTACTTTTTTTTGATAATCGACAAATGCATGCATGGACACGATGCAGGAAACCGCTGCTCATCCTTGATCAGATCGGCACCCCACTCTATGTACCCGCCATCGATCATTCGAAGCAACTACCTCGAGCATGATTCCCCCTCGCTGTGGCAATGGCAGGTCCAAGCCGTCCACTGACCGTCCTGCGTTCCTGGCTCTTCGCTGCATCGTTCGCGCTCGTGAGTCGCCTACTGAGGCAGCACGTCATGTCCGACCGCGCCAAGATCCATCGACATCGGCACTCGAGGACACCGCGACGTCGAAGCTCGTACCGGCCGCGCAGGAGGAGCATGGGGTACCTGCAGCGTTGGACGAGCGCAAAGCAGAAGCCATGATGAGGGCGCGTGTTGCACCAGCGAGTACGGACAAGAAGAGGAACGAGAAGAAGACCAGGAAGAGGAGAGGAGATAGCTATTTGAGGCGTTGGCCAACGAGGAGGCATTCATCGATCAGTTGGAGGCAGAAGCGGAGAATATTGATGTGGACCCGTGGGACTAAGAAGAGGAGGAGGACTTCGACGAGGAGATAACACGCTTATTCGAGGAAGGGGGCGGTGTCGAGTCGTCAGAGGAGGACACCAACGGCGGCGATGGCTGGGACCATGGCGTTGACAAAGACGAGGACGAACCGGAAGGCGGAGACGATGGATTCTTTGAAATATGATTATTTATTTTATTTATTTTAGTTAGATAGATGGATTTTCACTTGTTTATGGAGGTAAAGTATCGGTGGCATGGATAGAGAGGTGGCTATCCTACCCGTTGGATCATATAGGATCAATGGTTGGTGGAGACGATCCGCGTGACATCTGTGTCAGCATATCAGGGCGTAGCGCCCAGAGTGAGCACACGTTTGGGATCTCCACATGTTTGGGATTTTGTGAGATTTGTGACCGAGAGAGAGGGAAAATCTCTTTTCACAATCCGCCTATGGATCCACCAGTGTCATTGCATGTGTGTTCTTCTCATTAACCACAACTAGAGTCATTGCATGTGTGTTCTTTTCACATACCACATATGGAACCACCATTGTCACCGAAATGTGTATTCTTTCACTAGCCACAACTGGAGTCATTTCATGACTGTTCTTTTCACATACCACATATGGATCCACCAGTCTTATTGAAATGTGTGCTCTCTTTAAATACCACACATGGATCCACCAGTGTCATTGCATGCATGTTCTTTTTACTAACAACAACTAGAGTCATTGCATGTGTGTTCTTTTCACATACCACATATGGATCCACCAGTGTCATTGCATGTGTGTTCTTTTTACAAACAACAACTGGAGTCATTTCATGTGTATTCTTTTCACATACCACATATGGATCCACCAGTGTCATTGAAATGTGTGTTCTTCTCATTAACCACAGCTAGAGTCATTGCATGCGTGTTCTCTTTAGAGACCACACATGGATCCACCAGTGTCATTGCATGTGTGTTCTTTTCACTAACAACAACCAGAGTCATTGCATGTGTGTTCTTTTCACAATCCACCTATGGATCCACCAGTGTCATTGCATGTGTGCTCTTTTTACTAACAACAACCAGAGTCATTGCATGTGTGTTCTCCTCAGAGACCACAAATGGATCCACCAGTGTCGTTGCATGTGTGTTCTTTTTACTAACAACAACTAGAGTCATTTCATGACTATTCTTTTCACATACCACATATGGATCCACCGGAGTCATTGAAATGTGTGTTCTTCTCATTAACCACAGCTAGAGTCATTGCATGTGTGTTCTCTTCAGAGACCACACATGGATCCACCAGTGTCATTGCATGTGTGTTCTTTTTACTAACAACAACCAGAGTCATTGCATGTGTGTTCTTTTCACATCCCACATATGGATCCACAAGTGTCATTGAAATGTGTGTTCTTGTAACATCCCAAAACTTCAATCCAAGGTTATTAAGATCCAAATCACCAAAATTAGGGTTAACAAAAACTTTTCCAATTAAAATTATTAAAGCATTCATATGTGTGTGCATTTAATAAGGAGTTGATTTGAATTGCCATGATTAAGTGATCCATTGCTTGTAAAATGATTCTTAAGTGAAATAAACATCATCTAGATCATTCCCAAAGAAAAACAAATCAAAATGAATAAAAGAAGCAAATGGTCATTTGTGCCATTTTAATCAACCTGCCTACTTTGGCTATTCCTAGAACTCAATTCTTAACAGAACAAATGTGGATGTTCGCACCCCTTGCTAGAACATGTAGTGATGTACCAAGGCCCACTTTGTGATCTGCCAAAAACTTTTAAACATTAAATTTAAATGACATTTGAAAATTGAATCTAGTGTAGGTATCAAGATCACCCTATTTCAAAAACCTCTCAAAAGAGCCCCATTTTCAAAACCCAAGCAACCACATATGCTTAAGCATGTGTCTAGCAACTCCACAAAAAATCATCCAAAAATTCAAAACTTGAATTCTTGCGGCCATTTTTACAAACACCTTGTGGGCAGAATTCAAACAAAACACAAAACACTATTTTGAGTAGTGTTCTTACCAAACTTGTTCCCCACATTGCCACAACACTCTCTCCATTGCTTCCCCTACTCCTCTATAGCCCAGCCACCCACTGTGCCACGACCAAATGGTCATGGCCATTAAGGCCGAGCACCATTTTGGGCATCCTACTGGCGACAGCACGCCACAGCCACCGCCAGCGTCGTCCACCATGTCCAAGCGGTCGCTTGTGGTCCACCTCCACCGCCCAACCAGCCCCAGCCCGAGGACAGCGACTAGAGCCGCCAGGAACCGCCGCGCCCGGAGACTGTCGGCCATGCCAACGCCGCCCGCAGAGCGCGCACGGTCCCTGCTTGACCAGACCCCGCCTCGCTCCAGCCGCCTGCCTACACGATCCCCATCGGCCTAGGAAGCTAACGGACACGCCCATTCCCCCGCCCGTGCCCCGTAGTCGCCGGCCGCCGCGAAACTCGCCGTCGGCAAAGACTTAGTGCGCGCCATGCCACTCACCTCCCCCGACCGCAAACCACTGCACACTCACCTCCCTGACACTTGCCAGGGCACCGCCCACCGTCCTAGCACACCGCCCACCGTCCTAGCACACCGCCCACACCTCTAGCTCGCTGTGCCGTCATCACCGGCGAGTATCGCCCATGCTCCTCTACCGCTTAGCCGCGCCTATAAAAGGAGGCATCCCCAGCACTGTTTCCTCACACCATTCCACTCCCCTCCCCTCACTGAACCTTCCCCACCTCTCGCTAGAGCCGCTCGAGCCATAGTTCGTCGGAATTTAGCCGGAGGAGCCCGCTCTAGAGGAGGAGGAGGCGCTGTCGATTCCGTCCACCCCAGGAGCTGCCGCGACCACCCCTGAGTCCATCGTCGACAGCACGTTCGATCACCCCCATCATCGTAGTAGCTGGAGTCCTGGTATGCCCCCTGTGCACCCCAACCGAGCCGCTAGGGTTAGCCCTCGCCGGCGACATGTCTGTCGTCGACGACGAGCCCCAGCCGTCGATCTACCTAATCTAACGGCCCACATCGCCCCGTACGCTTCATGTGTAATGAGCTGCTGACCGGTGGACCCCCCTGTCAGCTATTCTCTATGCCGTGGAACGCCACTGGGCCGGCCCATTTTGTTTCCCGCGCTAGCCCAGTAATTCAAATCTAGGTTTTTCTAATTTAGTTTGAACCTAGTTCTGTCCCTTAGTTTAAAAATCAATTCAGAGAGATTTACAAATCCAAATGTAGTGATTCCAATTGTGTTGGAAAACTTCTGAAAAGATCTATCCAAGCCAGTTGGAATTAATTCATTTAGAGTTAGAGATATCTCCTAGTAAAAATAACAAAACAGAAGGATTTGCACCTTGCAACATTTTTATAAAATCAACCATGCTAGCTTTTGAGTTGATTCCAACTCTCAAAAATCACATTTCACCATACCTATCTGAATATGTAATAATATTAAGGTTTGGATGCAATGACTTTGGACTAGTACCAAAATAATGCTATATAGGCATTTCTAGTCACTTTAAATCATTAAATAATACACTTAAACTTAAGTAAATATGATCCAACCCTTAAATCACATTCCCAAATGTTAGAATATGTGGTGAAGGCATGTGTACACATGATCCCATATTTTAAAGGGTGAATATTAAATCTTAGTTATTTTCAATGAGTAGAAATTACTTTTCTTAAATAAAAGGGATGAAACTAGTTAATAAAATCTTGTGATGTTTGTGATGGTAATAGATCATCAAATGTGTGCCTTAGAGTGCTAAGTAGACTAGTTAAGTATTGTTTGGTGATTGTGTATGATGTCTACGCACTTCTATTCTTGTAGACAGTTGTTGGGCCTCCAAGTGTAGAGGTTTTTAGAACAGCAGCAAGTTTTCCCTTAAGCGGATCACGCAATGTTTATCGAACTCAGGGAGGAAGTGGTCAAAGGTATCCCCTCTCAAGCAACCCTGCAATCAAGATTCAAGAAGTCTCTTGTGTCCCCAACACACCCAATACACTTGTCAGGTGTATAGGTGCACTAGTTCGGCGAAGACATAGTGAAATACAAGTGGTATGGATATAAAACAATGGTGCTAGAAAATAGCTTGATGGCGTGGAAGAGACTAATAGCAAACTGAAATAAAGATGGAAGCAAGCAAACATGTAACAGATCTAATTGTAAACGGTGTATAAATGCTTAGAAACAAGGCCTAGGGATCATACTTTCACTAGTAAACACTCTCTCATAAATATATCTTCTCTTTATGATACTACTCTTAACTACTCTCCGGTTGAACACTCTAATCGATGGTAGGTCTATAACAACACACCTCAAAGTAAGCCTTTCCCATCTAGAAAACCCCACACTGTCACCTTGAGTACTAGATGAGTCCAACAAACACCACAATTTCATAAAGACATCCAACTCCAAATATAACTCATAACAAGTATTTGTAATCTCTAGCCTAAGTGCCACCATGGTGAGCACGCTGTCACTTTCACACACATGGGGAGAGTAGAGATCTATTAAAGCACTTGAGTAGCAAGGTAGATCTACTAGATTACAAAGCTCATGATCACAATATGATCATGCATAAAGAGAGAGATGAACACATAGCTACCGGTAGGACCCTTAGCCTCGAGAGAGAACTACTCCCTCCTCATCATGGGGATCCACAATGGTGATGGAGATGGTGGCAGAGATTGATGGAGATGGCTCCGGGGGCACTTCCCCGTCCCGGCAGGGTGCCAGAACAGAGACTTTATGTCCCTCGAATCTCCCCTTCGGTGGCGGCGGTGCTGCGGAACTTTTCGTGGCTAGAGGCTTGATGATCTAGGGTTTATGCCTCGGGAGGCTTCTTATAGGTCAGAGGGCAAGGTCGGTGGGCGGCCAGGGGGCCCACACCATGCCCTAGGGCGGCCTAGGTGGACCCGCGCCTAGGGGTGGTCTGGCCATCCTATGGCCCCTCTTCGACTCTCTTTCTGGCTCCGTGAGTCTTCTGGGAAAATAGTAATTTTGGCTTTTGTCCCGTCCAATTCCGAGAATATTCATTTTCTGAATTCCTGGAACCAAAAACAGCAGAAAACAGGCAACTGGCACTGTGGCATCTTGTTAATAGGTTAGTCCAAGAAATCATATGAAAAGTACTCCAAAGTTGGAACAAAACAAAAGAAAGTAGATAAAACCAAGCATGGAACATCAAAAATTATAGATACATTTGCAATGTATCAGTGTACTCCATATGTATTTATAGACGATAGTACCGACCAAGCTTTTGAGGAGGAGTTCTACCCAGAGGAAGAGGAAGAAAACTTCAACCACTACACTACCCAAGGCAAGCCATCATTAACAATGCAAGCTAACCCTTGCAAGCTAGATAACCTAAGCCAAGGCATTAGGCATGCTTTGGTGATATCATTTGGATTTATACCTAGTCCAAGATTTAATTCCCAGCTTTACTTCTTTACTTCACCAAAGTCCTTTACTTGCTTTGAAGGTGATACGTCCATTTTGCATCACTATTCTATGTCATAATTCACTATTATTCATTGATATATTTCGTATTGAGAGGTGATACTTATGTTATTTCATCTGTTTTGCATGGTTAATGACTTTTGGAGCATGGACCGCTGCAGTCAGAATTCTGATGGAAAAGGTGTTGTTTGGAGGCAAAATTCGCGAAGATCAGAAAATCCGGGAAAATATACAGAAAATCCTATTTTCCGGAAGACGAAGGAAGCCAGAAGGGGGGCTGGAGATGGGCCACAGGGGGCCCACACCACCCCTTGTCACGGGTAGCCCTAGGCTGCGCCAGTAGGTGGTGTGGCCGCCCTGGCCCACTCCAGGCTCTCCCCTCTAGCGTATATCATCCTCCCGAAACCCTAAGACTCGGGGAGCGACCACGAAAAGATTCCACTGCCTCTGCGGCGCGGAAAACATCAAGAGAGAAAGATCTCTCTGGCAGACAGAATTCTGCCGGGGGAATTCCTTCCCGAAGAAGGGAGATCGTCGCCATCAACACCACCATCAAGCTGGACTTCATTGGGATCATCATCATCATCACCACCATCATCACCATCAGCACCCTCATCACCATCTCCATATTGCTGTAACAATTGAGTTGAATCTTGCATTAGTTCATAGGGGAAACTTTCCCGGTGTTGATTACTCTTTGTAGTTGATGCTATTGAGTGAACCATTGAATTATTGTTTATGTTTAGATTGTTATACATCATTATTCCATCTCTGACCATGATCCATATGATGTCTTGTGAGTAGTTCGTTTTGTTCTTGAGGACATGGGAGAAGTCATGTTGTTAGTAGTGGAGTTGTGTTGAGAAAGTTTGTTATTTAAGTTGTGGTGTACTTCTTCTAGTGGTGTCATGTGAACGTCGACTACATGACACTTCACCTATATGGGCCTAGGGGAATGCATTGTGTATTTGGCTACTAATCGTTGGGGTTGCCAAAGTGACAGAAACCTGAACCCCCGTTAGGAAACCATTGCACAAGGGATGTAAGGGTCTTAGAGTTTAAAGATGTGGTTAGGTTTTTACCTTAATTACTTTCTTGTACTTACAGATGTTTGCAAGGGGTATAATCACAAGTATGTATTAGTCCTAGGAAGGTCGGTACATTAGCACAGGTTCACTCACACAACACTTAGCAAGCTAAAGAAGATTAATCAACTATATGAAGCGAAAGCACTTGACAGTCTTCCCATGTGTCCTCGAGAACATTTGGTCATCTTAAGTAATACAACCGGCTTGTCCTTTGCTGCATAAAGGATTGGGCCACTTGCTGCATTTATTCCTACTGTCTTTTATTTACTCGTAATTTGTTTACTTGCTTTATCAAAAACCCCTAAAAATCCGTTTGCTAAGTATTTGCAGAGAATTCCTGATCCATACCACTAGCCAGCACCTTCTGCTCCTCGTTGGGTTCGACACTCTTACTTATCAAAAATACTACGATACACCCCCTATACTTGTGGGTCATCAGAAGGTAGCATAAAGAGTATAAAACTTGACCTATCTAGATAACTTTACATGTCATTCCATGGCATGAGATTGATCCCATCTTTCCACCTTAGTGAACACACTTAACTTAGTAGTTTAGAGTAGATAAAAACTTGAGTCACTTTAGATGGGAATACTTGGTGAAAATGAATTGTGAAAACCTTGGAATGAGGAGTCATTCTATTGAGATGTTTTGACATGTGTTGAGAAACACAAATGGTTTATGATGATAAAAATGTTGAGGTATGAACCTTGACTCTTTTACAAAACTGATGGTTGGATTAGGATGCGATACCATTCCAAATTTACCGTACAATCACAATACCTGAATTGGGTAAGGCTTAGCTGGATGTTTATATGCATTAGTATTAGTTCCCTCGTGGGAGAGGTTTGAGCTGAGGCTACCTCTCAATGTTGTCCACCTATGCAGTGCCCAAGATGACATATGGTCATGGTTAGGAGGCCATGCTCAGAGGAGAGGTGCTTATACTAGGGTGTGTAAAGGAAAGGTTATGTTTGATTATATGCATACTAAGTATGATGATTCAGGGTTATCCCTGACAGATGTATCGAATCTTGTAGTGAAAGTGTACCACCTCTGCAGAGTGTCAAACTATTCGAATAGCCACGTCCGCGGTTATGGACAGTTGGAGTGGCCATACTGTTTCGTTGTCAGATGTTTTCAAAATGACTTATGAAATGATTGATGAACTTGACTTGACCACAATAGGGTTGTGACAATGACACTAGCTTCCCAACTTAAGTGATTCTAGAACTTTATTTTATCTTTCTTTGTTTCTGAACTCAGCTTAGGTTTCAAACTTAACTTTATAGTTAAACTTAGAGTTAGCATTTACTTTAGTACTATCCTACTTGTTAGTGGTAGTTTGCGAGTACTTAAAGAGTACTCATGGCTTTTGTCCCTGGCTATTCCTATAGCCAGACTATGAAGGAGACTACCAAGATGACGGTCAGCAGGACGACTATGATAACTAGGACTATCTGCCTTCGTCAGCATTGCCTGTGCCCCTGAAGATGGACCCCACCGCTACGCTTATTATTTATTCCGCTACTTATTGTATTAAGACTAGATCATGAGATCCTTATTTGTGTAAGACCTTATGTATGGTTTGTAATGGATGATGTACTGTGATATCCAATCTGTTATGTCTCGCAAAAATGGTAATCCTAGGATTGCGAGGTATGGCATAACATGCATCTGGGATTAAAAATTCGGGTGTTGACAGTTCTCTTTAGAGACAACACATGGATCCACCAATGTCATTGCATGTGTGCTCTTTTTACTAACAACAACCAGAGTCATTGCATGTGTGTTGTTTTTACTAACAACAACCAGAGTCATTGAATGTGTGTTCTCTTCAGAGACCACACAAGGATCCACCCATGTCATTGGATGTGTGTTCTTTTTACTAACAATAAGTAGAGTCATTGCATGTGTGTTCTTTTCACATACCACATATGGATCCACTAGTGTCATTGAAATGTGTGTTCTCTTCAGAGACCACACATGGATCCACCAATGTCATTACATGTGTGCTCCTTTTACTAACAACAACCAGAGTCATTGAAATGTGTGTTCTTGTCATTAACAACAGCTAAGTCATTGCATGTGTGTTCTCTTCAGATACCACACATGGATCCACCAGTGTCATTGCATGTGTGTTCTTTTTACTAACTACAACTGGAGTCATTGCATGTGTGTTCTTTTCACATACCACATATGGATCCACCAGTGTCATTGCATGTGTGTTCTTTTCACAATCCACCTATGGATCCACCAGTGTCATTGCACATGTCTTCTTTTTACTAACAACAACCAAAGTCATTGCATGTGTGTTCTCTTCAGAGACCACACATGGATCCAGCAGTGTCATTGCATGTGTGTTCTTTTTACTAACAACAACTAGAGTCATTGAAATGTGTGCTCTTTTTACTAACAACAACCAGGGTCATTGAAATGTGTGTTATTCTCATTAACAACAGCTAAGTCATTGCATGTGTGTTCTCTTCAGAGACCACACATGGATCCACCAGTGTCATTGCATGTGTGTTCTTTTTACTAACAACAACTGGAGTCATTGCATGTTGATGACCCACAAGTATAGGGGGTGTATCACAGTATTTTCAAGGGAAGTGAAACCCAATTTATTGATTCGACACAAGGGGAGCCAAAGAATATCTATAAGCCTTAACAACTGTGTTGTCAATTCAGCTGCACCTGGAAACAATCTTGCTCACAGTAGTTTATCAGTAGCAACAGTTTTATAGTAGGAATAGCAAAGTAGCAGCAGCAGTAAAGTAAAGACAGTAGTAACAATAGCAGTAAACAGTAGGATTTGAGTGCGGTAGGCATATGAATTGATGGACGGGCATTGCATGGACAAGACAATTCACATTGTAATCAGAACATAGGCCAATTGCAGATAAATAAGATAAAGCATCCAAGTACTGGATAATCCTAGGCATGTGTTCCATATATAGTCATACGTGCTCGCAATGAGAACTTGCACAACATCTTTTGTCCTGCCAGCCCGTTTACAGTGGGGCCTCAAGGGAACTACTGGCAATTAAGGTGCTCCTTTTAATTGAGCACCAGAGCAAAGCATTAACACTCTGTGAACACATGTGATCCTCACATCAAAGCCATTCCCTCCGGTTATCCCGATTTCTGTCACTTCGGGGCCATTGGTTCCGGACAACAACGTGTATACAACTTGCAGGTAAGACCATAAACAATACTATCATAATGAATCAATAACATGTTCAGATCTGAAATCATGGCACTCGGGCCCTAGTGACAAGCATTAAGCATAACAAGTTGCAACAAAGTCAAAAAGCACTAATAGTAGATACTAGGCACCATCCCTAACAATCTGATGCCATTACATGAACGATCTCATCCAATCCCTACCATCCCCATAGCCTACAGTGGGGGATTACTCACTCATAGATGGGGGAACATGGAGTGTCGATGGAGAAGCGATGGTGATGATAATGGCGATGATCTCCTCCAATCCCCCGTCCTGGCAGGGTGCCAGAACGGAGTTTCTGGTGCTGTTTCGTGGAATCTGGTGGTGGCGGCAGACCGGAAGTCCTTTTGGAAAAACTTCAAACCCCCCTGAGTTTTTAGGTCAGAAGGAAACTTATAGGCGACGAGGGAGACCGAGGGGGAGTCTGGGGCGGCCAAACCACCCCCTGGCGTGGCCTGGGCTTACCCGCGCGGCCAGGTGGTGTGGCCTGGGCCTAGCCCCCCTCCGTCTCATATTCTGGCATCTGATGACTTCTGGAAAAATAGGCACTTTGGCTTTTGTCCTGTCCAATTCCGAGAATATTCATTTTCTAACTTTCCTGGAACCAAAAGCAGCAGAAAACAGGCAGCTGGCACTATGGCTCTTGTTAATAGGTTAGTCCAAAAAATCATATGAAAAGTACTCCAAAGTGTGGACAAAACACAAGAAAGTGAATAAAACCAAGCATGGAACATCAAAAATTATAGATACATTTGTAATGTATCAACATCCCCAAGCTTAACTCCTGCTCATCCTCGAGTAGGTAAGTGATAAAAAGAAAGAATAATTTTTGAGGTGACATGCACCATCAAAGACTTGATAAAATTATTTGTAAAACATTCAAAGCTGGGATCATAGTACTTCAATCATAACATAAAAGACAAAGTTCTAGCAATAAGACAAAGAAACTATGATGCAACATGAAAAGGCACAAACAAAAGATTCATGAATAACAATGCTTTGCAAGACGTTTGTTTGTTTCACATAAATAAAACATAGCATAATAGTATTCAGCTTGTCCCTCATAGAGTAGCAAATATAAATGCATAGGACACCTTCAAAGTTCATAAGAGTGACTAGATACAAATAGTTTAAAACAAGCAATATCAAGTTATGCATCAATCAACTAGTCTTGGGACAATGCACATAGAACTAAGAATGGCCACTATGCTCTCGAAGTATGTGCATAAAGATAGAAGTTGGAGACTCAATATAATGGTGGAAGAAAGGCCTTCATAAAAGGAAGTAGGGATTCAAGTCTCATAAAGAGCTTCCAAAAATTATGGTACTTATAGCTTTCAGCTCTCATTGCCCCTATCATAAGCATCTTGAAGGTGATTAAGGTTAAAGTGACACAACTAAGAGGATATGCTTGACAAGTTATAAACCAAAATCTCATGCCCCTTACTTACGAAGACCGATCCTCATGCTACTCAACTTTAGTCACAAGTAAGCTCTTGTCATTGTAAGCACATGTGTATCATAAAGAACCGCCAATGGGGTACCCCTTGCACATGACACAGGAGCGATCCCATAATCAAAATAACAAGGCAAGGAGACAATGAGCATCTCATCGATCTTTTTATTTACTATGTGCATAGATTTTTATTGAGGATGCTTCATAGAATGCTCATTATGGTTATGCTGCAAGTTTCCACCAGTATTAGGCATGGATTAGGTTAGCGGCCCAGGCGTTTCCCTAACACAGATACAAACTCCATGATCTTACAAGTTCCACTTTTATTTCACACCTCCGGGATCCATGAGCAAAAGAACATGATATCAACGAGGTACTAAGTACCAGTGCAATGCTGAAAGCGTTCCCCATGATACATGGTTCTGCTAACTTCAACTTATAAAGCGCAAGCATATACGCAACAAAGAAGGACACAATGGTTCAGGTTTATTAAATGCAAGAAAATAAAGTGTGCCATCAAGTTCGTGAGAGCTTTAATCACTAGTTTTCTCATAACAAGTTTAATTTGGAAGGTAAACAAAATCATGAATATACTTTGAATAGCATAAGCTAGAAGGTAGGTATGGTGGACTCTTTGGAATAACTTGGTTTAGGGAGTTGGATGCATGAGTGGAACTCATACTTGGTTGTGGTGGCTAGCAAAAGACTAGGAGCGACAAACTAAGAGAGCAATAATGGCCATAATCATGCAGAGCGACAAAACATCATTGATCAAAGCATAAAGTGATACTACAAGTTGAAAACTAAAGGATCATAAAGGCTATGGTGACTTGGGATAGTCATAACATGGTGTGAGCATGTGCCAAGTCAACCCAAATAAAGCATCAAAGGAGAATACCACTATACTATGCTTTAATATGCTAAAACAACGCATGATTCATCCAAGGCACATTAAGAAATCTCTATTGTTTATAACAATTCATGCTACAGCTAAGAATACTAAGCATAAAGCCAAAACAATATCAAGCATGGCATGACAGAGCATAGGCCACAGTAAAAAACGAGCTCTTTTTACCACATAAGCATGAACTTTCCTACTCTTTTCCAAACCAAACCAAACTATTTGCAAACCAATGTATGAAAGAGGGGGTCCAACCAATTTATTCAGAAAACTAAACAAACCAAGCAAACAAAAAACCAAAACGAAAACGAAAAAGAAGACGCTCCAAGAACAACACAACTGTGCATGAAATAATAAAAATGAAGCGTTTGGATGAAACCTGGGATTTTTATTGATGAAGAGGGGTATGCCTTGGGCATCCCCAAGATTTGACGCTTGTACTTCTTGGATGTTTCTTGGGATGACATGCGTGGCATCCCCAAGGTTGAGCTTTAGTCCATCCTTCATCTCATTACTCATTCCTTCCATCCACCTGAAATGTTTCCTTCATACAAAACTTCACACAATCTTTATTAGCAACATTAGTGCACTCAAGATAATAAGTATTAAGGTTCAGTTCCAACACCAAATAAACTTCCATTATAACACTAGCTACTGAAGCACTTCCCTCAATAAGCTCAATTTCCCAAAAGAACTCAAAAAGGAACCAACAAGAAGAAAATGCAGAAAATGGCAGAAATCTGTCAAAACAGACCAGCAGGTAAAGACGAATTTTTTCGAACACCTTGTGTTACTCAAATCAAAAAGTTCTGAACTAGCGAAAGTTATGTAACAACCTGGGGCAGAAGCACAAAAATTCACGCCTAGAAAAGATCTTTAGATATTTTACACGAATTTTTACGGTGAAGCACAAAAATCTGGTTTGGGACAGCAACTTTCCCAATCATTACTTCTCTCTCATTAGAGGTTACTCTTGGCTCAAAAAGAAAATAAAAAGGATAAGGAGCGGTTATAACTTCCAAGACTCATCTAAAATTTTTGGGTTATCTCCCAATAAGTACTTTTCTTTAACGCCTTTAAGTTAGGCATCAGCAAAAACTAAAATGGATAGAATAGAAGTAAGCGGAGATAATCACGGTGAAAACATTGTTTTGTTCAATGAAATCCTTTTGTTAACAAGGTTGATCAGGTCTTGCTACCAAAACAATTTCATATGAGACAAAACTTTGTATTCCACTAGTGATTATGTTACCTCAACTTTGATAGAAATGGTCCCAATCATAATAGTTTCAAATTTTTCTCTTGGTATGGGACAAAATATTTCTCCAACTTGAATGCCCTCAACATGTTCAATTGAATTTAAACCATAAGTCCTATCAATCTTCTCAGGGAAATAGATAGTATGTTCCTTGCCATTAACATTGAAGGTCACCTTTCCTTGATTACAATTAATAACAGCTCCTGGAGTATTAAGAAAAGATCTCCCAAGAATAATAGACATATTATCATCTTCAGGCATTTCAAGCACAACAAAATCAGTTAATATCAAGCAATTATGAGCCACTTGAACAGGTACATCCTCACATATACCAACATGAATAGTGGTAGAATTATCAGCCATTTGCAAAGATATATCAGTTGGTATTAGTTTTTATAGTTGAAGCCTCTTATAGAGAGAGAAAGGCATAACACTAACTCGAGCTCCCAAATCACACAAAGCAGTTCTAACATAACTATTCTTAATAGAGCAAGGGATAGTTGGAATCCCTGGGTCTCCAAGTTTCTTTGGAACCTTACCATTAAAGGAATAATTAGCAAGCAAAGTAGAGATTTCTTCATTAGGGATCTTCCTTTTATTCGAGACAATATCCTTCATATATTTTGAGTAAGGAGGCAATTTAATGGCATCAGTCAAAGGAATTTGCAGGAATAAAGGTTTCATCCACTCACAAAACTTATTATAGTGTTCATCTTCCTTTGACTTGTGTTTCTTATCAGGGAAAGGCATAGGTTTTTGGACCCAAGGTTCTCTTTCACTACCATGTTTCTTAGCAACAAAATCTTCTTTAGTGTATTTAGTATTCTTAGTGTGGTTTTCAGGTTCTTCTTCAACTTTTTCTTCATTAGGAACTTCATTTTCTTCATTACCACTTTCAGTTTCAGCATTCGAGATGGATATACTATTAGGATCTATAGCAGGTTCAGAGGGTTCTATAATAGTTTTATGTTTCTTTTTACTTTTCTTACTAGTAGAGGCACTATTTTCAGCTTGTTGAGAATCCTGCTCAATTCTTTTGGGATGCCCCTCAGGATATAGAGGATCCTGAGTAGTAGCTCCACTTCTAGTTCTAATTTCATAAGCATGTTTTTCTTTAGCAGCATTAACTAGCAAGTCTTTTTGCACTTTAACGAGTTGATCTATTTGAGTTTGAACCATTTGAAAGTTTTTAACAATCATTTTAACATCATTAGCGGTTCTTTCCACAATATCCTTCAACTCAACAATAGATCTAGTGTTTTCGATTAGATGATTTTGCACCCTTTTATTAAAATTATCTTGGTTAACAATAAAGATATCGAATTCTTCTAAGCATTGATCAGGAGGTTTAGAGTAAGGGATATCACCTTCATCAAAGTGTTGGAGAGAGTGTACCTCGATAGTGGATGAGTAGGGAATAGGCTTACAGAATTCTTCTATAGGAGGTAAATTCTTGACATCTGCGGCTTTAATTCCCTTCTCCTTAAGACATTTCTTAGCTTCCTTCATCATTTCATCATTTAATTTAATAACTCCCCTCTTCTTTGATGTTGGAATAGGCATTGGTATAGTAGGTTTAGGTACAATTACTTCAGGTATAGCTTGTTCAGGAGGAGTCCAATCTTCATAGTTCTTACTTATTTTAGCCATTAATTCCTCAACTTTCTTAGGAGTCCTATTCCTGAAAACACAATCAGCACAACTATCTAGGTAGGTCCTAGATTCTTCGGTTAGTCCATTATAAAATATATCAAGAAGCTCATTCTTAGGTAATGGACTTCCAGCTTGTGCATGAATCAAAGCACAAAACCTTGCCCAAGATTCAGGCAATATCTCTTTTTCTCCCTGTTAAAAGTCAAAAAGTTCCTGCAAAATAGCATGTCTAGCACTAGGAGGAAAATATTTCTGCAGGATGGTACTAATCAAGCAATCAGGGCTATCAATAGCTCCAGGAGGTAAATTACTAAACTAAGTTTTAGCTTCTCCTTTGAATGAGAAAGGGAAAATCTTAGCAACAAAGTAAGTACGCATCTTAATATCATCAGAAAACAAGCCACTCATGGTAGAAAGCTCATTCATATGTGCTACCGCACTTTCATTCTTAGTCCCAGAAAAAGGTTCTTTCTCAGCAATACCTATGTAAGATAGATCGAGAGAGAAATCATAATCTTTATCTATAATGTTTATGGGAGAAGCAGCAAACTTAGCAATAGGAGACAATTTGGGTCTAATAGTACGCCTCTCAAGGAGACTCTTAGCAACGCTCCTATCATGGGTGTTTTTACATTCTTTAATAAATTCATCGGTCATTTCAACCTAACCATCTTCAATATCATAACTTTCATTAGACTCAGGTGAACTAATAGGTGTAGTAGTGTCTTCATTAGGAGTTTCAGTATTTCTAGCTATAGTTCTAGCAATCGTAGCATCTAGGAAAGGACCTAATGAACCACTCTTATCAAGCATAGTAGAAGCAGCATCATAACCATCAGAAGTTTCAGCAGTAGTAGCAGTGTGTGTAGCATGTGTATGTGGTGGTGTAACCAGCTTACTCATAACAGATGGTGGATCAAGAGCAATAGAGGTATTCAGAACCGTACCTCTTCTTGTAGTGGATGCTAAAATAGGAACCTTGCCATCACGAGACTTACCCATGATGGATGGACAGCAGCAAACAATAGCGAATCCAAGTGAACTTAATAAATAAAGCTATGCTCCCCGGCAACGGCGCCAGAAAATAGTCTTGATGACCCACAAGTATAGGGGGTGTATCGCAGTATTTTCGAGGGAAGTGAAACCCAATTTATTGATTCGACACAAGGGGAGCCAAAGAATATCTATAAGCATTAACAATTGAGTTGTCAATTCAGCTGCACCTGGAAACAATCTTGCTCATAGTAGTTTATCAGTAGCAACAGTTTTATAGTAGGAATAGCAAAGTATAGCAACAACAGTAAAGTAAAGACAGTAGTAACAATAGCAGTTAACAGTAGGATTCGAGTGCGGTAGGCATAGGGATGGATGGACGGGCGTTGCATGGACAAGACAATTCACATAGCAATTAGAACATAGGGCAATTGCAGATAAATAAGATAAAGCATCCAAGTACTAGATAATCCTAGGCATGTGTTCCATATATAGTCATACGTGCTCGCAATGAGAACTTGTACAACATCTTTTGTCCTACCAGCCCGTTTACAGCGGGGCCTCAAGGGAACTACTGGAAATTAAGGTGCTCCTTTTAATAGAGGACCGTAGCAAAGCATTAACACTCCGTGAACACATGTGATCCTCACATAAAAGCCATTCCCTCTGGTTATCCTGATTTCTATCACTTCGGGGCCATTGCTTCCGGACAAAAACGTGTGTATACAACTTGCAGGTAAGACCATAAACAATACTATCATAATGAAGCAATAACATGTTCAGATATGAAATCATGGCACTCGGGCCCTAGTGACAAGCATTAAGCATAACAAGTTACAACAAAGTCAAAAAGCACTAATAGTAGATACTAGGAACCATGCCCTAACAATCTGATGCCATTACATGAATGATCTCATCCAATCCCTACCATCCCCATAGCCTACAGCGAGGGATTACTCACACATAGATAGGGGGAACATGGATGGTCGATGGAGAAGCGATGGTGATGATGATGGTGATGATCTCCTCTAATTCCCCGTCCCGGCAGGGTGCCAAAACGGAGTTTCTGTTGTTGTTTCGTGGAATCTGGTGGTGGTAGCGGAGCGGAACTCCTTCTAGAAAAACGTCGAACCCCCCTAAGGTTTTAGGTCAGAAGGCAACTTATAGGCGAAGAGGGAGACCGAGGGGGGGTCTGAGGCTGCCAGACCACCCCCTGGCGCGGCCTAGGCTTGCCTGCGCGGCCAAGTGCTGTGGTCTGGGCCCAGCCCCCCTCCGTCTCATATTCTGGCATCTGATGACTTCCGGAAAAATAGGCACTTTGGCTTTTGTCCCGTCCAATTCCGAGAATATTCATTTTCTGACTTTCTTGGAACCAAAAATAGCAGAAAACAGGCAGCTGACACTGTGGCTCTTGTTAATAGGTTATTCCAAGAAATCATATGAAAAGTACTCCAAAGTGTGGAAAAAACACAAGAAAGTGGATAAAACCAAGCATGGAACATCAAAAATTATAGATACATTTGCAATGTATCAGATGTGTGTTCTTTTCACATACCACATATGGATCGACCAGTGTCATTGAAATGTGTGTTCTCTTCAGAGACCACACATGGATCCACCAGTGTCATTGCATGCGTGCTCTTTTTACTAACAACAACTAGAGTCATTGCATGTGTGTTCTTTTCACATACCACATATGGATCCACAAGTGTCATTGAAGTGTGTGTTCTTTTCACAATCCACCTATGGATCCACCAGTGTCATTGTATGTGTGTTCGTTTTACTAACAACAACCAAAGTCATTGCATGTGTGTTCTCCTCAGAGACCACACATGGATCCACCAGTGTCATTGCATGTGTGTTCTTTTTACTAACAACAACTTGAGTCATTACATGTGTGTTCTTTACACATACCACATATGGATCCACCAGTGTCATTGAAATTTGTGTTCTCCTCAGAGACCACACATGGATCCACCAATGTCATTGCATGTGTCCTCTTTTTACTAACAACAACTAGAGTCATTGCCTGTGTGTTCTTTTTACTAACAACAACCAGAGTCATTGCATGTGTGTTCTTTTCACAATCCACCTATGGATCCACCAGTGTCATTCCATGTGTGCTCTTTTTACTAACAACAGCCAGAGTCATTGCATGTGTGTTCTCTTCAAAGACCACACATGGATCCACTAGTGTCATTGCATGTGTGTTCTTTTTACTAACAACAACTAGAGTCATTGAAATGTGTGTTCTTCTCATTAACCACAGCTAGATTCATTACATGTGTGTTCTCTTCAAAGACCACAGAAAGACCCAACAGTGTCATTGCATGTGTGTTCTTTTTACTAACAACAACCAGAGTTATTGCATGTGTGTTATTTGCACATACCACATATGGATCCACCAGTGTCATAGCATGTTTGTTCTCTTCAGAGACCACACATGAATCCACCAATGTCATTGCATGTGTGCTCTTTTTACTAACAACAACCAGAGTCATTGAATGTCTGTTCTTTTTACTAACAACAACCAGAGTCATTGCATGTGTGTTCTTTTTACTAACAACAACTGGAGTCGTTGCATGTGTGTTCTTTTCACATACCACATATGGATCCACCAGTGTCATTGAAATGTGTGTTCTCTTCAGAGACCACACATGGATCCACCAATGTCATTTCATGCGTGCTCTTTTTACTAACAACAACTAGAGTCATTGCATGTGTGTTCTTTTCACATACGACATATGGATCCACCAGTGTCATTGCAATGTGTGTTCTTTTCACAATCCACCTATGGATCCACCAGTGTCATTGCATGTGTGTTCTTTTTACTCACAACAACAAGAGTCATTCCATGTGTGTTCTCTTCAGAGACCACACATGGATCCACCAGTGTCATTGCATGTGTGTTCTTTTTACTAACAACAACTGGAGTCATTGCATGTGTGTTCTTTTCACATACCACATATGGATCCACCAGTGTCATTCAAATGTGTGTTCTCATTAGAGACCACACATGGATCCACCAATGTCATTGCATGTGTGATCTTTTTACTAACAACAACCAGAGTCATTGCATGTGTGTTCTTTTTACTAACAACAACCAGAGTCATTGCATGTGTGTTATTTTCACAATCCACCTATGGATCCACCAGTGTCATTGCATGTGTGCTCTTTTTCTAACAATAGCCAGAGTCATTGCATGTGTGTTCTCTTCAGAGACCACACATGGATCCACAAGTGTCATTGCATTACAAACAACAACTGGATTCATTGAAATGTATGTTCTTCTCATTAACCACAGCTAGAGTCATTGCATGGGTGTTCTCTTCAGAGACCACACATGGATCCACTAGTGTCATTGCATGTGTGTTCTTTTTAGTAACAACAACCAGAGTCATTGAAATGTGTGTTCTTCTCATTAACAACAGCTAAGACATTGCATGTGTGTTATCTTCAGAGACCACACATGGATCCACCAGTGTCATTGCATGTGTGTTCTTTTTACTAACAACAAGTGGAGTCATTGCATGTGTGTTCTTTTCACATACCACATATGGATCCACCAGTGTCATTGAAATGTGTGTTCTCTTCAGAGACCACACATGTATCCACCAGTGTCATTGCATGCGTGCTCTTTTTACTAACAACAACTAGAGTCATTGCATGTGTGTTCTTTTCACATACCACATACGGATTCACCAGTGTCATTGAAATGTGTGTTCTCTTCAGAGACCATACATGGATCCACCAGTGTCATTGCATGTGTGTTCTTTTTACTAACAACAACTGGAGTCATTGCATGTGTGATCTTTTTTACATACCACATATGGATCCACCAGTGTCATTCAAATGTGTGTTCTCTTTAGAGACCACACATGGATCCAGAAATGTCATTGCGTGTGTGATCTTTTTACTAACAACAACCAGAGTCATTGCAAGTGTGTTCTTTTTACTAACAACAACCAGAGTCATTGCATGTGTGTTTCTTTTCACAATCCACCTATGGATCCACCAGTGTC